>JAPDEI010000006.1:0-600000 GCA_027569055.1 Aspergillus baeticus
CCCCCCCCCCCCCCCCCCCCCCCCCCCCCCCCCCCCCCCCCCCCCCCCCCCCCCCCCCCCCCCCCCCCCCCCCCCCCCCCCCCCCCCCCCCCCCCCCCCCCCCCCCCCCCCCCCCCCCCCCCCCCAACTTCTCCGTCTTCAGGCTGACTGGAGACTGATGGAGATACTGTAGCTGGAGAAGGCGTTGACATCTCTATGTGGGTTATATCTAGCCAGAAACATGAGTGAACTGAGGAATCTCCATTCTAACTGGTATTTTTTTATCCTTCAAACTTTGGGATTTTGCCGCGTGCTCAGGACCCAGGTTGTGCAAAGACGAGGTGCCAAGAACGTGGGCTTGGATAAGATAGGCGGTACGATCACGTGTGCCCAGCCATTCGTCACTTTGGAGGCGCTTCAACAGCCGTCCCCATGACACAATCTGAAGCCTCCAATTCTCCTCCTCACCTCTGTACCTGTGTTGAACCAGGTACTGTCCAAACAATCTCTCTTACGACCGCTACCGCCATATACCCCCTTCCGTCCGTTGAGCCGTCTTTCCTCCTTCAAGCCGCCACCATGAAGCTCTTATCAGCCGCTCTGCTCTGCTTTGCTCCCCTCACCGTTATTGCTACTCCCGCTTCGTTCTGGGGAACGCAGGATGTGATCTCGGAGGCAATTCCTGTCAAGGGCGATAACCCGCTGGAATACTGCGCAGATCCTAGTGGGGATATTCTAAACATTAAATCGGTCGACTTGTCCCCGAACCCTCCCAAGCCGTAAGTCACCCTACACGGCCTGGCCTCTTATCTCGGCGTCCCCTGAACTGACGGGTTGCAGTGGCCAAACTCTCACGATCAAGGCCGAAGGTGTACTGCATCAGCGTATCGAGAAGGGCGCCTATGTTCTTCTAGAAGTCAAGTACGGGTTGATTACCCTTGTCAGACAACGCCCCGATCTCTGCGACCAGATTGTGAACGTGGACCTGGAGTGTCCTTTGGAAGCGGGAACAATGACCCTCACCAAGGAAGTTCAGCTGCCCGCTCAAATTCCCCCGGTATGCTATACACTACCTTTACTCTGGCCGTTGATCTGGTTCAAAAGCTAACGTGTACCACAGGGCAAATACACCGTCCATGCCGATGTCTTCACTAAGGACGACAAACGTATCACTTGCCTGGATGCCAAAAACATTCAGTTCTAAGCGGCAAATGATGCGCCGTTACCCATCACGCTTGCCTATATGACCACATCGCTCTCTGCTACGCCTCCATGACTTGAACGTCATCGATTGACTTTCCGATATTACGCATCCTGAGTTTGTTTCAGTTGTTAGCATTATATTCTCTGCGTCCATATGTCTTGCCGTCTCTAGCTGTTATATTACGTCCGTTCACCTTCGATTGCTGCCAATAATGTATGCTACGTGCTTTGCGGCGTTCGTGGTGTATTTACCTCTTTTCCACGTGACGATTAATACACATACATAGTTCTCGCCGGGTATTCTTGCCGTTTGTTTCTTACCTAGCGTCAAGGAGATCATTTGCCGCCTGAAGCAGAGTTCCAGAATCGCCTGCTTCTACTTCAGTTATTAGCATATCATTCTCATATTCCCGAATGAGGTTCGTATTTGTAGATTTTAGACCTAGCACTTGGGAAATAGCCTGACTGAATCTCCTAATGCTAATAATGAAAGCGCCGAATGTGTTTGAATGTATGTGTCTTTGCCGGAGGAAGGTATGCAAGAGATATATAACAAACGTAAAGCGAAGATAGAAACCAGGTCTATTCTCCGAATAGCCGGCGCACACGCTTCAACACGCTGTCTTTCTCTGGGTCGTATGGGTGGTCCTTGCTCGGAATCTCGAGGACCGCAGGAAAGGCTTCAGAGTAGGAGTCGACGACGTGTCGGATGCGTTCCGCAATCTGGGCCAAACAGTAAATTAGTACAGTATGTTTTGGCATACTATTTGCTCCGGGACGCTCTATACATGTTGGTTGATTAAGAGGACAGCGATATCGTTGCGCTCCTGTGTAAAGTTCTGGAATGCTTTCTCGATTGTGGAGTTTTCGGTCTTTGCGTCGACGACGAGGAAGTTTCTCTGGGCGTCTGGGGGGTCTGTGACGTGCTGCATGAGGATGTACGTCAGCTTGGTGTTGTCTTTTTGCTGAATGCTTCAGGTGTGGTGGATGCGGTGTGCTTTACCCCAATTCCTGCGAGTAGAAGACCAGTTACGGAGCTGGAAGCGGAGAAGGCATTAGCGGGGGTCTTTCTTTCAGAAGGTATATCCTGTGATTACTCTTCATCTCCGATGACGGCAAGGAATTGTCGCTCCTGTGGTAAGCATCCATAAGTTAGATAGAGTCTCGCGCGGAGTTGGGAATGAGGGGAGATAGTAATCGATACCTTATAAGCGACGGCGGCAGCCATGTTTAATTCTGGATCAGCTATGGACAAACCACCAGTACTGCCCTTCGATCAGCAGGAAGCTGCACAGCGAGTGTCAAGAAGCACCTAGGGACAACAACCGTATCTGTTCCAAGTTCAGTCACTTCCAAGCGGGAGAACTGTCAATCGTCATCCTGAACCGCGTTAGTCCCACCTTCGCATTCACTATCGTCGCTAGTGCCGCTTATCTAATCCGCAGCTCCCCCATCTTTTTTCTCTGATTGTTGTTGCGTTGTTTATGCTCGGTGCAAGCTGCTTCAGAGCTCAGGAATAACTGCTGAATACTTCGGTTCTAACTTCAGACTTGACTATCTTGGCTCTAAGCGGTTGATCCTACTTTTCCTCGCATATTTCACTCTTCCACCGGTTTCTACACTCGCAGACGTGTTCTTGACACCACTATGCCCCGGCTTGTACGCCGCCAGCCGTTGGCTGAGCGTATCAAATCCTACTTAAATCCTTTGGATTTCTTGCTCTGGATCTCGGAGGAGGTAGATACAAATGACTGGGCTCAATTTGAGAAGAATTGGGCTGTTCCTTTGGGTGTGGTTCTGAACATGGTGTTTCTGATCGCAAGAGCGAACAGTCAATCGTCCGGCAGCGAAGCTGTCGATGATGTGTTCGGCGAAGATGAGGGGGCCCCTCTGCGGAGTTGGCTCGTAAGCTCTTATTTTCCAGCGAAAGTTCTTTTGTTTGAAGCTAACTGGGAGTTGATAGGCCTCGTTCGTCGTTCACTTTCTTGTCTGTGCCGTGGCCCTGAATACCTTCTACACTTTCAACCGAAAACGCCATTATCGCCTGTTCGAAGCTTCCATTGACCAGGCACCTTCTACACCGTCTGCCCGCAGGGTCCGGGTGGACTCTACACCAGCTACAGCCTCGCCCCTCCGGTACCTAGCCAATGCCCTTGCCGGATCTGCAGAGTCAAGGGCACATCCAAATGCTGAGCGTGATGTTTGGGAGATTGCGCTTTGGGATCCTTTGCCAATTTGCCTTCGCTTGTTCTGTCTCTTCAGCCCTGCGCATGTCCTCATTTATTGGATTACTCTCCCAACTCAGCTATCCGACCCTCGACCAAGTGTTACCATAGTTACCACGATTTTAGTGACAACGCTGCTCTCAGTTCAAATGTCGTATCTCTCATCCTTCTTCAAGCACCAAGGCAAGGATGAATTGTTGATTCACAAAGAAGTCATGAGGGAATACGATACGAAATTCGTCCACCCCCGAACTCAGCCGCTAATGCGGGACGTCGGAACACAGTACTCTGGCCCTAATTCTACGTTTGAGGAAAATTATAACAAAGTCGACACCTTTACACCAACGGTCATCATAAATCGGGGATTCAAAACTAGCCCTAACCCAAACTATATTCATCACGTTGACCCACAGTGGAACTCGTCCCGCAATAGTTCCTTTACATCCACCCCGAGCAAACCCCCGACCTCATTGCAGACTCCCAACTATCTGCGCGACGCTTCACCTGTTGTCAAAGCGCCTTTGGGATCCATTCGTCAGCCTCAATTCCGACAGACCCCAATCCGCCCTCCTGGTGATGGAGGCAGCTTGGGTATTTTCACACATGCTAGGTCACCCCTACGCAAATCCACTCCCGCAAACCCTGAGCGACGCCTTCACAATGACGGAGGCTTTTACTATTCTCAACGAAGTGCACGGCCCTCAAGCCCGCTGAAAAAGAGTAGTGTTTCCACTGCTGCAAGCCCCATGACCCCTGGAACAAGCAAGAACCTACTCCGGCGTGAAACTGGGCGCTTCTGATAGAGCCAAGTCAGACAAGACTATGGTCTTTTCATTACCGAGAACATGAAAGACCCTTGCATCTACAACCCGACGGGCCACACTTTTAGTATCACTCCTCATGTGATAGGAACGCTTCGGTCAAAGTCGGAATGTGGCTGACAAAAAGCTCGTTCTCGCCACTGTAAAGAGTAACGTGTATCATTGATGCGGCATTGCTATGGATATAGTGACTATAGTTCGAATTGTGCTGGAGTCGATCTGACAAACTGGGTCGGATTCGAGATTTGCTCTGCCTCTGGAAGCCACCGATCGGCTGCAATTCTGCACCTTCCATTATTTTCTGAAGGAAAGTTCCTGCCAAGGTTGCAGCTTCCATTCCAACCTGTATCAGAGTTGGGGGAGAGCACATTCCAACCTCGTTCGGCGGGTACATTCCCGACTGTGGCAGCCCCATCACCTCACATTCCAGTGCCACAACTTATACGCGCCGCGAGCCCGTCCGTGTGTGGCCGAACACAGACAGTCTTTCAACCTTTGCACACACTACCTGCCATACCTACCATTATCTCTGAGCACCGACGGAGAAGCACGACCAAGTCACAACCACCTGTTACGTACGAATCACAGCATTCCTTGCCAAGAAGACCCATGGAAAGAACGGTCTGGCGAAGCAATCGGCATTGACGATACAGTCGACAGCCTTGGTGTTGGAAGTAGCAACGTGTCGATATGGCTCCAGAATTCCGTCTGGCGAACGGCCATTTGCTCAATCTGCAACCTCGCCCTCGTCGTGGGAAGAATGCTTTGCCCAATTCTGACACAATCGGCAGTAGAGAGGGAGCAGTTGAGATTGGAACCCGTTCGGAAAGTAACAACTCCGATGCTGAGACCGACTCATCCTCGTCAAACAAACCGACCCGGCTTCCTGTTCTAAAGGTATTCGTGGACAAAGATCACCTCCAGCGTGACTCGCCTAAGCAAAGTGATCGCGACTCGTCCGCCCATCAGTCAAGAATTCCCCGCGGTCCTCGGGATTCTGAACCGCCAAAGTCTACGGGTCAGGACAGGGAACGATACTGGCGGAGAGTCCGAGATAAGCTGGAAAGAGATTCCCCACCAACGCGAGATAAGGACAAACAGAAGACCCCTCACCGTGAAGCTTATCGAAAGATCATTTCCTTAGCCAGCTCGCCTCGACAGGAGATAGCGAAGCATAAATTGAAAATTTCAGGAAACCCTTCAGTTGAGAAACCAGGGGCGCTAGATACTAGTCCTGCGACCCGGACCAACAAGCCAACCCCTCGTCATGGAGATGAGTCTAAGAAGTGCTCTGCGGATGGGCAAGATCGGTTGACAAGCGGGGCTGGACGAACGAAGAGTAATCACTCCGCCAGCTCCAATGGAAGTGGCACTTCATCTAGTCTCAGATCCAAGACAGACAACACCACCGAGTCCTCCTACAAATCGAATTCTTCCGTATCACCTATATCTGGTCCCACAAGCTCGATGAAGGAGTGGGAGGATAGATTTGTCGTCCACATGCCATCAGCCAGAGAGCCCAATCCCCCAACCATGAACGTGCACCAGATAGCGGAATACCAAAGAAGTATTGATAGGGTACAAAAGGAAGGAGAGGCAATGCTCGACCCTGATACTCTCCCAAGCCCTCGTGCCACGACGCCGGAAGGAAAAGCGAGGGCCCCTGGCCAGCCTGAGAAACGCTTGGGTACGCTCGACGGTCAGGACACCCGCCCAACACACACGAATCCAGAAGATGAAAGTGGTCTGACTTATCTTCCCTCTCACCGCCGCTACTATTGTCCTGATGAAGTTGGTAAACAAAGGTTTAGCACAATCTGGGAGGAGTCATCCATGGGGCCAAAGCCAAAGCCATCACGAGCGAACCCCGATGGTTCTTTTTTAGGTTGCAAGGAAATAAATGGCCCGGACATCCGGAACCCCGACGAGATCCTGTACTTCTCGACACCGGAGAGACCGAAAGTCGTAACCATTCCGTCCCGCTTGTCCAGGTTACGGAGGGAGCTGAACTTAGCCCCAGCGCGCCAATCGAATGGGGTGGCGGGGGAAACAAGTCTTATTCAAGAAGAATGGGAACCAATTTCTCGGAATTTGAAGCACGCCCAATGCTCGAGGCCGTCACCGAAACTGCTATGTCGAGAAGCACAGTGCCAGCAGCTGAAGACAAAGAAGTTTGCCAGCTCCCTGGAGAAAGACAATCGAGATTCTATCGAGAAGCCGGTCAGTTCTTCAGAGAACCGCAAGTTGGGACCCAGAGCGGACGATGTGTTCATTATCACACCCACTATAACACGCACTATGGTGACCATGACGGATTTAAGAGGGCATTTGCAGAGGAACACCAAAAACCCGCAACCCAGTTGCCGCAGCGCAGGCGAAATCATTACCGACGTTCGAACAAAGCTTCCCATAAATACCAAGGCGGGTGCCTCCCCTTCAGGTTTACGCCGAATAAGTCAAAATTCTTGGGGAAAATCAAACGCAGTCTCTGCGCTACCTTCAAAACCAACATCCCCAACGAATACACCCACAAGGCTAGAGGAACGAGAGGCCCCCGTCACAGAAAACTCCACCGTCGACAAGCGGCGGGTTATACGTGGGTTCACCCGTATGCCAGGCATCCCCAAATCGTCAACCGAGCCTCGCATCGATCCTAAATTCGATAAGCCCTCCGGTTCTGCCGCCTCTAGTCCAGCGAGTAAGATCAGCAACATCTCTTCGAGAAAAACCACCCCAACGTCTCCCAGTGCGAGACATTCATCTCCACCCAATAGGACGACGTGTTCCTCTCCCAGCACAAGGTTACCAGAGCCTCACAGTGCAATGATGCAGGCTAAGATCGTTGATGTCGCCGAGCTAGATGGGCAGCAAGTGGAAGATCACCATGAATCTGGTTCTGGGTCTAAACCTTCAAGCCCAAATCGCGATCAACGGCACGAGAATGATTACCAACCTAATATCAGGGAAGTCATATGTTCGGAAACTTTTCACATGATCGTGGACATGGTTTTTCTCTTCCTTGCGCAGGTGCAACGGTTCTGTCAGCAAGTCAAGGCGAATCGCGGTTCGAAACTGATTCTACTCAAATTGTTCCTACAAGGCATCCTTGGCATGCTCGAGCATTGTTTGCACATCCTAAAGAAGGGATTAGCTATCCTCTCCACCTATAATACTACCGGCGCATGGCCCAAGGCCGATGACAAAGACCTTGCCTGGTCGTTCCCTGAATTTGGGCAAGCTCTAGTCTACCTGGCCGTTCTTGTCTTTGTCGCGATGATAATCGCACGAGCAGTTGGATTTGTGATTCTAGTTGGGGTCTGGGTAGTATGGTTCGTGAAGCCGTTTGCTCTAGCCTTTCGTGCTGTTTCTCGGGTTGTCTTCGTCTAACTCTGTCATCTTGTGGCGGCTGTCTACCTCAAACCATGATTCGCGCCACACCGTGTTAATCACCTCATCCTTATCCTTTTGTGGCTCATTCTTTTCTCAACTTCTTCAGCACACGGCGAGACTACCGGGTTTTTGTATTTCTATCTCCATTACTGGTCTTTGCTATTCTTACTCGTGGGTCGATATGATGTACATTATTTACAAACCTCAGCCATTCCCATGCAATACTTTGCCTATAGACCGTTAACTGCCTCTACCGTATCGGGACTGCAAGTCACCCAGACGCCCGCGTATGCTGCAAAGAGTATATACTAGCAGGGATGTAAGTGTCGCCTGCTAAAAATTTATATCAAAACCCATTCTAAATGATGGGCATGTACCTCGTTCCTGGGAGGATATATATCTGGTTTAATCAACAAGCGGGTTAACCAGGTACCAATTGAAGCACATCCGTCATCCGTCCGCTTTGCAAGAACGGTATGCAACGGAAACACGGCATAGAAAACAGAAATTCAATATCCAAGGGTAAAAATGGAATATATGAGAAAGGCCCATGCAAAACAAGTACTCCGGTTCCCCATCCGCATCCCATGTTGAAGAGGATCGACTCGCTCACTTTTGGTTGTGTTTATATTAACCGCAAAGAAACTCCGTCATCCGTATAGTGTTGAATACTGTAGTGTAAGACCGACCCATATGCAGTTGCTTTTTTGGTTTTCGCCGTTCCGTTCCTCCTGTGTATGTCTCTATTCGAGAGGAAGGTGCAAAAGATGTTGAATGTTGAAAATTTTTCTCGTGTCCAAAGAAAAGTTGAAGAGAAATGCTAGGGTATATTGTTGAGAATGGAAAGGCCATGTTGAATTAAAAATAATGTTTGAGAGGAAGAAATCGTTGAGAGGTCTTCATTCGTGTCGCCGTAAAACATTTCGTGCCCTGGACTCGCCCGAGCTAGGATCGTTGAGAAAGGTGTTGAATTAGGTAGTTGTATAGTGGTGCATCGAAGCGTTATGAGGCCGTGTTAAACGGTTCAAGGCAGGTGTTGAGTTGCTACCTTGCTCCTAGTTCTTTGCCAGTTGCTCAGAAGCGGTGCCGTTGGTTGCGCCGTTGGTCGCTCCATTAAGATGGACTTTGGTTTCGCTGGTTTCGCCTGCGATCTCAACGTCAATATCTTTAACAATTAAGGCCTTGAACAATTCGAGGAGATCATGTGTGTTGTGAAAATCGTTATTCACTGGGAGTGTAGTTAGTTATATATTCAAAACTCGAGATACACCACTTACCGATGTTGACAAGGTACCAGGTGTCCATGATACCCTGCAGCAGCTTCCGGCTTGGGCTCGCGGCATCATGGCATTTGGCCCAGTCTTCACCGAGCTGGTAGGCCTCATCCTTCCAAGCCAAGAAACTGACTGTTTCCACAATGGTTGGCTGGACAACTTCACGGCCAGCAAAGATACCCCATGTTAGAGCATTGGGACTGTCGCGGGTATTGGTTCGCAATTCTCCTTGCTTGTTGACCGCGTGGTAGGTGAAGTCCTCATTCTTCTCAATTCGGGAAATCAGCTCGTCAATCAAGTAGGGAGGAACAAGAAGTTCGAGGTAGGCCTTCTGGTAGACGAAGCCGTTCTTGGGACCCCAGCCATAAACGGGATGTGCCGACTTGACACCGTTCACTGCAGGCTGAGAGTTGATTGTGAAGAAACCACGCTTGTTGAGTCCGACCAGAGGATCCTTGAGGACATTGGTCTCGGCGGTGATGGGAGAATCACTCCAAGGGAGGCGGTCCAGCTTGCCTTCCAGGAAACGAACAAAGACATCCGCAAGATCACTGAGGGACTTTGGCTCGCCCCACAGTTTGATATTCTGTTCGTTAGTGCCCTTGATACCTATGCCATAGACATCAAGTTCACCGAAAGCTGGCGACCTGGAGTCCGTCCACCGGCCGTTTGGGAACTCATCCCAGATTTGTGTACGTGCAATGTATGACGAGTTGCGGTTTCTCCAGAAAATCGGGCGAACATCTTCTTCCCTTCGGTTCAAACCAAGCGAAGGCCTCCATGGTAGTGGCCTCTGGATCGGAGTCTCCGCGGTCGGCGAGAGGTTCAATTCCTCGAGGACGAGCTCTGTTGACTTGGCGAGGTTCATCGTGTAGCTAAACATTGTGAGCTCTTAGGTAGCTGGTGAGAAGAGGGACGGGTAAACCCACAAATGCAGGTGGTTGATACCGGATGCAAGAAGCCTCCTACACATATCTGCAATCAATTTCTTACCGATTTCCCTCACGCCTGCATCGTCATTCTTCACAGGCTCAAGGGCCTCGAGCCAATCCGGGGGAATATGTGCCTTAGTCCAGTTCGCCCGTCTGATGAAGGCAGCATATGTCTGGATAGGCATGATCCCGGGGATAATAGGCACGCTGACACCCTTGGCGCGGCACTTCTTGACCCAGTTGATGAAGTTGTCTGTATCATAGAACATTTGGGTAACGATGAAGTCGCTTCCAGCATCAACCTTCTCCTTCAGATGGTCGATCAAAAGATCGACATCTGAGTTATCATCAGCACCCTCAGGGTAGCCTCCAACTCCGATGCAAAAGTGGTTCCCATATTTATCTTTGATGTACTTGACCAGATCCTTCGCGTACCGGAATCCGCCTTCAGTAGCTTCCCATGCTTCCTTCTCACGCGGTGGGTCGCCTCGTAACGCCAGGATATTGGTGCAGCCTGCTTTATAGGCAGCTTGAAGCGCAGCGTCAACCCTCTCCTGAGGCATATCTGTGCAAGTGAGATGCATGCATGTCTCCAATCCGTAAACCGATTGGGCTACATTGACCATTTCACAGGTCAAGTCCGAGAGTCGTCCACCAGCACCCCAGGTGACATCGATGAAGGAAGGGCCCAATGAGTGCATACGGTCCATTCTGTCGTACAAGTTCTGCACACCCTGGGCCGTCTTAGGAGGGAAGAACTCGAAGGAGATGCCGATCCTTCCGGCAGCCTCATTTTGGGAAAGCTTCTCTTTGATATGCATCTTTGGGGGTGTTTATGTTTCTAAACCAAGAGAAATTAGCACTCGGTGACTGACCGTTAAAAGCTAGAACAAGATAGTAGAGGATTTGAGAGTTTTAATACTTACATTGCACCACTTAAATAGGCCTGGGAAGTAAGAAAGTTTGATAAAAACAATCTTACTCCAGTAGCTTTGCTCTTGTTGCAATGCTGACAGCGCAAATTCGTAGGTGGACTGCTCAAAAAACAATCTGAGGCAAGAGAAACAAACAGCCTCTAGAAAATGGAAATGAAGCACTGGAGAAAAAGACAATAAAAGTCCAGATTACAGAAATAAGACACAAAACAAAGTAGAGCAATCAACCAAGAGAGCCTGCTCAAAAACAAACGGTATGAGAGAGAAGATGCCTTTGAAGACCCCTCAGGTGTACTCAGGTCCCGAGTTCGGAGAATCTGACTGGCACGTGTTTTGGCTCCGAAAAGGACTTCTGCGTGACACAACCAAAGAGCAGAAAAGAAAACACACTAAGCACAACCAATGAGATACCCAACCCCAGTCAGAAGGTGCGGAGATGGAGGAAAGAGAGAAGAGGGCGGAGGACGGGGGACGGGGGAGTTTGGGGAGGAGGAAAGCTCGGGGCATTCAATTCAGGTCGCTTTCCGCCCCTCCTTCTTCCTCTCTCCGCCTGCCCCTCTTTTTTTCTGCGGTGAAGGAAAAAAAAGCCCGACAGCGGAGGATGTCTTCTTCTTGCTCTTTCCCCCTCTCTGTATTATAGCAATTGACAACAACATAACCTTTCTCTCTCTATCTCAGTATAGTCCATCCGTTCAAGTACCAGACCGTTCAGACCTGTTTTAGGAAGGAAATAGAAGAAACACTCAAAATGTCGGCCGGCCAAGACTACAAAGCAACCCTGCTTCCCCTCCTGATCTCGAACAAAGTCCTCTCCTTCGGCACCTACACCCTCAAGTCCGGCCGCGAATCTCCATACTTCTTCACCTCGTCCCTCCTGCACACTGCGCCTCTTCTCCGGGCCACCTCCGCTGCATACGCGAGCGTCCTCTCTACCCCGCCCTTCGTTACCACCGCCGCCGACGGAACAACAACCCCTAACTTCGATATCATATTCGGCCCCGCATACAAGGGAATTCCTATCTGCTCCGCTGTAGTGAATGAACTTGCAGTGCGCGACTCGCTCTCCGACTCCCCCAAAGGAACATGGGACAACGTCAGCTACTCCTTCAACCGTAAGGAGGCGAAGGACCACGGCGAGGGAGGCAACATCGTCGGTGCCCCGCTGAAGGGTAAGAGGGTTGTAATTGTCGACGACGTCATTACCGCTGGAACAGCGCTGCGCGAGGCTGTTGGAATCATTGAGAAGCAGGGCGGCATTGTCTCCGGTGTGGTGGTTCTGCTGGATCGCGAGGAAAGGGTCAGCGACAGTGAGAGCAAGAGTGCGATTGGTGTTGCGCAGAGGGATCTGGGCGAGAAGATCCCTATCCGGGCGGTTATTGGCCTTCACGACCTAATTGAGAAATTGGGAGGTGAAATTGGCGAATCGGAGGTTCAGCGCTTGAAGGATTACCGCGCTCGCTATGGCTCTGAATAAATATACAATTGTCATTGACAAATGAATATATTACGAGATTTTATGATTGAATGATCGCTTGGGTTTTACATTGTATCATTGTGTCTCAAAAGTCTTCGATGAATTCGGAGTGTAACTGGTTCAGGGTTGACATATATTTCGCTAGCGGGTAGGGCTCTGTGTCAGTAATAATGGAAGCCCTGTACCTACCTCCCTTCACTTACTATAGGTATAGAATCTCAATCACATACGTAAATCGAACGTCATAGGAACCATAGAGGAACTCATGCTTAGATCAAATCATCACAGACTATGACAGCCAACAGAATCAACTCACCCCAGCGGTTTAAAAGAGACGAAAAAGCCCATCCCATGTTGAAGTCGCATCGCCGCGAAGAGAATGGAAGGTTCCAGCTTTTATTGGAACATTTAGTAAAATTTAACCGGACGAACAAAGCATGGCGGCCGCCTCAAGGCTCTCGAGAAGCGGAAGAATATTTCCGAATCTCGCAAGGCAAACACCGCTTGCGGTACACAATGATCATTACCTTCCGGAGACTGTGTTTGCTGGCAGGTACTTCCACCGGATTTCGTCGTCTAGATGTCTTGCCGGTGGCTCGACGGACAGAGTGAATGATATCAAAATCACAATTGTTGCACGCAGGTCGTGCCACTTGCAGCCGACCTGCCGTGCGTCAACTCCAGCGCAAGTCTCGAGTACGCAAACCGAAACCATGAATGCGGCAGCAGAAATAGAAAAGAGGTTTGTCATCGGCATGCCTTAGTTGCTTCAAGAAAGCGTACCCGTGCGATTGTTGACGTAAAGCGATAGCGTTCTCAGCTTTGAGAAAGTCGGTGAGCGTTTCTTGAGCACCAAAATGAATAATAGAACTGCAACAGGGCAGAGGGAAGATTCTCTTGCGCATTTCAGGGCCAAGAAACACACCGGCTCTCAAAACACACAGGAGCCAGGGCCAGCAGCGCCTGTTGCAATAAGCGCACCATCAGACTGGCTGGTGTCTGTAGGTTGACACGCAAGCACACGAGGCTGCAGAGTTTGTGCATGCTTTTTCATCAGGTCGCCGCAGAGACGAACTCAGTGGGCGCTGGACAGAGTTCGCAGTCGGCCGGTGTTGTTCCGTAAGCCAGGTTTCCGCCCCGTGGCTTGCATAATGTGATATGTATTTGGCTGAGTAGAACAAGTCAAATGTGCAGATCCTGCAATAATTATGCATCTGATATGTAAAAGCAACTATAATTCTTCCATGTGCATACAGACAGAACTCATCGGCGCCTGCACATCGGATAATCTAGATGTTTTCAAAAGGTTGAAAAGCGGGTATATTGTCAAGCAAAGTCAGCTACTGTGACTTGGAATTAGCACAGAATCCGTGGGGCATGTAATGAAGGATTATACGTGTAAGACCAGATTTTGCAAATACTTTTGCAGCAATTTTTGAGCCTTGGCCGCTTGCACGTAAGTAGTTCGGCTTTGGAGTCAGAGATCCGGCATAACCGCCACGCATTATACACCGCAAGGGCCTACACTTCGTAGATCCTCATATGCGCTCAGTATGCTCGAACCGATCGAGGCCTGCAATATCATGTTTGCACGCACTTGGGCTTGGTCAAAGCGGAACCATAGCAGGTCTGCGCCTAGCGTAAGCCTAGTCGCCTCTGCGAGGGAACACTCCGTCTGCCTCATCCCCGTATCTGAAAGCTGTGGACCTTTACTTCCAGCTGCGCCTTCGTGATGTTTTTAGGCCATTGCGCTGTTTGAAGACTAAGTGGCAAACTTGACGATGGCCCGATTGGGGAGACGATATCTAATCGTGTTCTAACTTGCCGCACCGATGCTCATTAAATTTGACGGTCTTGATTCAGCAGCCTTGCACTTATCGCTGATCTACCTCGTCCTCGTGTTAGCGCGACACAAACAATAGGAGCCGTGGCTTACTGTCAGTCTGTCACCAAAACAGGACCGTTGTTCGTGGGCGGAAAATCAGGTGGCAGGATGAAATGACATCAGGCGACAAAGGAGTATTTGAGGTGACTGTGGAGTCCGGTTTGTCAAACGGTGAGACTACCCTAGTATGACCTTGACTGCGACAGGGTCAACCTTTGGAGTTGCTCCAGTGGCACCTCGCGGGACCCGGCCATCGGTCAGCGGTGGGGCATTAAAAGATGCAAGCAATAAGCAGTGACCAATTGAATTCCGTCGCTAATGATTTAAGCCAGCGCTAACTTAGCTCTATTTATCCTGCCATTACTAGACTGTAACCTTGATACGAGAATCTTTCAGCAAGGTTCTACTACGAGGACAAGTAGTAGTACTCCGTAGCGTCCAACTCCTACTCACTGGCACAAACGTGAACATCGTGACTCTTGCATTGCATATGCAGGCAATATGACAGTTTCCTTTCGGAGTTCAAGTTTAAGCGATACTAGTAGACCAATAGCCAAGCTCTTGCCCAACGGCATTCAAACCTGGCTGTAGTACCTAGGTCAGGCTTGAACCTACATTAGTCTAGGCTGCAAAGATTTGGGTGCGAAACCTATCACCAAGAGCTCAAGTATGGAGATAGAAACGAGATTCTAATTTTCTAAAGCTACCCAGTGCTTGGTTGTCAGCCATCCAGTGTATTGAAACTGACTGGTGAACTGTATTCCTCGAAACGCACCAGCTATCCTTCCAATTCTCCCTATCTTGACTCTCCCTTTCGCCATTTGTATGTATGTTAGAAAGTGAAGTCCTCTAATACCTTGAAGTCGCGGATCCTGCTCAGCTACAGAGAAGAGAGAAGGCCCAGCAGCTGAGTCTCCTTGCATAGACATCCCTAGTGAGAACAAAAGGGCTCCGCTAAGGGCGGCTATCAGAGCAATGGTCCCAGAGACAAGACTGAAGTGAAGAAGATATGAGACATCGCATTCAGGATTTGTCGTTGTACTCCTCATATCCCTCCAAACCTTCGCAGCAAGGGGTGGTCAGCAGTGGGTGATATTTGCTTGGCGCTGTTCTAGCCCTGTCACGGTGTGTACAATTGGCTGTCATGTATTTTTCTGGCCTACTACAGGTTCTCTTAGATTCAGTAAACATTTGTGCGCAACATCAGTCTAAATATCAGGTTGTGAAGTTCCAGATACCTAAGTATGAATATGTGTACACCAAAGGCAGTGGCTGATTTGCTAGAATTTTGTAGCCGCAAAGTAATACAGAGAGATTCCTTGCATTGCAAGAAATTCCTAGGATATCTCCAAGCAGTAGCTATTGAGAACTTCATTCTGGGTCATAGATTAATAGGCTGTCTTCCTTTTCACTATGGCATCATGAACACTCAAGGGAATTCGTGCGGTCGGAGTAATTAAAAAAAATTGTAGCCTATTAAGAAAGCATCCAACATACTCAGCTCACATTGTTTTTGATAAATTACCAGCACGCCCCGCAGCTGTGAAAATATCTCCTCCAGATCCGCGTCTTTCCTAAAGATACTGGAGCTGAGCAATAATTCGTGGCCATGATGAGACTCTAAGTTGAGGACTTTAAGAAGCCCAGACATATTAGGTATTAGCTAACAATAGATAGTATCTCTCCGGTGGCCGGCCGCGCTGCCATCCCAAGCTGTGGCCAGACTAAGCATAGGCAAACCACTATTGTTCAATTCCAATCCAGTCTCCATATTACAACCCCAAACAGTTCTGTGACTACTATAACAAACCTCAGAAAAAGTCATCCCATTACTAAGACACAACAGCCAAACTTGGTGGGCGTTTGTATCGGCGTTACCAGGATCCACCCATATCGTATAGATCCACACAATGATCTCCCGCTTGGGTGCCGTCTTCCTCTGCTACTGACTTGCATGCATTCAAGCTTGAGTGGACATCGCTTCGTGTCTCCTGCGAAAATACTCCCCCTTCCTACAGTTTTTGTCCCTTGATCACAGTGGCCCAATGAGCACCTCAACCTTCTCCTTTCGGCTCGCTGACGGGACACGAGTCATCATGGATGGATCGGTGGCTGGTTCCCCAACGAAGGGAGTACAGCTCCCACGGCGCCACTACAGACATAGCAGAGTCTTCATTCGGCCGCCTATCTATCAACTCCGCCGGCAATCTGGACTCGATCCTGTTGACGCAGTACTAGTGGGCTTGGAAGGATCTTCGCCTCATTTTCTCTTTCGAGACAGCATCAGTCCCTCGCTGACCCTCCTTTCTATCAGTATACTACAGCTAATAATGCTTTCTCCGGTCCTATAGATTGCATTTCTTCCTGCAACTCTTCGGACATATACTCGGGCATATGGTTTCTTTTTTGTTCTATCTGCTACCCATTCTCTTTTTATTCTCTTACTGCCGCTGCTGAACGTTTGTCTCGGAGACTTCTCTTCTCCCTTTCTTCTCCAGTCACCCTCCTCTTGATATTCAACAGTGTGGTCTATGTGGAGCGGGAAATTTTGAGTGAGATCAAGTCTGTTGGGCTACCCTAATATAGGTACTTGAGCTGGTCTCTTGCGCATTTTCGATATCGTACACCATCGGGCAAATCTGGAACACATGTCGACTGTCTGAGTATCCTTACTATCAGTGAACGCCGACCATGAAGTGGAGGGCTTCAAGCTCTCTGCTTGTCCTGCTTGCAGCGAGCGCAGCAGGCTGGCCCTACGAGGAGTCTCTGGTTGATTACAATCTCAACGTGAACAAGCATGCCGCCACGCCAGCGGACTACTCAGCACCCGAATGGCGCAATCACAAATACATGACATCACCGGACAACTGGAGATTTCCATTCTACACCCTCTTCCTAGATCGATTTGTTAACGGCGATCCTACCAATGACAATATCAACGGCACACTATTCGAGCACGACCTGAATTCAAATCAGATGCGGCACGGCGGTGATGCTCAAGGCTTGGTCGATACACTTGACTATCTTCAAGGAATGGGGATCAAGGTTTTTACTGCTCCTGACTCGAACTCTATACTTTCCTATCTAACAATTATTCCTATCAGGGCATCTATCTCGCAGGTACAATTCTTATGAACCAACCCTGGGGTGCGGACGGCTATTCAATCTTGGACACGACGTTGTTGGACCAACATTTTGGAACGATTCAGGCTTGGAGAAACGCAATCGACGAAATTCACAAGCGCAATATGTACGTGTTGTTTGACAACACGATCGCAACGTAAGTTATCAGTGCTCGTTTCCTTTTTTTCAAGGCTAACTTACAATCACAGAATGGGTGATTTAATTGGCTTTGAAGGCTACCTGAATGTCACCACTCCATTTTCGGTTAAGGAACACGAAGCGCTTTGGAAAACCGACCGCCGTTACGTTGATTTTGACATTGGAAACGAGTATAACAGGACGTGTGAATATCCTAGGTTTTGGAATGAAACTGGCTGGCCAGTTGACAAGGACGTCCGTGATCAGCTGCAGGGCTGCTACAATAGCGATTTCGACCAGTATGGTGACAGGGAAGCATTTGGTGTCTACCCAGACTGGGAGCGTCAGTTGGCCAAGTTTGCTTCGGTGCAAGACCGTCTCCGTGAATGGAACCTAAGTGTCCGTGAGAGACTTATCAGACACTCCTGCATGATAATAAAAGCTCTGGATATTGATGGATTCCGGTATGATAAGGCCACACAAGCTACTGTTGATGCCCTCGGAGACATGTCCAGTGCTTATCGGGAGTGTGCCCGAGATGTTGGCAAGGACAATTTCTTTCTACCTGGTGAGATCACGGGTGGCAACAACTTTGGGGCAATCTACCTCGGACGTGGCAGACAACCAAACCAGTACCCTGACTCTGCACTGGACTCGATGCGGATGGACAATAAATCCGATCACCAGTACTTCCTTCGCGAAGATGGCCTACAGGCCCTTGATAGTGCCGCCTTCCACTATTCGATCTACCGCTCCCTTACTCGGTTTCTTGGGCTCGATGGCAACCTTGCTGCCGGTTATGATACCCCTGTGGACTGGACCGATGCTTGGAACGTGATGGTAATGACTAATGACATGATCAATGCGAATACTGGAAAATTTGATCCACGACATATGTATGGTGCCACAAATCAGGACGTGTTCCGCTGGCCAGCACTGGATCAGGGTATCGAGAGGCAGCTCTTGGGGATGTTCATCACCACCCTACACCTCCCTGGTATTCCACTTTTGTTATGGGGCGAAGAACAAGGTTTCTATATCTTGGATGCGACAGCAGACAATTATGTTTACGGCCGTCAGGCGATGTCTCCGGCCACAGCATGGAGAACACATGGTTGTTTCTCATTGACTGCAGGCCAATACTACAACTGGCCGATTAGCAAAGGGCGCGAGGGCTGTCATGATGAAACAGTGGCCTATGATCACCGCGATCCCTCGCACCCTATCCGGAACATCATCAAGCACATGTACCAGCTGCGAGAAGAATTCGAAGTTTTGAATGATGGGTACTCAGTCCAGAAGCTGTCTAACCAGACTCGAGAAGTGTTATACCCGGGATCGAACGGCACGGCCACAGAAATCGGTGTGTGGTCAATACTTAGAGACGCGGTCTATAAAGTCCAAGAGCTTGATGATAACCAGCCAGTCTGGTTGGTATATCAGAATGACAACAAGACGGTTGAGTACAAGTTTGATTGCGGTGACAATGGCACGGCCTTGATCTCTCCCTTCTCCACTGAAACAACT
The DNA here is from genome assembly GCA_027569055.1 of Aspergillus baeticus. Taxonomy (NCBI): domain Eukaryota; kingdom Fungi; phylum Ascomycota; class Eurotiomycetes; order Eurotiales; family Aspergillaceae; genus Aspergillus; species Aspergillus baeticus. The sequence continues at coordinate 18,907 of JAPDEI010000006.1, forward strand.
GTGGTCAATCTGTTCTACCCACACGACGAGTACGACTTGAAGAACAGCCCAAAGAAGCTCCACCTCAACGGCTCCAATGAGTTCAATGGCTGCCTGGATTCAATGACTCTGAAGCCTTTCGAATTCAAAGCATTTGTTCCCAAGAGCCGGTTTGTTAGACCAGGGCCGATGATCACCAGGATCACCCCTGGGCATGACCAGCCGCTCCTCTCCAAGGTCGCGTCCGACGAAGCAGAAGATATCGATGTGAGCATCTATTTCTCAACCGAGATGGACTGTGACTCCGTAACGAAGGCCATCTCTATCTGGTCTACGACAGAGTCCGGGAAGACAGCTTCTGTGGACAGGGACACTGCCAACTGCAGGAAAATAGACGCGAGCAAGACGCAATGGACCGCTCAAATTCCCAGCATATGGGTATGGACTTCTAAGCTGACCGGAGTGTATAACGGCATTCACCGTCTAACTGTCACCAACGCTACCACCGAGGATGGTTATCATTCTACAGAGGCAGTTGACCACTTTCTCATTCGCGTTGGTCAAGCCGAAAATCCGATGGTATCTACCGCGGCCAATTACTCTACCGACCTCCTCCACCAATATGACAACGGGACACTATATATTCGACACAAGGCCGCTGGTGCTGATAAGTACCGCTATTCTACCAACTGGGGCAGTTCTTTCACTGATTGGCGGGAGTACAAAGGGGGCGAGGAGATGATCGAAGAACTACCTTGGTCTGGGACAGACAAACAAAAGTGGCAAGGAAAGCACGTGCGGGTCGAGTATTGGAGCAAGTTAACTGGTAGCAGTAGCTATGTCCAAGAAGGTGACTATGGTGTTGATCGTCAACGGCGCTTCCCTCATCTCTTTTTCAACGGCCCCTACAACCAGTATGGCTACGATGCTGGGCTGGACAACGAGGTGAAACAGGATAGCGACGGCTACTGGAAATACCGGCTTCGGGTGGAATTTCCAGCTCAGGGCCAGTTCAACGTTTGGGGTATGAATCCAGATGGGGAGCCTGACCAAAGCTTTGTTTTCGGTGACCTTGATGCCGATGGGGTTCTCGATCGCATGCCACCATCATCGCTGAGCCGACTGTCCGTCAATATTACAGAGCGGCCACCGTCATCGTACGTGTCATGGGACCTTTTGATTGATGACGGCACTCAGCGAATTCATTTCCAGCCAACAGGGTCTAGGAACATTCAATTGGCCATCTATATCCTGCTTTGGCTCGTTCCACTAGCGACAGCTGCCGGGTGCGTATACGCTTTCATGAAATCGTTCTACCAAGTCAAGTTCAACCAGGTCGGTATTAGTGAGAAGAAGCCATTCTTCTCCTTACTATTTTCCAGGAAGAACTCCACGAATCCTCTTCTTCGACTCGTCAACAAGTCCGGTTTCCTCCAGAGCACACCCGCCTTCGGAACAGGATCATCCCAGAGACGATCGGTCCTCATTGCCACGATGGAGTATGATATTGAGGATTGGGGCATCAGAATTAAGATTGGCGGCCTCGGAGTCATGGCTCAATTGATGGGAAAGAATCTCGGCCACCAAGATCTCATCTGGGTTGTCCCATGTGTTGGAGGCGTGGACTATCCAGAGGATCAACCCGCAGAGCCAATGTTCGTGACAGTTCTTGGGAACGTGTACGAAGTCAAGGTTCAATACCATGTGCTGAACAATATCACTTATGTTCTATTGGATGCCCCGGTCTTCCGTCAGCAATCTAAGGCTGAACCCTACCCTGCCCGAATGGACGATCTCGACAGCGCAATTTACTACTCGGCCTGGAACCAGTGTATTGCAGAAACCATTAAACGCTTCCCCATCGACCTATATCATATCAATGACTATCACGGTTCGATTGCTCCGCTTTATCTCCTCCCTCAGACAATTCCGGTGTGCCTTTCGCTCCACAATGCAGAGTTTCAAGGCCTCTGGCCAATGCGCACCCAGAAGGAACGAGATGAGGTTTGCTCTGTCTTTAATATCGAAGTTGATGTTGCGAGGCGATATGTCCAATTTGGCGAGGTCTTTAATATGCTTCATGCCGGTGCAAGCTACCTTCGCGTTCATCAACAAGGATTTGGGGCCGTGGGAGTTTCTAGGAAATATGGTAAACGTTCCTACGCTCGCTATCCTATTTTCTGGGGTTTGAAGAAAGTTGGAAATCTTCCAAATCCTGATCCCTCAGATACCGCCGAATGGAACAAGGAGCTACCGAAGGATGGTGACATTCAAGTGGACCTGAATTATGAGGCGAGAAGAGGCGAGCTCAAGCGTCAGGCACAAGAGTGGGCTGGACTTACTCAAAACCCTAACGCCGACCTTCTGGTCTTCGTGGGACGATGGTCGATGCAGAAGGGAATCGATTTGATTGCCGATGTTATGCCCGGGGTCCTGGAAGCTCGTCCGAATGTTCAGCTAATCTGTGTCGGCCCGGTCATTGATCTCTACGGGAAATTCGCTGCGCTTAAGCTTGATAGAATGATGAAGATTTATCCTGGACGAGTGTACTCAAAACCTGAGTTCACCGCATTGCCGCCGTTCATCTTTTCAGGCGCCGAGTTTGCTCTGATTCCTTCCCGTGACGAGCCATTTGGACTGGTAGCTGTCGAATTTGGTCGCAAGGGAGCCTTGGGTATTGGAGCACGTGTTGGCGGTCTTGGTCAGATGCCAGGTTGGTGGTATAATGTCGAGTCTACTACCACCGCCCATCTGCTTCACCAGTTCAAACTGGCTATTAGAAGCGCACTGAGTTCTAAGCCCCAAGTTCGCGCGAAGATGCGCGCAAGGTCTGCCAAACAGCGATTTCCTGTTGCCCAGTGGGTTGAGGATCTCGAGATCCTACAGTGCACAGCGATGCGGGTCCACAGCAAGGGCCTAGTTAAGTCCAACGGTCAGCCGTATATGCCTTCTGGATACAACACCCCGAATGGAATGATGACGCCACCTATCGCATCTACCGGATCTGTGACGCCAACTGGAGTCCAGACCCCTCCACTAGCTCATTCACGGTCAGGAAGTTACTCGAACGTCAACCGTCTTAGCGCTTATGGACCTCAGCAACGGAACACAATTGTCTACAGCAGAGACCCCAGCCCAGGTGGCGATGACCATCCGAGATCTAGCATTGGTCGACACCTGTCTCTTGGTGTCCGGGCCGGACCTGGGCATCTGATTCGCCGTGGTCGACGCAGGTTGAGGAGACTCAGTCAAGCTACGGATGAAAATGCAAGCGTTTCAATGACCGAGGAGAGCAGCGATGACGACTTTATTCCCAGTTTCTATGGAGAATCAGAGTATACTCTTACTCCAGAGCAAGCAGAGGAAGCGCGCAGGGAAGACTTCGCAGCACAGCAAGAGAATCCTCATAGTACCGCCAGGGAGTTCTTCACGCGCAGACACTCAAGTCAAAGCTCGATTTTATCCCGTTCGATACTCTCACCCACAAGCTCGACAACCTTTGATGGTGACGAGACACTCGTCCCGCCTGCGCCACCATTTGCTGAATCTGGAAACCGTCTTAGCAGTGCCTCCGTTCTTTCAGTCGATTCCATCATTGGGGAGAAGAAAGACTACAAGCTCCAGAAGGTGGATCCCTCATTCACAGATAGCACGGGGGAGTTTTACAGAGTATTTGAAGCCAAACTTGACAGACTCAATGGCGCCAATTCCGAATCCCAACTGTGTATCGAACAGTATCTTGAGAAGAGTGAGAAGAAGTGGTTCGACAGATTCCGTGATGCAAAGCTCGGCCGCAACCAGTCCCCTTCCTCGTCGGTCTTCCGCACCAAGTTAGAGAGCTCTTCGCCTATGGCAATCTCAAACGATGAGGTCGGATCGCGTGAAAGTGGAAGCGACGTTCCCAGAAGGCCCGACGAATTTTTCCTTGGAAATGACTATGTCCCACCATCTGGTCTCAGGAAATGGATGCAGGTCCGAATCTTCGACTGGCCCATTTACTCTTTCATCCTGGGTATTGGCCAGATTATCGCGGCAAACTCGTATCAGATTACTTTGCTTACTGGTGAAGTTGGACAGAGGCCCGAAAAGCTATATGGTATTGCAACTGTCTACCTGATTAGTTCCATCGTCTGGTGGTTCCTCTTTCGCTTCTGTAAATCCGTTGTGGTTCTCTCTCTCCCTTGGCTCTTCTACGGTCTCGCCTTCGTTCTTATTGGAATCTCGCATTACGAGAGTGATGGGTTTGCCCGAGCTTGGATTCAGAACGTTGGTGCTGGAACGTACGCTGCAGCTTCGGCTAGTGGCTCTCTATTCTTCGCTCTCAATTTCGGAGATGAGAGTGGCGCTCCGGTCAAGGAATGGGTATGGCGTGCATGCATCATTCAAGGCACTCAACAAGCCTACATCATCGGTCTATGGTACTGGGGAACATCCATCTCGCAGGCGGTAACTAGGGGCATTCCCAGTGTCCATGCTCATATCACGGAGACTTGGAGGATGACGTACGTAAATTCCCGCCATTGCATGAGTTTAATTGCTAACTATTTCTAGGGCCATCTGTATGCCTATCGCAGTCTTCCTTTGGGTCCTAGGTCTCCTTGTGTTTTTCGGGCTGCCGAACTACTATCGCCAGACTCCTGGAAAAGTTCCCTCGTTCTATCAATCAGTATCCCGTCGCAAGATTATTTTGTGGAACTTTGTGGTCGTCATCTTGCAAAACTTTTTCCTTAGCGCACCATACGGACGAAACTGGAGCTGTGAGTATATCCGCGTGGATGGACCTTTTGTCACACACTAACCTGTTATAGTCCTCTGGAGTTCAGTCCATGCTGAGGCGTGGCAAGTCGGGCTTCTCGTCGTCCTCTTCTTTGGCTTCGTCTGGGTCGGCATTCTATGTGTATTTGGCTACCTTTCCAAATCCCACAGCTGGATCCTTCCTGTCTTCGCCTGCGGTCTCGGGGCACCCCGTTGGGCTCAGATCTGGTGGGGTGTCTCAGGCATGGGTCTGTTCCTACCTTGGGCCGGCAGCTTTACAAGCGGTGCCCTTGTATCTCGCAGTCTCTGGCTGTGGCTGGGTATTCTGGACTCACTACAAGGTCTCGGGTTTGGAATGATCCTGCTCCAAACTCTAACCCGAATGCATATCTGCTTTACGCTTCTCGCATCCCAAGTACTGGGTTCAATAGCAACGATTTGCGCCAGAGCATTCGCCCCAAACAACATTGGCCCTGGGCCGATCTCACCGGATGTCACTGCCGGTGCTAACTCAGTTGCTAACGCATGGTTCTGGATAGCTCTGTTCTTCCAGTTGTTGATTTGGTGTGTCGAAATACCCTACTCTTTTTTTTCATGTCAACATAAACTAATACCTTCCTCAATAGCGCTGGTTTCCTAATGTTCTTCCGGAAAGAGCAGCTCACGAAACCATAGTGTGCTTTTCAACCGTGCCACAGCTATCAGACACTACTCTAATCAACAATGGAACTCTACGTGTGACGTCCCTTGTACATTATCAGAACCGGTGCCAATTGGCATCAGCATCGCTCGGCGAGCCATGACAAGCAAAACATCAATCCACTCCACCGGCTTCACACCCCTGGACTTATCCCTTTATCTACCTGCCTGCATAGGTATTCTCGCATTTCTTGACGATATTTTTTTTACCTCTAATGAGGAAACGACTTCAAGTCCACCTAATGAACTGGATGTTGAATGTTAATATGGTCTAACTAATCAGCCTGCCCATGCACTCAGTTACGTACGATATGGGGCAAGACATGTATTTAATGATTCCTTTTTTTTTTGTTTCTGTTTCTGTTTCTCAGTTGCTTTTTGCCCGTCAGAATTTTGGCTCTTTTCTGGTTTAATGTCATCTCCTTTTGTTGTTGAAAATAATCAGTTCTGATGATGGTATCGAATAATAATGATATGGATATATGAGTTCAAATAATGCCAACTGAAGATAGCCCTACGTATGAAAGGAGAGACTTGAAGTTATAATTTGACTGTTTAGTCTGGTATATTGTTCATACTGGTAGTTAAGTAATCGGGGTGTAAAAGTGAGTATAAAAGGTCCGAAACTCATCCCAATGCCTTGATCCCATGGATCCTAAACAGAAAGCAAGAAAAATAGACAAAAGAATTCTTTTCGCATAGCTAACACACAATCTCATATCAGATGACTCATTATGTAGGGGAAAAAAAAGAGTTAGATGGCGGAATAGATCGATGTATCTACCACTCCAAAGGCTCGCCTTTAACATCGCCGCGATTTGTCTTGGGAACAGGCGCGGCCTCGACCATAGTCGCGCCGCCGCGCTTCCCACGGCGAAGGTAGGCCTTTCCGTCGAGCCAAGGGGTCTCGAGTGTACGCTTAGCCTCGAATTTGCGGATCTGGCCCTCCATCTGGAGAGTAAGACCGATGTCATCGAGACCGTTGACCAGGCAGTGCCTGCGGAAGCCGTCGACATCGAACGACGCGAGGACGTTACCCTCGGCATCCTTGATCTGCTGGTTGACGAGATCGACCTCGACCTCGCGGCCAGCACGAGCCTCCTCAGCGACCTTTTCGAGGACAGCTTGGTCGGGGATAACGACGGGGAGCATGCCGTTCTTGAAGGTGTTGTTGAAGAAGATATCAGCGAACGAGGGTGCAATGACGCACTTGATGCCGAAGTCCAGGAGGGCCCAGGGAGCGTGTTCACGGGAGGAACCGCAGCCGAAGTTGGGTCCCGTCACGACAAGGATCTTGGATTGGCGGTAGATGCCCTGGTTCAGGATGAAAGAGGGGTCTTCCTCGTTGTTCTTGTAGCGGAGTTCGTAGAAGAGCGCAGTGCCGAGGCCAGTGCGTTTAATGGTTTTGAGGAATTGTTTAGGGATGATAGCGTCTGTGTCGACGTTGCTACGGTCCATGGGGGCCGCAATACCCTTTAGAGTTGTGAATTTAGGGAGGCCGGCAGATGCACCTGCGGCGCCTGCGGAGGTGTTTGTGTGGGGTTCGTTGTCAGCGGGTTGGTCGAGGATGCGGTCGAGTTCTTCCTCTGTGTCGACTTCTTCGGCCTCGGGCTGGACGTCAACTTTAGGCTGGACCTTGCCGAGGCGCGGGCTGGCAACGAGATGTTCACGAACGTCGGCAAGCTTGCCGACAATGGCGGCGGTAGCGGCCATGGCGGGGGACATGAGGTGGGTGCGGCCACCGGCACCCTGACGTCCTTCGAAGTTGCGGTTTGATGTGGAAGCGCAACGTTCCTGTGGGGAGAGAATGTCAGGGTTCATACCCAGGCACATGGAGCAACCAGCCTCGCGCCATTCGAAGCCTGCATCGACGAAGATCTTGTCAAGACCCTCTGCCTCAGCTTGTTGCTTGACAAGGCCGGAGCCGGGAACGACCATAGCACGCTTGATGTTAGCAGCGATCTGCTTGCCGCGCACGACCTTAGCGGCGGCGCGCAAGTCCTCAATACGCGAGTTTGTGCAAGAACCGATAAAGACCTTGTCGACAGTGACATCCTTCATCGGGGTACCGGCGGTCAGACCCATGTATTCGAGGGCGCGGGTGCAGGCGAGCTTGCGGGCCTCATCCTCAAAATCGTCGGGACCGGGAACGACGCCGGTGATCGGAACAACGTCCTGAGGAGAGGTACCCCATGAGATCGTGGGAACGATGTCCTTGGCATCGACCAGAAGGGTCTTGTCGTAGACAGCGTCCTCGTCAGAAGCCAAGCTAGACCAGTAGCTGACGGCCTTCTTCCACTCCGCACTGTCGTACTTGGGCGCCAGAGGGCGGCCTTTCAGGTACTCAAAGGTGGTCTCATCAGGTGCGACCATGCCAGCGCGAGCGCCACCCTCGATGGACATGTTACACACGGACATGCGAGCCTCGATGCTCAGCCCGCGAATGACGGAGCCGCAGAACTCAATCACGCACCCTGTACCACCTGCAGTTCCAATGAGTCCGATAACGTGCAGGACAACGTCCTTCGATGTAACTCCAGCTGGGAGCTCGCCGTCAACCTGGATACGCATGTTCTTGCTGCGGCGGGTGATGAGTGTCTGGGTGGCGAGGACGTGCTCGACTTCACTAGTACCGATACCGAAGGCGAGGGAGCCAAAGGCACCGTGGGTAGAGGTGTGGCTGTCACCACAGACGACGGTTGTGCCAGGGAGAGTGAAGCCCTGCTCAGGACCGATAACGTGCACGATACCTTGGCGCTTGTCACCCATTCCAAAGTATGTCAGGCCGAAATCCTTGACGTTCTCTTCGAGGGTCGAACATTGCAGGCGGGAGTCGTTCTCTTCAATGAACTCTTCGACATTCTTGAAGTTTTTTCGGGAGGAGGTGGGAATGTTCTAGGAGAAACCCGATCAGTTTTTGTCTGGCGCGAAGTGGCGTTCACACAGGGACTCACATGGTCGACAGTGACAAGGGTGCAGTCCGGCCGGCGGACCTTGCGGCTTGCATTCTTGAGGCCTTCAAAAGCTTGCTGTTCGATTTGTTAGCAGGGAGACGAGGCAACCTGATGCGGGGCGACGATTGCTGGGACGTACTGGGGAGGTCACTTCGTGGACCAGATGTCTGTCTATTAAAGATTAGCGCACTGCCTCGGACGATATCCAAGGTGCAAGTAACATACCGATATAGATGAGGAGAGTTCCATCCTCCTGCTCGTTCACAATATGGGCGTCCAAGACCTTGTCATACAAGGTATTGGGCTTCCTGTCAGCGCCAGGCATGAGGGGCAATATAGAAAGCGAAATTAAAAAAAGTTCGAAGAGAGGGTGAGAGAGGAGAAGTGACCCGATTGAAGAGGTAGAGGGTGAGTTACTCCAGAGAAATTGATAGTCAAACGTATGATGATGTCTCAGCAGGCACGAAGCGTCCGGGGTTTCTTTAAAAGAATCTTTCCCCATCGCGATGTCGCTGACCACAGCTTCGAGGGGCTCTGGAACAGCCCCGATCTCGGGAGTAAGACTCAATGCACCCACATTGATTGGTAGAATTTACTGCTCCATATGCTCCGATGCCGGTCTGACCAGCGGCACGCAACGCTTAGTCACGGAGAGTTGTCCAGTCAGGCCAGTTCATCGGAGTAATCGGCGGCTTCTGTTTGGTTCGATAAACCTCGTCATTTATGCAGCTTTCTGTCAATTGCTGGAATTTCCGACGTGGTGCACCTTTGCGCAGCCGAAGTTTATGCTGCAATGCTACGTTCTGCCAGTGCCAAGTTGGAGTAGTAGCTTAGGCTCAACAGCCCCACAGGCAGATGGGCGTGGGGTAATGACGCCGCAGTCGGCAATCTCCGTCCTGCCACTGCTGTCGTAGAGTACACTGTCCAGGTTTGGGCCTAGGCTAATTGCCAAGTGGACAACTGATACTGCTAACAAGGAACCTTGCAAGGGACTAGCCGAAGCGGAGAAAAAATCACATACATTACTTCCAGATACAAGCAGCAAAGAAACTAAATACATACACTGTAGATTGCGACCGTCAACACCAACACAGCAAACTATGCGTCACGTCCTTGCCAATTGCATTTTCACTTGGGAGTGATCGCCTTGAGTGCCGGCGGAACCGCATACTGAGCACCTAGGGAGAGCCAGGGAGAGGCGACGCCGGTGATCCTGGGATCATTGCCGAGCATATTCTGCGGAAACCCAACATCGAAGGGTTTAACACTCTCAAGATATTCAAATTGTTTCGGAGTGAGCTTAATCTTGAGCGCCTGCATGTTATCATGGAGATGCTCGACTTTTCGCCCACCAACAATGGGAAAGACGTTGGGAACCTTTTGCAGAACATAGGCGAGAGCAACGGCAGTCACCGACTCGATTCCGTGCTCCGCGGCCACCTTGGCTAGGGCTTCGCTCATCTTGACTTCGTCGGGAGTCTGCTCTCCTGTCCCTAGCAGAGATCGCAATCCCTCTCCCTTCTTACGGCGCTCCTCCACGGCCTTGGCAGTTTGGAACTTGCCGCTTCCAAGCACATCCCATGGTGCGAGAGCCATGCCGAAATGAGTAGCCATGGGGATAATATCTCGCTCAAAATCGCGCAGCATCACGTTCCACCGGCCCTGGTAGACACTGAAGGGAGTCTTGCCATGCGCGCGAGCATAGATATTAGCCGCGCTAACAACCCAGGCAGGCGTATCTGAGATACCCAGGTACAACACTTTCCCTTGCTCAACCATAATATGAAGACTATCCATGAGCTCCTCAATCGAGGTCGTATAGTCCCACCAATGGACATATAGAATATCAATCCACTCAGTCTGGAGCTTGCGCAGCGAATCGCGGAGACTCATATGCAGAGACCGCTTATTGTTTCCAGAGTGGTTTGGCGCATTCCCCTTCCCCAGTTTATATGACCTGTAGTCCGTTGTAAACTTGGTGGCAATAACCATGCGATCACGGTTCCCGCGGGCAGCCATCCATTCGCCCAGCCAGGTCTCCGACTCCTCGGACTGGTAGTTGTTGGATGTATCGATGAAGTTGCCGCCCGCTTCGACGAAGGCGTCAAGGAGCTTAAAGGAGGACTCCTTATCCATCGAGCCCATGGACCCAGACCATGCTTCGCCGATTGACATGGCGCCTAGCTGTAAGGGTGATACACGGATTCCGGCGCTTGAGGAGAGGATGCGATAGCGGCCGAGCTCGGTGGCTGGCTCTGGGGCAGGGGAGAAAAAATCAGCCATCTTGTTCGGTTTCGGGGTCTTTGGTTATTAATTGTGAAGAATTGAGAATAATCGATGGTTTGATACTGATCGAGAGAAGGCTGCCTTTCTATTAACTCGTCGGAGCGCCTCATGTATTTATATACAGATCAGGTGGTACTACAATAGGGTACAAATGGTCTATCTCCGGTCATCTCTAGGTAATCCATTGTCTGTATATAGCAGGACACTGCGGAGATTATCTTGAAGTCATGGCTCATCTGCTGGATAAATTCAAGCCACACGGATATGCTGACCTTTGGGAAAGTCATCCTGGGCACAGCGCGGAGTTAGGGCGGCGCCAAATCCCGAGCAATGGAAATTGCGGTGCCAGGTCAGCACCCCGCATACCTAGATCAAAGATCACAAATCAGAAATCTTCAAATTAGGGTCGGAAGTACGGCGATTACTCTTGTATTTTTTGGGGAATATTAAGGTGCTTATACTTGGTTTTCTTCTCGAATCTATCTATAGGGCACATAAAAAAGAAAAGGGAAAAACAAGTCTATAATATCATCCCGAGCGCTCTGTTGTCCGTTGTAAAGACCAGCAAGGCTAGGCAATGTCGGACGAAAAGGCCAAAAACTCCACACACAATTTGCACTCCCACCATGCTCAAGGCCAGTCGATCCTCCCTCATGGGGCCCATCCAGATGAGCCACAGGTTAAGAATGGTCAAGTTACTAGACTCGACTATCTCGCCCTGTTCATTCTTCCGGATACGCGCAAGTCGAAGCCAGTGCAACAGCTCCAGGGCAGTTGCGATGAGCGGCGAAGGAGGCACCATCCATTCAGTGACCGAGGCGTCCAAGAGCCCAGTCTCCACACTGAACCTGGGGAGTCTGTGCCGAGGACAGGGAATGACTTTGAACAGCTGAGGAGTCGAGTACAGGAAGTTGAATATTTGCGGGATGAACAAGAGCATCATGGTTTTGCTGAAATGCCCAAGGATTCCAACAACAACGAAAACCATCCCGGCGAAGTAGCAGTAGGTATCGCCGACAAATACTTTGGAAGGATACCAATTGTGTATGAGAAGAGCCCCCGAGACTCCGGTGAACGGGAGCAAGAAGTATAGGGAGAAAAGGTGAGAGTCGGTGGCAGGATGGCGGAATGGTGTAACCAAGTAAAGCGCATCGTTGGCCATCAACAACACAGCGATTACAAGCGACTGGGCGACTTCGACTCCGTTGATGCCTGCCAGCATATTGATGGAATTGGGGCAGAATATAGCCACCGCGGCCATGTAGACGTAGTACAGAAAGCCAAGATCGATGAATGTACCCAAATACGACTGCAGTGGCACTGGGACAACAACATGCGTGACACCAAAGTCTACAAAGTAGACTATGAGCATTGGTATAGCTCCGAATGCAGGGATTAGTACTTTGTGCCTCCACCGAATATCGAGCAGGTCGTCACCGATCCCGAGAATGACAATACACTGAAGCGAAAGAAGACCAGATAGATATGAAGCAAGCTGATAATTCACCTGTTAGCAATGCCAGCTTTTATACGAAGAAAATATAAAGTACAAACCCTTTCGTGGGGGAACCTGTGCAGTGTCCGAACTGTCTCGACGTGATGCACTTCAATAACAACATCACGATTACCGCCACCAGAAGTAGCCGCGACAATGTCTTTGAAGAACGCAAATGGGATAAAGAAGATGAGCACAAGGAGGTATACAACCGCACAAACAGCACCCATAGTTTCTGGTCTGTATCCGTCCATAAGGAAAATAATCTGTAGAGCGCCAGGGGACACTTACATAACCGGACGGCTCGGTTTAGCCATATCCTTTCCACTTAAACCTGCCTTGATAAAAACAGGGCCCAGCCATCTTATCATGCTGAAGGTCACAGCAAACGCAATTCCGCTGAATGCGAGAGAGGCTACCAGAGGCGCACCTTCGCCCTCAAAAGTATTGGCCAGCACGCCAAGACAGGCACCGGAGAGAATAAGAAGACTCCATGTCTCTCGACGGGAGAGAGAGCTCGATTTTGCGTTAGCCATGACGAATAGAGAGCTCAGCTATAGTCCCATTCCATGCCCTTGCATTGATCAGGCCAAGGTGCTGGAATATTGGGACACGACAATCTGGGCTGTTCAAGACAGATCATCAACAAATACTTTAGAGTATACGGAGATTAAAAGTGGTGGCCGCGTGGCCGATTCGTTCTGCCCCGCGGATTCTCGGCGCTCCGAAGGCGGTGAGAGCGAGCCTCCCGATTTCCTCACATGATTCACGCGACATCCAATCCAGATCAGGCTCACTACATTCGTAGTACTACTATATTTGCCGGGCGCTTCTGCAGTACTTCTAGTAAGGACTACACTGACAAGGTATATAACTAGGTTAGTATATCCATGGTGCTTCTTGTAGTATGGACTCGTGATGATGAAGCTGATCCATTGGAAGAACACAATCCTCCGCCAATTGCGTTCTGGGACCGATTGTTACGCGTCCAGGCTGTATGTCTTGCAGGGTCCAGACCTCCCAATTGGAATATTAAACCGGCCATAAATGTCGTCTGCGTTTGCCGACTTTGACGCTGGTCATCGTGACTTAGTCACTGTGACCAAGTTCAACTTCTATGGCAATCGCATAGTTACCGCTTCATCAGACCATCGCATGAAAGTCTGGGATCAGAAAGACGGCGAGTGGCAGCTAACAGATACCTGGCGTGCTCACGATGCGGAGATCCGTGACGTAAGTGGGACCAGTATTAGTTGTCTCAGTTGCTGTTATGCGCGGCTAATCTTTCCTCGCGCAGGCGACCTGGAATGGGCCGTTTACCGGCCAGCATATTGGCAGCGTAGGCGAAGATATGAAGTGTAAAATTTGGCAGGAAGATGTCACCCAGCCGCCGAACTCTGGCCGACGCTTCAGGACTATCTTTCGCATGACAGCGCCCCAGCGACACCCATTCGTCTCAATTGATTTTCGGAACATTGACCTTGAATCTTGGTTTGCTGTCATAACGCGCGACGGCTTTCTGAGGGTCATGGAACCTGTTAGCCCAGATTCACTGGCAGACTGGCAGACCGTTGATGAGTTCCGAGTGTGTACTGCGCCTCAGCGTGGAGAGGAGACGAGCTTCAAAGTTCAGTTTCACCACGACCCCACCGACATTACGCACTCGATCCTCCCTTCATGGGATCGCAAGAGCTTGTCCCTTGTTGTGGCGGCCATGGATAGCATCAAGGTTTACCGGACCGACGCCAATCGCCGCTTTTACCACGCGATAGAGCTAACGGGCCACGGGGGCTTAGTGAGGGATATCTCCTGGGCAAATGGCTCAGTCAGAGGATACGATCTAATTGCTAGCGGGTGCAGAGACGGCTTTGTGCGAGTATTCGAAGTTCACACCTCTCTTTCCTCTAATAATTCTCGAGAATCCGACCACAACCCAACCACGTCTTCCACATCTCAATCGTCACGCACAACGGTACAGTCCGGGATAGGGTCAGCTCTCGCCAATCGTGCGCCCACGTCCATGACTAGCCGTTCCACAACTGGGGACTCGCAATTTAGGCATTTCTTCAAGGAGGTCGCATGCATCGATAGCAAACATCTCGATGTGTGGCAAGTCGAGTTCTCCTATGCAGGTGAGACCCTTTATCTAGATAACCTACCCATGGGAAAAGAGCACTCATTCTGAACAATGCCCAGGTGATTGTCTGATATCCTCTGGCGACGATGGGGTTGTGAGGTTTTGGAAAAAAGCGCTGTCCGGGGAATGGCTCGAGTATGCGGAGACGGATATGAGCCACCAGTGAAGTCCCTCATTCCCGACTCGTTGCAGAAACTGTCAAGTTCCGTCTAGACTGGGTATCGACCTCCGCTGCAATCATTTGCACGGACAGGCGCTATTTACCCCTCGAGACTTTCTTCTTTTACCTGCTTTTAATTCTTCGTCTTATAGACAGTGATACCCATCATCCAGGCGTTTTTGATCCCCAGTTTCTTTACGCTCAATTCATTTCGTTGCTGCATCATCAAGTACTAGTAATGTCCCAAGTTTTCGGTACTTCGCACCTTCCTCATCCTTGGGTTCGACCCAAAACATCCCACACACGCTACCCCCGAATGAAGCAGGAGCCATACGGGCCAGGTCTGCATGGAGACGAGAGGCACTTCTCACCTCGTTGGAAGTTTTCTCTGCAATTCTCGCACCATCTCACCTACACTCTTAGTTCTCCTCAAGGGTCTATGATCCTTACCTACTTCATTCTTTATATCTATTCTTACTATCAATTATGACAATCGGCCCTACTTTGGGAACGGGCCTGTTCGTCGGAACAGGCCAGGCCCTCGCGGCAGGAGGTCCTGCGTCGCTCATCTTCTCCTACGTTTTCATATCGGCATTGGTATATTGCGTAACAACAGGCATCGCAGAGGTCTCAACTCATTCCCTCGGCCGAAATGGCGCGTTGATCAGTCACACATATCACTATACGTCGGACCACTTAGGGTTTTCGATATCCTATCTACGTTGGATTTCCCTTGCTGTGATGGTTCCCTTTGAAGTCACGACTGCAATGGTTCATCTTCAGCTGTGGACACCAGGATCCGATATTGCCCTGCGTATGGGCGTCGTCATGGGCATAATATTTGGTTTCAATATGCTACCCGACAAGGTCTTCAGAAAGTCCCAGTCGTTCTTCACAGGGTTGAAATTCGTCGTCACCACCTCGCTCATGAGCATGGCCGGTTACATTGCAATTCGAGACGATCCCAACAGGCCGATAAAGGGATTCCACTACTGGAGTCAGCCCGGCCCCTTCAGCGAATTTCTGGCGCGCGGGGACTTTGGACGTTTCCTCGGGTTGGTGTATTGTCTGCTCTGCAGCACCATTACTGTCGTCTTCATTCCAGAATTGACCGTGCAGAGAGCCGAGCAGCACGATGGGGAGCAGGGAAATAGCATCTTCAGGTTCACTCGCAATAGCAACCTCGTCATGTTTGTACTTTACATAATGACCGCGCTATCCGCGACAATAATGGCACCGTATACCGACCAGTCACTCACCAACAATGGCACCGGTGCAGGTCTCTCCCCTTACACCGTGGGGATCAGGGACTCTGGTCTTCGAGTGCTCCCGATTGTTGCAGCTGGGATGATCCTCCTTTCTTCTGTGGCCTCGGGGCGTTCTTTACTCCATCTATCCTCCCGCATGCTAGCAAACATGGCAGAAGCTGGCCACGCACCCGCGATGTTCATGGTTCGCAATCGATGGAACGTTCCCTATATCTCCGTCGCCATCACAGCCGGGTTTACTTGGCTGACATTTCTATGTATGGCAACTTCAAGTTCCGCTGTGCATAATTACCTCATGTTCTTTATCACCACCTCGGGTTACCTTTCCTGGATCTGTTCATGCATCACCTATATCCGCTTCCGACGAGCAGTCGACCGAGCAGAAATCATACCGGTGCATCGATCTTTCGCTCAACCGTTTGGAGTCTGGTTTGCTCTAGTTGCAAGCATCTTGTTGACCGGACTCAACCTCTCCCAAATCGTGATCGCTCCCCGCCATCAGTTCAACCCCCAACACTCGATTCCTGCCCATATTGCGGTCGGGCTGTTTACATCTATGTATCTCTCTCATCGACTCATAACCGGTATTCGAAAGAAGACTTCGCAAATGGAATCATCGGCTGACGACGATGTTGAAACCCTTGCAGAGCGATCTCAAGCTCAGGCCGTAGAGTTGCAGAAACAAAAGCAGAAGCGGGAAGGCGAGGGATCAGCTGTAGTTGCTCGTCATGGAGAATCCTCCTAAGACTAAAGTTTAGTTGATGCTTTTGTACGATTAACCTAGTGTAATTCCACTTTTTATATGGTGTGTTGTCTTTGTGTACTCCATATTGTTATGAGAAGTATCATTCAATGATACATGGCAGTCAAATTCAAGTTGGTTCCAAATTCAACACTCATTGCATCTGTACAATCGAAGTAGATAATGGATACTTTGGGATTCTAAGTATAGCAATCTAACGAAACCTCTAAAAGGTTAAAGAATGTAAATAGTGCCTTAGGCAGTGAGATACCCCGACTACTGATCCATTAGTTTTACCCCCGCCGCCTGTCTTATTTATTCTTTTTCGCCACGCACGGATTTCTTCCCCTTAAATGGTGACTCCGGAAAAAAATGCTTGCAAAAAACTCCTCCAGATTTATTCTGCTTAAGCACAGAGTCCTCCTGATTCTTTCATTATTATTGCTATATCCTTTCTCATCATCTTCACCTACTTAGTGTATAGGATGTCTGATAGCCACCGTTCCAGAGCCGGCTCTGGATCTCGCCGTCAAGGGACTAGATTCCCACTGGTTCCTGATGGTCAATAAATCCTGCACTTTGGCGTTGGCCACCTGCTCCTACCCCTCTGTGTTTCTCCTCGCTTCTTTTGCACCGCTCACGGACGAGATCATGTTACTCCCCAATCCTTTTTCGACTCAGATGACTTACTTCTTACTACCTACTACCTAGCCTTGTCTGTTCCTCTTTAAAGATTTCCTTTCCCCAGCACCTTTCTTTTCCGTAAAACTCATGTCACCGATACCTTTCCATGGGTCTATTGTGATGCATTATATGGCCCAGCGGACCTGCCAACTTCGACCACCTTTTTGATGCACTCCTCTCTCATTCTTAAGGTTCTAATCTAAGAACCCTACGTTCCGTTCCGCTTCCCATCATCCCCGGTTGATCACCGTATCTTTCTCCTCTCTCCTCCGCCCCTTCCCATATCTCCCTTCTCGCACTTACCCAGAGACTACTACTGCCCACTTGCTAGCCACCCTATGTCAAGCGTTGCTACAAAACATTCTAGTCGGTTGTCAAAAATTGACAACCCCTCCTTTCAGCTTTAGTGCTGCATTTCGCTTTTTACAAACGAGGTATCATGTTGCTAACATGCTGTCGGCCTTCTGTGCTCAAGGGGTGCACGAGTATCGACCCCCAAAAACGCGTTGCTAGTCTCACTATACTTCCACCTTGAGGGGAAGTGCCCGCTGCCAAAGGGTTTTCTTCCCGCGCCAGGCCACTGCCCAAACCAATCCATCTTGATCCATCTGCTTACTCCCCAGAATGCCTACTATCAACAGCTTTTTTTTTTCTGGCATCCTTCCGTGACCTGCCTCTCTTGCAGTCACGATTGGGCTCCCGATCGCTTCCAAGCCAGCAGGTGCCTTTCGCCTAATCCCAACCTGGGAGGTTCTTGGCTTTACTTTTCCTTTTCAGGACTAGCTGTGGTGACTGACTCCTCAGGCACTAATCTCAGGCAGGTCTTGCAACTGCAAACAGCCAGGTTAGCAGCCTTGAAACGCAGGCAGAAAATTCGCAGCCTCCCCTCAGTTTCGACCTTTCAGCTTCGAGCTCGCAATTCGTCCCTTGAACGGGATCTCCTCGACCCCCCTCTTCGCTGCTCCCGTCCTTCTTTCTACCGTCCATTATGGCTTTACTTTTTCCTTTCCTCTCTTTTTTTCACCCGCCTTAACGGGCATCCTAACTTTGCTTGCTCAAAGGTACAGAGAAAAATAAGACGTCCAAATTGCAACGGCCTTGATCAACCACAACACGACCTTCCCCCAGAATCAAGATCGGGTGGGAAAAATTATTCCGCGCTTTTCCTTTTTTTACCTTGGGTCTTGGACGCGCCGCTTGAATGGCCCATCCGTGGCATTAGCCTCTCCCTCTCTCACGCTCCCTCCTCTTCCTCTCTTGCTTCCTCTCCTTCAAACTTTCGCTCTCGCTCTCGCTCGACTCGACTTGACTCGACGTGATTACCTATCCTCGCTTGTCTCGCATCACTCCACCGCCGCTCCATCTTCCGAGTCCTTCCATCGTTTCGTCCCTTCCTCCCACATTCTCGTCTCGTCCACCTTCGCCCTCTACAACCTCCCTTTCTCTTCTCCTATCTCAATCATCCTTTACGTATTCACCATTTACATTTATCTTTCTCATTCCATTACCTTGTTATCGTTGTCGTTACCGCCCTTCACTTTCCTCTCCTCCACGCGATTCATGCCTCGCTCGCCTGCTCACATTCTTCGGTTCTCGACCCTCGACACGCTCCTCATTTCCCACGGTCGCAGACGCCACGGTGGACGACGCCCGTACTAAAATCGCAATTTCTTCGACTCGTCGTGCTGATTGATCAGACTATTGCCCGTGATCGAAGCGAAGTCCAGTCTAGAGGCTGTTGGACCAAATCTGCTCTCCACGCCACTTTTGCTCCCTGGTTGGTTCGTCGGTTCGCGGAAACCATCAGATCGCCACGTCCTGCGGATTGTGGATGCTAGGTTGGATCGCGTATCTTTCTGTTTGCGTCATAAAGAACCACCATAAGACGAGACGTTGCCGTGGCCTTCGTGACATGTTTCTAGGGACATAGGTGACTTACTTTCACCACCCATCCGCACAACAAGATATTCGCGCGCTTTCCATCAGTAGCCGCTTGAGGAGGTGTTCTGTCGGATTATGACAGAGACCTCCCCAGTCGCCATCACGCATCCAACCACGGAGCCTTACCCGGTCACCGCCCCTCTAAACTCGCCCATCGTCAACGGCACCGTCTCAGACTCGGCTGCGCCCGAAGATGAGGAGCCGTATACCATCAAATGCATCTGTGCATTCGAAGATGACGATGGGAACACGGTCTTTTGTGAACGTTGTGAGACATGGCAGCACATAGATTGCTACTACCATGGTCGCGTTGTTCCAGAAGTCCACAACTGTGTTGACTGTGAGCCCCGTTATCTGGATGCGCGGCGCGCCACTGAGCGACAGAGACAGAGACGCCTCAGAGAACACAGCGATGGCGGTGACCGGAAACCCAAACGGTCAGGGGCGAAGAGTCATAAGAAAAAGGCAAAAGAACATGGGGACCACCAGGTAAATGGTTTCCATCAGCGGTCTGAATCGAGCAGTCGTGACCAACCGCCCTCGAAGAAGACAAAAACAAGCCATCGTGCTTCTGGCTCCATTAGTTCATTGTCTGGAATTCCAACTCTTTCAACTGATGCGCGCAAGCGTACCGCAGTCTCCATGAGCCCAACGAAATCTTCAGGATCCTCAATTCCTCTGTATTCCAATGAGTTTCTCCACCTATATGACCGTGATCATGGTCATGCTGATATGGATGGTAATCTTTTCGTCAACCTTACCCTTGCAGCCGATCTTGCCTCGTGGGTAAAGGATCCCACCGCTCTCGCGCGAGTTGCCAATGGTCGCCCTGCTGACGATATTTTTACCCGATCTGGTGCATCCTTGGATCGATCGCATTGGCCGTCGCTATCGCTGGAGTCCATTACCGACCCAAACACTGAGATTGATGGCACACATCCAACTTGGAAGGTTCTCAAAACCCAAAATCGGGTTAGTAAAGACGAAATTGTTGGCGAGATCACAGGCAAGATCGGCTTGTTGCGCGATTACTCTCTAGACCCTAGCAACCGTTGGCAAGAACTTCGACATCCTGAACCGTTTGTCTTCTTCCATCCACAACTACCAATTTACATCGACAGCCGACAAGAAGGCAGCATCCTCCGCTACGCCAGGCGCTCCTGTCGTCCGAATGTGACTATGAAGACATATATAACGAATGAAGTAGAATATCATTTCTGCTTTGTCGCCAAAGAGGATATCGCCCCAGATTCGGAAATCACCGCGACCTGGTACCTTGACGCTCAATTGTTTGGATCCACAAATGGTCTGGTCAAGCAGGAGCCCGGTGATAGTCCGTCGGACATGGCCGCCAACTGTATCAGCAACGTATTGGCTAATTTCGGTGGTTGCGCCTGCGTTCCTTCGCCCAATTGCCTGCTCTCCAGCCTCGACCGCCGGCGGTATCCGAAGATTGCGGATGGCAGCTCTAAACAAGCACATGCAAAAAGGAGAAAGACTAAAAGCAAGTCCACTATAACGCCACCAAACAACAATAGTCGTGCCGGAAGCGAGTCCATCAAGAACCCGGAAGAAGACGAACACACGGACAGTCGCTCAGCCTCGGGGTCCACGCATGGACAAATTCGTAGCCGAGATCTGACCCCTTCTCTCCAGACCCCAACTGAGGCACAGAATCCCTTTGGGGACTCTGAGCTCTCTGCCCGTGAGAGGCGTAAGATCGCTGCGGCAGAAAAGAAGTTCCAGCAGTTGGAGCAGGATCAACAGGCTACACAAAAACGCAAAAAGCGTGTCAGTGGTCAATCAAGTCAAACAGGCAGCAACACCTTCGATCGTCAGTCGTACTCGCCGCCGTTGTATACAGGCCGACAAAGTTCGCCTCGTAAATCGTCTTTTCCAAGCACTCCCTCCACGCGGAACCCGCCTAACCGTTCTCAATATGTCGATTCTGCTGTTCAAGCAGAGTTGGATGTTGCGAATGGGGTGACACCCTCTCCTCCTTCATCCAGGCGGCCAAGCTTTACTCCGCTCACTCAACGCCTCCTGAAGCGATGTCACACTGATCGAGTTCGCTTAGAACAAACCAGCCTGCAGCAACCGACATCTCTTTCTAACAATATTTCGCATGAAGGGACAACAACTTTGGCCCATCCTGGAGTTTCTACCCCTGCAGCGACCACCCCGAGTGCCTCTGGTGAAAAGGAAGATATAGAAATGCGAGACTTGGAGTCACCCACTGGATCGTCGTCGGCACGGTCTCAGACACGAAATACAACCGTCGAGAGCTCACCGTCGTACGGTCGAGGACCTGGGAAGTCCTTGCCACAATCGCCATGGCCGTCCAGTGCGGCACATATTGCTCGGATACCAGCGCGCAAGGCCACAAGCCCCCGTGTGGATACTGGCGTCCATCTTCCTCTGAACTCCGTTACCTTCGCCACTTCCGCTACTAGCCCAAACTCAGCACTGTCATCAGCTGTATCCTCGCCGTCAACGTTGGATCCGTCCTTGCCGCACCCCGCAGCTGCTGCTCCCGGTGCTGGGGTCGCCGCACCTAGTCCCGTGAAGAAGAAGCTTAGCCTGGGCGACTACCTCATGCAAAGGAGCTCTTTGAAGACCCCTACCACGGAAAAGACACAGGCCCAAGTCACTGCAATGCCAGCACCCGCACCACCCGCTCTACCTTCAGATAGACGCGACAGTCTGACCACGACGGGCAGCACACAGCCGGAAGCTGGCTCTTCAGCCTCAACGGAAAGCTCAACCACTATGGATGTTGGAATGAAAGACGTACCGGGCACTACACAACCGGCGCATCTCCCCTCTGCTTCCTAATCATACTCGTTCATATTATTTTCTGAAGAAACGGCTGGCCACTGATACATTCGACAAATCCTCTGTTCTTTCTTCTTGTCTTTATTACCGCTATCTCTTTTATTCTCTCTCAAAACGATTGGTATGGACTGGCGTTCGCTCGTGGGCATGGGTGTTTTATATCCCGGTGATGGATTTGATGACGGCGTACTCGGCGTGATGGAAGCAAACTATTAATGGGTTACGGGATTTCCCTGAGATAGGGATGGGTATGGGAGCCCTTTGCTTGACATTATTCATATCTGTTCCGATATCTTATTAGGCGGTCGACTCGTAGGACTGCGCATATACCCCAATGAAGGACGACTTCATCTTCATATATTTTCTATCGAGCGTTCTCAAATATCAGCCACTGTAGAGCGTACATATAGCGTAGCAATTATATCCGTTTCATATGCGCAGAGCAAACTCACCTGACTCCGCGTCACGCGTGTTGCCTCAGGCACGCCAACCTCCTGCCTGAACAACTTCAATTCCGACTAAAGTCAACTTTAGGACAAATAAACGCTCGTGCTCCAGACCAGGGTAATTAATATGTACGCTTCCTACATTATGATCCCATTTACCAACCAACTCCTTACTGACGTCGCAAGAAGATCACATTCGCGGTACATCTCCACCCGATATAGCACATGCATTTCTTATCCAACAGCCCTCGAACCTCAACAACTCTCCTTTCAACCCCTTCCACTTGCCATTGAGCCCGTTCCACCACCTTAATTAATTTCACGAGACGCCCATACCTACCCGATAACTTGACAAAGTCAGCCCACCATACCGCGCCGCACCTCTCTCTAGTCGGGTCGATCCGACCAAACCCCAACCCACCCGCGCAAACCCAACACAACACAACACATAATGAAAGACCCACGCTCCGCAAAGCGACGTCGAGTCTCCGATGCTTCTGTTGTAGACGAAGATGGGGATATAGAAATGCACGACGACAGGCGAACACCGCAAAAGGAGGACAATACTACCTCGACCGATACCCCCTCAAGGGCTGGACTCCGATCAAGCGGACGGCAACGCAAGGCGCCGCAGCGATATGAGGAAGATTCCGTGCAGACGCGGTCGGCGAGAAAGGCGAGGACTCGAGCTACGTCTACGGGTGCGCCTAGAACCACATCGGCGCGAGCCACGCCTCGATCGAGACAGGATGAATCGCATGTCTCTGAGACGGAGAGTGAAAAGGGATTCGATGATGAGGAGGAAGAATCAGAGGCAGTGCCTGACCCGGACTCTGATTCGGATCCAGATGTGGAATCAGGGTCGCCGCGGCCGCGGGCAAGAAGAACGACAAGGACAAGACCAAAGAAGGCTTCTGTGCGGTTTACGGACGCGGATGGTGCTTCTAAGGCTGCCAACGAGAATGAAGCTGTGCAGTCACCAGCTGTTGATGATTTTCAGGACGGCCTGGATGATCTTGTTAGTATGCAACTGCAGCAAGGTCTTGCCCAGCATTATGCAAATGGAGCTGCCAATGGGGTTGGTGGGGATGAGGTCGTCGCCGTCGAAGAGCCTCTGCCTATGTATGCGGAGCAATTCCAACAGTTTATTCAGGGCGGCTACGCGAAGGAAATACGGCTATTGACGAAGCTGGTTACGTCGAAGCTTAATGGGAAGCAACTAGTTCCGCTGAAGGGGCTTGAGGATGAATACCACAAGGTGCACCAACTTCTCGAGCAGACCGTTACGGTTGGAGAGGGTAATTCATTGCTTCTTCTTGGCTCCCGAGGATCAGGCAAAACAGCGATCATAGAGACTATCGTCTCATCTCTCGCCAAGGTGCACAAGAATGACTTTCATGTGGTCCGACTCAATGGCTTCCTCCATACAGATGACCGATTGGCCTTGCGCGAGATATGGAGACAGCTTGGCCGTGAAACTGATACTGCAGAAGAGGCCGGCAAGGTCACCAGTTACGCAGACACAATGGCAACGCTCCTTGCGCTTCTATCACACCCAGAGGAGCTTCAAGGCTCTGCAGACAATCTGGATGGTACCACGACGGCCAAGTCAGTTATCATTGTCCTCGACGAGTTTGACCTATTTGTCACGCACCCGCGCCAGACGCTCCTGTACAACCTGTTTGACATCGCGCAGGCGCGCAAGGCCCCGCTGGCTGTGCTAGGAGTGACCACCAAGGTTGATGTGACAGAAATGCTAGAAAAGCGAGTCAAGAGTCGTTTCAGCCACCGATCGGTCTTTGTTCCCCTCCCAAGAACATTTGAGGTATTTTCCGACGCTTGTTTCGCCGGGCTGGATCTAGCGGACCATGAAACCTCGGAGTCCCTGGAAGGACTCGACGCCGACGAGCTCTCGATCGCCAAGTCCGAGGCCTGGAGGACGGCATTGGGAGGGTGGAGAGCGTACCTGCAGGTAAGGCGCGGCAACCGTGTTTCAATATAGAACTAGCCCAGCTAACACCAGGAAACAACAGGGACTATGGGCCGATCCCGCATTTCAAGCCCACTTGCGCAGGATTTACAACCAGACGAAATCGGTCAAGGAATTCTTCACGAGCGCACTCATGGGAATTACAGATCTCTATCACAACACTAGCACAACCGTCTCTTCATCCTCTATCATCGCTGTCCCCACACCCACTACATTCTCTAACAACTCTCTCTCCTGTTCCGATCCTGCACCCCTCCCCTTCTCCGCATCAATCGCCGCCTCCGCAAGCCCCTCCTCCCTCCCACTCTCCCTCCTCCTTGCTGCAACCCGCCTAACGGCCCTCTACGACCCGGGTTCTGAAGGTGTCGCAACGCAACAAGACCTCGCCCCGCTGGCGCTGTCCTTCCCCGCCGCTTACGCCGAGTACGTACGGCTTCTGATGTCCGCCAAAATCTCGGCCTCGGTCTCCGGCGCGTCTGTCACACCGGGACGTGTCTGGGGGCGGGACGTCGCGCGCGAAGCCTGGGAACGGCTCGTGAGCTGGGGACTGATTAGTCCCGTTGGTGGCGGGAGCGGGACGGCGGATGGGCGCATGTTCCGCGTTGAGATCAGTCTTGAAGAAGTGGTGGGGATGGCTGGATCTGGTGGTTCGTTGGGGAGGTGGTGGCGTGATGCGTGAAGGGTGTCCGGCGAGACTAGGCTACCAAGCACTGCTATTTGCCTTGGTTTATTAGGCTATAGTATAGACTTCTTCCGACCGGTTTATGTTTGCGGTATATACTACATAATACTATAACCCCCTTGGCCCTATGTGAGCCACTGCCTTGATTTAAGAGTCAAGAGTGTAGCCCGTCTATTTGGAATCTCATCGCGACTAGTCACTAGCATGGCGTGCCATGCATGACCCGATCTTCTCCTGCAGCTTCAAAACAGGAAGGTACGATCAGGGCTCTAACTTCAAGCATGCTGTCCGCTGAGCCGACTCGGAAATCGGGATCTTCCACCGTGGGCCTTTTACCACTCCTGCTCCGACTCCTGAGCAGGACTAGCTAGGGCCTGGGGCGATACTATAGGTCAATCTTATAATTATACTTAGTTCAACATTGTGAAACCAAGTCTTGCCCGCCGCCCGCGTTCCACAGTACCGCTGTTTCAGAATTTCTCCATATTCATCATCTACGTAACTACCCCGTCCGACGGAGCTGCGCGTATCCGTCCCTCCACATATATTAATGTGGGCATCGATCAGACGTAATCGTTATATATATTGGAAAGTAACGATATATGAACACCTTATATGTTCCTTTATATATGTATATATGAGTACAATAAGAGGAGCATGGAGAAATAATGTAGTATACTCTACAACAAGAATCGATGAACCATTGCCATATTATCTACCTTATAGTCAGCAAAAGAAAGATATCAACCATAAGCAAAGGTATGTACGAGAGGAGTATGGAGTATGCAGCGTAAGGACGATGGCCACTCAAACCCACCCCCAACCCTCTCAGCCCATTGCAGCCCAGCGTCGGTAGTTTCGATGCTGAAACAAACGAACTCGACCAGCTTTGAACCAAACAAAGATTAAACCAACTAACTAACACGGGGGAATAATAGAAGACTTGAGAGAACGAAAAGCTCAAACGCAAGAGCCGGAGTTACGGCCCTTCTCCCCGAGATATCAACTCCACTCTACGAGTACAAAAAGGTTTATCATCATGTACATATTTTAAAATTTATCAAAACTTGGTATTGCTGATGTTGTACGTGGTATATCCGTGTTAACTCAGTCTTAAATGCAGCGCCAATGATCAACACCATATCTCCCAGTCCCAGCCTGAACCCGAATCCCAGTCCCAAGCCAGCCAATGCTCCAGTATGTACAAGAAAACAAAAAAGCAAAGAGAAAGAAAGAAAAGAAGAAAACACACATAACGCCAAACACGCGCCAAACATAACGCACAACACACTGAACACAAAACATACACATACAACCCACATCATATACATCACACATAACGGAGTCATTGGGTTCATAAAGGAAATTCATCTAATCTACCTGACGGGCTTAAGTATGCCTCGTCAGTCCTACAAGGTATATAAGACTGTATAACTTTGCCTTGTCTTCCCTTTTTACCACGAAGTAGGCTCGGCGAAACCGAGACAACGTCACTTATCATATCTACTCGAGTACGGTCTAGTTCTATCTGGCCTCACACCATACACATACTAAAATATGATGTATTTACCAACAGCTAGGAGTGGAGTAAGGTATAGATTCGGACACCGAAAGAAAGATAGACATACCCGTTTACTTCCCCGGACAAAGTACGGAGATAAGAATCTGAGCTAAGCTGACTGAGACTAAGGATTGCGAGAGAAGAGGACAAGAGAGGGCCAAGGCATAGAATAATTGACTCATAGTAAGCAAAGCAAAGCATGGCCAACCAGGCAAAGCATGCAATGCAATGCAGCAGCTCAGCCCAGCCAAGGTGTCCGAGCCACGCTGCCGCCGAAGAAGAGGAACAAGAGGAGCCGGAAGCTTCGGAAATGTGCTGCAGGGATATAGCAAGCACGCAGGCAGGCGCGCACCTGCCAATAACACTTATGTTAAAGCCGCGTGGTTACACGGACATGATGCGAAGAGTTCGTGGTTGTCGTGGCCTGGTGAGCGGTAAGGTTGGTCGTGTGTGTGATGTGTGACGGGGGCGCCGGCGACTAGACTCTGGAGAGAGCACAGCGCACGGAGCAAAAGATGATTTGATTTGAGGAGAGAGCAAGGGTGCTTGTTGGTGTTATTAACCATGGTATGGTATCCCCGCTCTGCTACTGTTCGGTGCTTGACGAGCCTGGCATCTTAGCATCTTGAAGATGGGGAGATCAATGAGGAAAGTAACTGCACTAATGCACGACATTAATTTGAGCTGTCCGGGGCGCAATGTTGACATTTGAGCATCATCATCGGCTTATCAGCTCATTTCACAGAGAGGACGCCAAGTGGGTTAGGCTAAAGTAGCCCCCTGCAATGCAAATGAAATAGTCAGTTCACTTTCTCGCGTGGACACAAGGATCAGCGCCAGCTCCCACGCTAGCGTCAGGATACGCTGTGTGAAGGAATTATCCAGCAGTCGCACTCATAACTCTCTCTGACTCTCTGCCCTGACTCTCTGCCCTGACTCTCTGCCCTGAATCTCTGCCTGCTTTCCAGCCTCTTCGTATTCGATATGGCCTAGACTCCGTCCTCCCCGCTTTGGTAATCGGGCTTGGCGTCGGCCATCTTGGATAATGTTGACATAATCTCGGGTCCTCCGATCGTTAACTTTTTCATCCTTCGCCACTATCGCGTTCTGCTGTAGCAAATCCTTGGTTTGCGGATAAGAAACCGGAGCAGTAACCTCAGGAGGAAAGAAAGTTGCAAGGTGGCGGCTGGTGCCGCTTTACGTCCCTCGCGGTAATGGACGGTACGGGAACAGGTGGCTTACTAGCGCGAACATAGAATACAAGGTGACGAAGAAGAATATGCGGTGTAACAATCCACTCAAAGTTCGCTGAAGATCCTCACGTGTGTTGGGCCCCCGAATCTTACCCACAATGAAGGGCAACTCTCTTCCAATTTTTGAGCGTCTTTCCCTTCGTGTCTCGAAAAGAATATGCCGAGATGAATTTGTGGTCACCCTGTCATCTTCAGGAACTTTGATGGCTTGAACAGCTGGTTGAAATTCGCAGGGATAAGACCAACCAAACTCAAACTCAGCCTTAACCCGACCCGCAAGGGTCAGACAGATCGTATTCGCTCGTGCCAGCATTTGCGGAATACGGTTAGGCGTAAACCGTCGGGGAGGGCTCCCGTTTGAAACGTCGACCGAGAGTCCGAGACATGGGACCGTGGGGAGTCCATTTCGAGCTGTTTTCCAGAATCCTTCTGGAATTTTCTAGCCTCTTGGCGGCTGACCCTTGCAAGGGGTTCGTCCCTGAATCCGGGCCGACTGATATCATTCTGTCCACAGGTTGATTAACTCATTTCCACAACCATGGTTGCACACTGAAACAGGGGCGTTTGTGCCTTGTGCTGCTTGCAGATGAGCTCATGTCTTTTCTGTCTTTGCCCCTGCATTAAAGCGCCAATTGCCCGCATTCACATGGCAGGGGAAAAGGGGTAAGAACCTTTCGAAGAATTTGGGGAAAAGGGGAGACTTGAGCCAGCCGGCACCTCCGATCCTCATTAAAGTAGTTCACCTGTAGATACCGTGTCGACGAGACATATCAAAGAAGTTAGCGACAGGTAGATAATCTGCAGTGTGGCTTGCAGATTCAGGGCAAGCCATCACCAAGCGAGAACGGTGAAGCTGGCGCGGATTGACACCCCTTCGAGCGGAGAAAGAGTATTACGATGGCCTATCCCGTAAGAGGTAAAATAAACGGTCGTCTGGACTCAGCTTGCCTTGCCTTGTCTCAATTTCGAAGAATTTGGGGATATTCCATCTCCACCGAGATGGCAAAAAAACTGACCGCTTTCTGGGCTCTCTTTGTCTTGGCTTTTGGCTCTCGTAATGTAACGTCCTTTTGGGGTTGACTACTCAGATTACTGTGACGTTGGCAGGCTTAGTTTCGCGCCCCGATCCCCGCCGAATTTTGTTCATTGAAACGGTTGATGCCCTTGGGATTTGCACATCCCCCATCACTAATCGCCATGGCCGTTGTCGCCTGAATTGTTGACACTTGACAGATTCTTGGCGAAGTCAATTTGTCATAAAGTCTCTATGATGCGAGGGCACAGACGCGATGACATCGGACTATTTCCAGATATATCATATGATTGATCTCCCTGTCCAAGACTCCAAACTCTTGAGACAAGGCAACTTGCGGAATGCGGACAAACACATGGAGTATAAGGTTTGGGCTAACCATTCTTAATGCCACGTGGTTCCCCCGTGGCATCTCGACTAGTGCCACTGTTTGTCTTGTTTTCAGCTCCCTGGTTTCCAAGACCCACGAGTGCTTCTCTCCGCCGTCACGGCACAAGGCAAAATAATAACAATGGGAATACTTCGGAGCAGAAGGGTGGCCATTTGGAATTTGCCGAAGACATTTTCGAGGTTACGACAATCTTATCGTGAAGTCGCCTAGTCACCAACGTTACTGCGTCAGACTCTGGTCTTCGACCAAGAACATATCCGTGGGCTGTGGGCCATGGGTCATGGCGGACCTTGCGATGTCGTTATCTGACCCACTTATGCAGCTGGCTGGAAGAGGGAACTTATCGCTGAGCTCTTCTGATGACTATTGGTGCTCATTAAAGCAAACAAACCACAAAGCGACCAACTTGGAAAAATATTCTGGTGATCAATGTTTGTGCTTGCTGATTTGTGCAAGCTTAAAGAACACGCTAGATATGAACAAAAGTCAGATGTCACGATTCCAAGGATATTGTGTTGACAGCGGGTATTGCCGAACATTTTACAGGAACTGACTGTCTACGGAGTATCGGTGTTATAAACAATTTAGCGGTCACATGTCTATTTCAGACATCCGGCCCCATGCGCTGTACCTGGAGGCATATACTGAAGGGCATTCTGGCGCGTGGTGAGGGATCATCGCGAAGACCGACTCGAGGTTCCTTGCTATTTTGGCATATACTTTTTTTTGGAGGAGGCGAAGGTCAACAAACTCGAGCCCAGCTTCAGCCGCAAAAGAATGTAGCGTTGTCAACCGATAGTGTAACATCCAAGCTGGTACTATCTAGATTCCGCACTACCGTGCAGCCAATCCCTGAAGAAGAGCCCATCGTTAATAATATTCGTAGTTATCCGTCTCAGGCTCTTTATCATGAATAGTTGGGGCTGGACCATTCGATGATTCGACATTATTGGGCCTTGGACTGGGTGAGATGAGGATGACCCTTGTACTCCGTATTGGCCATGTATTGCGTGTGGATCACTGATCGACGTGCATCAAATTTCTGTGTTGTAAGCATTGAGGTACCAACTACAAGGTCGGCTCGGCTCATAAAAGTTCGCATGGACTGCAGGGCGGATATTCTCCTGCAATGGGTGATTGATGGAATTGAGACGGTCCAGGGCGTCGCCAAGCAAACAGGAAGCAAACAAGATTCAAAGTGGTAAAGAAAGCACCACTCCTCGGCAGCTCGAGTCTTGCGATTGCTGTCAGGTCCAGGGCTAAGTGGGGAGATGGGGTGGCACGGATCATCTTGCTCACCGCTTCGTTGTTTCGTGTCTTGAAAGTTTACGAGTTTCAACAACCGAGGCAGGATTCGTACCTCTGTTGGAGATGACTAAGTTATTCCATGACTCGCGTATTTGTCATCCTCCACTTTGGTTTGTTCAGTGATTTGAAGTTGAACCTTATTCACGAACTCTGACCAGACTATTGGAGCCTCAGGGCAAAAAACAACCGAAGGGCGATGGGTCTTTAAGGAGCTGAACTCTTTTTTTGCGGAGAAGGAGAACTCGCATTTCTCGACTATAACTATTGACCAGCGGTGGAAAGGAAGTTCTCAAAGGGATGGGAAGTCTGTGGAGTCGACTTGGTGATACGTCAAATCTGATATTTGGGGCCATTTCACCAAGACTCCGAGAAGTCTCTCTGCTCGCGGTCCGCGCGGCTCTTGTAATCTTCCCTGGGATCTTTAGGCCGAATATCTCCGTCTCCTCCGTAGCTCTCTGGAAAGCGTAAGAATAGCAGCCGTCCTAACGATTTTAGAACAAGAAAGCCCTGAACGGCAGCGACTCGCGAGCAACAAGTGCCAGAAAGTGGACACGGATCATATGCGATTGCCGAGCGAGACCTTTTAGTAATAGTCTTTCATCCAACAAATCCTGGGGAAGCAATGGAAAGATAATTGGCGATTAATCAAATGAGAAGATTTTGTGCCAATAAGGAGAACTTGCGATACGGCTCAAGCGGCGAAGCGAAACGGCGGACTTAAAGCCAAGGCGCCTGAGCGACGGTCGCTTCTCTCCACGTGTGTCCACGTGGAACCGCATGGATCTCGGCTAGGCAACACTTGGAAGAGTCATGGAAGGAGCGGGATCCCTCAAGCTGCTCAGCCACACTAGTGTCCACTTGGTGTCCATTAGCGGCTGCCCTTCTGAACTATCGAGTGCTATCTTGGACCTGGGTGGTATTGCTAGAGAGCGTCAAAGTGACGAATAACTGGCACATATCATCAGTCTCACAACTGACCAGACATGGTTGGGAAAGTTTAGATGCCAGCTAGAAGGTGAGGATGGAATCATTGGATTCGCACTTATGCAAGCCTCCAAATAGTTCTGTATGCAGAAGTTGAAAGAGATTGACGCCCTTGCCTTATTTTGAAGCAGTCATGACTCGTGAGACTCAAAAGGCCAGTCTTGATCTGCATCTGAAAAATGCTTAACTCACGTGACTGTATTGCGTCCTTGTTGGCACACTGGCACCATCTCACAAACAGGGTTCTCTGGCGTGGGAATTCCACGTGGGCAGGAAGGGCGCTATCAACGGAGCAAGAGGAAGATAAAGTCGTACGTATAACATCATCAGTACTAGATCCATTCTGCCTGGCGGGTCGAATTAGCATGTAGTCGCGACTTCTAGGAGGGGAAATAGCAAGTCATTTTGCAGAATTCTTACTGAGACCAATGAAGTTGGCCTGGGGGTGGAGAAAAAAAGTTGAACCACTGGGAAAATTACGACTCACTGCCCTGAACACCTTTGCTAATTGGCCTGCTGGCCCGGCGGCGACTGAAAGGATTCCAGTCCGAAAACGGAAGGTGCTAAGATTGCCCATCACGTTCTGCTGATGCAATCCCGACCGCAAGAGAATCTGATGTTGTGTTGACTCTTCTCTGAATTTTTTTTTTTTTCAATGCAGCTTTAGAGCAGGAGATCGAGGTTGGTCAGAGAATAGATTTAACTTCAATAAGACAGACAACAACAGGAGAAACATTAAGAGACAGGAGCAAGGCAGAAACTCAAAGGCTAAGAACCCTTCTCAGGTACACGGAGAAAGTCAGTGATTCCGGCGAGTTCAATGATTCCATGTGAAACGTGTAAATTACTGTACCATAAATTCAGTCTATTCTAGCCTCCACGATCCTGGCTTCATTTTCTTTTTGAAGCAGAACACCATGAAGCGCGCTTAAATCCCAAGTTTTGGACAGCCAGGAGCATCAGCAAGTTGCCAAAGACCCCTTGAATTTATCTCAGTTGTTGACAATTGGGTTTGTTCAAGCCATCGCACCCTGGTCCAGAGTCTGCAGGAAGGCCAGGTTCTCTGATCGCCCCAAAGGCCGATCCATCCACTTACCCTCTTGGCCCACGTTGTTTGGTGCATGAAACCGTCCGCGTGCACAGTGGGTCAGGAATGACAGGCCGAATTCTTCACACCCCTGGAGAAGGAAACAGTCAGATTGCCTTTGCTGGAGGGAAAATCGACTGCAAGACGCTTGAAGGAAGAGATCAATTCCTGTCCGACATCCAGGAAGCCTAGGAAAAAGCTACTTATCTAAAGTGAAATCCTCATTTCCCCTTTCTCACCTTTGAAAGTCTCAAGACTAGACTGTATGATCTTATTTTCTGGTTTCATTTTGCACTGTGACGATTGTCCCTTATCCACCCTCCACCCTCCCTTTCCTTTCCCTCCCTTTGATCCTCTCTCAGCTTTCTCCCTTTTCCTCCTCCCCGATTTTTTTTTTTTTTTTTTTTCCCTTTTTTTTTACCCTCTTGTGCTAGTCTAATTTTTTATTGTAATTTTTATTTTATTTTATTTTATTTCCCTTTTCTTGTTCCCACCCTGCGGTTCACACTCTTCAATGCCAACCATATCTTCCGCTCCCCTCAACCAAGGATCCCCTCCCTCCCAACTGCAATATCAACCTCCGATCTCCCAGTCTTCTACTGTTGTTGTCGCTGTCCCGTCTTCCTCCTCCACGATTGACTTTGGTCTTCCAACCCTCACCTCCGCCTCGCCCTTTGCTTCCTCAGATCTCGCCGCATCTGAGCCCACCATAGCCTCGCCGTCTGCTACTGCGAGCACACCCAGCTTTACAGGCTCAGTCATCGGCTCGATTTCGCGACGCAACCGCCGCTCCTTTGCTGCCCTCGCCCGAGAAAAGACCTCCAGTGCCCTCGCGAATCTGTCTGCTATCGGTTCGACTGCCAACTACCCCCTCCGGCAGTCCGCCTCCTCCGGGAGCCTTCACAAGCATACGCGAAAGTCGTCACAGCTCAGCGCCGCCGAAGTACCGGGACTCACCCCACTATCTCCGTCATTGTTCGACGGCAGCGGTGTCAGCGAGCAACCTGGCCCTACTCCGTTCGAACCGATTGCAACAGTGACGGAGCAGCCGAAAACCGCGATCGAGCGGCGTCGCCAGACTATACAACTTGTCCCGCCTATCGTTGAACAGCGCCCGAACTCCGCTAGTAGTTCGTCCCCAGCCAAGATGCATCAAACATCATCGAGGTTATTGCGTATGACGGAAGATGACCGTCCGTTTACAAAGGTATTCATTTCGCCATTGATGTGGTTGCGATTCATTAAGAGAGGGAAAGTACTGACAAGCGTCTGTCTCGCAGGATTTTATGGACTTATTCTCCACTCTCATGGTTAGCTTGAAACTGGATTCACACCGTGTACGATTCACGAAATATGACCACACCTTTACATCGGAGGAAGCCATCAACAACCTGGGTTCCCTCAAGTTCTCTCAATCGAACCGCATGCCGGACCCGAAAGACCCGTCACGTATTGTTACCACCACGACAACAACCACATTTTCAATGGCCAAGGAAATGGCTCGTTCGGTCTGTCAGCGGTTCGTCGATGCTCGCTTTATTGAATCAGTGGACGGGAAATACTCGCAAATGTTTCCGTTGAAAGGTGCTCTATACCAGCTTACCCCTAAAGGCATCAATATACTTCAAAGATTCTGTCAAAGAAACGGCATCACCGCACGTCATGTGATCGATGTCCTGGAGTCGCCTCGCAATACGATGCAGCTGGTAAACCTAGAAAGAGATACTGAGACCGACAAATTATCCCACGACCGTGCCACAATTGAGGTTATTTTCCGCCGATTTGCAGGGCAGGATGGGCCCAATGTGAAGAGTAGTGTTTCAAGCTCAGATTCAGATTCACTAAGTGATTATTCAAATGGGTTGGTTGGAGTCAAGATGGCCAAAGAGCGTAAAGTTGGCGACAAGGTCTTTCCAAACACCTTCAACGGGAAGGCCGCTGTTGACTGGTTGATGGACTGTTCAACCACTATCGAGCGTCGCGAAACAGTTTTGATCGCGGAACTTTTCGTCAAATACGGATTAATCACCGTGCTACAAGAGGACCGCGCCATGCCTCAGCCGGAGAACTCTTTGGTTGCATTCCAGCCGTCCAAGAACGCTATCTACGGTGTCACTGATCGTGGCCAGCGAGTCTCCGGATGGATCGCTCGTGACAAATCTCGCGATATCTCACACTACGACAGCCGAGGAATTCCAAAAGATTCGAACAATGCGCGCCTGAACCACATCCTACACGACCCTGCTTTGCGCCTGCTGTTCCGAGAGTTCCTTCGCTTCTCGCTTTGCGAAGAGAACTTGTCATTCTATATCGATGTCTCGGAATTTACCGCCCAGTATCACAAGTACGAGAAGGTGGGCCATTTTAAGAAGCCTGATGCAGTACGGGAGACCCTGGCAGCAGCCTATGGTAAGCCAAATTATACTTTCCAAGAAACTGGGATCTGTCTAACTCCCCATATCAAGGTCTTTACAATGCATTTTTAGCGCCCGGATCTCCTTGCGAGCTCAACATCGACCACGCGCTGCGCAATAGCTTAGCTAGCCGCATGACCAAAGCTGTCGGCGACGATGAATCCATGCTTAAGAGCTTGCAGGAGGTTGTGCAGCTGTTTGAGATGGCTCAGACGTCTGTGTTTAAGTTAATGTCAAGTGTGAGTATTGGCAAGACCATGAAATTTACCGATGCTAATTTGTACCAGGATTCGGTCCCTAAGTTCCTTCGCGACCCGAAGTATTCTGCGATTCTGGCGGAACACGACGTCGACGACTTGATTGGGGGTGGAAGATCCTACTCGCCTACCCCTGCGCCTCTTCCGGAACGATCGATGAGTCGGTCAGCGCGTCAATGACAAGGACTATCGACTGACAGTGGTAGTTAAGCCTTTCTCCTCTGAATGGCGACATGGACTCCACTGCATTTGTTTTGAACCGCCTTTCGCATTATTTCCGATACGCACTATACACTTGATACACCACACATATTCCTCCGCCAGCATTTTTTGAGCCATCACGAGATACGAAGATATTATGATCCACGGATCATGTGATAGAGATTCTTGAGCTTGACCTTTTGTCAAACTTACCGTTTCCTTTGTTACTTTCTTTCATATTCCCCATGTCCCTATGACTTCCACGCAGAGAATCCGGGAGCCCAAAAGGCTGAAACATAATCTGTTCAAGCAGCATTAGAGTGGCGTTTTACTCATTCTCATTTCTTCTTCTCTTTCTATGTCTATTTCTCGCATACTTGCATGAGTTCGGGGACCTATCTCCTTTATTTCAAGTTTTTCGCTTTCTCTCTATTTTCTTATAACTTATTTCCCTTATGTGTCCTGTGACGACAACATTCTGAGATGTAAATGCCCCGTCATATGTCCTGCATTGCGCCATCAATTCTTGCATCTGATTGCATTTTCAAGGGTTCAGCGAGTGCCATTGTATGGCCTTCGAGTTTCTTTTACCTTTTTTCCTACTCCTACTTGTTATGCCTGTACACATAGTATGACGAATGCAGACAAACTAAAGAACCATCACCATTCATTTCGCCCCCAAGTAGGCATTTAGTCATGGTACAGCCTATAAGCGGATGTATGGCATTACTCGGACACACAGTTTTGTCTCGAACCACATGTACTAAAGCGAAAATTGGAGAAAGAGATAAATCATTTTATATTCGTTTCGATGGTATAGACCTAGTCCGCTCTTCCTATCATACCTCACCAAAAAGAAAGAAGATGCAATATGGATAAATGTAAGTTAAGTTAAGAAGAGAAAAAACGCCAGTCCACAACGCCCATGCAACTACTCAAACGAAAAATACCAGCTCCATGAGATTCATTTCGACCCCCACCCACGCAGCTTCATCCCCTCCTCAATAGCTGTCCAAATCCCTTCTACGACCTCGCGATCCCGCCAGCGTCCGGTGCCCTGAACACCACCCTTGTCATCCCAACGTTCGACAGAAAAGCTGCGCACACCGCGCCCCCAGCCGCGGACTTCGCGGGGCACATCTTCCCCGCGCCAGCCGACATAGACGCCCGTGGCATGTTTGAAGAGTTCTGGGGGTGATGACCATTTGTACGACTTGAACTGCCAGGTCTGGCCGGTTGTGAAGACAGCCACGAGGCGCTGCCAGTAGTCTGGTTTGAAGTTTGCTGTGCTGTCGACGAGGATGAACCGCGTGGGCTTCCGGGAGCTACCCTGTGAGCTGACGGCCCGAGATGAGGAGGTTGTTGAATCTGAGATTCCGGTCAGGGGGCGGTGGATGTATTGGATGTTGGTTGAGGCACTAAGACTAGCCAGGGTTGGGTGATCCGGGGGCACGAAGACGCCGTCACCGAGGAATGAGCGGACGTTCGACATGCGGATGAGTGAGGATGCGGAGGGGGAGAGAAGGATGATAGGGTCTTGAGTTTTTGAGCTGCCTTTACGCGGTTGAGAAAGGCCAGCTGATGGAGCTGGAACTAAGGAGTGCGGTTTGGTTCCGGGTTTTGTGCCTGGAGGGTATTGGCCCGTCCGCGAGCGATTGCGCCCGAGGAATGTTTCTGCGATCTTGCGAACGTGCGAAAAGTCCTGATTGTCCCGGATTAAGATCTGTATGCTTCGAGAAATGACCTGACTTACTGTGTGCTTGATCCCCCGAAGAACGCTATTACGGTCTCCCAGCTTTCGCTCCCCGTTATAAATCTCCTGAAGCCTGGGATCAATAACCTTGCCGCCCTTTCCAGCAGCAGCAGCAACGGCACCACTAGGAGCAGTAGCTACACCCGCGGCACCGGAGGCGACATCCGCTGATGCTTGGGCCTGAGTCGCCGACGTCGCAATACCGGCGACACCTTCCAAAGGCTTGATATATTCGCTCTCATCTGAAGCGCCCTCCAGCCAAGTGATGAGATCCAAGCGCTCAACGAACGACAGATTCTGTGCCTTCTCTTCCGGAACACCCTCACCACGCTCCTTCTGCGCAAGTGTCTCATTCAGTTCCTGCACTGATGCAATGTACTCTGGAATTGCAACATCCTTTTTCAGATACGCGAAGAAGATACCACGGAGGTCGACTGGAGATTCGGAAGAGCTGGAGATGAACCGTGTTGGCGTATTCAGAGCAAGAGACTGCGGTAGCGGATGCTGAAAGTACAGATGAGTGGCTTTGGCCAGGTCGTCGGTGGCATTCTCAGTTGAGAGGTCAGAGGAAGTTGTCGCGGTGGGCAAGCTGCCGGCCGCAATTGCGCGACGAAGGGCCAGGAGGGGGTCCTGGAGTGAAGGATCGGTAGCCATAATGAGTCGCAGGCGCCTTGGCACTCCGAATGACTCGAGGGCAGGTTCGAAATGACGAGTTCGGAGAGGGCGTAGTTTGGACGAGGTAATCGTGACAGCGAAACTCGAGCTTCAGTTCAGACGAAAGGTCATGTCACGTGATAGGCGGCCAGCCGCATCGACTTCCTTCACCTCCAACGTCAATCCTCATTGCTTAGACCCAATGTCACGCATGAAGATCATCATGGCGAATACTTTCGACTCCCTGCTTTTTAGCTAAGATTGTATTCCATGATTAAAGGGATTTAACTAAAGGAAATGATCGCCTGTCAAAAATGCTCTTTATACTTGCTCCTCTGCGAAGCCTGCTTTCTGCCACCGTGAAACAGTGGTATGGCAGTTTCATGGGAAACGAACGACTGTTGAAATTGATTCTCTCCTACTATTGATCTTGTGAGACTATCCGTGGCCAATTGATGAGTCGGCGTCTTTCCCGTCTTCCCGCTCAGTTACGAAATGGCACTGAAACCAAGAAACGGGATTTCATTTTCCGTGTGTAGCTGCTTCATTTGAGTATGCAGCCCTCACTAATGATCATGACATTGCCCATATACCGGACGGTAAGGTATAGATTGTAGTCCCGCTAGGCGGGTCTGCTGAAGAGAGGATAGACCTGGGGTATACCCTTTTCGATTCGGAGTCTATGCCGTTTTACTACACTTTGCCGTTTCATCCTATATCAATCGATGTACGCCAAGGTGCGCCCATCCAGTCAGCTGCTGCTCAGTCGAGCATGACCAACTGTCTGCACGTTTCGCCCTTACATGATGCTGAAATATCCGTGAAAGACGTGACAGACGACCGGCTATTAGGGAATTAGGAAATAAACAACGCGGAGTACGGAGTATAAATCGGATGAATGATCTAAATAGCATGGCTGGTAACCGCTCGTCTGTTTGGTTCTGTCTTGATTACCGTCTTTGAGCCATGTCACGCATCCTCTTTGCGGGCATCTTTGCCTCTCGTGTACTTTGCCATGGCCATATCTCCAATATTGTTGTGAACGGTGTCTCCTACGAGGGCTGGAATATCAACACCTTCCCGTACATGGGAGAACCGCCACTGGTTGCGGCCTGGGGAACACCCAACACAGGAGGAGGTTTCCCAGAGAATGGCTATGCCGACCCCGACATCATTTGTCACCTCGATGCCGTGAACGGGGAGGGCTCTATCCCGGTTGCTGCTGGTGATAGCCTTAGCCTCCAGTGGACAGTTTGGCCTGAGACACATCATGGACCAGGTAGACTGTCCTTCTGTGCGAGCCTTATATGAAAGCGCATCTAACTAACATCCCAGTAATCGACTACCTCGCAAACTGCGGCTCCAGCTGCCAGACAGTGGACAAGACGACGCTGGAATTCTTCAAGATCTCCGAGGTCGGGCTTATCGATGACTCCTCCGTCCCTGGATACTGGGCTACGGACGAACTTATCGAGAACAACAGCGCATGGCTTGTTCAGATCCCCGAGAACATTGCACCAGGCAACTATGTCCTACGCCATGAGCTGATTGCCCTTCATAGTGCACACACTGAAGGTGGCGCTCAGAATTATATGCAGTGCATCAATCTGCAAATTACAGGAAGTGGGACAGCTCAGCCTGAGGGAGTTCTTGGTA
The DNA here is from genome assembly GCA_027569055.1 of Aspergillus baeticus. Taxonomy (NCBI): domain Eukaryota; kingdom Fungi; phylum Ascomycota; class Eurotiomycetes; order Eurotiales; family Aspergillaceae; genus Aspergillus; species Aspergillus baeticus. The sequence continues at coordinate 58,512 of JAPDEI010000006.1, forward strand.
CCGAGCTCTATACCTCGACAGACCCTGGTATCTTGGTCGACATCTATAACCCCCTGACCTATACGATTCCAGGGCCGAGTTTGATCGCTGGTGCAACCCCGGCGGCGCAGGCTACTTCCACGATAACTGCTACTGGAACTGCTATCGTCCCGAGTGCGTCGGCATAGGTTTAATCAAGAACTGTAGTTGTAGAAGCGTGCAAATACTCGGCAGGCTAGTCTGCTTAACATTCGTTCTAAATGTACATAGTTTGTGTATTTAGCTCATGATTGAGAATCCATCGCATTATGACTGTTTTACAGAAGTTAGATCAAGGGAAGTTTACTGTAGTACCTAGTCATTCTTGTACCAACCGGATTTTACCTACCTACTTCCTCACACTGCGGACCCCAGAGATTGCAGCCATCACAACCTCGGCAAATCCAATACGACCCCGGGAACTAACATAAGGGATAGACCTGATCCTCTTTAATGAAACCTTTATTTGGAGAAAAGGATAAAAACAAACGAAAATATGGCACCCAACCCGCCTGCTGTCCTCGCCCCTTCTAGGCCCCTCGACGAATTCGAGCAGAAGGTTTACGAGATCTCTCAGCGCCTGGGAACACACGATGACGAGGTACGGTATCCCCACTTTACCCCATTGATCTCTCAACCACCCACTCCAGCATGCAAGTTTGAGTATACTGCTAACACATAGACCAAAAAAAAGGCTTGGGACATCGACACCCGCGCCCTGAACCTAACATTCGAATCCGCTACACTAAACCCGCCTCAAGTCAGCTACCTGCTGACTGTCGCGCCCAAGCACTGCAACATGCTGGGTAATCTTCACGGCGGTTGCGCGGCGACGCTCTTCGACGTCCTTTCCTCTATGCTTCTAATTGGAGTCTCAAAACCGGGCCTGTTCTCCTACGGAGGCGTGAGCCGGCATCTCGACGTCACGTATATCCGGCCTGTCCCGGCGGGGAAGACCGTGCGGTTGACATCGCGGGTTGTGCATGTGGGGAAGAGGTTGGCGCTTATTAGGAGCGAGATTGTGAGAGTTGAGGATGGGGGTGTTTGTATGGTCTCGGACCATGAGAAGGCGAACACAGACGCGGATTTTGAGGGGGGGAAGTTGTGATGAATTCATTGATTGGTTCAGGTTTGGTGGCTTTTAGAGAGATAATAGCCATAGACTGCTAGTACTACTACTACTATGTATAGAATTAGACCCTAAGAAATTTTCTAAGATTACAATCACTAGTTTGGTAGTCTGTACTAATGCTGGTTACTTGTTTGGTTTCTGTCTACTGCACTCTGATGTATTTTTACAGTAGCGATGCGCTGGTGCGATAACCAGGTGAGCAGTCGTCCAAGAAGAGTATGCGGAACCAAACGTAATACAGGCGATGGGGCGAGAAAGAAGGACAGAGGATATTATGGCTCAATTCAAAAGCATCCAAAGCGACAGTATATTAATCCCTCAAAGTGAGGTAACCTACTCCTCCGCAAGGGTTTGGCCTTCTCGAAGACCTTCGACAACAAGCTCTTGGCCAACCGCACGGCGGTAAATGTCCCGAACGTCGTCTATTCAAAATTAGTTCTCGTTCTCACGAAGAATATGTAGGATCAGGGGGCTCACCGGTTGTGGTCTCGAAGTGGGATGTGGCGTCGTAGCTCTTGGAGAGGAAGATGTTGTCTTTGCGGCCGTCCTCAAGTGGCTCATAGAGAGGGATCGGAGGGGGGAAGAACTTCTCTTCAATCTCACCCAGGCGTTCGAACCCAGGCTCCAGCTCCAAATGGTGGTTGGCCTCCGTCTCGGCGATAGTGGAGACAATGGCGATGTAGTAGCCTTTAGGGCAGACATTGTGCGCTGACGAGACCATGGCAATGTAGATATCTAACTTAAATTAGTCAATTGCTCAGCAGGTCCTTAGTGTGCACGCACCGCGCTTCCTTCCAACCTGAGATTGGGGAATGATTAGCTGTAGAGAGTCGCTGCCGTCTGTCTTGTCGATGGGGTGCTTAAGAATGCAGATCGCCTTCAACAGGTATCCAGTAGCTCTAGCCTTGCTGGGGAAATAGGATGGGTCGGCTATAATCTTCTTTGTCTTAGTTTCGAACTTCATCGTCTCGCCGTTGTCATCGCGGTCCTTCATTGTAGCCTTGATGCCAGAAACCTTGCCGCTCTCATCGTAAAGGACATCATCGACGCTGGTATTAAGCATATAGGTACCTCCGTAAATGGCTGACAGGCGAGCAAATCCCTGAGGAAGCTCGCCCAGACCGTAGAGAGGGTAGATGTATGGTGACTTTCCGTACCGAGCCATCGAGTTGACGTAGAGACGGATGCGGTTGATAGCGTCAGGAGCCATGCCAGAGGTGTTAATGTAGTCGTCGGTCTGGTACAGAGCCATCGAGTGGCCAACGAAATCGCGAGTATTGTCTTCTAGGCTAAATTTGTCGTAGACTTCCTTCATTGTGCAGGTCGCGATGTTCAGACCTAGACCTTGTTAGCATATCATCGGACACTGAAGCTTGGAGTGGTACACACCTTGGTGTGTGGATGGGTCCTCCTCCTTGAAGTCACCAACCCACTCTAGGAATTTCTTTGCCCGTCGCTTTTCGAAAAGGCCCATAAGAGACGAGCGGAGAGCTTCGTTGGCGTCCGAGGGGACCTTGGCCACGGTAGCCTTGGGGCCCTTTCCTTGCTGAACGTAGCTGCCAGCGATCTGCTTGAACTCAAGGTATCTCGTAACGTCGGTGGAAACCAGGATGTTTGTCAACTCGCCGTTGGCCATGAGCAGCTTGGGCACCAGATCAACGTTCCAGTCGTTGACGCGGCCATACTTCTTCCAGGGCTCTTCGCCGGGGCGGACGTTGCCGTATTTCTTGAAGAGCTGCAGAAAACGAGACATTAGCGATTAGTGATGATAATATACTTATGCACGTACCGTCTCAATGTTGACCGAAGCAGCTTCACTACACGGAACGTCAGCGGTTGATGTTCGAAGAGCTCTGGAGTGGGGTTGCCAACTCACCCTCCATAGTGGTCATTGCGATCGATATGGAGCACTTTGTTACCCTTAACACTGAGGACACTATATTCTGGAGGTTAATGATATGCATATGGAAGGTCGCTAGAAAATTCCTACCCAGACAGCACACATTCCGTCAAGCCTGGAGATGGTTGTGAGCTTCTGCCGTCAAGTAGCGGGGTAGCTGAAGTTGAACATACCAGTTCCGAGGACGACAACATCATATTCGGGGGCGATTTCATCCATAATGAAGGCTAATAATGGAAGGAATAGTTGGACCCGAATTAGAGGAAAAAATAGCTGGTGTTAAAGAAAGGAGGGGAAGAATGAGAAGATGCGGAGATATGTGGTGCTTGGAGCTTAGCGGTGAGTTGGGAAAGGAGGCCGCCATCAGTTGTCGAGGCCAACTCCAGGAGTGGAAACCCCGCGAATCATCATCATCGCAACACCAGACAAGAGCTTGGAGTTCTCCGCCACACGCCCACTAGTATCTGTCTATATACTTCTGGGAAATAGTCCAGGCCCTATTTAGCCACTTAAGATATACGCATACGATCAATATCCTATCCGAGTCGACCTCCTGATTTCTCCTGCCCCTTTTCCACGATGTTCAGCGGACCCTCTGCGGGTACAAGATGGGAATCAAGCTTATGATTCTTCAGGAACCGGCAATTGGTCGATGAGACATGACTTCCTTGATCAACTGAAAGGAGTGTTTTGATACTCCGTACTGTCTCATCATTTTTTTTCGAATTTGACAACTTGAACAAACAGACAAAGCTTCATAATAATGCATGCAGCAGCAATGGATCAACTCAACAACAATGAAAACAAACGCCTTCCTCCCTCAGGGCTTGTTTATACTCATACTCGACATATTTATCACTCCAATCTCCAACCTCTTGACCTAGATAACATGAACTCTTATACAACATAATCAACGCCTATTTATATTTCCAAATTTACTTTTCGCAATGAGCTGCGAAAGCAACAAGCTCTCGTGCCTTCACTGTTCCTTTCATCGCTCCCAGCTTCAAGATGACCGGCTCCCTGGGTGGTGTTTCTATTACCCCCAATTACGTACCCCGTCATCTTCAAATGCCAATTCTTTTATCAGTATAACTGGGACCCAGAGGAGTACACGTCGAGCTTACAGGACAAGCTAAGTAGCACACTAGCTACACATTTCAAGCGGACTGTCTATCTCTGTTTATTTCTGTGTTAAATTATATCATTTTTGATTGAGATGGTGTATATCAGTCTTTGATAGTGTTGACGATCTTTGTATATGCAACCATGTATGGATAGTCGATTTACGTTGTACATTACTACCACACCTATCTAATTAACAAGTTTTGATGTTATACCCGTATCAACTCGTCGGTAACAACGATCAAACTATTGAAATTGATAATGCTACATGTGGATAAAGTACATAATTTATATGGCAAGTGATCTTCGAAAAAGGTTAGCTGCCCGAGGCCATCATGACCGGCCAGTTGGCTCCTCTTTGCTCTCCTCAAGCGTCTCCTCGATCGACTCCTCGATGGCATCCTGGGGCCGGTATCCCTGCTTATAGAGCCTCCGAGCATCTTCCCAAGCATACCACCTTTCTCTGAGAACGTGCTGGATGCCCTTTTGGGTGACACGGATCTAACCCCGTACTGTTAGCTAAGTCCAGATAGTATTCCGAGAGACCAGAGCTTTGAAAAACTTACCACTCCCATTCGTTGCTGGGCTTCCCATTCTCCGTAACCGGCCTTCAAGCGCTTTCTCTCCATATTGGATGTAGCTATGCGATTGCGTTCCTTGATACAAACCCACCAGAGGCAGTGGAGGTCTTCCCAGGACTTTTCACGAAGTTCTTGGATAGACCAGGATCGACCTATCGCCTGCACGTAAGCAAAGTGATACAAGTGGAGATAGCAAGAAATATCAGCACTAACCGTGAGCGAGATCGTAGCTCGGTGTGCTCAGGGCAGTGCGGTCTGACGGGAAGAAGCCCCAAAGTCCATGGTCCGGGGTAGCATCGCGTTTCTCGAGCTTCTCGGGCGCAACAGGCGTGGGCAATGGGTATTTTGAAACTCCGAGTCTGAACCTGGGTCCGGTGCGGTGAATAGCAGAGACACCACGGTTCTTATTCAGGTCACGGTCCTTGGTATAATTCTTTGCGGTCGCTGCGCTGGACGAAAAGTTCGAGGTCTGGACGGCCAGCCGATTCAGGGGGAAATGGAGCGAGGGCGCAAGATATGGAGGAGGCAATTCAGCCAGCGGGCAAGCCCCGGGCTGGCGAGCCAGTCGCGCAATAGACTGACGTTGCATGATGACCGCAATGGCGGATTGGCTTGAGCAAACGCAGTCGGAGGTTGTGATCCTTTTCTGGGGCTCTGGCGGACGCCGACTTTTCCGCGGTTAGATCACGTGAGCAGGTCAATGCGTCTCAGCAAACGCGATTATTGTATATGCGGTTAGAGCTGGAGGTTATGAGGTTTCTTGGGATATTAGAAACAGTGCATTATAAGACGACATTGCCGCGAGCGGTTTAGGGCTTTTTAGCCTCGCTCATGCTGTAATATTGGAGTGGTTACTGGTACTTGAGATCATTATTAGCGCGCATCATAACGATTAGCATGGGGACACAAAAACAGTTGGGTAACACCCATAGATATATGGTAGTTGCTCTATTTTTTTTTCAAAAACTATTAGATCTATTCTAAATGATTAATGCATCGCTAAAATAAAGATGCTGTAACACTCAGCTGCAAGAAAAGGTAGCTCGCGGCTAAGGTCTGTGCCCATTTTCCAAGCGCGCGTTTACAACCTCCCACTCCACTTGCTTTCCAGACCCGTCGCAACAAGTGTGGGCAAAAGTAACATCCCGGAAACTACTTTAATCCTCGGTGCTTTTGGCTTTCGACAGGTGAACCCAGACTTGAAACTATATCCTCCGGATTATTTACACATCAACTGCCGCCATCGGCCCATAACCCGTCATGAATAGGCCAGGTTTGTCAACCTCGTTTGTTCCTTTCATCTCCTTTGTGGTCTGGGCGATGCTCAATGAGCCTGTGATCTCATCTTGTCCGGGGTTCCTGGTGCACACACCATCTATGGAAGAGCTAAACTTTCCCGAGGGGCTTGATGCGAAGAAGGGGCTTTTGGCCTTTTGTCGCTTGCTTCAATTGCAAACGGTCTCATAGATGGCTCGCCGCCTGCGACCGTCGCACTTCGCACCTATTCACTTGTTGAATGACTCCCCCCACTCGATTGACTCAGCCCCTCTACTACTGAAGCTCTTATGGATTCTTCCAATATCTTGCTAACGGTTCTCTGACGCACCAGGACCAGGCCCACAGCCTCTACGAGCCATGTCAGGGTTCCCCGCACAGCAGCAAGCTCAAGCTCGAAATGCGACTTTAGCCTCCACGCGATTACCCAACGGTAAAATGAGTATGATGCCCCGATCTACTGGTTACCACGGTTGCCTTCGAAATTGACGCTGGGGGGGATTGACAGGTAGCGGAACGAACTGGAATTTCAACCTCCCCGTGAGTGGCACGCCGGGGGGGATACAGGTTAGCCAACAACGCAACATCGGAACAATGGGAACTTTTGCGCAGAGCCTCAGCGGGTCTCAACCGTCTACTCCTCTCGATCTATCGTGAGTGTGACCTCTTGGTTGTCTCGGGGAATTTGGTTCCCATGAGCTGCCGAAATCCACCAAGTTCACCACTAAATTCTTTCGTCAATTGCGTCTAGTGATTTCCCCTCATTATCCGGAGCACCTTCGCAAACACAAGCGCAGAATCAAGCGCATTTGGTATGGGCAAATGCTAGTCAGCGTGGCGTGCAACAGACCCCGGTTCAACGACAGCAACATCCCACTTCTCAAGCTCCCTCGCGCGGACCGCAAACGCAAACCCACCTTCCACCACAACAAAATCAAGCCTCCCATGACGATGTATTCCCGTCCGGGTCCCAGTTTGCTAGTCGCCTAGACGACTATAGGAACGGCGGGCAAGGTATTAGTGGACAACTAGGTGGTGGTGCGCAGCCGCAAACAGGGAATATCGATGAATTTCCTCCCCTCGGCCGGAACGTGACTGCGGACCTTGGTCAAGACCGGAGGAGCTCTCTGATGCAAGGCGCTGGGTTTGGCGGTTTTAATACCAACTTGCAGTTCTCCGGTGCGAACCAAGGTCAATCGACGCAGGCTCGCAATATAATGGCAGGGACGATAGCTGGCCAGGAACGGATAACGTCACCGGGAGCACCGGGGTCATCAGGTATGATATTTCGAAAATCGCGTGGAGCACAGGGGGTCTGATTGGGATATTCTAGGAATTGCTTCGTCGCGGTCGCCGGTTAATCCACCCTCTAATGGTGTTACGAGTCAGGAAAAAGAAGATTCAAACAGTGCTGCGATACCTACCCCACAACAATCGGTATCTACCCAAGCGTTAAGTCGGCCGTCACAGGACTCCGGAGCGGAGCAACAGTCTTTGGCAGATATGAGCGAGCTTGACAAGTTCGGACTGGCAGGCCTACTTCGCATGATCCATAGTGATAGTGCCGATGTTGCCAGTCTTGCTGTCGGGCAGGATTTGATGACGTTGGGGTTGGATCTGAATCAACCAGAGTATGTTTGGCCTTCGACCCTTTACCTGGGTCTAGGACATAAGACTAATACGTGACCATAGACCGTTGCATTCATCATTCGTTTCTCCGTTTGTGGCCTCTGTGCCAGGCATCCCGTTAGAGCACGATTTTGCTCTTCCAGCATGCTATAGTGTGGCGAATGTGCAGCCCCTTCAGTCGAGGATTCCCAGTTTTAGTGACGAAACTCTGTTCTACATCTTCTACAGCATGCCTCGAGACGTCATGCAAGAAGTTGCAGCGGAGGAGCTAATGGGCCGGAAATGGAGGTATCACAAGATTGAGCGGTGTTGGTTAACACGAGACGAGGCATATCCTGGCCCCGTGGATGTAGAACGAGGTGTCAGCGAGCGGGGTGTCTATCTGTTGTGGGACCCCGCTAGCTGGAAGAAAGTCAGGGTATGTTGCACTCCTCGACAATTTCCATTTGGTGGCCACAGGCTAATCGTCTTTTCCAGCGTGAGTTTATCCTTCGGTACGAGGATCTGGACAACCGAATGGATCCGAACCGTACGCTTTCGCGAGTTGGATTTCCGCATCATGGTTCATGAGGGTTTTGTTGAGTACAATATGGTATAAGGATCAGTACGGCGTTAGGTTCACTTCCCGTTTCCTCATGGTCATCTGGGTGTTACCATGCTTGCTGAGAGATAAGGCGTTTCTCTACTCGATTTATCATATGGCACATGGGCATGGGTAAATAGGGTATCTATTGAAACCAAATACATCATTTGCATAGCCTGTAGCACTCCTCCTGTTAAGGAGAAGTACTACCAGGTATTCCGTCCGACTCGTAACCTCCTCTCATCTCCTACATATATATTCTTCGGTGTATATCCCATGGCTAAATCTCGGTATAACATGACTTTATTGTCGACTCAACTGACTACTCTGGCTTACGAGCAGTCGCAATAATACCCACTGGCTCTACGGGCACCAACGCGCCGGCACCATATTTCTCTTCTAGATACAGCTGCAATGCCTCTGGCACCCGCCCCTCATATTCATCTCGCTGTTCCTGCGTCCAGTACTTGGCCAGAAGTGCGGGAAGAATGCTCGAGTTCACCTCCACGAGGTCAGCAATGGGACTTGAGAGCGATTTAGTGACAGCCGTAACCTGCACATCCGCAAAACCTTCTTTCTTGAGAAGAGACTCGATGGTACTCACGGCCTCCCAGCCGCGGCTCATCGCCTTGATAAAGTTATCGCTGTCTGGGTAGTAAAGATCTGGTGAGATTGTCGCGATTGCCTCTTTGACGAGGGTGAACCAGGGGACTATGTAATTCTATTAGTCTACCGGCTTTCAGTATCTTTGAGGGGAAAGCTGACCGTGCTTCCACGTAGCGGAAGCGATCATGCCACCAGGCTTGAGAATCCGGAAAGATTCTATGACAAGTGGGTAAGCTATCGTTGACTACCATCCTTTGGTACTGGGTTCACAAACCTTTTAAAGCAGCATCGGGATTGGGGAATGCTGGAAAGGCTATATATCAACAAGGGCAACATCTGTTAGTAAATCGTCACCCGGTGAGTTCCCTCAACTATAAGATAGGTATCTGTCCACTCACCAAAAGTAGCAAAAACATGCGTATAATGCCCACTGGGCAGCTTTGTATCTTGCGCATCCACAACCTTGACCTCCGCGTTGAGCCACCCCTCTTCCTTGGCCCGCTGGGTAGCATACGCGACCATCGCCTCAGAGAAGTCACCAGCTGTAAGCTCCCAGCTCTGGCGGACCTTCTCGCTGACTTTGGTATTGAGAATGCTGCAGACGACTCCTGTTCCGGAGGCATTGTCCAAGATGATTGGAGGGGTTGGGTAAGATGTAATGCCAGTCTGATCAATCAGAGCTTCAGCAAAGGGCGCAGTCGCGTTCTCGGCTAACTTGTAAGACTTGACGAAGGACTTTGTCCCAAAGACATGGGACATCTCTTTTGCTGCGTCGGAACTCATGGTTAGAGTTGGCTAGGTTGGATGGGAATGGTATGTAGATATACTAAGTGGTCGTGCTTTGGGTCAAGAGACGATACTTGTAAAGATTGATTGAGGAACTATTTAAAGAGAATATGATTATCAGGTGCAAAGAGGCATTCTTCAGCGAGTTTATATCTCTTTTCCAAAAGTCAACAGTCTGCTGACACTGATCAGCCTCATCTCTCTATTCGTGCTTGAAGCGCAAAAGTCTCCGATAACTCTCCGCACCTATCGATGATGGTCATGGCAGTGCAGAAATAAGCCTCAAGCCTTGCTGGCTTTTACTAGAGCCCGGCAGGGCGCCTAAAGTCAGCTAATGCAGGCTCGCTAGACGGTTCTCGATGTGGTTGTAGCATGTTTGTACGGCATGTTGTGCACGCTCGCAGAAATCACACAGCCTGAGGACCCCGAGTGACTCCTTGCGAGCAAATCCTAACTGACCTTATAGTAAAAACAGCCCCTCCTCTTATATGAATGCTAAGATTCCGAGATGGCTCCCCTCAATTGCCCTTTCGTCCCATGCTTTGCATTCCCTCTTCTAGTCCATGGAGATAATATAGACCTCGAACCCATGATTGGTGGCCAGTTGCTAGCTAGCTCATAATTTGTGCTGTATCAAACATGATATAAGTATTCTTGTATTCTGCGATAAAGATGGAGAGAACCGTTTTGTGATATATTCGCCAAAGTCTTTCCTTTGTGATGGGAACATAACGTTGCACGTGATACCCCTCCGCAGACTGTTATCTCAGCAGCGCTAATCCAGAAGCAGAAAACCATAAACACATGATCCCGCCGCCAAAACATCGTCCGCAAAACACCCCAACGATTCTCCGCAACTCCTCCTATGCATCAGATTCCCGAGTCGACGGGCTTGGGTCGCTTCCGGAACAATGAGAATTATTGAGATTATTATTGACGTGAGTACTCAACTCGAATTCCGCGTAGTGGAAATGATGTACGGCGCTAATTAGAATCGATCGCAGGGCTTCAAATCGTACGCTGTGCGTACGGTGATTTCAGGATGGTGCGTGTCGCATACATACGCCCGATCTCTGCTGCAGATTTTAGATGCAACTCGGTAATTATTTTGCGCAGTTGCTGACTTCCAACCTATAGGGATGAGTCCTTCAACTCAATCACTGGCCTTAATGGCAGTGGTAAATCCAACATCCTCGACGCTATTTGTTTTGTCCTTGGTATCACGAATATGAGCACAGTCCGCGCGCAAAACCTGCAAGATCTCATCTACAAACGCGGCCAGGCCGGTGTCACCAAGGCGAGTGTGACGATTGTTTTCGATAATAGAGATACCTCGAAATCCCCGATCGGCTTCGAAGAATATGCGACCATCTCGGTTACCCGACAGATTGTCCTCGGCGGAACGAGTAAATACCTAATCAACGGCCACCGCGCGCAACAACAAACCGTGCAGAACCTCTTCCAGAGTGTGCAGCTAAATATCAACAACCCGAACTTTTTGATCATGCAGGGTCGTATTACAAAGGTTCTGAATATGAAGGCGGTTGAGATTCTGTCGATGATCGAGGAAGCGGCTGGTACGCGGATGTTCGAGGATCGAAGGGAGAAGGCGGTCAAGACAATGGGCAAGAAGGAGCTGAAATTGCGTGAAATTGAAGGTCTACTCAAAGAGGAGATTGAGCCCAAGCTTGAGAAGCTTCGAGCAGAGAAGCGAGCATTTCTCGATTTCCAGCAGACGCAGAATGACTTGGAGCGTTTGACCCGCCTGGTTGTCGCACACGATTATTTGCGCAGCGGCGACCGCCTTCGGGCCGCCGGCGAGGAGTGCGCGAACAAGAAACGTAAGGTTCAGGCATTAGAAGACAATGCCGACAAACTTAAGAGTGAGATCGCTCACATGGAAGATGATGTGAAGCGGGTAAAGGCAGCTCGGGATAAGGAGCTGCGAAAAGGTGGGAAGTTCCAGGCTCTCGAGGATGAAGTCAAGGCGCACTCTCACGAGCTCGTCCGTCTTACGACAGTATTCGATCTGAAGAACGCAAGTGTCGATGAAGAAAAGCAGAAGCGCAAGGAGTTCCAAAAATCCGTCAGCGACCTCGAAAAGGTTCTCAAGGACAAGAAGAAGATCTACGACAAGCTACAATCACAGTACGACGCTGCGAAGGCGGAATTGGACGCTCAATCTTCAGAGGTCGACCAAAAGGAGGAACTGCTTCAGACATTGCAGACCGGTGTTGCATCAAAAGAAGGTCAGGAGAGCGGCTATCAAGCTCAATTGCAAGATGCGCGAAACCGTGCAAGCACTGCATCTACCGAACAAGAACAAGCTAAGCTTAAGATTGCACACTTGGAGAAGAGAATCAAAGAGGAGGAACCGAGAGCGAAGAAGGCAAAGGAGCAGAACTCAGGACTCCTCAAAGAGCTGGAAGGGCTCAAATCTCAGGCGAAAAAGTTGGAATCTGAGCTTTCGCGTCTTGGCTTCGAGCCTGGAAGGGAGGAGCAGCTCTACCAAGAGCAAAGTAGCCTCCAGAAGGAGATTCGTGAGCTGCGCCAAAGAGCCGATGGCCTCCAACGGAAAGTCGCCAATATTGACTTCAACTACTCTGATCCGTACCCCAACTTCGATCGGTCCAAAGTGAAGGGTCTCGTAGCCCAGCTTTTTACTGTCGACAAGGAGAAGCTACAAGCCGCTACAGCCCTGGAAATCTGCGCTGGTGGCCGCTTGTACAACGTTGTGGTTGACTCGTCCGATACTGGTACTCAGTTGCTTCAGAAGGGAAAACTCCGCAAGCGAGTAACCATCATCCCTCTGAACAAGATCTCGTCTTTCAGAGCATCTGCAGAGAAGATTGGTGCCGCTCAGAACATTGCTCCTGGAAAAGTGGACCTGGCTTTGTCGCTCATTGGATATGACGAAGAGATCACCGCCGCAATGAACTACGTCTTCGGCAATACCTTAATCTGTAACGACGCAGACACTGCTAAGCGAGTTACCTTCGATCCTTCCGTTCGGATCAAGAGTGTGACCCTTGATGGCGATGTTTATGACCCATCTGGCACACTCTCTGGTGGTAGCGCACCAAATTCCAGTGGCATGCTTGTGACTCTGCAAAAACTTAATGAAATCACACGAGAGAACAGAAGCAAGGAACGAGTCCTGGCTAACCTGGAAGAGACAATGAAGAAGGAAAAGAAGAAGCTCGATGCGGTCCGCTCCATCAAGCAAGACCTGGACTTGAAGAACCACGAAATCAAGCTCACAGAGGAGCAAATTGGGAACAACTCATCCTCATCGGTATGATATTTATACCCTATGGATAAAACATGACAAACGCTAATAAAATCAGATTATCCAAGCTGTTGAAGAGATGAAAGCGAACATCGAACAGTTGAAGAAGGACATTACTGACGCAAAGGCGCGTCAGAGCGAAGCATCCAAGGATATTAAACGAATCGAGAAGGACATGAAAGAGTTCGATAACAACAAGGACAGCAAACTTGCTGAGCTTCAATCTTCGCTGGATGCTCTAAAAAAGAGTCTAGCCAAGAACTCGAACTCCGTCAAGAACCTTCACAAAGAGCTCCAGGCTTCCAGGTTGGAATCAGAGCAGGTCGGAAGCGATCTGTCTGCGGCTGAGGAGCAGCATACTGAAAGCGAGAACACATTAAAGGCCCAGTTGGAAGAGATTGAATCACTCAAGAGAGAGCAAATTCGAATCAAGGTACGTTACTTGCTGGAAGACAAGGAATAGTGTGTAAATGCTGATTCGGTTACAGGACGCGCATGATATTGCACAGGCCCACCTCGAGGATGAACGGGCAAAGCTGACTGGGTTTGACGATGAGCTCCGAGACTTGGAAAAGACTATGCAGTCCAAGAACTCTCAGATTACTGAGGAGGGATTGGAAATGCAGAAGCTTGGCCATCAGTTGGAGAAACTGCAGAAAGAACAGAACGCAGCAGCGCAGGCGGTCGCTCACCTGGAAGAAGAGCACGAATGGATTGAGGACGAGAAGGACAACTTTGGACGTCCGAATACGCCCTATGATTTCAAGAACCAGAACATCGCAGAGTGCAAGTCTACACTGCGGAACGTCACGGAGCGCTTCCAAGGGATGAAGAAAAAGATTAACCCCAAGGTCATGAACATGATCGACAGCGTAGAAAAGAAAGAGGCCGCCTTGAAGAACATGATGAGGACCGTCATCCGCGATAAGAGCAAGATTGAAGAGACCATCATCAACCTCAACGAATACAAGAAGGAAGCTCTCCATAAGACCTGGACGAAGGTCAATGCCGACTTTGGTCAGATATTCTCCGAGCTTCTGCCTGGTAGTTTTGCGAAGCTGGATCCTCCTGAGGGCAAGGATATTACCGATGGTCTGGAGGTCAAGGTGTCTTTGGGCAAAGTCTGGAAGCAGAGTTTGACAGAACTCAGTGGTGGTCAACGGTAAGCCTAACCTCTATTTTTGCACAGATCTAAGCTAATCCAGTACAGGTCTCTCATTGCTCTCTCATTGATCATGGCCCTCCTGCAATTCAAGCCTGCGCCAATGTACATTCTCGACGAAGTCGATGCTGCGCTAGATCTTTCTCATACACAGAACATCGGTCGACTGATTAAGACTCGCTTCAAGGGATCTCAATTCATCGTCGTGTCTCTAAAGGATGGCATGTTCCAAAACGCCAACCGGATTTTCCGGACAAGATTCAGCGAGGGTACCAGTGTTGTACAGGCATTGACACCTGCTGACATGAGGTAGCGACCTTGACTCTGCAGATACTTGCTTCTTTCTTGTTGATATTTCCGTTCTTTCTTGGTTGCGCACATGGAATCTCACGCAGTCAAGTCATGGTGACATTTGGGCTAGATGAAGGTGTTTTTTTGGGAAGACAGTATATGGAAGCTCTGGATTAGCATTGCGATCTCGTTTATTGTTAGTGATGATCTATGGATAATGAGATACTGAGGTTGTCGAAACCGGTGTTGAGATGAGATGTAGTTAGGGCGAAATAGCTGATATGTCCTTTGCTGCCTCGGCACACAGATGGATTCGCGTTCCAAGTCCACATGCCGGTACTTCGATCAGCTCTTCAAGTTCGTCTTGGTATTTCAGAAAGCTAACCAGCTCCTCTCTACCAAGTAAGGACCGATCAATTACCGAACCATACCATGCCCGGACCAACTCGGTGATTTGGAGTAAGGCCGGGAATGAAAAGGTGGGGTTCAAGAGTCTTCGGCGCGAATTGTCAAAAGTGCAGACTCACTCTGCGAACAACTATGGACTCGGGGATGTGGGAGCAAGCAAGGCGAGGGGTTGAAGGTAGCCTGGGCAAAGTCCTGGTCCTTTGAATGACGACCACTCTGGTATTCGGAGAGGCGGACCACAGAGACCGACTAGGCCGTTTTGTCATCGGTTGGACTTTGAGGGCCTTGCAGCGTTTCTGCTTGGGGTTTCGTCATCCTTGTTTTCCCTACAGGCACCGGTATCCAGCTCTTTGCTCTAGGGGCCGGAGATGCTCGTAGCCTTTTTCCCCTGTCACTGGGACATAGAGCAGCCCTTCCTCGGGGCTGGTACGGGGGGCTTTGGCAGGGCCATCGTGGGGCAGGGTGGGGGGCCTGGTGTGGGTGTTATGGGGCACTCGGGCTGTCTGGGGGGGCGATTGCCTATATGCCATGCCGACCCCCACGGCAAATCCCAGAGTAAGAAATCTCACTCAGAGCCAAAGAGGATATAATGAAGGTGGTACACGCCTAATATCAATAGGCGCTTTAAACATGCCCATGTGGCAAAAGTTCCTATGTTCCTCACTAATCTAGATCATAGCCTTAGCAACAGCTTAGTGTCCTATGTGCCAATTCAAGACAGTTCCAACCCTCTCCCTCGTCCTAGTCAATGCGCTCGGGGGCCTGCTCGGCTTTTATATCCCCCAATACGCACCCGAGGGCAAAGGTGTCTTCAGCATCGTGCTCTACGGCCAGATCGCCGCACACCCAGAGACCTACTACTGGTTCGTGTACATCTGGAGCTTAGCTGCATGCAACTTTTGTTTTATCCGGGTTAATATCTTGGCGATCACGTACCTGCTTGATAGGTACCCGCCCGACTCTGATTATCATCTATGCGTTTCGTGGGATTATTTCGTCTGGGACCACGTGTGACATTTCACCTTTTGTTGGGAGGAACGAATATTATGGGCTTTTTGAATTTTTGGAGCTCTGACGTTTGTGTTTGGGGTGCTCGGTATTGCAGTATACATTTGGGGGAGGCAGATTCGAAAAGTTTACCGCCGGGTTTGGTCGGCTGAGGGATCAGGGGCCCAGGGTTTCAAGTGCAATATTCCAAGTTGCATGAGTCGCGTTGAGCATTCGTTCTCCAGTATGATGGATAAATGCAATATGCATCAGCTTATGGAGTACAAATCTAAACCACGTAATTGTTGTACAACTATGTATGGGTAGTCAGACACTGTACCTGAAATGCAGTCCACATATTTGCCACTCAAAGGTACGTTCTGTACAATCAACTTTATCAGAGAGCGAAAAAGAATATGAGTATGTGAATATCAAAAATAAATCTTGGCAAGTCGAGCCTCGACAGTGGGACAGCCCGCGCTGTGGTTTCTCTGAATAGTGGTGGCGATATGTACATATAGGTATACTAATAGTACCGACAGTTCCGCTCCGAACCATCGGTACGCAGCACCCAGAAGCCACTCTCTGACGCTTTGCCTTCCCTCCTCTTCCCCTTCTCAAAAGATCCGATTCCGCGCCTCATCCTAGTCTCATCCTATCCCTCACCTTTTGTCCCCCTGGACCCTTTCCTAGTATCCGTCTTTATCATCGTCACTCAACGTCACCGCCCTAGATAGAGCATGCGACAGCGGCAAACCTCCGTCCCAGCAATCTGATACAGCGTCATCGCTTCTTCTCTCCCGCGGAACCCCACGCCTGAGACACCACCATCAGATTCACCAGCAGGAAGACCTTCGGATAAGAACCTAACTCAACCTCTGCATTTGCAAGTCTCATTCTAAGTCCGCATTCCGGTAACTTCCATAGCGTGATCGCCGCCCTCCCAGCACAATGCCCGACGAGGAACCCTCCCTCAACATCCCCTCACTCCTCACCCTCGCCGTCGTCTCCTTCTTTGTCATCCGGTGGTTCTTCAAGCGCGATGGCGAAAGCGGCACATCTGGATCGCGAGGTCGCACCCGGGGGAACGTTGTCGATCCCGCTCAGGTCGAGCAAATATCCCAGATGTTCCCGCAACTGAGCACGCGCGATATCATGTGGGATCTGCAGCGGAATGGCGGCAATGTGGCGGCAACGACCGAGAGGATTCTTACAGGTCGCGGCCTGGATAACGTATGTACTTCTTCCTTTCGTGTTGAGTGGTTGTGCAGCGGTTCGTGGCGGACACTGCTCGGCTTACACTGCCTGCTCTGCTATATGCTTCTGAATGTATTATGCTAATTCTATGGATCATGGCTACAGCCCCCTCCATCGTTCCAGCCCTTGGTCGCTATACCGCCGACTGGTGTCCCCGCTCAGCCCGCCCCTGCGACCAAGTCGGATGGTCAAGATTTAATTTCCAGGTACAACCTTGCTGGGAAGGTCGTTGAAGGCATTGAGGCCGAGCCTGCCGGTAAGCCCGGTGGTTGGTCACAAAATAAGGAGGAACGACAGCGCCTTCTTCAGAAACGGAGGGACGATATGATTCTAGCGGCGCGAAGGAAGATGATGCAGAAGGAGCAGGGAGGCGCTCAATAACGGCGCGCCGGTGGATGGTTCAATCTCGAACGTATTCCGCGGTCTCTAGACCTACAACAACTGATACCTGTTACCGTTGTCGACTTGGTATAATCCTGTCCTAGATTGGCCTAGGGGCACTTAGTTGAAGAAGGCCTTCTTCCTCCATCTTCCATCCCTCTATTTTCTATTATTTGCATTTTTATTCTTATCTCGTATATTCATTTATCCTGTATCATTTTCTTATCCTTCTTTGGATTGCACAGCACAGCGTCGCATGCTCATGGTGTTAGGTCGAATTAAATATCTGTTTACAATGGAGAAAGATAGGGTATATATACATTCAAATCGATCAGATAGGCGAAGATCTACTCGCCTACGTGTTTTCCGTAACTCCAGCAGAATCCCAAAAAGCCGTCTTAGAACTCCATTTCATCGTAATCGTCTTGAGTGGCGTCGTATCCACCATTCGCTGCTTCCGCCAGCTGCTCACGACGAGCCTGTTCCTTTGACGCTCCAATCCGTCTGATCAGGCACGTTAACAATAACTTCGCTGGTCCGGCTTTCAAGAACATACCTAAGCCCATCAACGACACCTCCAATGAAACCTCTCCCCTCTCCAATCTCCATTGCCCCAACCCCCGTCAATGTGACACCACCCCCTGCAACCGCCGCATCATCCAACACTTCAACTCCAGCCCTAATTTTTGCCGAGCGTACCTCTCTCAACTCCTTCAACAACCTCCTCGTCTGATCCGGCTCAACCACATCATCGCTGGCGACATCCAGCAACATCGTGCCAACCTCCAGCCAATGAAACGGCAGCGTCGGCGGCTCCCCACCATCCTCATAAGCTTGATCTTGCGCTACATTCTGAGGCAGGAATGGTGGCGTGGGATAGTAGCGCTGACCCTCGGGTGTATACCGGGGTCGGGCGGTGGGTTTTTGGGTCCCGCGGTCTCGGAGCTTGGGCTGGCCGGGGAGTGGTGGTGGCGGGGAGAACGCATGCTGGTAGTCTGCGTGTTGGGTTTCGATATCTAGGATCAATGAGAGGGATTCGGGGTGCAGCCAGGGCGGTGGGAGGATGTTTGCGCGGCGTTGGCGCTTTAGGAGGCTGGCGAGCCAGAGGGGCACGGAGGTTCGGCGGGGTGGGATGAGGGGCTCGACGGGGCCCTGGAGCGCGTATGTTAGTGGGACCTGGCGCTGGCGAGATGATTTGGTCACTTACGCCTAGGAGTTCGAGGCCTTCTAGTCGCTGGCGAGGCACGATTGTAACCATCTCCATCTCGGCTAGGAAGGAGATCTCCGGGGGCGTGATGCCCCGCGGGAAGGGGAAAACCATGGACCCGTCGAGGTGCGCTGAGGAACAAGGAGGGGTTCGAGTCAGAAGGGTCAATTGTAGCCGGTATCAGTAATCCATAGCCATACTTTTGTTTGTGAACTGACTGGTGCTAGGTACGAGAAGGAAATGTGCATGTCTTGACATGTAGTCGGCGTTTGTTCTGTTTGCAATCTTTCCGAAACTATTTGTCCGAATCCCCTGTAGCCAGCTTGAGCTCTCCTCTTCTTTCTCCCACGTTGATTATCTCGAGATCATCCCCCTATGGGCAATTGATCCCAAAAATGAACGCCCAACCCCGATCGGGCCTGGCGCTAGCTGCTCGATATGCGGTACCCTTCGGCCTCCTTCTGATTCCACTATGGATGACCAAAGTCAACTCCGTCGTTCCCGAACCATACCTTGACGAAGCATTCCATATTCCGCAAGCGCAAGCATACTGGGCGCACAAATGGGCGCAATGGGACCCAGTCATCACAACTCCTCCCGGCCTATACCTGTTCTCTTATGCAGTTTGCGCGCTCATCCTCCTTCTCCGGGGTTCCCCCACTGAGCTTGATCCTCCAGCTCTCCGCGCAACGAATGCCGTAGCTGCTGCTGTCCTCCTCCCGTTGCGATTACAGAATGTGCTGGACGCTGTGCGGAAGCAGCGGAATACTCGTCCTTCAGGTGCTTGGCTAAGCCACACGGTGCTGAATATCTGTCTCTTCCCCCCATTGTTTTTCTTCTCGGGTCTGTACTACACGGATATTCTGGCGCTGCTGGTTGTTGTTGAGGCATATCACTGGGATCTGAGTCGCTCGGTGCGGCCGCGTGGGTCGGTGCTCCAGACTCTTGTGTTTGTTTGTTTCGGGATCGCCGCGCTGGCTTTTAGACAAACCAATATTTTCTGGGTGTCCATCTTCTTTGGCGGACTGCAGGTTGTTCGGAGACTTCGGAGGGCGACGAAGACATGTAATTCGGCCGCTTTAACTGATATTGTTCAAGCTGGCTCCAAGAATGAGCTCTATGACCCTCTAATCTTGGATGCTTCATTCTCAGGTGAGTACCTTTGTTTGGGAACCGGGCATTGAGCCAACTCTAGTCTAGACTACTTCAAGACCGCCATCTCGCTCTGCTCTGTTGCGCTGAACAATCTCGGCTCCGTTATCTCTTCTTTGGTTCCATACCTGTTCATTTTGGCTGCTTTTGGCGCCTTTGTGCTATGGAACGGCAGTGTTGTCCTAGGTATTTTATACTTGACTAGAGGACTATCGGTTGATACTGACTTCACATAGGGCACAAGGAGTTCCACGCTGCGAGTTTGCATCTGGCGCAGATGTTATACATATGGCCGTACTTCCTGTTCTTCTCATGGCCTCTCCTTCTTACCCCGCTTGCCAACATTCTTCTTCCGAAGTTTATGCTGCCAAAATTCCTCAATCAAGGCTTCCCAGCCTCGAGAAAACGGCTTCCAAGTATTATCTCTGCCCTGATTGTCCTGCCGGCCATGTTGGCAGTGGTACATTTCAATACCATCATTCACCCATTCACCTTGGCTGATAACCGGCACTACGTCTTTTATGTCTTCCGTATACTTTTACGCTCCCACCCCTATACAAGGTATGCGGCTACTACCGTCTATTTTCTCGGTGCATGGATGGTCATTTCTGCCATGGGGTTCTCGCCATTCACGGCTGCGCCCAAGGTCGCCTCAGTGGTTAAACCCCAGCCGGCACCAGAGCCGGAGAAGAAACCAGCTCAGAAGGGACAACAAAAATTGGACCGCAAGCAAAAAGGATCTAAGAAGTCCGCACCTACGGAATCCGCGGACCCTATCTCTCCAGAAGCTTGGGCAGAGCTCCAGGAGCACATCATGCGACGCCAACGGGCGCAATATGAGACATCTCGGGTGAGCTTTGTTCTTGTCTGGGTGGCCGCGACAGGCTTGTCTCTCATCACGGCTCCTCTGGTAGAGCCACGGTATCTTATCATTCCGTGGGTTATGTGGAGGCTCCATCTACCAGTGTCTCCCACTCCAGTGGTTTATCGCAAAGGTGTAGAGGATAAGGATGATCTTAAGGCACGGCTGGCCATCAATTTCCCCTTGTTCTTGGAAACAGCTTGGTTCTTATTCGTCAATGTCCTTACGGGGGCTCTTTTCCTCTATGGCGGATTTGACTGGCCGCAGGAACCTGGGAAGATCCAGCGCTTCCTTTGGTGATTTACATGTATAATTAGCTTAGCTTATATAGACTGTATAACAGAGACAAAAAGTTACTTCATAGATACTGGAATAATTAGACTACTATTTTCTTTCTCATGCTCGTCCAATATAGAGTTTCTCCGCACCTGCTCTATCTTATCTCCCAGCAATTTATCCCTCCAAACTCCATCATCAACAATCCTCGAAAAATGGACGGACCCTCAGACCGGCCCTCTAAGCGCGCCAAATTATCATCATCATCAGATTTAACCACAGAGAAACCACCGTTAACCACTCTCCACCGTTCAATAACCCCTCCGCCTCCTTCACGCTCTCGCCGAAACGTCACCACGACCTCCGCTGCTTCCCCGCACGAGCACAAAATCGCGCATCCGTCACCCAAAAACGAAACAAAACTCAAAACCCTCACCTCACCTATTCATCTAACCCATATCAGAGACTTCAGCCCATCGTCGGGAAATAATGTTGGCTGTATCCGACTCCCTGACATCCTGGGCGACCCGCTTATCCGCGAATGTTGGCAGTTCAACTACCTCTTCGATGTGGACTTTCTCATGAAGCAGTTTGACCCTGATGTTAAAGATTTGGTGAAGGTCAAGGTTGTGCATGGATCTTGGAAAAAGGAATCGGAGAATAGGATTCGGATTGATGTGAGTGTGTGCTTTTGTAAAACTAGGGTTCATACTCCTGGGGCATGTGGGAGAAGGAAGGGCTAACGGGTGGTATTATGCATAGGAAGCATGTGCGCGGTACTCGAATGTCGACCCGATTGTGGCGTATATGCCGGAGCCTTTTGGAACGCATCATTCGAAGATGATGATTCTGTTGAGGCATGATGATTCCGCGCAGTATGTATTTGTCACCACCTTTACATCTATAGAGTACGCTTGAAGCTGACTTGGTCTGATTAGGGTTATTATCCACACAGCAAACATGATAGCAGGCGATTGGGCAAATATGACGCAGGCCGTCTGGAGCTCTCCCCTCCTTCCCCTATCTATAAATAAAGACAGTAGTCAAGGAGAAAAGAAGTCGGTACCTATGCCCTGGGGATCCGGAGCAAAGTTCAAGCGAGACTTACTGGCCTATCTGAAAGAGTACGGCGTGAAGAAAACAGGTCCGTTGGTCGAGCAACTGTCTAATTATGATTTCGGCGCTGTTCGGGCAGCGTTGATCGCGAGTGTGCCTTCAAAGTTGAAGTTCGGCAGCGGCAGTTCGAGTACCGGAGATGGAAGGACAATTTGGGGGTGGCCCGCACTGAGGGATACCCTACGACATGTTCCGTTGCGTGAGAGTGATAATACGCCGCATATTGTTGCGCAGGTCGGATTCCCGGCTAGATTTGCCTATGCTACGCATGCTAATACACGCGCCACAGATGTCCTCCATCGCATCCCTAGGCCAAACAGATAAGTGGTTAAAAGACGTCTTCTTCGGCGCCCTGGCGCCAACTCCGCCATCCAAGACACCTTCACGATATTCCATAATATTTCCAACGGCAGAAGAAATCCGGCGCTCGCTAAACGGATATGGCTCCGGCGGATCCATACACATGAAGTTACAGAGCGCACCTCAGCAAAAGCAGCTTCAGTACCTAAAACCGTATATGTGCCATTGGGCAGGGGACATTACGGGCCAACTCTCTTCAGAGAACCGGGATGCCGGGCGTCGCCGTGCAGCGCCACACATCAAGACTTATATACGGTTTGCGGATGCGCGGTGCATGGATACCATTGACTGGGCTCTTGTTACGTCTGCGAATCTTTCAACGCAGGCCTGGGGAGCTGCGGTGAATGCAGGTGGGGAGGTGAGGATTTGTAGCTGGGAGGTTGGGGTGTTGGTTTGGCCGGAGTTGTTTGTCACGGAAGAGCTCAAGGGAGAGCGTGTAGTTATGGTCCCATGCTTCAAGCAGGACGAGCCGGATACACCTCGGACGGCTCTCAGCGACGAGACCGATCCAGTGGCTCTCCAAGTCGGATTCCGCATGCCGTACGACTTGCCATTGACGCCGTATAGTGCACAAAATATCCCCTGGTGCGCGACGATGCCTCACTCACTGCCTGACTGGCTCGGACAGACGTGGGAGGGTTAAAACAGGTCTAGACTACCGGTAACCCGGGACAATATGAAAATAAAGAGCAGCGACACCTACACCCTCGATAGCTTGTATACAACATAGAATAGAATAGCATAGCATGGCATAGCATAGCTTCATTCCATCGTCAAACTCAACTACTTCATCCGTAGATCACATTATCACATCATCAGAAGACCACCGTATCCAAAACCTGTCTCTAGTATTCCCAGTCTAATCCCCGCAACCGAAGGTATCACAGCTCTACTGGGTGCCGATGGAGTCGATAGCAGCGGCAACTTTCTCGATGTAGAGGGCCTGGGCGCGCTGTTGGCTGATATGGCTGATTTCCTTCCAGGCGTTGTACTTGTACTTGCTCTGTAAGATTCACCCAGTTAGTCCCCGTTAGAGGAAATGAACAACTTCGAGTCTCCTCCCTAGTAAAAAGGACGCAATACTGGGAAGGTGCCACAAAGAGAAAGAAATAAAGAAAGAAAGAGGGGGGGAAAGTACTCACCTCAAGCTGGTAGAACGAAGGCTGAGCAGGCTCCTCATTTCTCGAGCGCTTGAAGTAAGCGTACAGCTACACACGTACATCTCGTTAGCCAAACGCTGTCCTCAAAAATCTCATACTTCATCCATCCCCTCTTCCCCGCCACACCCACAAGGTAAATGAATAAACGCAGCGTGCAAACAAACCTTCAGCTTGTCATCAGTCCCCGGCTCCTTCACAAGCATCTTGACGAGCTCCGTCGCGTACTCGAACCCAGCCTTGAGGGCAGCAGACTGGTCGGCATCGGAGACGGTGGCATCATCGCCACCTGCGAGGACAGCGTCAACGGCGGCCTTCAAGGCATCGGCGTTGACCTTGGTAGCGGCGGACTGCACCGTGGGGGTGAACTTCTCCTTGGACTGGGAGGCGGCGAGCGCGGTGAAGAAGGAGTCTGTGGACATTTTGGATGGTGTTGGTGTGTTTGAGATGGAAATCTGTGGATGGAGTATGGGCGTAGTAGTAGTAGTAGTAGTAGTAGTAGTAGTAGTAGTGAAAGAGCTGTGAGGAGGGGAAGGAAAGAGAAATGGCGAGTTGAGGTGGGGTGGTGTTTTGGTGGGGTAAGTTTTGGTGCCTGGGAATTGGTTGGGAACTTTTGATTATAACGGAGGGGCGTTTTAATGGAGGCTACGTTCTAAGGTCTGTTGTATTCTATTTCTAGAATACTAAGTCATCTGTCTTGATCTATCTATTTAGATATATCGTATGTATCCTAACATAGAAATGCTGGGTGCTCGCTGAAACAAGCTGTGGAAGCTCGAGCTCCAAGGTATGACATAACTTATGCAACTTAGTTCCCACCAACGCCGGCAATGCAAAATACACCAAACAAATGAGTATGGGATACAGACCAAAACAGAACAGCGATCGAACATACACCAGAGTAGATGCTGTACGATGGTCTACCAATCCACAGCCCAGCCGTTCTTGGTGAGGAACTCCTCACACGCCGCCTTCAAAGCGTAGTTTGGTCGTAAGTCATTGACCGTCATGGTGGCTCGCGTGATCGGATCTACGCGGGCTTGTTCAACGTACTTGGTGATTCCTAGACGATCAAAACTCGTGCCGGATGGAGTGATGACCGGGTCATGCATGACCTCAAAGGTGATACCGTCGACGAAGTGATCAGGAACGATCTGCTACCATCAGGATCCGTTACGCGTACATAATAGGGTTAGTGTAGCTTACCCGCTCTTGGATATCCCCGTTAGACGATATGCGGAACGCTTCCCGGACGTTTTGAATGTGCTCTTGGGCCTTGTCCTGCAGAGCCTTCTGATCTTCCCGGAGCCCAGTTTCGCCAATCTCTCCCCGGTCCAGCTGACCCTGCACATCATCTAATGCACGCTTAAGATCCGCTTCAATCAACAACTCCACCGTTGCCAGAGTGCCATTCATCTCGCGCAGCCGTGTGGTCTCCTTCGCAGCCCAGATCGCCTGCTTAGCGCGCAGGATGACCTTAGACAGGTTCTCTGATTGCTGGTTCTTCGCGGCCAGACTCGCCCGGTATGCGTCGACCGCAACGTCGTACGCTTCCTGCGGGCGCTGAAGGCCCAGAAGCGCTTGCGCAAGGTACCAGCGGCTCTTCAAGCTACTCGGGGACTTCTGCCCATACAAATCAATCGCGATGCGCGCATCCTGTTCGACACCCTCCCATTTTCCGAGCTTAGTCCGGGTAAGAGCGCGGTTTGTGAAGAAGGTCGGTTCGCGGGAATTCTTGGAGATTCTGCAAGCGAGGATTTGCTCTTAGTTTCTTTTGCTGTAGCGGTCTTTTGTTTTTGTTTTCCGGCGTGCCGAAGACTCACGCTTGCGAGTATAGCTCCTCCGCGCCGGGATAGTCCCCGTCCTTGTACAGGGCATTGCCCTTTTCCTTCAGCTCAAACGCCATTGTGGCCTGGATGCGCGGTGAGAGAAGAGGGATGGCCGCGAGACGCCGGGATTACTCTTTTGAGCGTCCCAGAACTCGTGGTCAAGTGGTGGGGCGGGCTCGATTATTGATCCACCGGACAATGCGGAGCCGGTATACTGTGGAAGTGCCTTGAAAAACAGCCGCTGGCTCACGAGACCTGTTCGTTGTTCGGTAAAGGAGAGGTATCAGGGAAGAGACCGGTGGGAAACACTCCGATATTGCAGCCCAATCTGGAGACGAACAAACGCAGCCAAGGCTTACTGACAGCACCCGTTTGGAGCTTTTGTCAGGCTAGCGCTCAAAAGACCAGGATTAGACGGGATGGTGTGAGCGCGCGTCCGTGCCTGAGCAGTTGAAGCGATGAAGATAGATTGACCTGCATCGGTGCAAGACGGAGCATTGTTCTTGATGAAAACTGGTGCCGAAGGTGAGTAGCTGGAATCGAAAGCGATCGATCCCCGCAGAATCAATTCCTGACTCAGCAAGACTATACAATTTAGACGCGCGGAGGGAGCAGAGGAAGCAGATAAACAGTATATTTTATTCTATATCTATCCCTTGCAGACAGTATATGAGCATATGAGTATATATGAGGGGATAACAAATCATTTGGCCTGCCAAATCCATGTCCACCGGTGGTATCGTGACTCGTTTTAACGTGTAAAGAAACTCGATCCATCTAGACCGTCGCTCAGAAAAAAAAAAAGGCAAAGAAAAAACAGTAGGCTGGATGGTAGAGACGGTCAAGAGACCAGTCGCTCGCTGATCCCCCCACGCGTTGTCGCATCTCGATCGGTCTGTAAGGTGTCACGAGCACGGTCGACTTCTGCAAACGGGCAATCCGCGACATGGCGACATGTCGGTCTCGGCGCCGATCCGATTGCTGTAGTAGATAATGTTTCGGTGGGGCCCCGCTAGAGCCTTTCTCGATCGGTTAGGTCCACATCTACTGTTGTGAAGCGAACTTAGCCTCGTAGTCCTTGATGGCCTGGACTTTGGGAGCAGAGCTGCTGTTGGGGTCGAACTGGTAAGTCACCCACTCGCTGGCGAGGCGCTTGGCGAGCTCAAGACCAATGACGCGCTGGCCGAAGCAGAGAACCTGGGCGTCGTTGCTGAGGATGGCACGCTCAACGGAGAAAGAGTCGTGAGCAGTAACGGCACGGATGCCAGGCACCTTGTTGGCGGAGATGGCGACACCAAGGCCGGTACCGCAGATGAAGAGGCCACGGTCAGCCTTGCCCTCAGCGATGAGCTTGGCACCCTCGACAGCAGGGTGAGGGTAGGCAGTCTTGTCCTCGGTCGAGTTGACACCGACGTCAAGAACCTCGCTGACGTTGGGGTTTTTTTGAAGGAGGGCCTTGAGGGTCTCCTTGTAGGGGGCGCCAGCCTCGTCGGCAGCGAAGACAATGCGAAGGTTCTGAGACATCTTGATGACTTGGAGGATAGATAGATGGACGTTGAGAGTAGAGTATCAAACGATGATCAATGGGGTCTGAGAGTGGAGGAGCTTGTGGATAGAAAAGAGGAGAACGGAAGATGGGGTGATGGCGGGAATCGAGGAGCCTTTTATACCTCCACGTCAGGCCGCATCAACGCTGGCCAACCTGTTTCCCTTCCCCGGGCCCAGCTGGAAAGGCCATTCAGCTGTGGTGGAGGTCGTGCCGTGCCTCTCTGGATCCAAGGATCGGATGAAATGACTTCAGTCAATGCGACACGAATCTCCACTGTAACCCCGGTCTCGAGTCTCAATGCAGGAGATTATTGATGGTCTCCACGGTGGCGTCATGTGGAAACCTGGGCCGGATGTTATTGCATGTGCTGCTTCCGCATTGTTATTGTCTCCTGATTTGATGGCTATTGTCTAAACCTATGGCGACTGTCCTGGCAAGCTCTCGGTGTCTACTTCCACCCTCCTGGAGAAGCACGGATTTGCCGTCAACTGTTACAATCATTCTTGATGCACCCTTGAGGTCACATTTGAGCTCGGGGCTTTTAGGGATCAGGGAACCTTGTTGAGATAACCAGGTAAATCGCGCCACCACATACTTCGCCGGTCCTGGCACATGTGGAGCTTGTTTCGACATTCCTCGATACCTACGACAAGACGCTAGTAACAAAGCAGCGCCGGTCTCCCTCACATCGTCCCTCCTAGCGCGAGCAGTCATGGCCCTCCCACTAGGTTTGATCGACTCAGCTCAGAAGGAACTTGAACGCATATTGCAGCCTGTCTGGAGGCTTTCCCCTCTGCAGGATGACGTAAAAGCCGCAGCTGGGTGTTCTTCCTTCAAAAATTTGGCTGCCGTTGCGATTTCCAGCGCATAGCTCTAGCAAAGCAGTCTCGGCTTCCATTGGCATCTGTCAATTGAATCATTTGGAAGCCGATCCCCTTTCTAGTCGCACTCGCCTTGGAATTGGGGACCTGGAGTCTCATACTGGCCCCGGAACCCGAGAGCAACCGCGCTTGCCAAATCGAGCTCCCGCGGCGACCGGGCCTGGGGCCAGCTACCCCACCTGCCATATTCGACCTGCCCCGCTCCCGGAGCTGACCTGCTTTCATTGGTGGCTGGATGACGTCCGACTTGGGCAAGAGGTAATTTACTGGCCGAAACCGAAATCTACCCCGAATTACCCGCAAAAATCAGTCATATTTCACCCACCGTACGCACAAGATCCGACGCCAACGGGAGGCTGCTTTGAGCTCAGACCGAGTCCCTGCGCCATACTTTCAGGCACAGGTCGGGATACCAGATTCAACAGGCAAACCCCACCGAGTCTGAGTCTCATGACCTCTCTGTAGACCTTCTCGACCCCTTCGTGCAACACTCAAATACGCTTGGATACCCATTGAACGGACGTCTCCAGATTTTCTACGATCGCTTTTTCCCCGCTCCGCTTCCTCTGGACCACCCCTCCACTATCCCCGGACTGTCAATGACACGGCGGAGTACAACTGACCGTGGACCCAGCCTCATTGGATGAGTGGATGCACCTGCGTGGGACGATCTCTGTGCCTGTCTTTTCTCGCTGGTAAGTCCTCCGAAACAGTCTCCATACCCTCCTCAGAGAGCATGGATGGCTAGTCTCCAATGAGATTCTGTCGCGTAGAGATGGACCATTAACAAACGGGTTGCGTTGCAGCGATTGGCAGACCTGATCCTGAGCGGTTCCGACCTCTGGTTCCATTCATTTCCTTGTTCTTGTGCTGTCGTCACAGCACCCAATTGCGCAGTGAGCATTCCTTATCTAGTCCCGCACGGCAGCAAGCGAAGAGCGACGGCGAGTCGAACCCGATTGCGAGCGAGTCATTGACGATATACCACGCAAATATGGCTACAACGACAAAGCAGACCTACCCGGTCCTGCCTAAGAATCTACTTCTCATCTCTCTCAAGATGTACTTTGAGCCGTCACGAACACTCGATTACTGTCGTGCTCTGCTCGATCCCAAGAATGACATAGTTCGACCGGAGAATCGATCCAAGCTCCTCCTCGCTTTGATCCCGGACTTTCTCACCATTTACCCATGCGCGGAAATTATTAATGAATACGAATCCACACTACCCAAGGATGACTCTCCTTCACTCCCCGCCCCGTTCCTTCTAGGCGCACAAGATTGCTTTTGGGAATCGCTCGGTGCTTACACCGGCGAAGTGTCGCCGCTTGCTCTACGCTCCATGGGTGTCTCCATTGTCGAGTTGGGCCACGCAGAACGCCGCTCCATCTTTGGTGAGACAGACGAACACGCTGCCCGCAAGGCCGCCGCAACCTCCGCACAGGGTATGGTGCCTCTTGTATGCATCGGAGAAATTAGCGCTCCAGGTCCAGTGGCATCCCAGGCTGTTGGGCTCGCCGTGAGTGAGTGCGAAGTACAAATACGTGCTGTGTTGAATGCCATTCCTGCCGAAGCGCCTGTGATTTTCGCATACGAGCCAGTTTGGGCAATTGGACAGCCCAAGCCCGCAGGCGTAGATCACATATCTGCTGTGGTGGACGGGCTACGTGCCTTGATCGGTCAGCGACCTGGAGACGTCCGCATCCTTTATGGAGGAAGTGCTGGACCTGGTCTCTGGGGTTCTGGTGGCCTGGGGAAGGCCGTCGACGGCATGTTCCTCGGAAGATTTGCACACGAGATTGAGGGTGTACGCAAGGTCGTCCGCGAAGTCGAGGAGACCCTGGCCTAAAGGATTGAATTATAAGATCCATCTCAATCATTTACTCACATAATCGCTAGCTTTTAAGCGCGCACACAAGGATAGAGAGGTATGTAATAGCGGGTTGCATTTTATAGCATGAGAGGAAACGGAACAGTGAATTTTATTAGCCTTTTCTAATGTGATGACCGATTTTCTTTCTCGTTTCGATTTCCTCTACATGTAGCACCATCTAGGTCGGTTGGCATCGCTAAGTGTGGCTTTGACTATGCAAGCCACTATGCAGCCTCCCATGCAGCGCCAACGCATGATGACCTCACGGGGCTTACCATTGTTATACAGACTGTACTGGATGCGGCGCACAGCGGCATATCCATTCATGTTCACAGAAGAAAGGCCATTACCGCGCTTTAGTCCTCGCTTTCTGCAGGGTTGATGGAAATGCCGCAGCATCCAATTGGATGCAACATGCAGCTAATCACTTCTTAGGCGGCCACATTCAAACTAGTCTATTTACAAAAGTTCTTTTTAGCTCAAACAAATTTTCGCGGGTTCTACCCTACCGTCTTTCCTCCCGCAGTTCTTGTTTGACTCTTGTAACTGTGCCAACACCGCCATAGACAACACCAGTATACATCATGGCCACAGACGCACCAGCATTTAGAACAGCCTGAGCCTGTTTACCGTTGGTAACACCTCCAGAAGCGAAGATGGCCTTGCGCGGCAGTCTAACAGCACTTGGCGCTTCCACAGAAGGAACGTTTTCCGAATCAGGCTCGGCATGCGTAACGGTGGCTGCTAATTCCTTGGCGTTTCCGGCCTTTTCCGAGATATCCTGGACTTCGTCCAAGATTGCCCGGTAGCGAGCGACGAGAGCCACTGTCCGGTCGAAGAGCTGTGGGCCGGAGTACCCGCCAGTCTCCTTCAATGTTGACTGCTCCTTGGGGGGAAGAGTGTAACCGTGGGGTACAGGCTCCGGCCGGCGGTTCGTTGTGTTTCCGACAATCACACCGTCAACACCGGAGTTCTGGACGGCATCGCAAATCCCGATGACTTGCTCATCTGAGTCCTCGTCGGGGCTCACCTTGACCATTACGTATGGCTTCGTCTTGCGGTCGACGCTCTTTGCAGCTCCGACAACAGCTTTGAGGATAGCTGTGAGAGGTGCGGTTGCTTGCAAGTCACGGAGACCGGGTGTGTTGGGGCTCGACACATTCACAACGAGTATATCGGCGTATTTGGCTACGCGATCCACGCAGTACACGTAGTCCCGCTTGACGGCTTCGATGTCGTTGTCCGGCGTGAGCTTGTTCTTCGCCACTTGGACGGCAAGGAGCTTGCCGTCCTGAAGACTGCCCGGTGGAACACCAGCCTCACCATCGAGTACACGCTGCTCAGCCTGCTCATGCAGTCCAAATCCATTCTCATAGGCGTAGTCGCGAACCCGCTGCTCAAGGATGGCCGCCATGTGGTCCGCACCTTTCGAGTTGAGGCCGTACCGGTTGATCATGGCTTTCTGGGAAGGCAGACGGAACACTCGAGGGCGCGGGTTACCATCCTGCGGTAAAGGAGTGGTACCTCCGACTTCCACGATAGCCGGACCGATCGCGAACAGAGGGTCAGGGATCTCAGCATGCTTGTCAAGACCACCCGAAATTCCGATAGGGTTAGAGAGTGTGTAACCAAAAACCTATGTCATCCGTCGTAAGCATCGTGCAAGCCCTAGACATCCAGAAAACATGCCACAGGCCAAACCTACCTCAGTTGCCAAAGCCCCGTCCCCATCCTGATCCCCACGCTCCCTTGGATGCAATCCATACTTGTACAACAACTTCAGCGCATCGACCCCAGAGTGATGCGCATCTTCGGCATCAGGATATATCGTCCGAATCAACGGAACAACACCATACCGATGAATGCTTGCCCGCGTATCCGTTCCATACACATACCCCACCAGAAGTGTCAGCGCCAACGATGTCCCTAGCACTGTGCGACGGAGGCCCCGTCCTGCTTTCCTTGGCGCCGCTTTGGCTGTTTCCGCCGCCGCGGCCGTCGCAGAGGCTGCCTTCTCGCTTGCTCCTGCGGCGGTACTGTCAGAGGCGTAGCGGAGACTTTGGGGATTCGTAAACTGGCTGCGTCGAGGAAGGGCGGTTGCACGGATTCGGGCAGCACCCGAAAGGGTAAGCTTTCGGACAGTGTTTGTTGCCATAATTATATTGTTCTTCAGGACGGTTTTTTCTATCCTCTTCCTTCTAATCTATCGGCGCGTTGGGCGCTTTGGCCCCGGTGTTGGATTGACCTTTGATACCTAAAAGTACAACGAGAATTAGGGCACTGCTTCCATAAGATCAATCCAGACCTCTAAATAGTGCTCGATTGATATCCATGGAGACAATTGGAGCGCTAAGTCCTCCGCAATCTCGATCCCCGCAATGAAAGCTGGAAAGCACTTACCTCGGTCAATTGATGCCAACAGAAAGCCTCAACTACTCTAAAGATTCTCGCTGCAAAGAAAGTACAATCGGATGAGAATTAAAAAAGGCAATCGAGTGCAATTGTCCGCACAGGGCGTTCATCAACTGATTCCGATATTCTCCACTCTCCGAAGCTGGCAGAGCGCTTCTTCTTCGCCGCCTTGGGCAACGGGCGGTCATAGGGTAAGACGGGCAAAATAACCTACTTGCCAATGAACCAGAAGTGAAGACTAGTAAGTAGACGTTTATATGCGTTCCAGCTATGTTCCGAGTCTGAAGCTTTGTTTTCGGAATTACCAAGGTACAGTTAGAAGATATAAAGAAATATATCGCATCGCTAAACTCCAATTTCCAGATATGCCACTCAAGACAGAACGCCTGTTTTTGCCGCCTGACGCCAAACGAGGCAGATGAAAGAGGTATGGATTCAACCATGGCAGGCCAAGGGTCGCGATCTCCAAGGGTTGTATGTTAAAAAAAAAATAGGTATCAGAAAGTATGCAAGACACGGATGGCACAGAGAAGTGTCACAGCAAGATGGGGTGTAGTGAATTGCGAAGGGCGTAGTAAAGGAATAGTCGATCATCTAGCGACGACTGCTCATTCATCGCTCATCCTGTCAGCGTCGTATTCGTCGCCACTAGCTTCAGGATCTGCGCTCGCCTCACGTCCCTGCTCAGATACATGGGCCTGGGGCTCTTCTGCAGGCTCAGGTGGAGGAGGCATGGTTTTGGCGAATTTAGGATCAATTGCCGCCCTGTAAAGAGATCGCTTGTAGGCTTCCGCCTCTTCAGGATCACGAACCACCACCTGCATCTGGTCGACCTGGTCCTCCTTGGATTTCGGCTTAGTAGGGGCGAGGCCAGCCTGTGCGATTGTGCGAGACCGCTCAGGCTTGAGACGCGTCTTTCCAATAATCGGATAATAGAAGGCGGCTTTTTGTGACTGAGCGGTGTCGCCATCCTGCGCTCGTGCGGGGTCGTAGAGTGTGACTGCGATGTCCTTCTGTTTCTGGTCGTTTTGGAGTGTCTGCGAGCTGGTTGCATATGTGCGTGAGCGGTCATAGCGGTGGAACTTGGCATTGTCCGCACCCTCGTGAGCGTAGAGGTCTTCGTTGTCGCGATCAGAATTTGAGATGTGTAAGCTCGTGCGGATGCTGCTGACAGAATCCTTCTTTTCGGGTAAAAACAGGTCATAATCGTATGGGACAGGACCCGGATCTGGGTACAGATTAGGGTTGGATTTGTGCAGGGCAGCTTTCGTCGCGTGCTCCTGGGAAACGCGTTCCTCGGGCGCGGAAGGAAGCAAGATCGCAACATCCATGCGCTCGTCGCGTTTGCCTCCTGAACCTTGGACAGGGGCCTTGTCGAACTTGAATTGCACAAATCCTCCAGGGTCTGGGAAGCCTTGCAGGTCAGGAAGTAGCGGGAAAAACCCAACGGGCTTCAATTTCGGGTTGTCTGGGTGGACGGGTGTAGCCCACGCATCCACTTCAAGCTTTGTAGGAGCAAGGCCTTTCATCTGACTTGCTGTATCATCACCAGTATGTTTGCTATCAGGGTAGGCAACGTCGAACCCTTTGAGAATGTACTTTTTGATGTATGTAGGATCATCTTGGGATTTCTTATCGAGTGCTCGTGATTTCGTCCGAATAGGAGTTACTTTCGGACCATCAGGAGCACGAATACCGGCGGAAATGTACTGTGTACGACGAAGGAAACTGACATTGGCGTTCTTGGGCGCCGGGTTCTTTAGCTGGTCGAGTGTCAAAAGAAGCGGTAGGTCGGCGGGGTCAATTGGATCTGGATTCTCAGACGCCATTATAGCTGGATTCAATAAGCACATTAGAGCAGCTTATTCACGATAGTACGGTCGAATCATCCACATACCGCTCTCGTCACCCAGATGCAGACCTGGGATACCAACCAAGTCAATTGGCATACCACCTTCGGCGTCAACATCGATATTGAGCTCTTCACGGCGCGCAAGATTCGATGCAAATCCTGGAGTCAGAAATCGCTCGAGCCCCTCATGGGGGATGTCGAGGAACTTCGGAGGCATGTCGGGAGGAGGGAGGTCATTTCGATAGCGTAGCGAAGCAATGTATTCCTGGTGGAAGCCCCCAGAGGAGCTGCTATCCTTCGACTTCGACATGGTATCTTTAGGTTCTTTGGGTCTCTGGGAGCCGGTGACTACTCGAGGCGGCGTCTGAGAGGAAGGCGGAGTGCGGACTATTGAAGGTAGGTTAGAAGGCCGAAATACTAGGAAAAGGTCCACATTTCATACCTTGAGCAGGAAGCGCAATTGAAGGGATCTCCGAATCTGGCACAAGTCGCGCGTCTGTGTTCCGGGTATTAGAGCCGACTGGACCGAGAGCTGGAACAGGAGACGAATGGGTTAGAGAGCTGTTCGGAGCAAACAAGCTTGAATGGATCGCGCAAACTTACTGGGGGTGAGAGGAGCCATTCTGCACTGCCCGACCGCCTGATGCTTAAGGTTAGTGTACCACAGTGATGCATCGGAAAATTGATGAGCTAAAGCTTGTGGTGAGTGCTTAGGTAATCAGTCAAATAAATAACTGACTGACTGACTGCTATAGAAGGACATCTAGATCAAGTGAGAGTAGTAAACCATGTTCAAATAGACACGAGAACTTATTATTAGGAATAAAAGCACTGCTTCTGGGCTCTAAAGTTAAGTTTGAAATATCCAAGACCTGGTTAACCTATATAACATCATAAAACCGCACTCTTTCGCACCAAGTACCACCATACCAAACAACGCCGGGAGCAAGCGTAATGATTAATACGCCCACATGCACTTGTACGCCAATAGACGATGGCCCAGGCGGTCATACTCAAGCTGGCTAATCCAGCTGTCGTTTGTTCCACTGAGCTTTCCGAAAATGCTGGCACCCTTCCACACAACGACCTGGGGGTCGAGGTCTCTTGGCGGCGTACCTATCATGATTTCTTTGGCAAACCCAGGCTGCAGGAGTTGAAGTCTCTCCTCTAAGAATAAATGGAACCCGTTAACCAGGCTTCCTCCACCGACCACCATGATTCCGCCGAGAAAATCTCGCATCTTACGTTCGTCTGACCGAGCAGCATGCATAATGGAGGTAAGGATCGCACTGTCCAACGGGACAACCGGCAAGATATCATCCCGTTCCTCGACAGTAGGGACTCGTGGATTAGATGCACTCTGGCCCAGTCCACCAGGGGCAGGGGTAGTGCCTCCTGCCTGCGGAGTTCCTTCTGGCCCAGGTGAGCCAGCAACAGACGATCGTGGGGTGGCATCAAGCTCCTGTACTCGACTCAGGGCATTTAATTGCTGTGAACGACTAGGAGTGGCTTGCACATCCAGATAAGACGGCTGCGTCTCGCCATTGGCTTGGCCGTTAGAGGATGGCGGAGCAAGGGATGTTAGGATCTCCGACTGCGCAGCGGAAGTTGGGTCATTCGGCTGATTATCGTAAATATCGACCGAGCGGGCAATCAAATTTCTTCGTCCATCGAGTTTCTTCCGATTATCGAACAGGGCGGGCTGGAAAACACCCATAGGTGCGAGATGAACTTCGTCGTATGCTTTGAAGGTGTACTTGCGAGTGTCTTGACCAGAAACTCGGAGATGAAAGTCAAATACCTGCACCGAAACACTGGCTTCATTCATGGTGCAAACGTTCTTCTTCAGCTCCTCTGCGAGTAGGAAGTCATACCTGCGCCATAGATTGACTTCCTCATAGGGGAAGTGATCATAGAGCATCATCTTGACGAACAGCTCTGTCACATCCGAACCGCCATATTTCAGGTTCACTCGGGAGTTCTCGATGCACATACCTTCCTCCACGCAGCATATCGAAGTCTTTTGGGCGCCAATATCTACAACGCAAGCCGATGTAAACCCCGCCCCAAAGGTTGCTGCGAGACTCTCTTGTATAAAGCAGACCCGGGCGAACGAGAATTCTCGCATGAGCATCTCCAGTATTTGTGTGATGTATGATTTATCAAAGAGGTCAGGAATCACAAATACGCAAGAGTACTGCGGCCAATCTTTCTTGCTCGTAAGACCAAGCTGCGTCTTGATCGCGTCTTCAAGAATGATAGAAATGTCCAGGAAAAGGAGCCTCTTGTTGTCATACTCCTGCTCGTTGCACCACCCATACTTCATCGGCCAATAAAGTTTATAACGGGGTTTCGAATCATCGGGTATCCTTAGCGCTGGTTGTCCCACAATGTACTCAGGCGCGGGCTCTGGAATCTCGGTCCATTCAACTCTCATCGGGTCGTTGTGTTCTGAGATGGTCTCTGGCACAGTTCGTCTGTTATAGTTGATTACCATTTCCTTCGAGTTTGGTAGTGTTCGGCGCTTGTTCTGGCGCATGTGTGTTTTCAGCTCGGCCATCATTGTAGTGTATTGCGATGAGAACTATGAGGGAATTAGAATATTGCTGATGCCGGGCATTGCCGAGAAATCTTGCATACCTCAGGTCCAAATTTCTTCTCTGGCTCCATTTCGGTGCCGTCATCCAGCTTCAGGCGTTTTGGGCAGGGCTCCTCTTGGTCTTCGGATTCGCTGGTAGCTGATTTGCGCGCAATCACCATCGGGATAGTTTTTGGCAGAGCGTCGCTCGAAAAACCTATACGCAGGTTCTGGCTGCCGACATGGATGACAACCACTTTGGAGCCGATCGCTTCTTCGGCCTCTTCGGCGTCCTCCATATTCGCATCGCCGTCCCCTTCCGTATCTGCTTCGGGTAATCCTAAATCATTGGTTTTTGCCATCGCAAGAGCGCGGTCTCGGTCTTTAGCGTTCTTCGTCATCTGATTCCGAGCCTCCTCATTTTGAAGTCTGAATGCGAGGTATTGATCATCGCGTTTTAGGTAGTCACTGGAAAACAGATGCAAAGAGCAGTCAGCAATTATCCCCATCGAAGAATCTGATAGAAATTGGAGAGTAGTATGACGAACGTATAATAGTTTTTCTGATTGATTGCAGGAATTTGAGGCCAGCTCGATAGATCCATATTATTATCCGTCCTTTCAAGACCTAGGGCCAGATATTAGATTCTGGAGCACAGCATCATACAAATTGTCTTCGCGGCACTCACCCTCATCCCGAAGGAGAGCCTTCCCCGATTTTTTTCCCACCATCGTGTATAGGTCCTCTTATAACAGGAAGTTCGGTCCTCCTTCAATCTGTGGCGGAGATCTAACAAGCGCTGAGTCTGGGTTGGCAAGGGGTTCGTTTGCGCGATGGGTCAGAGGTTCTACCCGCAGTTGAGGATGGAGTTGGTGGAAGCGAAAATTTGTGATGGCGGAAGAGCGAAAGCTTCTCAGCCTGAAGCGGCGTTGAATTGAGAAAGAGCGTGCCTGCAGACCTAAGACAAACTCCCGCGTCGCTCCATACTCTCCGGCGGCACTTGGCAGGTAAAGGCGAATTACTCTAAGCGGTATAGTGCAGATAGAGAAGAGTATACACTACACAGCAGTTTGGCGCTATAAACAAGCTTGATTCTTGAGGAATCTTACAGATATCCTTGTGACGAGGGCTACTTTTATATGCTACCTTATTTCTGAATTTAAATGTCAAGACACTGGAAAGTCCTTGTTCTTGAACCCTTGGAGCTCGGACCAGTTGCGATCAGCCGCCTGGACAATTTAGTCAGCCTTCTCTGATCTGGAAGTTCTGGGGTTGAGCTGGCCACTGAGTTTCGATCATCCTCATCCAATACAAAAAGACTTATTTTGCCCGTAAACGACGCCGTTACGCGTAAACAACCCAACTCGAACATCCGATCCGGTAGTCCAAGTCCACTACGTGCTCTCATAACGGCCGAGTTCCATCCTCCGATCGGTCCAGTTTCCAGACCTTCTCCGCTTCACACTATCGCCGCGTTTCTTCGCCAACAAACACAGTCATGGGCGGATGGTTATCGTCTATGAAGGCCCTAGTATGGGGGAAGAGTGAAGTTCGGATTCTTATCCTTGGACTTGTATGTTGTCACCTAGTGTGCATCATGTAGCGGAACTGATTGTGGACATTTTTCGGCATAGGACAACGCTGGCAAGACTACCCTCCTTTACAGATTAAAGGTACCTCTCTCTCTCTCTAGTGAAGACATTGAATTGCCTTGAGTATTACGTACTAAACTCGTGGTCCCTGCATAGATCGGTGAAGTCGTGACTACAATACCCACCATTGGCTTCAACGTGGAATCAGTGACGTACGGGAATCTGAACTTCAACGTCTGGGTCTGTGTCACTATGGCTGCTATGGACTTCTTCCCCAGAAACACTTCTAATAGTCTTGCGCATTCAGGATCTTGGAGGTCAAACATCCATTCGCCCATACTGGCGATGCTACTACGCCAACACGGCCGCCGTCATTTTCGTGATTGATTCCACAGATGTTGAACGACTCGGTACAGCTGCCGATGAACTCGCCGCCATGCTAAACGAAGAAGAACTCCGTGAGGCCGCTCTATTAGTGTTCGCCAACAAACAAGATCAGCCTGGTGCCAAGGGCGCAGGCGAGATTTCAGAGGCACTGAAACTTGGTGAACTGCGGGATAGGAACTGGAGTATCGTTGCCTGCTCGGCCATCGACGGTAAAGGCCTTAATGAGGGTATGGATTGGCTGGTGGTACGTATCTCGCCTACAGCAACATTTGGGGGAGAAAGCTGTTGCTAACATGTATGCAGTCTACTCTCCAGGCTGAAAGCTCATAAGCGCAGGCGCCTTTTGTCATGACCTAGAAGTTCGTTTTCTTTCTACGTTTGCCTCTTTAGCCCCACGGCAGAGGAGCATATGTCGTTATACAGTATACCTTTTGAGCTGGAAATTTTGAGGTCAGCATAATATTCTAATTGATTCGAAACTGAATGATTGGCTTTTTGTTTTCTGTTTGGCATGACATAGAGCTGGCTGGAACGATTATGGGAGCGTTAGAGAGCGCTGATTGATATAGCCAAGTGTATAAATTAATATCACCTGTTACATTAGGCTGGATCCAACCTTGGTGGACGGAGGCTTACGCCAGGGTAGATGCTTCTCTCTACTACGGAGTGGCTTGGCTCAGGAGGGCCACAGCTATTATATCATGAGCCTGTCGAAAGATATTCGCGAAATCCCATTTCTTGAGAAAGAGTGCGTGGTGCAACTCAAAAGTCCTTATCTATCGCAACAGCATCCACCCCATCAATCCCTATCAGCTGGAAAAACAATATATCTCCAACTATTCGATAGATACCAGAACTTTGAATGCAACACAAATCGCGATTATCAAACAAAATTAGCGTCTCAATTCCCATATCAAGGGCCTTAAACTGCCCCTCATTCCATATAAAGCAGGCAGCACCCCGCACCAGATAACACCACCCTTCCTCACATCGTTCATACCCCGCACCCTACCCCAACGTCAACAGGAAACAGGAAACAGCGCGCACAGCTAGAGCGTTAAATATCTGCTAATTCACAGTCGGACGCCAGCACCATGTCTCAAATCCCATCGACCCAGACCGCAGCCGTGATTCCACCCACCGGCGCAACGCTCGACACCCGCCTTGAGATCAAGGACGACCGTCTAGTCCCCTCTCCCGTAGCGGGTGAGCTACTCGTTAAACTCGAGTTCTCAGGCGTGTGCCATTCGGACGTGCATAGTGTTCGTGGGGAGACGCCTATGCTGACGGATGTTGCGGGGCATGAAGGGGTTGGGAGGGTTGTGAAAGGTATCTACCCTATATCTTACCTTGGGGGTTGGTTAAGTTGAGGATATGTTGCTGGTATTTGGCTAATATTTTGAGGTATCAGTGGGTGAGGGAGTCGATGGTGAATCATGGATGGGGAAGAGGGTAGGGATAAGGTATGCTCAACATACCCTCCTCTAGTCTGCTATATTTCGGTTATTGGACTGGTGTGGTAACGGAGAGAACGCTGTAGATGGCTTTACAGCTCATGCTTAGAGTGTGAAATCTGCGAGAGAAATAATACGGCTTGTCCTTATCAGAAAAATTCTGGTGCGGTATGCTCTTTCCTCCTTGGTGTGAGGGTAAACAGAGTATGCTTAGGAGATACTAATATAGCCATGTCGCGCAGACTGTACCTGGTACATTTCAACGTATAGGCCAAAATTTGCCAGTCCATATGGTACCTACTAATATGACTCGCAGAATACATTGTCAGTCCAGCGGCGCATGTCACAAAGATACCTTCAGAACTACCACCCGATGAGGCTGCGCCGTTGTTATGCGGTATGTCATCATCCTGAAGACTATATAACCCTGAACAAGCGTTGTGACCAGTCATTTGTAGCTGGAATTGCCATGTATTCCTCCATCATGAAAACAAAAACACATCCCGGAGACTGGATTGTCCTTCCGGGGGCGGGAGGTGGACTGGGGCATATGTAAGTCTTATGTCTCGGTTGGACTGCTCTATTGTCCTATTTGTGCTGAATATGCCTTCTAGGGGCGTTCAGATTGCAGTTAAGAAGGGCCTAAAGGTTATTGCCATTGACACGTATGAACTAAGTCTCCATGTACTACAAAGCCTAAGCTGATCTAAGAAGCGGCGACAAGAAACGCCAGTTGTGCATGAAACTCGGAGCCACAAAATTCCTTGACTACAAGATTGATGATGTTGAAAGCGCCGTCAAGAGCCTTACATCCGGCCTCGGCGCTCATGGCGTCATCTGCACTGCGAACGGGGAAGGAGCGTACGAGCAGAGCCTGCGGCTTCTCCGTCGACTGGGGGTTCTTGTGTGCGTAGGGATCCCGAATGTACCATTCAAACTGCCCGCGACACCCTTTGATATGATTGTCAGGGGTGAGTTACTCTTTTTTCTCTTTCTCCCATACGTCAAACGAGACAGTGAGCTGATGTGATGTAGGACTAACGATTGTCGGAAACTCTGCTGGTACGGCACAGGAGATGGACGAGCTAATGGAAATGGCGCTTGCGGGGGATGTCAAGGCGCATATTGAGTGCTTCGAGTTCGATCAAATTGACGAAGTTATTCAGCGGTTGGGAAGGTCTGAGATTGATGGGAGGGCTGTTATGCGGATTCCAGAGTGATGTTTAGGAGGATAAAAGTAGGGTTGGCGAGATGGTTGGTAGGTTAACATAGGGCTTGTAAATCGAGAGCCCTATATATACATTTATCAATCTAACAAGGTACCTGCACAACTTGTGCATAACATTGAAGGTGCGCTCTCCTAGGCCGAGAGGGGCGGTTCTGGAAAGTCTCTGAAGGGTCAAATCCGTTTCGTCGAAAGACTGTTGGGGATTAAGTAGCTTATCCTGCTTAGGAGATAGTCAAATCAATCAAAGCTGCGGAAGCAATGTACGGCTATCGTATCCCCCTGCCCTGCAAGGCACAGCAGACTCTATTGTTCTAATCTCCACTTTTGAGACAAGCCCTGCAAGCCTACTTGTTCATGTTCGCCCGCGAGGTTACTGCATTTCCCCGCTTGATCACAATATCAAAACTTAAACTCTCATCAGCCCATCATGGGCTCTATGTAGTAGCCGTATACGAAGGTCATCTCCTGGATGACTTATCATCTATTAGCCTTCTGCGTCTCGGATACACCCGGTCGTAAAAATGGATGGTAAGACGCCGCTTCTTCGCCATTTATTTGGTGTTGTTCTATTTTTTTTTTTGCTTTTGGTTCAGCGTCCGCTCCAGCTACTTACAGTAACACCAGCGCCCGAAAACTCAGCCACAGCAATGCAAAAACTGCCTTGTTGTGCCAGAGCCTTGGCCGTGGCGGAAGGATATTTAAACCGCATTATGGGCTTGCTGGCGACTGTGCGGCATGGCAAGGCTGAATGTTCCCGCACTTTCAAGCAATCGAAATCTCATTCTTAACTTACCTCACTTCCCTTCGGTTGCGAGGTTTCTCGAATAACAGGTCCCACTCGACCATGTCTTTCGATGAGACTCTCCCACTTCCTGCCATCCAGTATAGTGTGGGCTGGATATCAGCCCTCCCGATTGAACATGCTGCCGCTTGTGAAATGCTCGATGAAGAGCACCCAGTTCCCGTCGATATCCATCAAAACGACAACAGCATATATAGGCTCGGTCGAATGGGAAATCACAATGTTGTTATAGCGTGTCTTCCGGCTGGTCAGACAGGAACTGTTAGCGCTGCGACTCTGGCAGTTCAGATGAAGTCGTCCTTCCCGGCCCTACGTTTCGGTCTCATGGTCGGAATTGGCGGGGGCATACCGAGTGTGAAAAATGACGTTCGGCTAGGCGATGTCGTAGTCAGTCAACCTGATGGCACGAACGGAGGCGTAATACAGTACGACTTTGGAAAGGCCCGGCC
Source organism: Aspergillus baeticus (assembly GCA_027569055.1). Lineage (NCBI taxonomy): Eukaryota > Fungi > Ascomycota > Eurotiomycetes > Eurotiales > Aspergillaceae > Aspergillus > Aspergillus baeticus. Next base: position 100,938 of record JAPDEI010000006.1, read on the forward strand.
GGGCGGCTTTGAGCGAACTGGTGTGCTAAGCCTGCCCCCGCCTGTGCTGTTGAACGCGTTGGCTATTTGCAAGTCAAACTGTATGCGAGAAAAGTCCAATTTTGAAGGATACCTAGCTCGTTTGACGCATTTACCTCGTTTCTCTCGGGACAATGCTGGGCCAGATATCCTGTATGAGTCAATGTTCAGCCACGATGAGGGTCGTTCGTGTGAGGAGAGCTGCGAGGAAACTAGGGCAATCAAGAGAAAGCCACGGCTTGACGAGCGCCCGGTCGTTCATTACGGCACTATCGCATCGGGAAACCAAGTCATCCGGGATGGCGTTACTCGCGACAAACTCAGCGCTGATATGGAGACCGTCTTGTGTTTTGAGATGGAGGCTGCAGGGCTGATGAATAGTTTTCCATCTCTCATTATCCGGGGAATTAGTGATTATGCCGACTCGCACAAGACTAAGACCTGGCAGCCTTATGCAGCAGCTTCCGCGGCGGCATTTGGTCGGGAGATTCTTGATGTCATCCCGACTGATGAAATTGCTTCATCATGCACGATTGATCAAATTATAGAGAAGGTATGACATATTATATACCGTCTTATTATATCAAAAATGTATATGGAGCTTACGCCGCATGATCATTAAGTAGTTGTCGAAGGAGAGACTAGATTCAGACATTGAGCACGCTGGTTCTGAGGTTATGTCTCTTCTTCATGCTGAAAAGCAAACGGTTCCGCGCCTCAGTCCTGAGGACTTGCCTGAAAACTACTGGATATTCCGGAACGCCGACTACCTAGAGTGGAAACATCAGCAGCGCAGACTTCTGGGAGTCACGGGCCCGGCGGAGCGCAATCTGGACCGGATATCATCCTCTATGATTGACCTCGAGCGGAGGAATGAGCGGAAAGTTCTGTATTTCTTCTGCTCGCAGGTCATGGAAACGGAATCAATGGTCCTCATCTTTGTTCACACTGTTCTGTCACAACTATACGCGTTAAACCAGGAGGATGGCGGCGTCCTTGTTTTGCAAGAATTTTTACGTGAGCTTTCGCAACGTGTTTCTAGGTTTGACCACAACCCTATCTGGACACGGTATGATTTTTGTAAATCCCCACCGCTCGAAAATCTCAGACGAGTTATAAATTCCTCCCAGAACAGCGCCCTTTGGTCAGCTCTACTAGCAGCCCTTCTTCAGGGACGGCGGCAGCAGAGTGTGCTTGAACGAACCTTGCTACCCCAAAGCCAACCACAGCAGATTCAGAAATTCACACTCGTGGTCGACGGAATCCTTGAGGGCAACGAACGAACGCAGGAATTCACCAACAATCTATCTAGTTTTCTCACTCATGTGTCAAAAGAAACCAACATCAGGGTATTTCTCACCAGCACATGGACAGGGCAACTTCACACTCAACTTGAAAGTTGCATCGAATACGACACGGAGAGACGAGGTACATCCCGTGGTAGTAGCTAGTTATTTGGGCCATTAAACTAACATTAGAGCAGAGTGCCTCGATATGCTTGCCTTTCGCAATTCACGGTATGAGAAGATTTCAGAAGAGCATGAAGGGTCATTCGATTGGCTCTGGAAGCACAAAAATTTTAAAAAATGGTCAAAATCAAAGGCTTCCCAACTTTTGTACGTTCAGGGTAAGCCAGGTAGCGGAAAGAGCACTATCGCCAGATACTACCATCAGCATATCAAGCAGAGTGTACATGACCAAAAGGAATCGGCCATTGTGGCTGGATTCTTCTACAGCTATCGGGAAGGCCCGGTGGAAATGAACCACCGGAATATGCTCCAGTACACTCTCTTCCAGATTTTGAGCGCAGATGATGCGTTCTTCTATCATCGTTTTCAAGAAGAATACCGGCGAGTTCGCAGGGTGTCTGAATTCCCATGGGACTATCGATCCTTAAAGAAGCTTCTCTGGTCTCTCTCAGACTACCCACGCCGCACTAAGATATACTTCACTTTCGATGCTATAGATGAATCAGAGACAACTGATCAACGGGATGTCTTGCAACTCCTGGTTAATCTTTGTCTTAGTTCGCAGTGGTGTATCCTGAAGATATTCGCAACTAGTCGGCCATTACCATCGTTTGAGCGCCTGCTTTCACAGCCCCAGTTTCATTCGTCCTTCAACTTTATCAGATTACAGGATGAGACAAAGCGCGATATACGAAGATTCGCAGATTCGTTTCTGACGTTTGAGTCCCCAACATTCCTGAAGAAAGCGAGGACCTACATTGTCAATAATGCCCAAGGAGTTTTTCTTTGGGTGCGGCTTGTCAAGATGGAGTTACAGGCATATGACGACCAAGGAAGATGTGAGGGGGACATGCTGGAGTTTCTGGAAGGCCTTCCAACTGAGCTAGAGCAGTTCTACATGCGAATGTTAAACCTAATAGGCAGAAACCAAGCAGATCTGACTGACGGCCGAAATATGTTTTCACTTGTGCTGTTTGCAAAAAGGCCACTTACAGTGAATGAATTACTCCATGCCATCGCTATGATAAACACGCCCAATGAACAGACACAGTCCTGTTGGGAGTTTGAAAAAAGGATCCCTTCCGAGCGGCGCATCATCCACTGTGGCGGAAATTTCCTGGAGATTAAGGAGTTTGAGGGTATGTTTCTTTTCACCCACCATTTGAGCTGAGTTGACTAATCTATAGGCAAACGTATTGTGCAAATCATTCACCAAACCGTCCGAGAGTTCTTCCTTCGAGAAGATGGCCTTGGCGCTCAATCGAGTTTCCAAATGGACCCAGAATCGATCTACACCAGAATGTACTCAACATGCGCACGGTATATTACGCTTTGCTCAGAAACTCTGGCAGATGGTTGTGATGCACGAGATACACAGTCTCTCAATTTCGATGATTATACACACATATCACGTCATTTTGACAAGCGGCCATTTGCCAGTTATGCCATATGCTATCTCAAGCAACATGAGGCTGAATGGACATCCCCAAACGGCAATGACGCCAAGTTGAGACTCGATTACTCTTTGTCCCATGATATGATTACGTCTTCATTAGTGCGGTTAGCCGAGTCTCTAGCCAACGACACAGAGACTGGTTTCCTCCAACCGGCCTTAATATCCGCAGTCTCCGGAGGATTACCTGTGGCCACCGAGCTATATCTTCACCTCGGCGGTGATCCGGACTCCTGCGATGCGCGAGGCCTGCCGATGATCGCAATAGCCGCATACTCGGGCCATCTCTCAGTGGTCGAGACACTCATCTACCGGTGTAACGCATCCACGTTCGGTAGGGGGGATAAATTCGGTCGAACCCCGCTGATCTATGCCTCTCAGCAAGGACACGACTCCATCGTCAAAACTCTTTTGGAGCTGCCAGATATTAGCTGTGGATTCACTGACCGCTACGCACGCACATCTTTGCACCATGCGGCTTTTCGGGGACACTCTACCGTGGTCGATACACTACTACGTGCTGGAGCTGATGCTGACACTGTAGATGTTTATGGGTGGAGGCCACTGACACTCGCAGCGGCTCTCGGACATGCTCCAGTAGTACACCTGCTGGTGGACAGCGAGGCTGTTGACCCAGATAGAGCGGATGGGAATGGCCGGACGGCTCTGTCATGGGCAGCAGGACAGGGTCACGAGGATGTGGTGAGGGTTCTGCTGTCACAGGAGAGGGTGAATGCGAGCTTCGTCGACTCGTACGGAAACGCGAGTTACATGACCAGGATGAATGACATGATTATGAAACTGCTCCTGGCCCACGCTGATATTCAGGAAACTGGGTATCTAGGTTCAGTTGTCCAAGCCACCTCCACACTGCAAGCATCAGTGGGACGTGGCTATGTTCCTGAGCTCAACGTCAGCGGTTGGACGCCAATAGTTTGGGCGCGGGTAGGAAACCATTCTGATATCGTGAAATTGTTGCAGGCTCATCAACGCACTCTGGGAGGTGACTCGGATGCTGCTCCCGGACCTATAGTCCGGTCCTTGAGATCTACACACAAGAGGCCCAATCATGAATCTTCTTAATGGTCTTCTGGTTTCGAAGCTACATGATGTTGTCTCTCAGGATAAATACACTACACCACGCTCAGAAAACTAGGGAAGATTCGATCTTTAAACCTCACACGAACTCGACCACGAGCTCCCAAGGAAAACTCACTGCAAGTACATACTAAACTTCGGCAGAACCCATCATACCCATTACCCGACCCAACCCAACCTGCAAATGGCTCGGGTTTTGGGTCCAACTCTTCAACCCACGATGCGTAATGCGTTTAGATGGGTAACCCGCAAGACCTATTGGGTACTCAATGTCAGATAAATCCTACCAACCCTGCTCAAGTCTGGAGGGCTTAAGGTATTCTTAGGACACACGAAACAAAGTATAAGTCTTAAGGTGAAAGAGATATACGGAAGTTTCGATTGTTCGATCCAGTCGAAAGGTAAGGGTATCTTGGCTTCCGAAACCAACAGATAGTATCTAAGGCTAATATCCAGGCGCTGCGAACGCTTCCTAAAACTGTGAATCGTCCGATCCATCATATCCTTTGGATTTGCGGGCTCGCTCGCATCGTAGCCATCGTAGCCTGTGGTTCGGACAGCTATGATCGGTACCTACGGATCATACTATACAAAGCCGATAGACGTACTGTCTCTTCGAAGCGGATCTATTGGTTGACGGCAAAGGAAGCCATTTTCGGCGATAATTTGGTCATGAGTTGAGATGGACAGAAGCTTGCCGCAATTGAGCGCGCTCCCTCAACAGAAGCCTCCGAGGGGGCACGAAAACGCTTGGCGGGTGCACAATAGTGGTGTAAAGCACGTGAGAACGTTAAAATGGTCGCTCGCCACTGAGAGTTATGGGGTGGAAGCGCGGCCGTTTATGGCCTCAGTAGCTGTCATTTCAGCGTTAATTTCACAGGTCCTCACATTCTAGTTATAGAATTACTTCCAGGACTCAAGGTAGTTTATCCTCTCCCTGAAACTTCAGTACTGCCTGCAACGCCTGGGGGCTTACGAATAGACATGGGCTAACTAACTAGTTATGTAGGATTGTACAGGCAAGTGTCTCACTAATTAACTAGTTAGTGCATATATAATTACTAAGCACTCATCATCAACCAATCTATGTAGCTTGGGCAACGAGCATCGGAAGTGTATTCTTGCAACAAACCAAAAAATCTACAGCAAAATGACTACAGAAGCCGGAGAAGATGCAAATAGCATTGGCCATCCTGGTGCTATTGGTATCACTAGGCGTCTAGCTCTCAATGTAAGTTCAACACGTTGTGGCTCTCGGTAGATAATTCTAACACTTTGCCAGGCATGTGAGCCGTGCCGACAACGGAAAGCTAAGTGCGATGAAGGACAACCTCAGTGTGGCCGCTGCACCCGTCTTCGTCTTTCCTGCCACTATAAGGAGCTCTCTGTGAAGTGCGTCTTCCAGTTAAGAGAAGCAAATGATTCCACTGACCCTCACCAGGAAGGACCCAGTCTTGCTTCACATTCGAAAGTCATTGGCAAATCTCGAATCCCAGGTGGAGGAAATGCGAAGTCTTCTCCATAGAGATAGAAGCTTTACGACTGGCTCTCCGGAAAACACATATGCAGCGACTATAGCCTGCCGTGAGCAGGATACAATATTCGCCCAGGGACCGACGGAGCGGGCCAGCTCTCCATTACCCTCAACCCCTCTACACCATAGTACTGCTCCACAAAATATCCTCCTGTGGCCCTGTCTTCAAGCAAGCCTTCCAAATCTCAACAGTGTTTATGGCTTGCGCGGAGAAATTGCCGAGCATAATACTCGAGACACCCTGAATGTGCCATTGTCTAGTGAGCACCTGACCTCACACGACAACCTGCTAAGCAGCCTCACAATGTCCCAGACAAAGTGTCTCACCAAGGCATTCTTTGATGACCTCTCAATATACTCGCCTCTACTAGTCGAATCGGAGTTTGCTGACCGTATTTTGGGTCCAGTTCTCGCTGGCGGAACTACATCTGAGCTGGACGTTTGCATCGTTCTCCTAGTTCTTTTCCTTGGAGGAAAGGCGTTAGTAGACCAGGATAATCAAACCATTCCAGATGATCCTCAAGGTGCTCTGGATGCTTTTCTAGACCCCGTTGAGGCAGACATTAGGCTCTCCCAACTCAGCCTCAGGGTCAGAAACAGTGCTGAGATTTCCTGGCGATGTGCACAAGCTCTTTTGCTGACTGGGTATGTACATTGAATTTACTTTGATCTTCACCCATTTGATGGTATATAGCCTATTTTACTCGCAGAAGATCAATGTCCTGGATCACTTCCAGGCGGTGCATCGAGCTTGTACGACAATCATGATTCTACTTCAATGGTGAGCGCACTCTTGTCCCAGAAGGCTCGTCATTCCTGACTAGGCTTTCACATTGTGTAGTAATCCGCGACCAACCCCGACTGAGATCCAGATCTACTGGGTAGCGTATACCCATGAAAGGTACTCCTATCCTTCTTGTTAGTTGACCCTGCTAATACAAATGTCTAGCCAACTACTTGCCGAATTCGAACTTCCAGCCAGTGGTATAGGTCGATACGACGACTTGATACCATTTCCTTTCAGTGAATATCGTAATGCTGAAGAGCCTCGCGAGGTGCACCGTGTGACTTTTCTGGCCCACTTGGCGCTACGTAAACTCTTGAATCGAATCCATTCGAATATATACGGCCACGGTTGGTAATCAAGACTTATGTTTTCAACTATGACATTACTAACTTAGCTTATAGATCACCGGCACACTCAAAGCGTTATGGGGCTTACTGCGTCTTCAAGCCTGTCAACTGGCTTCTCAGCCTCGATGTCGATAATCGAAGAGCTAGACCACCAGCTAGAGCTCTGGCGTCAACACTTACCGACCGAGCTGAGCTTCCCAACCCTGGCGCAAATGAATCCTTGGCAGCACGAAGATCTGACTAGGCACCGAACAGCATCGCCGTTTGAACGAGCAGTTGGTGCATTGAGGGCTCGCTATTGTGCTGCAAAATCAATTATCCTGCGGCCTTTTTTGTATACCTTGCTCAACAGTCCTCCACAGGAGAATATCTCTGCAAGAGACCAAGAAAATGCCCAGCTGTGCATGTTAGCGGTTCTCCAAGCTGTCTTACGCCAGGGAATTCTGCGGGATAGTATCCGGGCGATCCCAATGCCGGTTAATCTGATTAGATGGTTCGTTTTATCGGCACCATTTCTACTACATTCTCCAGTGCTGATAGAAATGCTCAGTTTCTTTGCAGGTGCTATTGTCATGCGGCTGGTATACAAAAGACCTGACCTTCACTCCCTCTTGCCTACGGATTGGAAAGTCATTTATGATATCCAAGATCGAATCGAAGCAGATGCAGCCCATCTCAGCCCAACCATAGCCGAAGATATGCAGATTCTACGCCGACTCGATTATATGCCTCATAACGGCACTGTGTAGCAGAGAGTCTCTATTTCTTTAATACATTCATGGCTCAGCCGTTATTCCTGCGGCCAGGGTCTATCAATCTATACGCGCTACATCTTTCTTTTCCCATCTGAAACCCGGACTTTGTATCCGATCTATATTTTTGATATACCTGTCTCAATCAGACAGCCACAACTGTGAAGCGGGATGCCTTAAAATCTGCAGAAGGGTTGGAAATTGAGAAATCGGCTGCCACACCAATATCACGCGAGTGTTTGGCTGCGAAGACCTCAAACACTGCTCCGCCGTCCACTACCCACTCATGCCGTTCATCATCCCAGTATGCAACGCTGACCCAGTCCAATGTTGTCGAAGCTGTCACAGTCTCACCCGGCCGCACCAGTACCTTATCCCAGCCTTTCAACTCACGTTTCGGTCTCGCCAACCGCGGGGCTGTCTTTGGCGAAACATAAAACTGGACTATTTCCTTACCAGAAACAGCAGAAGTATTTGTAACATCGACCTGCACTTCAATGCTTCCGGGACCACCCCCGGAAAACTGCAAGGTCTTGGAACTCACCCTTGCGTTTGAATACTCGAAAGTGCTGTATGAACCGCCGAAACCGAAGGGGAATAAAGGCTCGATTTGGAGTCGGTCCCACCATCGGTAACCGGCGAAAATGCCTTCGCCGTAGACAACGCGGTCGTTATGCCCGGGGTAGTCAAGGTATGAGGGGTTTTGCTCGTAGATCCGAGGAAATGTTATGGGGAGCTTGCCGCAAGGGTTAACTCTACCAAAGAGGACATCTGTGAGGGCATTGGCGTGCTCTTGCCCTTGGTACCACGCCTAGAAAAAATCTGCGTTAGTCGCCTGTTTGTCTACCGTGAAATGCAACAAGATAAAGAAGACTTACCTGAACAATGGCTGGAACCTGGTCAAGCCAGGGCATTGCAATAGGAGAACCGGTTTGGTTCACAAGAACCACATTAGGATTTACCTTTGCAACATTTGCGATCAAGTCGTCTGTCTCTTTGGGCAGGTTCATCGAAACCATATCACTGGTTTCTGACTCCCACTCGCGGTCCTTGCCAACCACCATCACGACTAGGTCGCTCTTTGCTGCCAAATCGACCGCCTCCTTCATTAGATCCCTCGATTCTTCTTCCAAAAACCCAACCCTTCCACCATCCTGGATCTCCTCGCGCAGGAGGTCGCCGGTGAATGAGAAATCATACGGCTCAGGCTCACGGCTTACTGAGTCCAGAACAAGCTCATACTCCCTTCCAGCTTCTAGGTAAATTTGAACGCGCTCCTCAGGCGAGCCATAACTCATAAATAGTGGTGACTTGGGCGACCACCAACGTCTCGGGATATCAAGGATAACCTTACCATCGAGCAGAAGCCTTCCAGGCCCACAGGAAGACAAAGAGAACCAATGGTTGCCAGAAGTTTTTGGGGTCAAGATTGTACGACCCCTATAGGAGTATCTCTCTCCTGTTGTCAAGGTATCTGGGAGGGTATCATAACACACGAGGATCGAGCTCTTTCTGTGTTCTTCATATTCAACCTCCCCAGAGTGGTGCATGTTGACCCAGAAAGAAAGTACCCATCCCGACTCGCCCGTCACAGGATTTCTCATGACTGACGGATCCATCAGCGGGATGTATCGGTGACCCTGCATGCCTGGCGCATGTGAGACTTCTGCTCCGATACCACTTTCCCCGACTGCCTGCTTTATGGCGTCGAATGGGACTGTCTTGTAGTGTGGGAGGAGGTCAGAGCTGCCTCCGCCGGATTGTACTGCCCTTCCGGCATTGGGACCAAGGACGGCGATGCGCATTCCTTTTCGAAGCTTCAAAGGTAGAATATCCTGTTCGTTCTTGAGGAGAACAATTCCTGTGCAAATCAGGTCGTATGAGCTTACAATACTAAAGGAACAATCGCTGAGGCTGACAAACCTTCTGCAGCGCATCGACGCATGATCTCTCTGTGCTCGGGAAGGTCGACTGCCTCTTCTGCTGGTTCTTTCCAGTTTGGCTGCGTGCTTTTTCCTACTCTGTGAAGGAGCTTGAGCATTCTCGTTGCGCATTCGTCAATCCGGGCCTCGCTGATCAAGCCTTGTTTATGTGCTTCGATCAGATGTTTTCCTCTCCGCTTGACTGGCCCCGGCATCTCAAGATCCAGCCTGCATGTGACCATATTAGCTTGTTACTTGCACAATTTGGATTTGAACTTACCCATATTCAACCGAGGGAACCACGGTATTGGTCCCGAACCAATCACTCATCGCGACACCATCCCATCCCCACTCTCCTCTCAAGATATCGCGCAGAAGATGCTTGTTGGCGGAGGCATATGACCCGTTCACCTTGTTATACGCCGTCATCATGGACCAAGGGTTGCTCTCGCGGATGGCGATCTCAAAAGGCTGAGTATGGATTTCCCGAAGTGCTCGCTCGGAGATGTTCGCATCAACAAAGAACCGCCGGTGCTCCTGATCGTTTGCTGCGAAGTGCTTGATGCATGTTGCTATCCCCGCTTCCTGGATCTTCTTTATGTATCGCGCGGCTAACTTGCCGCTTAGAAATGGGTCTTCGCTGTACGCTTCGAAGTTTCGTCCGCCGAGTGGGGTTCGCGGTATACACACTGCGCGTGAGAATGCAATGATTAGTTATCGGCGAGAAGAATGGGAGGTGGTCGTTAGGGTTCCAGGGCTTACCTGTAGGACCAAGCAGCACATCAATACTCTTACTGCGGCACTCGGTAATAAGAATCTGGCTCATTTCATCAATCAACGTGGGGTCCCATGTGCTTGCTAATGACACTCTGCGGTTCTGTCAGTGTATAGGACGCTTTATGCCGTCATGAAACTTACCCCGATGGTAATGAGGCTGCCGTCACTCCGTCGGTGAACTGGCCGCCACGTACACCAACCGGCCCATCTGAGGTCTTCATTTGCGGTATCCCGATGCGGGGGATTGCATTGGTGCGCCACATATCAGCACCGGCCAGGAGCTTCACCTTTTCCTCCAGGCTTAACTGGGGAAGAATGCTTGCAGCGTACTCTGCCGCGGTCATACTGGCGGACACGGGAATCGAGGCATCGCCCATGTTTTCGGTTTGGTGGGAAGAATACAGAGCAATGGAGGGATAAAAGCTGGGGTATGCTTCCGAAGATAAGGCGCCTCACTCGAAATACCGTATGTATGGCTTCCCGCTTTATACACACCTCTAGACTGTTGGAGTATACCAAGACCGGAGACCGGACCGCTGGCCGCTGTGTCTGGGGCTACTCCACATCTCGCAAGAGGAGGACCGGAGCCAAGTCCGTATCTCCGCGCCACTAAATCTCAACCGGCTGCCCTCAGTCATGGTTCTCGCACTTAGAAAGGGCCACGCCTGGTTTTTGCCCCTGGTTTCTCCGCAGACAGCCGAGAAGGCTTGAAAGTTTTATGGCTCTCTACGCCAGTATTAGCGTAGCGAACTTACGAGTCTACCTAGATATTGTCTGCGCGTTGCGTTCCCCCAGATTTCCCCGTCGTCCCCACCCCATTTGAGGAAAAGTCGCTACTTCTCGTTTTCGTGGCGAGACACTGTATCATGCTGTGTTTGACCGTATAAATACCACGATAGCTTTCCTGATCATGGGGTGACACCACCATCATTGTTGCTCCATCTCCTCCCTTGACTGTTACCTTTGGCCTTCTGTTCGCCTTCTGTTCTCCTCTGCACATTCTTGCCCAACTATGGCTTCGGCTACCGTCGATGCTCGGCCGGACCGGTCTGTTGCTCAGATACTTGAAGCAGAGAAAGACCAGGGCTGGCATTTGCATCCCTCCCTCGTTCGTCTATACAGCCTTCTCGTCCCTGCCTGTCTGATGATATGCGTCACCAATGGATACGACAGCTCCCTGCTTAATGGCCTGCAATCCGGTACGTGATGTCTTACCGTTCATCGAGCATAGTCAATTACTAAACGCCTGGGTAACAGTGCCTAAATGGCAAGAATATTTTAACCATCCAACGGGCGCTATCCTTGGCTTCATGTCGGCATCCTACCCTCTCGGAGCAATCCTGTCCACGCCTTTTTCTGCCATAATCTCTGATCGCTACGGCCGCCGCTGGTCCATCCTAATAGGGAGTATCATCATGATTGCCGGGGTAGCCATCCAAACTGCCTCTAGCAGCTTAGCCCCGTTTATTGTGTCGCGCATCATTGTTGGCTTCGGGATCACCCTAGCTCTAACGGCAGGGCCTGTTCTCATCTCCGAGCTTGTCCATCCCAGTCATCGTGTATTCGTCACAGCCCTTTATGCCACAACATTCTATATCGGCTCTTTGGTCTGTGCCTGGGTCGTCTACGGTACACTGGACCTTCACAGCTCGTGGTCATGGCGAACGCCAACCCTGCTTCAAGGCTTGCCGGCTGTATTCCAGGTGGCCTTTATCTGGTTCCTTCCCGAATCCCCACGATGGCTTATGTACAGGGGCCGGGAAGAGGAGGCGTTTGATATCCTCGTGGAGTATCATGCTAACGGTAACCGTCACGATGAGTTGGTTGTCGCCGAATATTACGAAATCCGTGAGGTCCTCCATGCAGAAAAGGAGATTGAAAGCAACGGGGTCAAGCTCTTCTTCGCCACCCCCGGCAACCGCCGGAGGCTCCTGATCATTCTTATCCTCGCTGTAGCAGGGCAGTGGTCTGGTAACGGGCTAGTATCCTACTACTTGACCAAGATCTTGGAAACAATCGGAATCATGGAACCCAAGGAACAGCTGAGAATCAATGGTGCAATCACCTGCACCAACTACGCGACTGCAGTTTTTGCTGCTATAGCCGCAGCTCGGATTGGTCGCCGCTGGCTCTTCGTCGGAGGTGGGATTGGAATGTGGGCTACGTTCAGCGCCCTCACCATTGGCATCGCAGTCTATAACGAACTGTCCCTTGAGGGAGCTGGAAAGGCTGCTCTCGCATTTATTTTTATCTACTATACCACCTTCAACCTCGCCCTCAACCCGACTCTATATCTATATCCGTCGGAGATCTTGCCCTTCAACCTCAGGGCAACAGGTATGAGCGTGCTGATCTTCGCAAACAAAGCGGCGCTCTTCTTCAACCAGTTTGTCAACCCGATTGGTATGGATAACCTAGGCTGGAAATATTATCTAGTCTATGTGGCATGGCTGCTGGTGGAGGTATTGCTTTTCTACTTTTTCTTCCCCGAGACGTACGGGAAGACGCTAGAGACTATCGCGGAGATTTTTGACACACCCAAAGGGGGAGTCGTGTCTGAGAAAGAAGGTGGAGAAGTGGTTGTCCACGTAGATGACGTTTCTGTACATAAGGAGACCGTTTGATGTTACCTAGATGTAGACATCTTAGGCAGTAGGCTTACATGTGTCTACGACCACTAAGTCTCTTCTCTCAAATCTACATAATAATCGGCCCAGCTACCCGTGTCTACAATCGCAGCATTAAGCATTCCGCCTCTCCGCGCTCATCTAAACTGACGAAGACCGTCAAAGCCCGAAGGAACTTGGTAAATGGATGGCAGGTGCAAAATGCCTCATCTTTGCTCATCCAGGGATCCACTATGATAAGCCAGCAGGTCCATCATCTGACAGCAGGTCACTGCCAATAATAATAGCAGAATGAGAAGGCTAAAGTGCTGAAGGTCTGATTGGGTCAAGTACTCCAAAGCCGCGGGGAGAGAGGGTGATTCTCCGACAGTCTCATATCAGTATGTGTCGGACTGCTTCCCCGCCAGCTTATAACTCGTGATCGTTTTATAGTCCTCGATATCCATGATAATATTAGAAGCCCTTCCTGTCGTGACTTGCTCGGTATCCGATGGGTGTTTTCTCTTCCGTGCCTTTCGCATTCCCCCGTCCTCTCTTCTACCATTCAAACTGGCCGTCTTGGCGCCTGACGAAGCACCAGGAAATAAGAAAAGACCCAACAAGCCATTGACAAGTTGTTTCTCAATATGGACATCGAGAAGGGTCCCAAATCCATCACTTACGCCCCCGGGGTTCCCTCAACCCATCCCCTATGTGACGCCCACAGCGCCATCGAATACCTCCACCCGAAATCCCATTCCAGCGTTCATGTCCCACAATATAATGAGGCGACGCTCCCCTCCGCACCAAAAATCCAACCCTTCAGCTCACCGTTACTATGGTCCGCGCGCCAGAAATCCATCACGACAATAATCGCCTGTGGCGTAACCGCCATGGCCGCATACGCAGCCGGCGAATGCGCCCCAGCATTCGACCAGCTACAAGAGGCGTGGGGCGTGGAGAGGGTCCCGTATAACCTGAGCACAACACTGTTTACCCTGGGGTTTGCAGTTACGCCAATGGTACTTGCGCCTTTTTCTGAGGGGTGGGGGAGGAGACCTATTTTTCTGGGGAGTGGGGTTCTTTTTACTGGTGAGTGAGTCGGGTTAATGGGGTTGGCTGGCTGGCTACGTTGCGTAGCATGCTAGGAGCTGTTGAGTTGATGTCCCATATGTACTAACTGTATCATAGTTTGCCTTGCGGGCTGTGGTGCGAGCAATTCGCTGGCTGGGTTGTTGGTTGGGCGGTTCTTTTTGGGGGTTTCAGGATGTTAGTATAGCATTCTCCTCCTCTCTTCCATCTTTAAATTGCTTGAGGATATATTACTAATAAACAATAGCTTCATTCTCCTCAATCGTCGGTGGCGTAATAAGCGATATATATGCAGACCACGAGCGAAACGTCCCTATGGCTATATTCTCCGGAGCGACTCTCTTCGGCACCGGCATCGGACCGCTGGCCAGCAGCATCATTGCCTCGAGAATAACGTGGCGGTGGATATGCTACTCACAGGCAATTGCCAGCGCAGTGTTTGTGGCGCTATTGTACTTCTTCTTCGCGGAGACTCGTGAGGCAGTTTTGCTCTCGCGCACGGCAGATGAGATGAATAAATATTTCGATACAATGGAGCAGTCAGGGTATTATGGTGTCTTTGTGGGCTTTAGGTACCCGCAGGAAGGTGGCCGATTTGCTCGGGTGAGGTATCGTGTCGATACTGGGGGCCAGGAGATGGCTTTGAGTGATAAATTGCTGGTTTCTTGTTCACGGCCCTTTGGTATGTCTACCTCTTGTTCAGAGTTTTGAATACTGACTAACTTGTTCCCAGTTTTCCTGTTCACAGAACCTGTTGTCTTCTTCTTTTCCCTCTGGGTCGCTTTTAGCTGGGCAGTGCTTTACCTGAACTTTGGCTCGATTCCTCTTGTTTTCTCCACGAGCTATGGCTTTACCCTCGAGCAAACAGGGGCAATCTTTACAGGTACCTACAGCAACCTTTTACCTCAAAGCCCCAAGTCCCTCGTTCCCACTCATATATTAATCTATGTCAGTAATCGTCGTCGCCTCAATTCTCGCAACCGTCCTAAGTATCTACCAGGAAAAGCTCGCCAAAACGCACAAGCTCTTACCTCCAACCGTAGAAGCCCGTCTATACTTCGCCTGCCTCGAGGCAATTCTCCTCCCCATCGGACTCTTCTGGTTTGGCTGGACCGCACAGCCCTCTATACACTGGATAGTTCCATCCTTGGGCATCGGATGTGCGATAGTGGGGATCTTCTCGATATACTTGGCGACCTTCAACTATCTAGCCGATGCATACGGCGAGTTTGCGAGCTCGGCTATTGCGGCGCAGTCATTTTGTATGTTACCCTTCCTTCTTCCCTCAGCTAACCCTAACTTCCCTGGTTATGCTATTTTTAGGTACAGTTGGAGTATAATGTTAACCAAGTATCTAAAAAAAAAAAACAGGCCGAAACCTCCTTGGCGGTATATTCCCACTTGTTACAAATGCCATGTTCAGCAACCTTGGTTATGGTCCGGCGGCGAGTCTTCTGGGTGGAATTGTACGTGCCTTGCTATCCGACACTACCTACCTTTCTCCATCACGTTTATTACCTGGCAGTATGATGCTAGTGAAGTTTTCCAGCTAACGACGCTTGTTATGTAGGGTCTCGCTTTGACGCTTGTTCCTTACGTCCTGGTTGCCTATGGGCCGAGGATTCGGGCGAAGAGCAAGTTTACAAGTAAGGATTCAGATAGTGAGTAAAGCAGAAAGAGCCACGGCGTGCAATGGTCAACTTGCTACTTGGAGGACTGCTATGTGTGGCTGCCTAAGGCCTTTTTAAGCTAGGTACAACATAAATCGGGCAAATGGAATTAGGGCATGCACAAGATCTAACAAAATTTCACTAAATCGTGGCGTAGCCCTATAATGTTAAAGATATTTAGCCTCCTCAACAATACGGCCTGCTGGCCCAATGGCAAGGCGCTTGACTACGAATCAAGAGATTGCAGGTTCGATCCCTGCGTAGGTCAGAATTATTTTTTTTTTGGCTTTTTTTGTTCGCCTTGACTGGACCCTTTCTCTAACAGCAAATTATCATCAATCCGAGCAGCAGTAGCTATAGACTCCGCTGTGAAGAACATGTAAGGCTCATTGCTGATTACATTTTGTTGGGCCTAGGCAGCTGAAACCAATCGTTGGTCTTCTGACATGACATACACATGGTGTGTTATCTCCATACATCCGTAATCGAGACACCACGCTCGTTAGGCCTGGAATTGCAGGCGTTGTTCCTGCGAAAGGCCATATGCCCAAGGCTGCAATTCTCCGCCACGACGCAGTGTATATGCCATTGAACGATCAGGAAAAGTAACCTTGATGAAGCCTCACAAGTTACAGCTGCTCTATGACATCGGCATTTATGTCTCCCATTTACCTTTCTTCCCCATCATTTGCGCTTCATCCCAAAACTCCCATAGCTGACACTCACACTTAGTTGCCTTTATAAACAAAAAAAAAGAAGGTATATCCGTCTACAGTGAAAGGGGATTGGCCGATATCAAAGTTCTGCAAGCGATCTGATTGGAAGTTTCATCGCGGATCTTGGCGCTACCGGAAGCCCCAGGACACCAAAAATTTGATATTTGCCTCGACGCTTCTTGACCCGAGCAAAATGAACGTAAATCCAAAAAAAAAAAAAAAAAAAAAAAGATTGACCTACGCAGGGATCGAACCTGCAATCTCTTGATTCGTAGTCAAGCGCCTTGCCATTGGGCCAGCAGGCCGTATTAACCTCGACATAGTTGTCTTGATGTTATCGCACACATGGTTCGATGCTAGGTAAGAAAAATTGTCCAGCCAAAGACTAGAACAAAAAGTCTCAAAAAAAAATTGACCTACGCAGGGATCGAACCTGCAATCTCTTGATTCGTAGTCAAGCGCCTTGCCATTGGGCCAGCAGGCCATCTTGTTGGAAAGTCTGAATATTTTTGCCTCTATAGGGCAATACTAAAGAAATCCTTGCCTCATCTCCTCTACTTGGGGTAGGATGCCGTGTGGACACTCAAGTAGTAACGGAGTACCCGACACAATGTGTCGATTCAACAGCTTGTCCTGTTTACTGTTTATCGAAATAATGATATTTATGACAACACCGCCTCTGCTTTTCACCGTTTCTCGGCTAAAATATATCTCATCTTGTACCAGGCAAAGAGGCAAAATCAATGGTCACAAGGTAAGAACAATTGCGCGATATATACAGCTTCTAGGGGTTTAGCTATGGTTAGATACGGGCTACTGAAATCACAAGTCTAACTCAGATGGACTAAAGCCCCTTCGTCTATAGCCGCTGGGACTTAGAATTTTCTTCCCCAAAGCACAATCTAATCTAATTTATAGATTGATGGTACGCCGGATCGAGTCCATGATTACCTGTTTGTTGTTCTCCAACTTCCTTGAAATCAGCCCTTACTACCGTCTCTGATCTCTCATGAGCCCTCTTCAGCCTCTCTGCTTCTTGTCTCTCCTGACCTCTTCCTCCCACACACTCACCTCTTCATTCCGCTCCCCTCGGTCCCCCACCACTTGAATATTGTGGGACCTGGCCAGAATATCTGCTGCATCAACCTCCCTTTTACGAGATGCCCGACATTGTAGGATTTCCGTGACTCTCTTCACCAGGGGGGGGGTTCGCCTTTACGCTACCCAATCTTTGGAGATAAGAATACGCATAAATGATCATCATGAGCGGAGCAGGCACGATTGCACATCATACACCGCTTACATGTTTGAACCACGCACCAAGAGAAATGCTCCTAATTCAAGACATTATAGTCACGCAATATGGCACATTGGCCAGGCTAACCCCATGAGTACCAGCAGCTGCCCTGCAATCTCACTGGAATGTGGATATGTTGTATTGCCCAAGAAATACCATTTCACCATATTGATGAGCATCTGCCGGGGACTGCGTAAAGGTCCTGGACGGGTCGATATTTGGACACTGCACCACCGCTCTGGCACTCTTTCTCAGAGCCACACGAAGGCAAGACATACTCGACAGGAGGTATATCTAGTTCTTCTGGCCTTCTCACATTGGGCGACCCCAGTGTTCGGAGCTGAGCCTGACAAGCGAGATATGGCATGAATAGGCTTGGAAATCCACTAGATCCTAAAACTCTCGCGTCCGGCGCCTGATCCAAACCATGGCTTTCATGCCTGGCACCTCAGTCACGGAACGAGAGCTGTCGACAGGAATACACCTGTGGCATATTGAAAGGGTATAATCTGCTGGAGAGAAGGGGATCCCTCGGGCGTCAGAGACTAACGAGCAAGTGAGGAGAGGAAACAAGTTACAGGAGGGAATATAGATGAGCATATATCCATAGAGAGCCCTTCAGCTCTCATTGGAGAAAGCACGTTCAATTACTTTGAAGATAATTGATACTCTGTATGTAGAGTCGGTGGTTGAAACTGTTAGTTGATTTCGCGTGCAAGAGATAAGATGTTGTTTGGATTAAGCTGGATTGACTTATTATCTTGTGTGCTTATAGCGAATCTCTGAATCACAACATAGCCCCACCATGTTGTATAAACTTACTTTGATATATGAAAGTCCTTATGATTATTTGGACTTCTCTATATATATTGATGTTCGCTCTACGCAGACCACTCGGCCATAGCCTGCATAAAAAGTGCGGAAAGTACTTACATAGGGTTCAGATGTATTATCGATAAGGAGGAAAGCGTGTCGACCAGATAATTGGCGCTGAGCGGGCGGAAAATCATTGTGATGACAAACGTCTGGGTGATGGCCGTACGGAATCCAGAAGCCAAAGTGTGGTGAAATGGCGGGCGGTGATTGGCTGATCCGCATATAGTGATGATGCAGCTCCCTTCCGCGCGTCTTTTGGCCGTTTCTCTTCGCCCTTCGCCCTCCTCAAGTGATTGCCACACATGTCCCCACGCCTCTCTCCTACTTGCCAGCTCTGCTCTGGACCCCGAGTCCGTGCATTGGTCTGCAGGTCCTCGGAAGAGCTGCAGGCTCTCTCCATCAAGCCTGCGGATCCTGAACCATCCCTGGTGCACCACATTGGCTCTAACCTTCTTCCATCCCCGGGTCTGGTACGGGGCCAATTGAAACAAAATGGAGCCAGGATCGCCCGCTCCATTTACCTTTGCCGCCATCAATTCAGTTCCGTTTCCAGCGAGGGCTTCTCTAACTTCCCAGGCCCATGTGTCGCCGTGATAGGGCACCGACTCGTTTGCATTCGCGAGTTGCCTCGAGGTGTTGGGTACCAGCGTTATCGACAAAGCGGTCCTGGTGGGGCATAGCTGGCATGCGCTCAATTTGCCTTGCCCCGATCTTCAGCCGATGTTGGAGGGGTGATTTGATTCAAGAAGGCTGCCCCTCCTCCCGACGCAATTCCTGCACTGGGGCAGTTCTTATCACTTCTGTCCTTTCGGTCGTGTCCTGCCTCTTGCACCATGAGCTCTCTTACCAGCTCCTCTGCTAGTTTTCTCCAGAGCGGCTCTGACCGTCTCTACCTGTCCATTGCGGCCACTGCCTTCTTTGTTTGCGCTCTTGTCGCAATTGTCCTTTTCGCGGCTTCACGGAAGCGCAAGGTTGACATCAACGAGGGTGTTTTTAGTTACCTAAAATTTATCTATGCAAACTTTCTGAAGCCCCATGACAAAGGCGGAAGTGGTCAACAAGATGCGCTGGAGAGCTTCTACAGGACTCAGGTGAGTACGCGTGTTTGTGCTGCCTTGAAATAAACTAATTGGCTTCCCCCTCCCCCCAGGCTACAGTATACGATGCTACTCGCAAGCGCCTTCTACGGGGCCGCGAAGATATGCTAGGCCTAGTTGCGGCTCAGCTGAAGTACAAGCTCGATAACAAGGATCTTCAAAAGGGGAAGGCAATCTGGGTTGATGTGAGTTATTAGTGCCTTCCATTTGCCCTTACTGAACTAACGAATTGGTTAGATTGGCGGTGGTACAGGGTGAGCAATTGCTTGAGCGACAATCCAGTAGCTAGCCCTAATGTGATTTTAGGTACAACATCGAGGCCATGTCCGCTTTCGTGTCTGTCCCGGAGTTCTTTTCCCACGTCTACCTCGTCGACCTCTCTCCATCTCTCTGCGAGGTTGCGCGCCAACGCTTCGAGCGCCTGGGATGGAAGAACGTCAGCGTTGTGTGCCAGGATGCGCGCTCATTCCGTCTGGCCGAGGACGATATCGAACCAGGGAAATCTTCACGTGCTGGTGCAGATGTAGTCACCATGAGCTACAGCTTGTCTATGATCCCAGGTAAGCGTCACTCCTGCATAACTCTTGATAAGTACTTACACCTTCAGATTATTACAGTGTAGTAGATTCTTTGGGCAAACTGGTCAAACCATCTGGTCTACTAGGAGTTTGCGATTTCTATGGTATTTCTCAATCCGACATTCGAATAGGGAGTGACGCTGATCTTGAACAGTCCAAAGTATCGTTGATGTCTCCTCCAGGAACTACATTGGTGGTGCCTTCAACCGACACGTCAACTGGCTAGGCCGTGCATTCTGGCGCGCATGGTTTGAGGCAGACCGGGTGAACCTCGACGCTGCTCGCCGCGACTACTTGGAATATCGCTTCGGAACCGTCATTTCTGCGAGCGAGCGGAACTACCTTTTAGGTGGCATCCCTTACTATATCTTTATCGGCTGCCAGAAAGACATCTCTTCGGACCAGGCCAGCCGCGAAGCTCTCGAAAAGCTAGATGCCTCATTCACCGAGTCCCCCTACCTTTCTCCGGCCAATCATCGCGAGGAGATGGATAATGCCGTCGCAAAGAGCGCACAAGAAATCCGCTCCAAGGCCTATGAGTCGGCCGTGATCAACTTGAGCTCCAATCTCCCCCTCCCCGCATCCTTCTACCAGAACCACCACTATCGTATCTTCTATAACGACCTCCTCCCGAAACACACCCAATTCCAGAATGAATACATCTATGCTTTCAACTGGGAAGACCCCCGGGTTGACCACCGCCTATTGAACATCAAACGCGACGACGTTATTCTCGCCATCACGAGCGCAGGTGACAACATCCTCGATTACCTCCAGAAGAGCCCGCGACGAGTACACGCAGTCGACCTGAATCCGAACCAGAACCATCTCCTTGAGCTCAAGGTTGCCAGCTTCATCGCTCTTGGCCACCGAGACGTCTGGAAGATCTTTGGTGAAGGAAAGCATACCGATTTCCGCAATCTCCTCGTCTCCCGTCTGAGCCCTCATCTCTCCAGCCAGGCTTTCCAGTACTGGCTTGAGCATACCCACGTCTTTACTTCACCTTCTGGACGTGGATTGTATGAGACCGGAGGATCACGACACGCAATCAAGATGGTCCGCTATCTCTTCAAAGTTTTCGGACTTGAGGGCCAAGTGAAGAAGCTCTGTGAGGCTCAGACCCTTGCCGAACAGCGCAAGCTCTGGCCAAAGATTCGCTCGGTTCTAATGAGCAGGCCCCTTCACTGGGCCGTGGTGTCAACCGAGTGGTTTGCGTGGAAGGCGGCTGGAGTTCCTCGCAATCAGCGGAACATGATCGTTGATGATTACTTCAAGCGTAATGGTCTAACAAAGGAAATGAACAATGCAAAGGACATCAGCGGCAAGTCGATCTGGGAGTACGTGGTTGACACATTAGACCCAGTGGTCCAAGAAACGATGATCAGCAACGACAACTACTTCTACTTCTTGTGCTTGCAGGGACAGTTCTCAAGAAGGCAAGTTCACAGAGTCTTCAGCATCGGCCCTTTGCTAACAAGTCTCATAGATGTCACCCCGCCTACCTTTCCCCTCAGGCCCACGTCAAGCTCGCATCCCCAGGTGCCTTCGACGGCCTGCGCATCCACACAGACGAGATCAACGAAGTCATCGGACGCATAACACCCAGGAGTCTCACGATCGCAGTGGTGAGTGACACACAAACTCAACTATTAAACATAAGCCTTGCTGATGAACCACCCAGGTCATGGACTCAATGGACTGGTTCGACCCCGAGGGGACGGATGCCACCGCTCAGGCGCGGAAGTTCAACCACGCCCTAAAGATGGACGGCCGTATCCTCCTCCGCTCGGCTAGTATCGAGCCCTGGTACATCAAGAACTTCGAAGAGAACGGCTTCACGGCTCGACGAGTCGGAGCACGATTCCCAGGTAGCTGCATTGATCGGTATGCACCCACCCACAAGCACTCTAACCCCTCTGAACGCTGTAGAGATGGTAGATATGCTGACATCTAAACAGAGTGAACATGTACGCGTCAACCTGGATCTGCACGAAGACACAAGAACTCGAGCGGCCAACGCAAGACAAGCGCTCCAACAGCGTCGAGTACCTCGAGATCTAAGCAAATCCCTCTGCCAACCACTTACTCACTCAGCACTACTTTTTCGCAGGCGAAACGTAACTACATCACATGATCTTACTTATTTATCCCCTCGATCTATTGATATATACCATTTATATTTTACTTGATTTATTTTTATGTGAATTCTGAACTTTATACCCCACCTCTGCATGGTTGTCGGATGCGATGCGCAGGAGTGGATATCTGATGAGTTGCATTGACATATCATATATAGCTTGTATATCCCCTACATAAACATACTGCAGTTGTGACCGGAGCTATGTATGAGCGCTATATTGCTATTTGACTAGTTTAGTCTTGTATAGTACTATGCCTCACGAATTTTGTCTATCTAGCCCTACTAACGTTATGAATGTAAAGATACATAGCCCTATGAAATAGAACATATAGACCACAGTGAAATCAGCATTAAGAACAGGGCCAAAAAACAGGACGCAGGAAAAACCAGTGCCCTAGAACGAACCATCTGTGCATCGGGACATGCTCGAAAAAAAGGAAGAAATAAGGGTAACACGAAGTCATCATCAAGGGCAAGGTGGAAAAAAAAAAGCATTACACGCTACATCCCTCAGCTCTCTCCCTCCCTTCTCCATTTCAATCAAATCAGCTTCGCAGCGCAGAGCGGCGGTGACCAGCAAAGCAGAGCAAAAGCAAAGGCGCATGTCATGCACAACCATTAAAAGAGCAAAACCCATCAAAGTGCCCAATCAACATCCTGTGGTATAGGATGTAAATATCGTCATCTCATCAGATAATCGAGGAAAGGGTGAACAGAACTAAAGTAGGAAAAGGAACGAAGAAGGAGCATTCCGAGTCCGTATCTATGAGCGGCCGTATCTGGTCTTCCCGAAGGAGAAAGGCACATAGCGGTACTTGATCATGTGCTGGATCTGTCGTCGCACTGTAATTTGCAAGAGCACATTAGCAAGGTCAAGCAGCACAGAGAGAAAGATAAACATACTCGTCAAAACAAACAGAATAATCCAGTAGACAACCAGAACGGGCCAGAAGACGGGAATATCGAAGACGGAGAACCAGCTGCAGAGAAACCCGATGGCGATGGCGCGGGTGGCGGAGTGCCAGAACTTAAACTCGGGAAGCCGGCGGATGAAGGGGCGGAATTCATCGTCCTGCTTTGTGGGGAGGCTGGGGGCGCCGGCGTCGCCGTCTTCGAGGCCCTCGTCTTGTGTGAGGGAGGGGTCGAACTTAGGTTGGAGGAAGAGGAGGAAGAGGTTTAGGAGGTAGATGCCGAGAGTGTATGCGACTGTTTTTTTTTTGTTAGAGGAGCTATAGACATTGAGGCTAAGAAGCTGGACGTACCAATATACCACCCCTGGGCGAGAACGATTCTCAAGAAGAAGAGGAGGAGAAGAACGACGGTGCCTATCCAGCGGTAGGCTGTGAATGGCGTAGAGGAATCGAGGTAGGTTTGGTATTGCTGTGTTGAGTCAGCTCATGGTCAGCTTCTCATACATTCCGTCTCCTCCAGAATAGCTTGGAGTATCGAAGAGTAAAAATATCAACCTACCCTAGCAAGCTTTGAGGTCTGCGCGGAGACTGCGGTAAACGGCGTCTGCTCGGGCTCAGGGACGTCCATTGCGGCGGTTCAACTGGAGACGACCGGGGGCTGATAGGACAAAATAAAGAAGAGGTCGAGGCGAAGAAGATACGCGCACTTTCAGACACAGGTATCCAGCGTTCAAACGTATCCCGGGGCAGTCGTGATGGAGCAGTTGTGCAAAAGTTGTCCACTTTCCCAACGGCGGGCGATTGCGAACTCCGAGTTGTCCAAACCAAAGCCACTACGCCTGTTTGGGATCCGCCCAGCCACAACTACAGCGCTGCGCCTCAATTATGCCTCAGGCAAAATGTTTACAGCGCTAGTACGCTTATGGCACTTACTAGATCACGTGAATTACTTACCTCGGGACAACTGGGCCTTGGAAGCACAGGCGGCTTGCATCGGCAATGCGGGGAATCTGTTGTTGCAAGCTTCCATCCCGGGACTGTCCATGTTACCCTGACATTCGTCTACAACACATTGCCATCTCAAACAATTGTCATTCCCTTCATTACCTTGCCAGTATACCCACATAGCACAATGTTCGCCCGCCAATTCCCTCTGTTCGTTTCCTCCAAGCCCACCTACATCGCCCGGGTCCGCCTGTACTCTTCCGCGGCCCCGAGCTATGAGCACATCCTCACCTCGACCCCGAAGCCGGGAGTCGGCCTGAGTACGTCAAAACAAATGAAGCGCCCAGCCAATAGACCATATACTAATTTTACCAATAATAGTCACCCTAAACCGTCCTAAAGCCCTCAACGCCCTTTCTAGCCCGCTCTTCAAGGAAATCAACGATGCGCTCTCCAAATACGACGAAAGCAAGGACATCGGCGCGATTGTTATCACGGGGAGTGACAAGGCCTTTGCTGGTATATATGCCCCTCCCCTTTGCCTACCCCGGGTGGAAAAGACATACTATGGTCAGCTCGCTTAATGAAGTATTGCATTAGCCGGTGCCGACATCAAAGAAATGGCGCCCCTAACCTTCTCAACGGCATACACAAACAACTTCATAGCCCCCTGGTCTCACCTCGCAAACGCAATCCGCAAACCCGTCATCGCCGCCGTCTCCGGCTACGCCCTCGGCGGCGGCTGCGAGCTCGCTCTAATGTGCGACATCATCTATTGCACCTCGACGGCAACGTTCGGCCAGCCCGAGATCAAGCTCGGCGTGATTCCAGGAGCAGGCGGATCACAGCGCCTCACTCGCGCAATTGGCAAGAGTAAAGCGATGGAGCTCATTCTGACGGGGAAGAACTTTAGCGGGAAGCAGGCCGGCGAGTGGGGAGTTGCCGCCAAGGTTGTCGAGGGTGGGAAAGAAGAAGTCCTTGCTGAGGCTGTCAAGACGGCGGAGACGATTGCGTCGTATAGTCGGGTTGCGACAGTTGCGGCCAAGGCTGTTGTGAATAAGAGTCAGGAGTTGGCATTGAGGGAGGGAGTTGAGTATGAAAGGGGCGTGTTCCATGGCCTGTTTGGGAGTAAAGACCAAAAGATTGGTATGTTCTGCGCTTCCACTGTGGTTATCTGAACCTGAAGACTGATCGAGTATAGGGATGACTGCGTTTGCGGAAAAGAAGAAGCCCGAGTGGTCGCACGAGTAAGTATCTAGAACGCACCAGGAGGTTGAAATGCCATAGTGAAGTGAATTCCCGTGTAATTGATTATATAAAAGGCATTATTAAGTACAGTTCGTTGCCTCGTAACATATTATGTACATTCATTAGTCTGCATACTCTGTGCAGTCAGCAAGAAGATCGTAGTTCCGAGACGATAACTCAGAACACGGGTTGCTTTTCGGGGTCATTCGAACGCATCCTCTGGCTTTGGTAGTTCTCGACTACCTGGCCTTCAACTGTCTCGTCGAAGACGTCAACCTGTGTGCTGTCAAATTTGCGTGCACTAACGCCACGTTCGAAGAGAACGTCTAACTCGGCAAAAGTACGGCCTCTGGGTTCCGGAACGCGGAAGTAGGTATAGATAATGCAGAGGAAGCAAATTCCTCCCCAGAAAAGACCGGCAAAGTTACCCCAGTCCCACTCGCCTGGGTTCAACATGTATGGTGTTAGAACACCGCAAATGATCGCAACGATGTTGTACAGGATACGGCCGAGAACAACGGTTTTGATTTGTAGACGACGTGTGGAGATCTCTGCAACGAGAGAATATGCCACGGTTCCAACCGTTAGTTGATAAAACAGAGCCCAAACAATCATCATTGAGCCTGTGGCAAGGGACGACTGGGTCCGATGGGCCTCGGGGACCAAGCCCAGGAAACCCATGACAAGCAACATGACACAGAGGCCGCAAAGGCCGTAGAGATAGAGCTTGCGGCGACCAACACCCCAGGACATGAGGAACCATGCACCAAAAACACCGACCATATTGATGCCATACTGTCCCATGGCGAATGAATAAGCCGTCGAGGAGGGAAGGCCAGCCTGCTGCAAGAAATAGGTGGAATAGTTGGAAAAGGAGTTTCCGCTGAGATTTTGAATGGCCCACACCATACAGACGATTTCCGTACGACGTAGGTCTACTCCCTTGAAGCAATCCAAATAGCTCGCGCCTGAGGTAATATTCTGTTCCAGGGCCGTGGTGTGGACCATCATGGAAATTGTCTCGTCCGCATCGAAGCCGGTCTCTTTATTTGAGCTCGTCAATCTCAGCAATGCCTTTTTGGCATCTTGACTCCGGCCCTTCCGGACTAGCCACCACGGCGATTCGGGTGCGAGGAAGATGCCAATGAAAAGTGGCAGCGGCCACATCCACTGAAGCCCGTACGGAATACGATAAGCCCATTCGTCGTGGCGATCGATCATGGCCCGAATGACGCCGACTCCAATCAGCTGTCCGAGACCCCAGCAGAAGTTGACGTAAGTTGTAAGGTAACCGCGCAGAGCAACCGGACACACTTCCGAGGCGTACGTGACGCAGAGGGTCTGAAATACTCCCCATGGAATTCCTGCAAGAATCTCGGCGGCGAGAAGGGCTTGGACGTTGGGAGCAGTGAAGAAAATGGCAGTCCAAGCAGTTATGAGGATTAAGCATGTCATGACCGTATACCGATATCCAAATTTTTCGGAAGCCCAACCATTGATAAGGAGACCAATAATTTCACCGACGTATGCACCGTTACTTAGACCCGCTTGCCACTAGAGAAAATCATATAATGTCAGCAAAAGTATCGTCAATATTCAGAAAGAGAGAATACCCTTGCAGGAACCTGATAGCTTCCATCTGAGGAGATCTCGCCGTACTTGCGGTTGAATTGGTCGAAGGCGTAAAAGTTATTGACCAGAGAGATGTCATAACCTTCCATGGCAATACATGTGGAAATAACAACGCTCCATATGACAGCTTTCGGATAGAGCTTGATGCCCTGCAGCAGGGTCATATTCTGCTCCTTTTCCGTAGCTGACTTAGCGTTTTCAATAACCTTGGCCATGGGTGGTGGTGAATCCCGACGATCAGGTGCTGACGCCTGCCCCTTGTCCGGCACAATCACATCCTGGGCCTGACTAAAGAACTCCATGGTGAGGTAACCCTGCAATGGGGAGTATCCGTGGGAGAGAGGAGCTGGGATTGACGGCTAACTCTGGCGAGTGTGGAAGATGGATCGATAGAGATTTATATCCGCGGCGGGGACGGGGGGAAGGGTCCACATCTACCCACCCTCGCAAAGATTTCTCCTAAAGATGAGCGACTGGGCCTCCAAGAAAAAGTTGAAAAGCACGCGACGCTAGCACCAAGATAGACAATTGCACCAGAGGGTGACATTTCAAGTGCTGGGGTTTGTGGGGAACAGGCCAGTGACCATGGAGGGGTGTGCAGCCAAGCCTTTAGTCTCTGCAGATTTTTGGGTCAGCTCACCAGAAAACGTAACAGGGTTTATCCATTATTGGATGTTTTCTTGCTTTTCCGTTCAAGTGTGAGGTATGAAAGGATGAAGGAATCGCCATCGGAACAATAAGCATGGGAGTGAGGGCAACAAGAAGCTGCTGAGTAGGAAAGAGTGTTGTGGCTTGCGCCATGCCCGCTTCGGGAGCGACAAAACCACGGAAAACCTCCTCTTAACCCCTTTAGACAACTTCCGCCTCCTACCTAGGTAAGATCAAATTCCAGCTAATTCTAAGATTTTCGAGAAGAGACTACAGTTGGAGACCCGGAAAGGCGTTGTTCAAGCCTGCCCTAAACCGTTAAATAATTTTGAGGAAACTTCAGGGGTTGGGACGCTGGGTTACATACGGTAGTACCGCCACCAAGCGACAGATGACAGGTGATCGGGGATCCCGCAGCTGATAGGTTAGCGTTCTCGAGATTCGAGGATCGCCATGTAGGGTTTGCGGAGAATATGTATACTCCGCAGTGGCTCGAGCGCTCGAAGGTAAGAAGTCTTGCATTGGCCCACGATTCATTGTGTCATGCAAAAGTAACAACTTCTCGGGTCAACACGCTTTTCTTCACAAACAAAGATCGCGGCGCTTAGTCCCAAAAGTCCCTCACCAACATCAAAGGGCTACAAGAGGCCCTCTGTCCTTTCAAAGCCGGCGGCCGAGGAAAGTTAGACTCGAGGTTAAGAACCATGTCCGAACTGACAATTATGCAATGGATTCCCCATCGCTTGCTGTAAACTCCAAGAGACATTCAAGAAAGCTCCTGTCAGCCTTGAAAGTATTATGTAGGGTTCAGCAGTCAATCATACATGCGTTATTTTGAACTCCGAAAGTGTCCCCCATGCGGGTGGGATAGAGCGCAAACAGTCACTGTGTGCACTCTGCGGTAGCAAGGCCTTGACCATTAGCCGGGGTAGGAGAGAGGCAAAGCATTTGCTGGAAATGGTAGAAGATACCACATCGAGGAGACCACCAAGTGCATCTGTTCTGAGAAGGATAATATTGGCCTAGATCAAAACAAAAGCTGTGGTTTATTAGCCACTCGGCTCAGCATGTCTGCCTCGGAGTAGATGACGGCCAGTCAGTAGGTATAACGACACCCGATGAAGCATCTCGGGTGTTGGGGCCGAGAAGCACGGGACGGGAAGGATTTCGCTAATATGCCTACGAACACTCAGCATGTTTGTGCAAAGGACTATCAGTTCTCAATAGATTTAGTCGCAAAATGTCCGAAGTAAGAGTCTTGATTCATTTTGGTGCAGATATTAGTTTGCCGGTGGCATTCTGCTTTCTTTAACCGGCTATATCCGGGTATAGCCTGAAGTCGATATACAAGCCTCTCGACAAAGCACAAAGGCAGATGAGCAGTAGGCGGATACTTTATAGACCAAAGAGTGTGATCTAACGGTAATATATCGTAAGAGAATTCCCGCAGGTTCTTGAGCTGACTCGAGACAGACAGGTTACAACATCGGAGTCGGAGCCGAAACCGTTGTCATTGCGAAGAATGTTGGTGAGCAAGAGAGGAAATTGGAGATCTTAGTCAGTGGAACAGGCCAGAAGGCGAAATCGATGCTCGATTTCAAAACTGGAGATGCGCATGATGAGGGCCGTGATTACCAACAAATGTGGTCTGGTTGGGGCCATGGACGAGCGTAAATGTTGCCTGTTTTGGGCAAAATGCGAGCTTGGGAACACTTCCGCACTCGCATTTGCTGGAAGAAAAGAGCAAGAAAATGCGATCCTTCGCTTCATCAATTGAAACAGGAATAATCTTTTCATTGCTGATAGATCCTACACGAGCGCCCTTGGATAAATACTCAAGAACAATTCCCACTGAATTTGTGTATCAGTTGAGATGAGATCGAAGGGACGGAAGTTGCCTGCGGAAAGCTCCGATTCCCGAGCAGAGAACCAAATGGCATTTTCCGAGCAAAGGTGTCAACAGCGGGTTTGGTGCGGGTGAGAACGAAGATCGCTGGCGAAGATACGCCGATGGCCTTCTAAGAAAAGAGAATAGAATTACCAAGGGTGATCGGAAGGACCTTCCGCTTTGACGGTGGGGACTCGATGTTGACCTTTTCCTGCCATTCAATTGCCCCACACCGTGTATACAAGATTTTTATATTCTACAGGAATTCAGGCACTGATCCTCTCCCCTCACGCTCTTCTCTCTATAAACTCCGCACCCCCTCCGCCTCTACCCAGTATCTCCAAATTTCCTCGATCTCACCTATCACCTCTTTTGTACTTCTAACGTCACAATGGGCCAAGACGACGAGCAGAGTAACACATCCTCAACTACATCCGCATGTTTTAGTGTCTAACACAATCTAGAGAGCTACCGCTACAATGAAACCCCGGTCTATACCACTTCTAATGGCTGTCCTGTACGTTACACACCCCATGGAAGAGAAAGGCGTAAGCTGACCGGAATAGGTGATGGACCCTCAAGCCTCCCAACGGGTTGGCCCCAATGGACCTCTCCTTCTACAAGACTTCGCCCTGATCGACATCCTCGCCCACTTTGACCGGGAGCGCATTCCCGAGCGAGTGGTCCATGCCAAGGGCGCAGGCGCCTACGGCGAGTTCGAGGTTACCGACGATATTAGCGACATCACCGTCATTGACATGCTCAAAGGAGTGGGCAAGAAGACCAAGACATTCGTCCGCTTCTCCACCGTCGGAGGCGAAAAGGGCTCCCCCGACAGCGCCCGCGACCCTCGAGGATTCGCCTGCAAGTTCTACACCGAGGAGGGTAACTGGGACTGGGTCTTCAACAACACCCCTGTCTTCTTCCTCCGCGACCCCAGCAAATTCCCCATGTTCATCCACACACAGAAGCGCAACCCGCAAACCAACCTCAAGGACGCAACTATGTTCTGGGACTACCTCTCCATCCACCAAGAGGCCGTCCACCAGGTTATGCACCTCTTCAGCGACCGCGGCACCCCCTACTCCTACCGCCACATGAACGGTTACTCCGGCCACACCTACAAATGGATCAAGCCCGACGGCACCTTCAACTACGTCCAGCTCCACCTTAAGACGGACCAGGGAAACAAGACCTTCACGGACGCCGAAGCGGGCCGCCTCGCCGCCGAAAACCCCGATTGGCACACCCAGGACCTTTTCAACGCCATCGCCCGCGGCGAGCACCCCTCATGGACCTGCTACGTGCAAGTCCTGAGCCCCGAACAGGCCGAGAAGTTCCGCTGGAACATCTTCGACCTGACCAAGGTGTGGCCGCAATCTGAAGTCCCCCTCCGTCGCTTCGGCCGCTTCACCCTCAACAAGAACCCGGAAAACTACTTCGCCGAAGTCGAACAGGCCGCCTTCTCCCCCTCCCATATGGTCCCTGGAGTCGAACCCTCCGCCGACCCAGTCCTCCAAGCCCGCCTCTTCTCCTACCCAGATACTCACCGCCACCGCCTCGGCACAGCAAACTACCAGTCCATCCCCGTCAACTGCCCTCTGCGCTCGTTCACGCCGTTCCACCGCGACGGCACCATGAGCGTCGACGGTAATCATGGCGCGAACCCGAACTACCCCTCCACGTTCCGGTCCCTGCAGTACAAGCCCGTCAAGGCATCCCAGGAGCACGAAAAATGGACCGGAGCCGTCGTCACCGAGCAGCTCCCCGTTACGGACGAGGACTTTGTCCAAGCGAACGGCCTCTGGCAGGTTCTGGGCCGTACGCCTGGTCAGCAGGAGAACTTTGTTGGTAACATTGCAGGACACTTGTCAAATGCGCACCCTAGGGTCCGCAAGGCGACGTACGGCATGTTCCGTCGTGTGAACGTGGATCTTGGGGCTAGGATTGAAAAGGCGACGGAGGCGAAGGTGACGGATGCTCGTGCTCGTCTGTAAGCTAGATCAAAAGAGCTATTCATTTTTCTCTATACACTCAATCAACATTGTCAGTTGATCACGACCTAGTCAATTTATCTTGAAACTTTTGATATTCACATATCTAAATGTAACGAATAACTATCAACCAATAAAGATATAAGTTCTGTTTGATTGTAACAATACTATAAGATAAGACATGGCGAGCAAATGTTATCTGTATATGGATGAATGATATAGCAATAGGTTGTAATAGTCCTGGTCTAATGGTATGTATGCTAGATCGGCAGTAATCAGAAGGTCAAACTCCCCCGCAGTACTAGTAGGTAGTACTTTGACCAATCGAGGATGACCAGAGTAAGACACAAGTAATGATCCGTGATATGTATTCAAAAAGCAATACCAAACGATGTAACTACAACACCAAAGGAAACGCCAATCCCACGAGTCCAGAAATACCTGGAAGAAATAATACGCTGTATGAACGAATCGTATATGGTCATAAGAAGCGAAATTTTTGCGGGTAAGTTGGGCTGACTTCAAAGAGGTAGGGTTGGCGGCGGCGTTATGACGTGGCTAGCCGCGGTTGGGGTGTCCCAACAACCCCAGAAATATCCCGGGTCTTCACAGGTGGAGGTCTGTGGCGCGGAGCTTGTAGGGGCTGTTGTTGACGTGGGGTCACGACAGCCAAACCATCCTGGATCCTTGCAGGTCGTGGTGGTTGTTGTAGGGGCTCCAGTGGTTGTTGTGGCTGATGTAGGGTCTTTGCATCCAAACCACCCAGGGGTCTTACAGGTTGATGTTGTTGTCGTGGTAGTTGTCGTTTCGGAGGTCGTTGTAGTCTCATCAAGACAGCCCCACCACCCAGGAGTTTTGCAACTCGTCGTTCTAGTTGAGGTGGCTGTGGTTGTAGTTGTTGTGGTTGAGCTTGTGATGGTGGTGCTTTCGGACCCGTTACTCTTGAAAAACTTCCAGAGCTCGCAATCATAGCACTCTTCCTCTGGCGCGCAACGTGGGACGTCATCGTATACCTCGAGAACATCCGAGATGACCGCCTTAATGCGGTGTGTACCAATTGCAACGCGCCAGCCTTTGTCGCCGACAGTGTCGTAAACACAGATCTGGCCGGTATGGCACGCTGACTCCATGGCATAGCCACCCCAGGTGCACACAGAACTGACCCCGTTACAGGTTCCCATATAAACCGGATCTGCAGTATGTCCAAAGTGATATGCACCCGTAAACTTTCGTGTCTGAGGCAGTCTTGGATCGCTTCCTGGTGGAACCGGGAGGCCTAGTCGGGCGGCAGGCAGTGCTTCAGGGATGGCCTCAAACGTGACCACAGGTATCCCAAAGGTCAATCCCAGCAGACCAGCCATAGCACCACCCAGAGAATGGCCCGTCAGCCAGACTCTCGCATTTGGGTACAGCTCAGTGACGTTCGAGTATAGGTCGATTGAAGCACGGTAGTAACGGTTCTCATCATTCATGGCTTCGACGATGCAGGTCAGATTGGCATTATATGCAGACTCCTGACAGTCACATACTTGGCGCCATAGATAGGATCCGCCCTGTCCACAGCAGCAACTGAAAAAGAGATTATCGTTCACCTTATCGTTCGTAGTCGTCCCCGCCCCATCGAACAGAGCAGGCGATGTCCCCTTGAGTGATATAACAACTGTGCTGTTCGTCTTATCGGCATATATGTGACCGCGAAGCCCATCGTTCTGCCACCCAAAGCTTGTCGAGTAGTTGAGCCTTCCATTGATATCCTCCCAGTCCTCGGTTCCCGGAACCTCTATGTAGTCATTTGCTGTCATCTTTGCAAAGGTCAAAACAGTCTTCCTATCTGTAATATTGGGCCCCGCTATGGTGTCCATTGTCCAGTCCGACGATGATAAGGCTGCTGCTGAACCACTATCTCTGGCGGCCGCTAAATGCCCCTCGATCACAGAAAGGCGTCGGTCAGCTAGTCGTTCGATGGTAATGGGTTCGGACGAAGCGATTAATGGTACGTCAAGGGTGACAATTTCTGTATCTGCCACACCATCTTCTGAGACGGCTCGCAGTTGTGTATGTGGTTTGATATCAAGCCTCCTGTGAAGTTCGGGATACTCATAGGCCCCTCGCTGGACGATGTGGCGAAGGGTCTAGATCGAGAATTAGCAACACTCCAAGCTATAGAAATAGACAAAATCAAGACATACAAACTCATGGCTTCCAGCAAAAGGAGGGTCGCCAGCTAAAGGGACTTGGACTTGTGGAGGAATGAATGGCGATGGTTGTCGCGATCCGGAGTATAGAGGGTGATAAGCGGAGACAGCGCTGGGTAGCACGGCAAGGGACATGAGCAAGCTGGAGAAGCCCATGTCCCTGAGATGTCGCTTCCTGGTCCGTCTCTGTAAGCACTCCATGATGAAAGGCCGGTGATAATAATATAGAACGAAAGAGCAGATAGATACGAGGGGGGGCTTGCTGATAGACGACTGGAGCTCGGGGCGCTGGAAGTGTTGGGGCTGGCTGCACTTATCGGTGACGCACCGCGAGCGGAGACAATGAAATCACGTGGAGGTCGAGGAACGCGTGACAGGAAGGGGCCTAGAGGCACCATCAGTCCTCAGTGTCAGCTTCGTTAGTCATACAAGAGTCGCAGCAGCCATCACAACATACCGATGGCTAATTAATAGGTGAAATACATTCTCTTCTTCGATAAAAGCCATCCCGCGTTGTCTCGGTCTCCAGAGCCTGTTTCTCGGCATTCCAGCATAGCTCCGAACTACCTGCGGGGATAGCTTTTGAGCTGCACTGCCAAACAAATTCGCCTGCATTTTCGACAACAACCTATTTTCTTTGCTTAAAAGTCATGTCCTCCGGGACTTCCGATGATGTCTCCGATAAACCTCGTCTCCATGCGACACGCTCGTTCCCCAGGATGGACAGCGCGGGAACTACAAGCAGTCCATTTGTTCGATCAAGAGCTAAAACGGTGCAATCTGTTGCAATCCCAGAGGCGGTAGACTCCGATGCTCTTCCCTTAAGTCTGTCTGGGAATGATGATGGACGAGATAGCAGTCCGGACCTGTTCGAGAAACCAGGCGCGTCTGGTCCAGCCGGGGATGATGGACCGCATGGCGAGGAGACTTCAGTACTTTCACGAAATGTACAGGATCGGCCAGAGGAGCTACCAATAGAGTTGATTAGCCTCACTGATCGGTAAGACTTTTCCGTCTCCTTTACGTCGATTGCTAACCTATGAGAAGATTCGTCAACTCCTTGAGCGCCCGAGTTCACTCGTCGCCCCCCACAATAGAAAGAATATCAACTCTATTCCAAGATTTCTACCTCCGAGCGGAGTCTCATATAGCCACGCATATCTCGGCCCTTGCTTCTCGCATAAATCGCGATCCGTCGCCATTACCTTCTAACCGTAACGATTCCGATGCGTCCAGTCGACAAATGTTAACAGCCTCGGAAGTCACTGAAAAACGGATAGCTCGAAAGCTTCTCGCATCCAAACGAGTTGATCTGGAAGAGGCTGTAGAAAGGAGGGCCTGTGAGAGCGTTTATGACAAAATCTGGAGACATAAGAGCTCCTTGGACGAGGTCAGAGACGAAAAGCTGCGCTCAAAGACGGCGGCTCTGCTTCTGGTGGGAATCAACCTTCAAGAGCTTGGAATTGATATTGAGATTGCCTCAGTTGATGAGAAAATTCAAAAAGAGGCGGATGACTGCTTCACAACTGCCCGCAATCATCTTGAGAAGATGAACGAAGAAAAATATCCACTGGGAAAGCTCCGGCACCTTGCTGCTGCTCACAAGGCAATTGTGGATGCATTAACTAAATTACTACCTTCCTCTTCGTCAGCTGACGAGATCCTACCAGCTTTGATATATACGCTCGTCACCTGTCCGCCGGAGGGTATCAACGTCATTAGCAATCTCTCCTTTGTTCAACGCTTTAGGGCTGCAAGTAAGGTCGATGGGGAAACAGCATATTGCTTGACGAATCTTGAGGCGGCTATCAGTTTCCTAGAGAATGTGGACCTCTCTGAACTCCGTGCCGATGGAACACTTGAAGGACAGGGCAAGACTCCCAGTAGCACCACATTAACTGAAAGCACTCGACCGGCTCATTCACGTACAGAGGAGCCGATATCATCTATTTCTTCAGTAACTGCATCTGCAGATCCTCCAAAACCGACTGGGAAAGAACCGTCAAGCACGCTACCTCGGCCCGGTCCGGTGCCGACCCAGCAAGGACGCCTCAATACACTACTATTCCAGCCTCCTGCTAAGGTACTTGGAGCCGCTAACGACGCTGTCCGTAACACCGCCGATCAGGGATTGAAGAACATTAGCGCTACACTAGACAGCAGTTTCAACTTTCTCTTCGGCCGTCTGAAAGAGCTACAGTCCAACCAAATTCCCGGCCAAGATGGGACAGCCTCTGTTTTGCCGAAAACTCTAGCGGAGGCGAGACGTCTAGTTACTTCCACTGACAATCCTCAGTTGAATAAAGAGGCAGATGTTGGAAAGGAACCCGTCATAGAACAGTCTCGCTTAAGACGCATTGGCTCCAAGGCAGAAGACACTTTCACCGGACTGGTCAGTGGGCAACGGACTCCTCGTGACCGAAGTGCAGATAGTGTGCGAACGCAGGGCTCCCGGGCATCTATAGCCGCTTCGAACTTTTCAAACGAAAACCGAGCGACTAATTCAAGCTCCACATTACCGATACCGACACCGCTGGAGTCGATGAGAAACTTTGGAAACACGCTCAATCCTCTCAACCATATTCCTGGAATGATCAGAGGGTTCGGTCGTGCCG
The DNA here is from genome assembly GCA_027569055.1 of Aspergillus baeticus. Taxonomy (NCBI): domain Eukaryota; kingdom Fungi; phylum Ascomycota; class Eurotiomycetes; order Eurotiales; family Aspergillaceae; genus Aspergillus; species Aspergillus baeticus. Next base: position 137,243 of record JAPDEI010000006.1, read on the forward strand.
CTTCAGAGTCACCGTCTCTGCCGTCTCCAACAGTTCTAGACCGAACTAAAGCTCCATCGACCACTCGCGATACCAAGATTGATCCTCCAATCCAACGTTTTCTCCAGACACAGAATGCGAATGACCTTACCATTGGAGATGTCGGCATCTTACTGGAGGATTATAAGCGAATCGCTGCTGCCCTTTCAAAACAAGTATCGGCTTTCAAATGATATTCTTCCCCGCCATCGAAGACCAATACTTTAGTCTTTATTGGTTTCCAACCTAACTCATTTACCTACATTTTCCACCTACAGCCTGAACGATTTTGTATAGCATGATCTTAATTTTCATGAACACTGCTGGTCTCGGTGATTCGGGTTGCATTTCCCGCCTCGAGAAGAGAGGTTATTTTGGCATAATTTGGAGTTATAACATTGCCCTCACGGCAAACGTACTGCTTCAGCGGGGTATATTACACTGCTAATACCTAGAGCACTTGATGACGAATGAAACAGACAGAACAACACACGAAATAAGCATCTCACAATGGTAGAATAGTCGACGCACATAAGCCTAGCGGTTTTAGATTTAGCCCACACAAACATGATATAAAAAGGTATAATCGTGACCAGGTACAACTCGCAAGAGAAAAAGAGCAAACACCTCGCCGTCAAGGCGAACGGCCACGCAAAACCTCAGCGCCACCAGCTCTCATCTCGTCAAACTTGGAAGAAAGCTCAGCAGACTGCTCCTCAACGAGCTCATTTCTCCTCTTCACCTCGGCCTCGAACAGGGCCGCAGTCTTTCTTCGCGCATGGCGCAAGTCCTTCATCTTCGTCATCATCTTGCTGAACTGTTCTATGAGCAGATCACCACACTCCTCCCATTCATTCATCGCGAGCTTGGCAACATATTGGCCACGTTCCTCTTGAGAAAGGCGTAGCAGGAAGGTCATCTTGTCTTCATCCCTCCCCCTTTCGGGAGGTAGCTGAGGTTCTTTCTCCTTAGCTGGTGCTGGCTTTGAGGCAGTGGGCGTAGGTGTCTTATCGAAGGGCTCAGCCTGTAATTCAGCGAAAGACTTTGTGCACAAGATCTCGGGTGGGTAGTCGGGTTCCAGTTGGCGTTTTTTAGGGTGCTGTGTGGTGTCTATTTCGACGCGCTTCATAGAGGCGCGGCGCGAGAAAGGGTCATTCATGGAAGAGTCGTTCTCAAGATCGTCAAAGTTTGTCATGTCAAAAACGTTGAGCGACTGCATGCTCTCAGGGCGGAGTGTGTCTTCTACTGTGAATAGGCCTAGGCCATCATCCGTATCTTGGAGGTTGTCGATAGCCTTGCTGCTCTCCTTCTTGCGCTCCCGCTCCCTTCGCGACTGACTTCTTGTAAGGCCAGGACTACGCCGGGTGGGAGTTAGGTCCAGCTGTTCGAGAAGAGATGGCTTTGGTGGACTGAATCTGGTCCTGGGAGTTGCAGTCATGCTACGTGTAAGCAGGACTTTCCTGCTACTGGTAGGGAGAGATTTTGGGGCAGACACAATTGGAATGAAGGACGGGTTCTTGGAAGGTTCTTCATGTGCAACTGTATCAGTTGACTGATACGTATTTCGGCTGGCGGCCCAGAAGCTCTGGAGGCGTCTGCTGAGTGGCTCATCAGTGGCGTGGTATCTAGGTACGTAGCGCTGGTCATCCGTATCATTCGATAACTCATCGTCACCCGCCGTTGAAGTAAGCTGGCTTGCATCATCTGCATCGTTCAAGTCAAATCCAGCAGATTTCAGCGCCCTGTCGCCTAGGCCCTCGTACCACTTTGAGTCATGGATACGACGGGCATCGCGGAACTGACGTGGTGGGGATGGAGATGGCTGTGGTGGGTGTTGCTGGGCTTCCAGCTGCTGAATAGTCGCGTTCACATTTAGAGCAGGCGTGTATTGGTACGGCATTTCATCCATACCAATTACACTTGTTGCGGCGATTGTTGATTCATCAATCCCTTCGACATCGGTGTCAAACGCGTCTCTGTGAACGCGGTTCTCACCCTGGCCATGCCGGGGGTCTTTTAATGGCGAGCCATATCGCTCAACTGAAGCTTGTTGGTTAGCTGGAATAGGCACAGGCGCAATCAGAGTCGTAGCTGGAATCTCAACTCTGGCCTGTTCCGCTAGAGCTTGTCTTGATTGATTTGATGGCCCATTTGCGATAGGCTGGTGCGGGCGGTTTTCCTTGGAGTGCACATAGTCCCCCACACCCATCTTTGATTGAGCTTAGGCTAGATGTGGGGAAAAAAGCTGAAGAGATTGCTGAGAATGTTGGATTAAGTCATTGGATACGTGAAATTGATTCAGCTTATTTGCGCAGATTCCAACCAGTCTTTTGTGGAGTGTGCAGAGTCTAAGGCAAGAGAGTTTGTTTCTGAATTTCATGTCGACGCGTTGGGAAATTTGCGATCCTCAGGCACGCGGAGCTTACCTCATGCCTAAACAACTACATAGTTACTCCAGCTGCACAAGGACATAGACTATGAAGTAGAGCTGTCTAATTGAGTTTCCGAGTATCTTGTGTGAGCAAGACGAGAAATATTTCTTAAGTTGTGGAATTTGTAAGCGTGAATGGGTCTTATGAAATGGGTATCTTTATTTACATTTATAAATAAATCCATTAGTGCCAAATCGCATGAAAGTACGTACATGCCTCTTTATAAAATCAATAAGGCTCGATAGAATGAAGGGAGATATTGTCATCATCGTCCGCGTCAATATGCAGGCCCTCTAATTTAGAAGCGACTCCCTGCTTCCGCTGTTGAGCTTTTTCCATGAAATCTTGTGATTTCTCCATCTCTGACTGTCTTTTCTCCATGGCTAGCCTTCGTTCTCGCCTCGCTTGAACAGAGTCTAGTTGCGTTTCTGTGGGCATAAAAACATCATCGCCGTCAAGATCGCTCTGCCTGTCCTCTTCGTTTTCGATCTCTCCACGAGTGTTCCCTCCAGAAGGTAAACTCGATACAAATAGGTCGGCAATCCACATGGAGACCATACTGCGCAGCTCAAGCAATTCTGAACTATCTGAGTATGGTGGTGATACAAGGATTTCGTCCATCCTTGCTGCGATCTTCTGAGCTTCCGTTAACTCATTTGCCTTGATACCAGCTGCAATGCCCCGATGCCTCGCCCACTGATTGTGTTGGTCCTCGGTGTCGGATTGATCCTCCTCATCGTCTGATCCAGAAATTTTCGGACCCCTCTGATCAAGAATTCTTCGCGCTTGTGTGCTCTCTTCCTGTGTAACATATATCCAGAGGCCGAACATGACAGGGTAGTAGTGCAATGCGCTGATAGCATTGGGCACCGTCTTTTGGTACGGATGCTGGATGATGAGCGTTTCATAATACTGCTTGGCTTCTTCAAATCCCCTCCTCGTGAATAAGAGCTTTGTGTTCCCGGTGTCCACTCGGTCGCTTTCAGATATCTCAATGGAATTCTGTTGACCTTTCCGCAAAAGAATCTCCGCACCAATGCCCCACCGGTCTTCAGCCCGCACGTCAATGGGGTGCCCCCCAAATTGCTCGCGAATCATCAAGCCCCATGCTCGGCCCGCACGGATATAGTTGCCATCAAGAAGACATCGATGGAGCACCGACGTCAGAACCGCTAGGTGATGGAGCCGAATATTTCCTTGATGCGCTGCAGATTGAGGGGTATAAATAGGTGGCGATAGACTAGATAGCTGCTTCACAATCGAGCCACGGTTATTTATACCTCGGCTTTTCTCCTTGACTGGACCATGCGGGAAATGCCCACCAGGTAATTCCTTATCGGAGCGAAGCCCAGCAATGCGATATTGATGCGCCTCGTCAGCTGACAGAACGGCAGAAGGAGCTGCGGCACCTGCATCCGATACAACGTCTGTAGTCCAGCAATCGTCGCCGTTGCGAGTATCATCGTCATCTTCCCCTGTCTCGTACTGCTTCTTGCGCTTTCTAGATTCATACTTGGTTACCCGGAGACTGGGGTTCTGTTGCCACAGGGGAAGTGGCAACGAAAAGGTTGATGCCGACGGAACGAATGCCATGCGGATTACACCTCAGGAAGGTAGGAACACTTCCCCTGGGATTCTCTGATCAAGGAATCCGCATCGAGTTGTGTATTAAGGAGGAGTCAAATACCGACTCTGCGGTTCAGAAATTCTTTTATGATTCCAGACCGGATTTTTCTGCTAAGCAGTCTGTTATTTGCTCAAAATCGATCAAGATCAATGAGAAAATGAAGTGAAAGTGGTGAAAAAGATGAAGATTTCTATCCGTATATGGAGAAGCGGAGCCAAGATCCGCAAAGATGTTCAATCGCAAGGCCCCAAGGCAAAAAGGAGGTCCATGCTTTCAGAGCTGTCATGTGACTATACACGTCTTGGCTATCACATGATCATCAGGAACCAGCTCAAACGCGGATTAGCGCCGTCGGACCTCATTTGCTTTTGCCCCTTTGTAATTACTAATACAGTACAAGCAGTCACAGGTTTGGTCTAAGCCTGATCAGACAAGCTGAAACCACCACGGATTGCAGCGTCTTTGATGCTCTGCCAGTCACTCGCTTCCACGGCTCTCTCCTTTAGCTCTATTTATATTCCTTGGGTGAATGATATCAACAGAGTTGACTCACGAGGGTCCGAGGCCGCCGCTGAAACAAAATCACTGTAGAAACACTCAGTAATCTGGTACCAACCTGGTACCACTGTAAGCCTTGTACCACTGCTTGTCAACGGCCGACCGGAAGGAAGCGTTATCACTCACTCACCATCAATCACCATTAACGTCGTCACATCATCTGCCATCAGCTACCTCCTCATTTCTTCTTCCGCTTCCAACCCCTCTTCTCCCTCATCATCGCCACTACGACTTCTTGCTCTTTTCCTACATAATCTCCGCACTCCTCCTTTAACACCGTCTCATTACAGTCTCGTGGATCTTCGAAACACATTATTGTCGTGGCCGTTATCCGCCGACTCCAAATAGCGCTTGTCGACAGCTGGTGCCTGCCGTCCGCTCGTTCATCCTCTGCTCCATCGTCAGCCCCTAGGATTACTTGGTTGTTACATATTCTCCCAGTCCTTGGACTGTCGGTACTTTCTTCAACTCAACCGCAGCTGCTGCGGCCTTAGACATCGCCCGCCTGCGCAGACAACCGAACGGTCCGAAAGGCTGCGCGGCGTGCCGCGTTACTTGTCAGCCCCAGAGATCCAAGTGGATAAAAAAGCAGCGCTTGCCGAATATCCTCTGAAGAACACTGGATCTGGCGTGCTCGGTGATTTCATAGTTAAAGGTGTTCAATGGTACGTGCATCCTGCCCGCAGTTCCGTCGCCGCCTCCAGTAGCTTTGATCTCGGTGCTCGGTCAAGTGTTCAGGCTCCAGTATTTGGCTAGCTAGTCAACAGATCTTTCAATGTCCTATTCCATACCCATACTCCATATTTCTATCGTTTTCTTTATGTTTGGCCACAATTGGGACCATTACTAATGCACAACGTGCTGTTAGTCATCTACCAGCGTATGGCAATAGGTGACTTATAAACTCCATCGCCTTGCCCTGACATTTTCTTGTGTTACTATGGGACAGTCTTCCTCTACGCAAAGAGAACAACGCCAACACAACCCCGCTACACCTTTCATACGCTCTCGGAGAAGTCTAAGTCGCAATAGGGATGAAGATATGAGTAACGGCCAACGCCCGGAGCAGACTGGGGACCTCGGTCCCCAGGCAGGACAGGAATTGGACAACAGCGATGTACATATGTCCACGTCTGGCCAACCAGCTCCGTCGGGTGACTTGTGGCAACCGATGATCTCACAGCCCGGTGACCTTTCGAGAAATTCGAGACATATGGGAAGCATACAAGAAGAGACTGGATCATCGTATGAACCCGGAAGCCGCGGGGAATACAGATCTGCGACTATGTCTCGAATACCCGCCAGAAGGCAGTCTACAATGTCAAGATTTGGGTCTAGGATTTTGCCGAACAATGTAATACGAGGACTTCTCAACAGTGAAGAAGAGACCCCTGCGGAAGGCCACGCGCATCGACATGGGATTGTTTCTAGGACTATACCGAGATCAGAAGTCAATAACACTAGCAGCCGATTCAGCCCTTTCATGTCCTTGAGTACGAGGGGTGCCACCAGACGACGGTCGATCCGGGGGCCATATTTCATTTCACGTGCTGATCCTGTGATAGGGTCTCATAATGGGTTGTCCAGCGCTTCTTCCGGCGCAACTGCAGAAAACCCCGCTGAGTTAGGCTGGGCACCGTGGCGACGAAGTGTTCGGTTACGTCGTGTCGGCCATTCTTTGTCAAGCCCGATCGCGCAGATGTTTGGCCAGCCTAATACTGATATGTCCCCAGAGAACACCGCCGAAACCCCGTACGAATTTCACAGTTCTGATTCTGTTGGCTTTATTCCTCATCCTGGGCCTATGGACACCCGCATGGATCTCGACAGCCCGCACGAGCTTGATTCCGTCGAGCCTGCGGTAGGAAGCCCACAGCCTCCGTCCCCTATACTTCCCCAGTCCGTACAAAATCAGCCCAGCGCGCGGCACTTTCCTAGCCTGTTGCGGGCACGACCGTCTAGAGCTCTGCGGCGAGAAGAACAGACCCCTCTGTCACGTGTCCTTCAACTAGCCGCTGCCGCTATTGCTGCTCAGCTCTCCGGCGGGACCGGCCCAGCATTGCCCAATATACAGGCACTAGGGAATGATGGTCTGGACGGGTCTCTAGAGAGTTTCATACAGAGTCTACAGCGTGCCACATCAGGACAGCCAGCTCCAGGCGACTCATCAAATGCGACAGAAGACGAAGGACCACCTACTCCGGTGAACTTTATGAGAGTTTTCCGGTTTGCTAATTCAGACAACCCTCGTCCGTCTGAAACCCCTAATCGCCCGGCGACAGATTCTGGCAACGCTGCGACTGATGGCGACAGTATGGAGACTGATAACCATACGGACGGGCCCGAAGGACGGACTGTTACCCTTGTCGTCGTCGGGGTCAGGTCTGTTCCGTCTGGAAATGGTCCTAACGGTGATCAGCAGCCTGCAGCACTTCCCGGTATAGACGCCCTGCTTCGTCTTCCGTTCTTAACACCTGGGGGCTTCTCACCACGTCTTGGCGCACGTCCGGGAACCACAGGCGGCCGCCCTACACCTGGAAGCGTGGCAACCACCCAGGAGGATGCCCCGGCACAGCCAGGGTTATCAAGCACATCACGGAGGTTCTCGGATGCTGGAAGCCGCGGTGCGCCATCTTCACTGCCATCTGTCATATCAGAAAGCCCGCCTGGGCCTCATCCACCACCATCTACTCCTGCAGAACCGGGACTTTCAGCCGTTTCATCAGGGGCTTCGACACCAAGTCGGAGACTATCGACTACATCGGCCATGTCACCCAATCTCCAAAGTAATGAGAACCGTTCCTTGCAACCTACAGTGGAGACTTCAGAAGACGGTATCCCACTCAATACGACTCACCAGCGACGGCGGAGTGACTCGGAGTTTGCGCGCCACCGCGAACAGTTAGGTTCTGGAGCGGCCAGGCGAAATGGAGTTGTAGAGCCCGATAACCACGGTCCACCAAGCGGCAGAAGCTGGTTGATATATGTTGTCGGAACGAACCTTTCGGAGAACCATCCTGCATTTGCTGCGCCAAGCTTATTCACCGATGTAAGTATTGTTGCCCTTTGCTCTATCAAGCGAGGGAAGTGACTACTGACACTCAAATAGAACCCTACTTATGAAGATATGGTCTTACTTTCATCGCTTCTTGGCCCTGTCAAGCCTCCAGTGGCGACTCAGGAAGATCTCACATCCGCAGGGGGATTGTTCCGCGTAGTGGAATACGGCGGTTCTCTTGTTGCAGAAGGAATTGAAGGCGCTGGCACCATCCGGATTTCCGAGGGCGAGCGTTGTCTGATCTGTCTCAGTGACTACGAACCAGCAGAGGAGCTTCGCCGGTTAACCAAATGCCAGCATCTCTATCACCGGGATTGTATTGATCAGGTGCGTTTGCGTCTCCCCCTCCCATCCCCCAGTAGTCCTTGCTCTCTGAACATGACACTGACATCTCCTGAAGTGGTTGACCACGGGTCGCAATTCCTGCCCGCTATGTCGGGGTCAGGGTGTTGCGGAAAAGCCGAATGCTGAAGCCTCAGATACACCACGCGCAGCAGCTATTTAAATACATTTCATTTTACGGCCGTCATTGTTCATGCGAAGACCCGAACTTCTTGAATTAGTCAAATTTAGCATGGCGCTTATTTTCAGCAGTTTTTATCATTTCTTCGATTTCTCTTTCACCTCGGATATCCATTGCTGCATTGCCTTGTTCTGGTTTTGGTCATCGGGGTCGGATTATCGGTCGAGTCATATCAGCTGGGCTGCGCAAAAGCCTGAGCTCTTTGTTTTGGCATGGGATATCTCAACGTTTACTTTCTTATCATGTCTTGGAGATGGGGTTTTTACGTGCTACTGTATTACTGTCCACCGGTCCCATAGAGCGTGCTCGCATAGCTGATTGATAACCACATACTCTACTAAATGTCAGATTACTTTTTCTTGTCTACTTTCATCCAATTTCTCCAAGTCCGCGGCGTCTTCCTGTCACAAATCAATATTCACCAAGCCATGCCCCGCATTTGGATTGATGACTCAGCCGACCCTGCCCCGCTTCGAAATTAATCGCAGCTCTGTTCGTTGATATAAGCGTAGAATAATCACGCAAATCAGCACATTGACTCTTCAGGGGAGAACAAACGTATGTGAATGGTTATCAACTAAGCAACAAAATACTGACTATCAAGGACTAGGTTAACTTCCTCCCCTATAACACGGAGCAATTGAAAAAAAATACCATTCCCGCCGGCCGAGATCACCGTGCCTAAAACCAGAAGAGAAAGTTGTTAAAAACTGAATGCAAAATTCAGAAAGGAGAAATAATGGATCCCATACGCCTTACTGTGTTAATATCCGGCTCCGGAACAAACCTGCAAGCCGTCATTGACAACACTTCCCTTCCAACAAAGATTATCCGAGTCATCTCAAACCGCAAAGACGCCTTTGGCCTGGAACGTGCTCGGCGCGCCGATATCCCTACACACTACCACAACCTAGTAAAGTATAAAAAACAGCAGGCCGCGACGCCGGAGGGCGTGCAGCGTGCACGGGAGGAATACGATGCAGAGCTTGTGAGACTGGTGCTCGATGACAAGCCGGATCTTGTGGCGTGCCTGGGGTTCATGCATGTGCTCTCCGAGGGGTTCTTGGGCCCCCTGGAGGAGAAAGGCTTGCGCATTATAAACCTGCATCCGGCGTTGCCGGGAGAGTTCAATGGAGCGGTATGTTTCATCACTCGTCGATTTTTCTTCTCTACTTTCCCTACGTTGTGAGGAGCGTTGAACTAATTTGGGCATCTTCTGTCCTTCTAGAATGCCATTGAGAGAGCTCATCAAGCTTGGTTGGACGGGAAGATTGAAAAGACCGGGGTGATGATCCATAATGTGATTTCGGAAGTGGACATGGGGAAGCCGATCCTTGTTCGGGAGATTCCGTTCGTCAAAGGGGTTGATGAGGATCTTCATGCATTCGAACAGAAGGTGCATGAAATTGAGTGGGGTGTTGTTATCGAGGGGATACAGAAGACTATTGAGGAGATCCGGGGAACGAGATCTTAGCTTTGAATTCAGGTGCATCTGCAAGGGAGAATGAGCGTCATGATACCAGTTTGTACTCTAGCGTGCTAATACACGTCTCATAGAAGGTTTATTTTTCAATCCAGATTGATGGTGTAGTTGGACCGTGTAGATGAGGAATCTATTGTACGGGTAACTACGCAGGTATATCAACTAAACCCCGTGACAATTGAGAACTCCTTCCGCCCCTCGAGACTCGCCAGATACAGTCAAGTCACCTTTGCATTGTTGATATGACCACGATCTACCTACCGTATTTATCTCGCCCCGATACTGTCTGCAGTATTCAATGCAATAACACCCAAGTTTGTGTTGGACTTATATCGGATCCTGCGAGAAGACAAGCCAATGTTCCATCCCCACAGGATGGCTGATGCATATGTACTGCGACGGCAGTATGACCAACCCAGTTCCCTGTGCAACTCTCGTAGTATCCTCGCGCCAATCCGAGAGTCCGACCCATCACCGAAGACAGACGGCTGCAGGACATGCCGAACACTGTTTCATCATGCCTCCCCATCGTGGCTAGAAAGAATGTTGTCACGCGAGCATTTGACGACTGCAATCCGATCGTGGCTATAGTGTCTTTCGCTTCATCAAACTAAGCCAGGAGGACCATCTTTCAAGTTTAACAGTGTTCTCGAGCGTCAAACAGTTGTGTACCGATGGAGGACAATGGCCCGAAAGGTCCCTTATCCAAGGTAAGAAGTACCCGTCACAACGTACGTACGGCGAAAGAAGATGATGTGCTGCCACCGACTAATGCACGTATGAAAACTAGGCCAAATCTCTGAGTTTCCGGTGGATCTTTCACCCTGCTTCAAACAGGAATCCTAATATTCGCATCATCCCAGTCGGCATCATGGGCGCTCCGAATCACCAGATATCTACCAGGATACCGATCCTGCGGTCGGATTATGGATTCAAGGATCACCGAGTGAACGTGTTTGGGGCACTAGTGTTAGTGAGCAGATCTCAACTGGGACCGTCGAGCTCACGCTGAAGAAGACCGTTCGCGGATCCCTAAGCTTCGAGGGAAAACATGAGCGATGGAGAAAGGGAGTGTTTCATGACTCGCCAAGAAGGTTAAGACCTACGATGTTCTTGAGGTCGAAGCTCAAAAATCAGCAACCCCGATAAATGGCGCTAAACTGGGCTTCGGCGTTAAGTATTGCAATCAATAGTCAGTAGCCAGCAGCCAATTCAATCATCGACAAGGATTGAATTCCTTCCGGGAACAGGCAGGGATCATCATGCTGAACTGGCATCTCTGTTGTCCAGTGGCTGACTGTTTAGCGCTTTGGTCGTCATGAACATTCGTGCCAGAGAAGCCCAACATGTTTGGGGCAGGGGTGCACTCCTGGTTCCTGTTCTCGGTGCGCGGCGCTCTGTGGTGACATTAATATCAGGGTATTTTTTTATACTTTGCCTAGCCATTGGCCGCTGTCAAACTAAGACCGAGCTAGAAATCCTGGAAGACGGTCATGGTCCCGTTAAGAAGTGGAATCCTGATCATGAACGTGAATCTTAATTTCCCAGAGGAAAGAGGCTCCTCCACTCTGTCCGCTCCGTCCGTGCAGCCTGAGATTGCTACGATGGATTGGAAGATGCTGGACCGTGGTTAAAATGGATACTGGAAATTAACCCGCCAGTTCCGAGGCAAAATTCTCGACTCCAACAGAGACAATAAGTACTAAACTTTCATGATGTCGCAATACGAGAAATCCGGACGGAGAGATTTTCCTGTCATACAAGGAAAAGAGCTGTCAAATCGTATGCCGATCAGGAGCTTCTTCCATCAAAGATGCCGATTCCCGCTCGCATCCCGCGGAGAGATCTGTTTTCCGCCTAAATTAAAAATCCCTCTCTTGACTTGATAATTTCCCTTCCTCTTGTTCTTCGGACTGGAAGATTCAATCGAGGCTCAGTTCTTTTCCGGGTCCACAAGCTGGATGAGCGGTTCGGCAACTGTCTAGGAAAATACCCGGTAAAAAGGACGAAGCCTTGGCTGCACAACTCGGTCAGACTCCTATAAAACGCGCCCCAAATTGACAAGCTCGGCCATGCCCCGGATTCGCTGGTTTCTGTGATGATTTGCACAGGGATCACAGCCAGACAGCACGAGTGATGGGTCAGGTCATACAAAGCGCAGAGTTCATTGATCTCCAGGTCAAGGATATCATGTGTGTCGCCCAAGCACTTGGGAAGGGCGCTTACTTCCGCCTCAATCTGACCGTTCTCGAATTGTCTGGAGCACAGATTTCATGCCTTTTGACTAATGTTGTCTAATCTGACATTACTGTTATCCACTTTTCGGTGTTACGAACAAGAAAAGTGGTGCCAAGGTTTTTTCTTTTTGCTCAGCGATTCCAAGCAAGAAATCAACCCAAGAGCGACGCTCTGGCGGCTCATCCAATGCAGCTGAGTTATGACCCACAATACCGATATGATGCACCAAATAATGCAATTGAGTCAAGAATAAGGGCGGAGATGAGCAGGAAGCCGGCCTCTTGGCTACTGCATTCTGTTTCATCATAAATTCTCCAGGGCCGAATCACAAAGCAGCAGTCCGAGGAACAAAAGAGTTTCCGGTCCTCTCAGAATGTGACTACCCTCCGTCATTTTGATCAGTTCCACTGGTACGGCCACTAAGGGGATGAGACCATACTCCTTCAGTGTTAGCTGCCCCTCCATCGCCGTCTATCTCGGCCCTTTCGGAGGCTATCAGCTCCCATCCCCGGACTCACCTGGGACCGCTCGCAGCTTGCAGTTGTTTGACCAGTTCTTTTGTCCCGTGCGTACGGTGAGGTGCTAGGGGTATAGCCGCGTATCTGGGTGCTTCTGACTCAGATGATCGAGGAAAGGTCGCACATTTGGCCCAGGGAATCTCACGCTTACCCCAGGAATGTACCTAGGTACGACTACGAGGGACTTAGATGGCGCTGTCCTTGATGACACGCTGATCCATAGGGTTGATCGGAGACGGTCCCAGAAAATAAAAAAAAGTAAAAATACCCAGGAGCAACCCATGTCATAAATCATAATATATTATTAGTCGTATAATATCCGAGTCAGTTAAGAAATAAGAAAGAGGCACAGAGCTTGGGAGCAAGCCTTCAAGTTGAGTTGAACTGGTGATGCTGTGACTTTGCACTTGCCCCTTCCGGTGATCTCCCCCCAACTTCAGGAATCTGATCTGAATCTGACTTCTACTCTTCTTCTCTTCTTCTCCCTCATCCTCGGTCACTTCCATCCCGCCGTCTCCCATTATTTGCTGCCGTCGCTTGTCTTTACCCCTTCCGCTCGTTTCCCATCCTCTTCCTAGTCCTCTCCTGTCATTGTCCTTGCCTGTCTCGCCACCGCATTGCCTTCCCCAGAACCAAGGATGCATACCCTTCTTCACGCCCTCCCGAGTTAAGCTATTCCCACATTTTTCCTCTCTCTAGCTTATGACGGCCTTTCTTTCCATCATTCCCTTCATCCTTTGGGTGCAAATTGCCCGCCCTTTGGCAACATGGCACATTCCTTCCAACCGCCGCAAGGCTCTATGACGGGCTACATTCAAGAACCGCCCCCGCTCTCCGCATATTCAATTTTGGGCCAACACCAATATTCGGAGGGTGTTGCGCTTTGGCACAGTTCCTCGGCACAGCAGCAGCCGACGCAACACCAAATCTCCCCGGTACCTTTCACACCACCCACTCCCAAAACACCATCGCTTCTCCAGCCACTTCCAGATCAGAAAAAGCATAAACGTACCCGGAGCGGCTGCTTCACTTGCCGGGCCCGTCGGATCAAATGTGATGAGACTCGTCCCACCTGCGAAAGATGCCGAAAAGGTAATCGTGAATGTGTTTACCCTAGTTCGACAACTGGACCAGCTTCGAAACCCGCGCCTCGTTCCGTGGCAAAGGGTAAAGCTGCTCGCCCGCAATCCCATGGGAGTGATTCTTCTGGTCCTGTTGAAGTCGATGAAGCCCGCGTTCTGGAGCCCATCGCCGACGAGGAGGAGGCGGTGGGAGCTAGCCCTGGGTCGAGTACGCATCAATCGCCACCACCAACCACTGGGCCTGCCGCTTCGACTGGAGCAAAGCCCGCCCTGCCTAGGAAACAGAGTGCCCAATTTCTATGGCGTCATAAAGCAAAACAGCCAGTTATCACGACGACTGACCCAGTGCCCGGTCGTAAAGAGAGCAGTAGCTCTCCTTCAACCGAGGGCTCGTCTAGATTCGGATCACTTAGTGCACGATCGGACAGCGTCGGATTTCTCTTCTTCGAGTCTTCTGATGATCCCAGCACGGCGCATCTATCTGAAGATATCCGCTTCTATATCTCCTACCACCGAGATTCGATCAATTTTCGACATTATTTCCTGCATCCCCGCAGTGCCAGCTTTGTCAGCGAAACTCTTCTCGAATATGCCCTGCAGTATGAACCTCTGCTTTACGCGATCGTGGGGTTTGCAGCCTACCATCACTGTGTTCAAACCGGTGGTGTAAAGCTCTACACATTCCTCAAGTATTATAATAAGGCCTTGTCACTCTTACGGAGATCATTGGGCTTGGGCGAGCCATATAGTGAAGCGACTCTAACAACAGTGCTCGTTCTGACCACCTTCGAGGTATGTTTAGCTGTCCTTCATGCACTGCCGTTTTTGGCTCCAGCGCCCTCATAACTAGGTAGCGGCTGCTGACAGAGATTTTGACGTTACATAGGAATTCATAGGTGACTGGGTCAATCTGATTGATCATCACCAGGCTGCCCATGTTCTGATTCGCGAACTTCTTACACCTGAATCTGCAAGCTCCGATGATGTTCATAGACATCTTTTTGAATGGTATGCACGGTTCGACATTGTAGCTGGCCTTGTTTCGGGGAATGAGATGGTCCTAGGACGAGATTGGTATATCGCACGAGAAGAGTACGACGCCAAGGAGGCGGCCAATTATCCCGATGATATTGAAAAACAACTGGCGTTTACATCGTCAGTTAACCGACGCTTTGGCCTGGAAATGGCATCATTGTACGCCAAACTATCGCGTGGCATGATCGATTTTGGAGACTTCTTGGCCCAAAATGAGCAACTTAGCCAGGCCCTAGACCAGATTCGTGAGATCCTGAACCGATTCGCTACGGAGTACGTCATACATGACTATCCGGAACAGAAACCGTTGACAGAAGATGATATCGTCGACCCATATATTCCCGGTGGATTGCACTACGGACCCTTGTGGGATGTCAATTTTGCTTGGATTGACTATTACTCCACGAAGGCCATGTTTAAATTTCAATTCCTCACGGCCACGCAACAGGGATCGATGGAGGAATTGATGTCTCTTTCCTTTGAACAAGCTCGGTTGATTGAGACAATTGAGCGCTGGCCAGACAAAGAAAAGGGTTACGTTTTTGGCTTCAAGAACAGCATCACAATGTCTAGCATGTTCTTCCCAAGGGATCCTAAACATCTCATGTGGTGCAGAAGGATTTTTGCTCTTATGGAACAGAACGGGTGAGTATAAATGAGAACTCTTAAATGAGTATCGAGCTGACTTTTTTCTCTCTCAGGTACGTGATCGCCCCAAAGTTCAGAACTACTCTTGCCACACTTTGGCAGTTACCAGAGCTCAATCACTGGTGGCTCCCAGATGATGAAGCATACCCTACGATTATTCGCGAGGTCCGTGAGATGACTGAAGAACGAACAACCAACCCCCGTGATAACTTCCGAGAAAGTGTGCGGGATATGAAGGCTGTCTTTGGAAAACTTAATCTTGATGACACTGAAAGCGAGCCTAGCCCGCCCGCTGGTGCTGGCACAGATGTGTCACTACTTACAGGTCCGAATAAGTAATACCGCGACAATTACCTCGCAAACGCTCGGTGCATAATTCCTGTGGGACAAGGCTTACTCGGATACGAGTTCGCAGCACTGGTGCCTCGGGTGAATTCCTGGCCGCTATCTCCACACCATCTTTCCATATCCTTAGAGACGACATACATTTTCTCAGCGATGTCTCATTTGATAGCGGTTGATGACAGACGCCTTGATTCTTGGAGTCTCCGCTGATTCTTCTTCTTCGCGCAAACGCGCTGGACGCTGGCCTCAAGTGTCACACCAGACACATTCCGGCTTCTTCTTTTCTCATCTTATTCTTCTTGCATCTATTTCTGTTGATCCACGCACTATACCCACTACGTTTGCGCCATTTATATACTACAATTTTGGAAATGATAGATGAGCACCACTAGTGTTCAATTTTGAAGATTCTTCTGCAAGAGTGCCGTAAGACTTGCTTTTAACAACGCCGATCATTTACACGCTGACGGACAGGTCAATTAGGCACAGCATTCCTCCATGGAATTTCACTGGCCAATATCACGGTCTCTAACCCCCCGGCCAATTCCCCCAGCCCATCCACACCGTCTTCATCTACCTCTCCCCAGGGTAAAGAGTCAACATCGACTTCCCACCCAAGCAAACACCTCAAAACAACCGC
The DNA here is from genome assembly GCA_027569055.1 of Aspergillus baeticus. Lineage (NCBI taxonomy): Eukaryota > Fungi > Ascomycota > Eurotiomycetes > Eurotiales > Aspergillaceae > Aspergillus > Aspergillus baeticus. Next base: position 153,448 of record JAPDEI010000006.1, read on the forward strand.
CGCCCCAGCCTTACTCATAACCGAATTCATCTCCTTACATCGCTCATCACATACGCACTCCAAACACCCCTTTGGCGTGATACAAATGCAAGCCTCAATACGCGCCACTGCACGACGAAGAAGCGAATCTACAAACTCAAATGCCTTGCGCGCAATTCCAGACCCACACGAGCCACCCTTAGCATCGTAGAACGTCAACCGCGCTGGCCGTTGACGAGCCGGCGGACGGAGCTTCTCAATCTTATTCTCAAGCTCATCCTCACCAACTTCATCAAGGTTGACGTTCTGACCCCGCTTATGTGCTCGAGCGCGCTTCAGTCCCTTTCCAAGCTCCTTTTTGGCAACCTTACACTCAGTCCGGACGTCACCGGGCGAAGAAATCACGAAACTGGGCAGAAGCGATAGGACGGCGTGTTCGGCGGCATGGATCGCAGCTGCGATATTTAGGCGTCTAGATTCGAGGATCTCAAGGGCCCGCTTGGGGACGTCGAGCCACATTCCTTTTGTCAAGAGATCGATTGGCGGATTATCGACGGCAACAGCGTCGAGGACGCGACCGCGCTTGTCGACTTTGAAGAAGCCGTAGACGACGGCGTGGATGCGGACCGTGCCAAAAAAGGCGCGGGAGTTTGTGTCTGGTACGCTTCTGCCTTGGTCTTCGGTGGTACCGTTGTTGGCAGCTCTGGTGCAATCTATGATGCGCATATGCTCTGTCTCGATGGGATCAATGTCTGTGAAATCGCGCTGCATGGTGTTCCAGTCTACATGGACGCGGACAACGCGAGCAAAGAAGCGATCTGGATTTAGCTCCTTGACAAGGAATGTCTGGCCCTGGTGGAGGAAGATACCGCCCTCGTAAAGGGTGAAGAACGCGCGCGAGGCTTCCACTTCCTCGAGAACCACATTGCGTGCGTTGGTAGTGTCAATGACGGCGAAGTGCTGGTCTTCTGTGTCGCGAATTGGTACACATCGAGACGGCTGTGGCCGGAAGCGGTCGTGGCAGTGGTAGTAGCCCATAGCGTCGGGCATGAGTCTGGTCGCTGCAACTTCCGCGAGCTGGGAGCCAAAGTAGACTTGGTCTGAATCGGGCTTTATCGGCATTTCAAACGCTGCACATTGAATGTGACCCTCCAAGACTAGCTCATTGAGTAGATCAACTTGAAGCTCGCAGTTAGGTTTGGAGAAGAGCTCCTCCGGGTTCCGCATGTAGTATTGATCTGTTGGATATCGGTCGCCTACTAAAATGGACAAGGAGTCTTTATTCCTGCGACCTGCACGGCCACTCTGTTGGCGGAGGTTGGAGATTGAATAAGGAAATCCGAGTGTGATGACAGCGTCGAGGGAACCAATATCGACGCCCAGTTCAAGGGCGTTTGTCGCAACGATACCAACCAACTGACCCTGAAACATCTCTGATTCGATCCTTCTCCTGTCTTGAGGACTATATCCCCCGCGATATCCCATAATAAGTTTTCCAATCTCTGCCCGCCCCAGCCGGTTGCATTCGTTCCGAACTGCCTGGAGGAGAACCTCGCAGAGCTTGCGAATGCGGCAGAAAGCAATCACTCGTGCACCGCGGAGGATAAGCTGACAGAACAGCCGGGCGGTTTCAGCGACACTGTCTCCACGTCCGGACGTGGGATCGGCAGGGTCTTTGAACGGGGTATTCCAACAGAGGAATTCCTTCCGACCGCACGGGGATCCATCAAAGTCAATGAGCTTAACGTCATGGACCCCAAAAATAGCCCTCATGTGGTCTTCTGGGTTTGCTACGGTTGCTGAGCACGATATAAACCGGACATGTCGATTGCCGACTGCAGAACAGATACGACGTAGACGACGCATGATGAAGGCCACATGTGAGCCAAACAGTCCGTTGTAGACGTGGAGCTCATCGACAACGACGAACTTCAGGTTTTGAAGGAACGAGCGCCACGCGCTCTCTTGTGGGAGGATCGTGATGTGAAGCATATCAGGGTTCGTGAAGATGATGCGCGCGTCTTCGCGGATGGCATTACGATTTGCCATCAGCGTGTCACCGTCGAAAGTCTCCACTAACGTACCCTGTAAGCCATCTAGGTACTGTAGAAGCTCCTGCATACTCCGTTTCTGGTCCTGTGCAAGGGCTTTCGTAGGGAATATATACAGGCCCCTGCTATTGGGATCTTGCTCCAGTTCGTGGAGCATTGGGACTTGATAAATGAGCGACTTCCCCGAACTTGTCGACGTCGACACGATAACATTCTGCCCATCATGTAGATGATTGATCGCCTCCGCTTGGTGCGAATAGATTCGTGTTATCCCCTTGGTATTGTACAGCGCATTCACGAGATCCTGCGATAGCGCAAACTTTAAGTCCCCGTAGATAGCAGGCTGCGCATCAAACGCCCGGTGACCCTCCGGCACAATCTGCCCCGTGTACCAATCCTGCGCGCGAATCTCTTCGATGATCTCAGCCATTGTTTTGCGGTCTTTAGGAATGGGCTCCAGTATCCTCGACGGGTTACACGCAGCTGGTGCATTATCATCAGCATCGGGAGGTATGGGGATGTAAGCGTCCTTCTCGCTCTCGAGCAACATGATAGGGTCCAAACTTTCGTCCTCACACCGGACAAGAAAAGCATCCACCGCATCCGAAAACTTCTGGTTCCGCTTCTCAATCAACGAGAGCATCTGCTTCTGGCTGAAGACCGGCATCTTCATATCCTCCTCCTTGTCTTTACGAACCGGAGAACCCTTCTTCTCCCTCTTCAGATCTCCATCAAGAAACTCGAATAAAAGCGCCTGCATGGCGGGCTCAACCTCCTCTTCGACATAGGTCCCATCGCTTCCCCTGCCAAAACCTTTCACCTCCTCTCTCTCCCCGGCACTCAGGACCTCCAACTTCGCCTCATCCACATACTCAAGTCGGATGGCGCGCGGTATTAGTACCTTGACTCTCGCGATATCATCCACGGAAAGGGGCTCCCCGCTCGTCTGTGCCTGCACAGCCTTCTTGATATTCTCGAATGTCGTGGCGAAATGCTTCCGCGTGCAACAGAATGTGTAGACCAGATTCAGTGCACGGTGGGTACGTGAGAGCTTTGTGAAAGTGTCTGGCCATGGGGAATTGGGTTTGCGTTTCGGAGCGTCCTGTTTATTCTGTTGTTTTTGCTTCGTCGTGGGTACAGACTTTCTGATCTTTTTCCCGGGTTGGACTAACTCAGAAGACGGGTCTGTAGAAGGAGATTGCTTGAAAATTGAATCGTCGCTTTCGGTGGCTGAACTGGGTTTAGTCGTCCTTATGATGGCAGTGGATCTCTGGCGCTTTCGTTGCGTTTCCTGTTTTTCTTGCAACGGTACCGTTGCCTCCGCGGGCTTGGTGGCTGTCGACGCGTCGGTGGTTAGAGCAGAGTGAGACTCCGCCGGCTCATCGAGGTGTTGATTCCCATTGAGCACTGGGCCTGTATGGCCAGTCGTTCTCGTCCTTGGTCCGGCCATATGGACGCCCCATGGTGGTTACAAATGTTGTGCGTGAAACGACAGGAGAGAGTACAGTACCGAGGCAACAGTCCAAGATTTCGTGCTGGGACCGGACGCGAGATCATGTGATTTATGAATAATATAGCCAGATACGGAATAGTCTCGTGAACTACTGCAGGAAGAGCACAAGAAAAGCATCAAATGACAAAGAGAGTATATGCAAATATAGACAAAGAATGTATAGATATTAAGAAGCAATATCCATCACCAGTAGTAGCTCGCTCGCTCCCGCCACAGGCGTACATGTACTCCCGTTCCCAATGCAAAAAGCCAACCCAACCCCAATGCCAGCCATTCTTCCCAAGCCCCGAGCAGAAGACAAACAGCCAACTTTATCAGCGACCATCTTTTAATTATTGCCGTTTATATCTCCAGTTTACAGGCGCTCCAGCAGATCTTGGAGCACACGGTATAACTCCTTCGCCTGGTCTTCGCTTCCGGTCTGGTCCATTGGCGTTAGTCGATCCAACCAGGACTGGAACGAAGCGACTTACCCGAAGCAAGAGGGGAACAGTGCGGCCATTTTCTAAGCTCGCTAGATTGATCTGTTTAGATCTCGGTTCTTTGCCTGTGGCATCGCCGGTCTTCATGCCCTTAAACAGGGGCGAGTTCAGCATGACACGGAGGACTCCATCCGCGCGCATGATCATACGAGCCGACTTCTTGTCCTCAACGCCATCAGTCACCTTGACATTGACCTTGAATGTGCCTAGACCACGCTCCTTCCACTCCTTGTCTGAGAAGTGGAAAAGCTTGGCTTTGCAGGAAAAGTATGTCTTTTCTTCCTCTTCTCCTGTTTCGACTGTTTGGGAGATATTAGTACGAGTTGTGAACTGTGGAAAGGTTTGCCACTTACTGCGCCGTTCATAAAACCTTTCGTCAGTCTTGTCCTCTGCGAACTCCGCCGGTTCGCTGTCTCCATCATCGTCCTTATCATCCTCCTCGTCTGAATCGGCTTCAGCGCCGAAAGGCTTCGAACTCGTACTCCCCAGAGTGTTAGGTGCAGTTGCCGAAGCAAAGCTTGTCAAGCCACCACCTGAACTTGCGCTTCCAAAGCCCCCACTGAAACCGGAAAATCCCGATCCTAACGCGGCGAAACCTGAGGGCTTCGAAACGGCTGCAAATCCTGTCGCGGTAGGCTTTGCGGTTTCCACCGGCGTCGATTCTGTTGAAGATTTGAAGATGGAAGGTGTCGAGGTTCCCAATGATCCGAAAGGAGACTGTTCTGAGCTAGCGAATGCGGCGAGACTCGACGAGGCGAAAGCTGAGGATGATGTAGTTGGCTTTGTCTCTTCTGCTGATTTCGAGGTCGTTGAGGCGCCGATTGACCCAAATGGAGACACGGAGGATGTGTTCGCAAACGCACTAGGAAGAGGTGCCTAGAAAAACAAGTTAGCCGCTACTTCCCCTCCTAGAACAATAGTGTCCGTCACAGGTACATACCGAGCCACGCTCCTGGGAATCGTCCCTATGCCGCTTCTTCTCAGGTTGCCCTTCAGCCGCAGGCGTGCCTGCCGACGCGTCACCCTCCGAGATATCCTTAGCATCAGCCTTTTCACCCTTGTCCTCGCTCTTCTCGTCTTTATCTAACTGATCTCTGCTTCGCTTCTTCTTCAAGTTATTTCCGGACTCAGGCGCCAGACTATCATCAACTTTTGCCGCTGGTTCTTCGGTGCTTGAGTCGCGTGACCTTTTCCGCCGATGCCCGGCCACATCCTCAGTATTTTCCATCTCGTCGTCGTCAAATGATCGCTTCCTGCCCCGGCCACTTTCGCTGCTAGATTCGCCCTCCTGCGCTGTTTCGGCTGGGGTGTAGGTCGATTTAGGGGCTGCCGTGATCGAGGTCTCTTTTAACTTGTTCCGAACGGGGCGCTCACCGCCGTCGTTATCAGATGCTTGGGAGTCGTCGGCGTTTGCTATACGTGAATCGGCTGTCAGTCAACCGATCCAACCCACGACTTGGCAAACTAAATTGCCTCCAGATACCGTACTTACCCTGCTCAACAGATCCATTCTGAACATCCTCTAGAAAAACCAGGCACACATCAGCGCCGCTCGTCCAGACATGAACCTTATCACCAAAGACAACCCGGTATGACTTACTCTCCAACTCCTTATCCCGAATCTCCGACGCCATACCGAATGCCCTACCAAAGCGTTCTAGGAATCGAAATCTAGTGGCGCACAAACAAGACAACTATGTATGATACGCAAAGCTGAACCCGAGCGGCTCAAGAACGGTGTTCAGCAATTGCAAGTGGGCGGAATGTGCTTTCGACTAATTTTTAAACTGAAACGTTAGCCTCAGATTCCAAGGGACCTTGTTCGTCCTATTAATAGATTCAGGCATCGGTATAGAGGACGTCGAGAATCGACTGTCCTCGTCGGTGTCTGGACAGAGCACCCGAGGATGAAGCTCCCATCCCCATGTGGGAGAGCGCAAACAAACTGCACCCACCTCTATCCTCTTTTGACAACCCCCTAAAGTGCTCGTAGCAACCAGCAAGATGACTATATCGTTCAATAAGCGGTAGGCCGTCCAGTTGTCGAACAAAATTGTCCAAATCGTAGGCCGTAGTGGGATGGATCACACGAGCCCAGCGGCAACGAGGTTCGATGACGAATGTGTAGCGTCTAAACACCGTAGCAAGAAACCGTGTGGGTAGAATTGCGACGACAAAGGTAATTTGCAAGTTTCGCTAAATTTGAAACGGGGGAGAATATGGAGAAGGTTAACGAGGTGGATGAGGGAGCGAGCGAGCGAACAAAGGCGGCCTCGAACGAAGAAAGCAAACGGTTGCGTTGCTGTGCTGTGTTGTCGCCCGCCGGAGTCACCGTCACCCGGTCACCGCTCGCTCCGCCCCGCAGATAAACGCTCCATTTTGTGTACTTGAGACTCGACAAATAACGAGAAACAAGCCGCTCGATTCTCTTGGGGATTGAAGCAATATATTGAGTGACTGGTTCATATTTGGATATCTCATATCATACCATGATCCAGGCAAAGATCTAGCATCTTAATTTACAGAATACGGGATACAGAAAATAGCTGAAGCTGCAATCGCATTGAGATGAGGGCAACAAATCGCAAACGCCGGCCTCGTCGAGTGACCTCCTCCGGCTGTGAAGCTGTCCAAAGTTCACGTTATTGGTTGCACTACGTCGCTTTCGAGACATCTAGCTGATGAAGCAGAGACACCCGATCGCAATGTAGAAAACGAATAGAGGATATACCGCGATACCTACGCGGTTTCGCAAGACACCCGAGCCACCGAGGATGCTCACACCCGCTGCCAGTGACCAAGCGATCAGGACCAAGTAAACTGGTATCCGTGCGATTGTCGGAAGACCCAGGGCGCTAAGCAGAGCGGCGATAACCAGCGGGAAGAGCGTGTAACCGATGATGCAGACGGATTGGAAGAACGAGCTAAAAACAGCGTTAGATTCTTTGATCCGCATGCAGGGAAACGAGAAAAGGAAGCATACATATTCCCCCCAAGCAGCTTGATCTGCAACGTCACAACAGCCTCACCGATCCACACGAGGGAGAAGACACCAGAGAAAACCACGTCGGACTGATCACCTTTCGCTAGAGAAAGGAACATGCTAAGCAGTAGACAGAAAAGAAGAGGGCCCCTATGCCACAAGTCAGCAAATCAATCGTGCCACATTATCATCGTCGCAAAAGCGGTAACTCACCAAAGATCCCAATCCCTCAACCCCTCGCTCATCCCACCTTGTAACACAACATCAGCATCCGGCCACCTCCCCAGGATATCCCTCACGCCGCCCCCGAAGCCCGTCGCTTCACCCCGTTCAGCTGCGCCAATCCCACCTCCACCGCGCGACAAGATCCCGCCGACCAGGTACTTAGGGTACAGCACCTGGCGCATCTTCTCCCAGACCGCAATAAGATCGCGCGAGAGAGTCTGCCAAACGCTCTCATCGATGGTGTTTTGTGGCGCGCGGCGGTCCTCGCCAGGGATGCGGGATGTGAGGTACCCGCTGGATATGTTGCCGGCACCGCCGTGGGAGCTAGACGAGGTGTCGGGATGAATGTTGCCTCTTAGCGGCGTTCTATCCGTTTCGTGAAGGGGGTCATCGGCGTCGATTGCTATAGTAGATATTATGTTAGCGATTCATTGCGAATCGAAGCGCGGATATGCGGAGCCAAGGCAGAAACAACAACAGTCCATCCTCCTTAGGACGGAGCCGGTTTACAGCCATGAATAGCAAGATGCAACTAACCATCATCAGCCTCAATGACCCCATCATCCAGGATAGACTCATCGTCGTGGAGGTCATCGTGGGCATAATACGGCGTTGAGCTCGCCATGGTGCTCGTGTGTAAGCTAGCTAGATATAATGAATGGGCCGATTTGGTGTCAGCAGTAGCTATCGCAGCTGTCGGCTCATAATATGCTCTGCCAGAGAGCTTGTAATGTTGAAAGTGAGGTGAGGTCTCAAAACTGAGTTCGGACAAAGGTAAAAAGAAGGTGATGCGGAGTTCGTTGTTCCCTCGTGCAGCTCCTGTTTGGCTTGGATCCTCGGAGGGAGAGGCTAGAGTGGCTTTCTGCCCATTACGTACGCAGCTCTGTTGGAACTGGCGGCCTTGGTGCCTGAAGCTTAAACCAGTTTACTATATGAATAGTTGAACAATGGACATCTTCTAATCGTAGAATACAAGTCAATAATACATCTTCTGATAATACATAAATATAGGTAGGTATACACAGGCCGTAGCCACAGACTATTATACAAATATCCGAGTTCCAAAGCCCCATAAACGCCACGACATGCAGGTAAAAAAAAATAAGATCAGATAGATACAGGAGAAGAGAGAGATGTCTGAATGTCATCATTTGTCAGACCGGGGCTCCTCAGAGGGGGACTTCTCGGCTTGAGGCTCTTGAAACTGAGATTTCTGAGATTTGGGCTCCTTAGCTTGAGCCTCCTGTGGTAGTGGCGTCTCAGATGGAGACTCCTGGGGTTGTTCTTGTGATTGAGATTCCTCGGCTTTGACGTCTTCTGGCAGCGAGCCCTGAGATTGAGTCTCCTGCGACTGTGCCTCCTCCGGTTGGAATTCCTGTGAGTTCAATTCGTCAACTTGAGTCTCCCGTAACTGGGGCTCCTCAGCTTGGGTCTCTTGCAGCTGGGTTTCCCGAGGTTGAGAGTCCTGCGATTGAGGTATTTGGGATTTCGGTTCCTGCGAAGGAAGCTCTCCCGACTGTGCCTCCGGCAGCTGAGACTCCGGCAACTTGAACGGTGGCAACTGCTCAGAGCTTAATCTCTCAGCGTCCCCCTCCTTCGTAGCCTCAGTCTCTTTCTTAGTCCGGGCCACAAACTCGACCTTCTGTTCCATAGTTGGATAGATATGTTTGTTGGTGTACTGGTCCGAGAGCTGGGCGTTCGAGTATATGCGTAAGCTCAGGGACTCCTCCTTGATATTCTTGAGGAACTCTTTAGGATAGTGTTTTTCAGTTGCATTCTGCAAAAACGAGTCAAGCATCCGCCTCATATTTTGCATCAAGAGGATAATTTCGTGGCCGCCTTGAGGTTCAACTTTCATAGTGACTCTGTTAGCGCTTTGGGCCTTGGTTGGCGGCCCCTTCATGAATTCCTCCATAGCGGTCTTGAGCTTGGCGACTGCTGGACGCGCGGTTTCTATCGCGATGAGCTGGAGGTCGAGTCGTAGCTCGCGATACACGGCGTGAAGGTCACCCTCAAGGTTATTGTGAGCTAGCTCTTGCTTCTTATCATCGAGACCCTTGAGCGCGATGAGGAGCTGGGAGTTGCTCGTTAAAATGTTTATGAGGTCGAGATATCCGCTTACCGCTCGGGCGTCGGGGAGCACGAGGTGTTCGTTCATAAGGGCCATCAGCTCGTTTGCGAGCAACATGATATTGAAGTTTTTGCGATCACGCCGGCAGACACTCATCGCGAGATGGAATAGTACACCGTCGGCACTGCCGGCGGGGATGATTGTATCGTGGAAGAGTGCGACGGAGGCTTTGGCAGAGCGGGTCAGGCGGAGAATGCGTAAATACGCTAAGCAGGAGTACAGGTCTGGTTTAAGCCGATACCCAACTGCGTCATGCATGAAATGCTCCCAGTAACGCTTCGCGATGCCTCCATAGTCATTTGTCAATAACGCCACATCCAAAAGACGTGTCAGAGTCCGGTTCGATACGGGCATCCACATAGCACCAGTATCTGAAACGGCCGGGCGCCGCTCGCTCCCAACCAAAACAGGTTCGCCCAACTTTGAAAGGACGGGATCAAAGAGGCCCTCGAATCCATCTCGCTCCTCCTCTTCAACCTTTGCCAGATCCGCAGGTTGGACATCGCTTGGATTTGGGAGCCCGTCCTCGACATCGGCAACATCCACAAACGGAATATCCTCAGTAGTCTGGTAAACAAGGGTGTTTCTGTAGGCCCTAAGCCTCGACGACAACGTCTCCTTAGGACTCCGAGAGTAATTTGGAATCCCTGTAGTCTGGCGATAGAGGTCGAACACGTCGTACAGGTGACGTTCCTCTGGACCTTCCAAAAGAATGCCCGCCATGGCACTGACAAGTTGATCCGTCATCTGAATCTGGCCCCTCTTCCACTGATATACAACATCACCCCAAATTTTCTTACCCTCCACCACGCCCAACAACCTTCGATAGCGCATCATATTCTTAGTCGTGCGCGGAGATTCTTGTAACTCGGCGACACTTTTCTGAATCGAAGTCCGGATAGCGTTTAGAATTATTGTATACGTCCTGTCATCTGGGGATCCCGGTCCTTCTTCGGGGAGTTCTCCAGCAATTTCCCAAAGCGTATCCATATCGTTGTGGCGCGAGCAGACGCCTAGCATGGCGTTACCAATGATGATGTTCGGCTCAACTGTGGAATTTGGGGCATGCAACCCCCTGTAGACTTTGAGTGCCATGTCAATAGGGTTGTATCCTGGGTATCGCTCGTTTTGGGAAATTCCGCGCAGCATGATCGTATATGAATACGCGTTAGGTTGATTACCCAGCTTTTTCATCTGCAAGGGCCAAAAGTCAGCAAGCTGCTCTCCGTTCAAACCATCCCAGTCGAGGAGGAGAGAGAGAAGAGGAAGGGAAGGAAGAGAGGACACTCACCTTGTTCCAGAACCTCCAAGCACCCAGAGGACTGCCCTTGTCCATACAATACGCCAGAATGTCATTCCATGCAGCAGCACTATCCATCCCCTGAGTATGCGCAGCATGCACAAGCGCATAGGCAAAGGTGATATCATCTTTATTGAGTAGCCGCCGTACTCGCTGCGCCAGCACCACCCGATCCCTTATCCACTTCAGCTCCATTTGTATCTCATTTCTAGCAACTGGGTTCCCTTTCCCCATCGCGATTCGGACCAGATGGTCCCCTCGTTTGTTCTTGCGAAATGCCCACGGCCCATGAATCCTGTGTTGCGCTTTAACTGGTCTTTTTCTAGGACGTCCGATAGAGTTTGAACTCCAACGGGGTTCTTCGGATTCATCGAGGGCCTCCGGCGAGCGTGAATTCCAATTGCTGTCATCGTCGTCGTCAAATCTCGTACTGTAGAGCCGTAATTGAGGGAGTGCCGTCGGGAAGGTAACCACCTGTGCGGGTTTGGGGGCCTGCGCGAGCAGTGAACAGCTCCGCGGAGCTTTCGCCCATCGCGAGCTCAGCGGCGCCCTCAGGGCCGCGCTGGGTATAAACTGCGTTCGAAGAGCAGTGGCATGGCTGCAGCGGAGCATTTATCCTGAATATCAAAACAGCTGTAGAGTATATTCTTGCGCCGACAGAACCTATCTTGACCCGTTGCGCGGTGACCGAAGCGTTCAACAATTGTTGTGAGTGAAAGAAGGAAATCGAAGTCGAAAGCGCAGGAGGGTCGTCAGGGATAATCAATTAACAAGATATATTATGATCAAAGCGCTGGAAACAGAAAAAGTAACAAATCAGGAGTGGAAATCAGAGCTGGATGCTAGTTTCGGAGCGATCTGAAAAAAATGGCCACGCCGATTGCGATGCTGGAAAATCATCACTAGCGTAGGATAACAAACCGATTCGTATCAGCACGTGACTATAGATTTTTCTGCGGCCTACGTACTACCATTGGATACGACGGCTGTCGGTCTGCCAACAACAATCAAGATCTCACGATCCTTAATACATGGTATTATCCAGAGGATAAATGCCCTTTGGACCTCGAAACTCGGGGACTAACATCTCTAAACAATATGCATTTGCCATACTACGGACAGAATCCTCTCGCCGCTTTCGCAGTCACTTCCTCGTGTACTGATGCGAAAATGAGAATGTAACAAAGTGATTCTAAGCAGAGGCATAACCCGAGAACAACACAACCTCGTTGCTGGAATCTGCCTGAAGACGTACATAGCTGAACCATTCAAGCCTAACTCATTAGCCCAACCAGAATCACTGGCTCCTCAACCAAGGGTATCCTTATCCCATTGCCTAGTGCTGGGATACTTTCGTGCTACCTAAGCAGTAGTCCCATCCATACATCTTCCTCAGTTCTCTCGCCGACGATCCGATCCCGGCTATTCCGAAGCCGAGTCCTAGTAACGCACGCACCACTCGTTTCAGAGTGCCGCGGCTCTACCTTCTTACCTAGGGCCTAGTCTAGTAGCTAAGTGAGTCTACCCTACCTTATCCCGAATCTTTACTAGTGTCAGCCTTTCCCTCTTCACATTTCTTGAAAATTAGTGTTTTACCTTTTTTTTTGGTCCCCTCAGCGGGCCCTAAAAACGGGCTGGCAGCCTTAACACTACGTACTAGGGTAGTGTTCCTGGGCCCGGGGTCCCTTACTTGAGTTACCTTACTAGCTAGTTTAGTTTACTAGTGCCGAGTTTCATTCCCGGGGCCAGCAAGATCTGGATTCTGGGAAGACTAAGGAAACTACTGGGACAGTGCCACGGCGACGCCTGCGGCTACGGCCCGGCAACGTTCGTTAGTAGGTTTTGCCCGGACGTAGTACATACATAGTTTAGTGGCCAGCGTCTGTTTGGCCACCCCCGGAAAATTCAAAACAAAGCTTGAAAATAGGTAAGAGCTAGTAAGGCAGGCCGCAGCTTAGCTTCGGGAATTATGGTTCTGCGATACTGACGAGACTAGTAAATGTGTGACTAGTACGAACATGACCAGACCAAACTGCATACCCATCTGCACAGTGCAGGCGCAATGCAGACATACATAACGCCCCGGCCCCGGCCCCGGCGCTCCCTCCTTCCCCTCCCCGCGCATACATACATTAGCCCGGTCGGTCTGGCTGTGCTGTGATAATACCCAGTAGCTTTGTGTCACCACCGGCTGGCGTTAGGCTACAGACGATAGGCTCAAGCTAGCCTCTCGTGCTACACGAGTCACACCACTAATGCCGGTGATCTGTCATTTTTTTTTATGGTTGAGCTTTTGCGAGTTCTGACCGAATCGGAGAGAGTTCCATGACACACGTAACGGCAGTGCAGCGACTAGGCTATAATACTCCTGCTGTTTAAGGTGCTAACGGTCTTGGGAGTGCTAATGCAGGAACTGCATTTGACTTAGACGCTAGGCGTCTGTATCTCGAATGCAAACATGGGCAAGCTAGAACGTATATATTGTCAACTCATCGTCGTCCGCTCGTGAGTTGCAACGGGCAGATAGTAGACCAAAATAGGTATGATGATGAGGCGAGAGAAGAGTTTAACTGGGCATATTCGTGACATCGAAAGCTCTGCCATCCTACGTGGAGTAGGACTGCGGGGAGAGAAGAAAAAGAGATAACACAGGGGATATTGCACATGAATTGGATCAGGTCATAGAGATAAAAGGAGAGAACAGATCAAACAACATATAAGAGAGTTTGCTAACAAAACAACATAATTCACAGGTGGGGGTAGCCACCCTAGTAGCTACATAATGCAGATTGCCCCGCCAGACATCCCAAGTCACATTTCCATAGCCAAGTACCTGCAGAGAATCGAATCATTTTTTTCTTTCTCATGCAACCATCTAGTTCGATAGTGGGAAACAAAAGAAAAAAAAAAGGATAAACAGAGAAAAAAAAACATCAAACATGACGAGGACAGAAGCATGAGTCGCAAGGCCGTTCTTTGACTGGAGCAAATCAAGGCCAGAGATGGTATCATGTGCGCAAGATCTCAATAAATTAGACCTGGAGGCGGCGATGTGGGATTAGAGGGGGTATTGATGATGAAGGTATTAGAACATGCAACCTCTAAAGGAAAGGGTGAAGAGGGGCATCTATTGCGGGTAGCTGGTCGATTGGTTTTCTGCGACGCCAACATCGATCAGCTACATACCCCATAGCAATAGACCGAGGGACCTTCTTTGTTGTAACCGTGTATTCTCATTCTTTGCTGAAGAGTGTCGTGCGTTTCTCTCATTTTTCTTGACGGCCTGGCCCTAACCAACGCAAACATAAAAGGGCTGACTACTTACGTTGCTGGTACACTTGCCCGCTCTGTCCGTAGGGAGAGTGAGGGTAGTTTGGAGGGTATCCCATCTGTCCGTTGCCCTGGTAGACCATTCCACCAGCGCCAGCGCCATACTGACCAGGCACCTGGCCTTCAGCAGGCTGGTACCCGATAGGAGGCAGCTGTGGCCGCACACCGCCAGGGTAAGCAGGAGGCTGGCCACCCTGTGAAGGGTCTGCTGGGTTGGGAGCATCAACTTGGTTTGCTTGAGCAGCCTGGGCGACAGCGGCGCGCTCACGCTCCTCAGCAACCTTGCGTTGGGCTTCCTCCTCCTTCTTCCGGGCCTTCCACTCCTTTCGAATCTCCTTAAACTCTGAAATCACAAGTCAGTACATTATGCGTCACTCAAGGATGCGTGGGGGGGATCCTTGGTAAGTTCTGGCGCTACTGCGATCCGCAGCGCTAAAGCTGTGTAACTCGACTAGCGCGTGCCGCAACCCGCACTAGACTAGCCAAACCATCACAACTACAGCTAACGGAGAGCAAAGTGTATGCCACCTGAGGGAAACAACGATTTATAAACGCACCTTCTGGGGTTCGCTTCGCTCCGTGCGATTGCATCGTAACGTGCGCGTTCAAATGGTTCAGTGTGCCGTATGCCTTCTCGCAGCCATTCCATCCACACTTATACATCCGTTCAATCTCCTCGTAGCGACGACGGGGCCGCTTGTGTTGCTGAGCACCGGGGATCGGCACAAACGAATAAACCTATAGATCGCCTGTCAGTATTGCCTGAACGAGAGCACAGATAAAAATTTTGATGAGATAATGCGCCCGCATCTCCACGTCCTGGGAGGTAGCCCGACCGCAACCCCGACAACCGGGGGGCGTCCCAAGACAACAATCGACAAAAATTGCGCAGCCTTTTGAAATGGACGCCACAAAATCATCAAAAACATACCTGGCCAGGGCGCGGCCCTGCGGTCGCAGCAGGGGAGGCGGGACCAACCGTTGTGGCAGGGGAATTGTAAGGTCCAGGAAGACCGTGTTGATGTTGCCCATACCCATGCCAATCTGGACGCGCATACATCTGTGGAGGCGGAGGAGGCGCGTGGCCTGGGTACTGAGCCATGTCGTGGCCCTGAGGCTGGTAAGGAGAGTAGGGAGGAGGATAGGTAGGGCTGGATGCCGCGATCGAGGGATCTATAGGAACGTCCGCGTCAGACTTCACGTTCGAGTGATTGCGATGGTCATTTGGGTGCCCATCATTCAGGGTGTTCATGGACGGACTTGTTGCTTGAGCCATACCTGCCGCACCTCCGGGCTGGGAGTTCGGCGCGTGATGGTATTGAGGGGGGCGGGCCAAGTATTCGGGATAAGCAGGGGAGCGCGCGGCGGGAGGCGGCTGGTTCAGACTGTAGTCGGACTGCGGTGTGTTGGAGGAGGTGTTGGGTCGAACCTCTGGTTGCGGAGTGTACTGAGGGCCTGGGCGAGACTCAGGTTGGGGCGTGTATTGAGCAGTGGCAGCAGCAGATGCCTGGTCTGCGGCTGTGAATTCAGAATGTGTCGCGGAGGACGGTGGTGGATATGGTGTGTGCGAACCTGACTGCGCGTACTCGGAAGCAGGCCTGTTGTCCATATAATACAAGAGTCGCCGCTACTGGGAGAGAGAAGAAAGATCCTTGACGATCCTCCAAGCTAGCCTCGCGTGCCTATTGATAGACGCGTCGCAAAGACACAATGAGCTTGTGGACGCAAGAATAAGAAAAAGGGCAGGGTGTGTCGAAGCGACAGGTGGTGGTGGTAGTAGTAGTATGTGGAAACGGGGGGAGAGGATTGGTTTGGGGGGGAGAGATCCTAGTGTGATCCCGTGGGCGGAAGAGTCTTGGAGATCCCCTCTTGTTGGAACGTACTGGCTTAGTGTGGTTGGAGGGAGGGGTGGTGTGCGACGGTACAGAGTGTTCAGGGACAGGCACGTTCAGGTTGGGAGTTGGCTGATGGATAAGAAGTGCCAGTGTCCGTGAGGAGGTGGAAGGAAAATAAAGGAAGGATCGACGCGTAAATAATTATAGGCGCGAAATCACTTCCACCAGAGAGTCTCTCCAACAACAAGCGATTGTAAATTACCACCGTGTTGGCGATGCGAAATGTAACGATACTATGGACAGAAATTGAATGTTTTGGTCGCGGCTTGGAGCCTGGGGGTTGGATCGCGATGCTTAATCGCTTAGTCGCCTTTTAGGGTGACGGGGAATGGCTCTTGCAGGTGGCGGTAGGCACGACAGCTTCGAGGAAGGGGGAGAGACTGTCCGGCCACTGGTGGAGGAAGCCAAGCCAGGCGCGAAAAGAAAAAAGGAAGTAAAAAAGTGGAAATAAATGGTCAAATCACCACTTGACGAGAGGGGAACTAAAATATAGAGTAGAAATCCACCAGCTCGAAAGAGTGATAGCGCAGGAGACGATGCCTCGATCCAAGTGGCAAGCCCGGTCGCACAATCGCCCTAAAAGAGACCGGAGAGAAGATGGTTTGACTCGACCCGGAAGAACCAGACCTGAGCAGGAAAGGCGCGTCTTAAAGAGTTCAGGAGCCGTCGTTCTTCGATCATTCGAGCATCTGAGAGGAGAAAAAGCCAGAGCCTGCCTGCGAGCACCTCGTGGGATATCCGAGAACACGGTGGAGCAGTGTGTGGGCCCGTAATTTTCGTCCTCTGCCCTCTAGCAAAGAGATGCTGGGGCCTTGGGAGGCAAAGATGGCAAAAGTGATCAATAATGGAGAGAGAGAAATTAAAGGGAAAAAAAAAGTTTGAAGGGAGAACAGAGGTCAGGGTGCGTAATACGCAGTCAGAGAGGTAAAGGGGGGTTGGTTTTGGTACTGTCACAATCGTTACGGAGGGGCCGCCCGGAGGATTAAATATCATTTGCTCGTTTTGCATTGTCTGGAGCGGAGTGTTGTCGCTTTCTGGTGACGGCCCCCGTTGCTGACCCACATGAACGATTATTCAAGCGGAAAATGATTCTCAGAATCCGAAATCCATCCATCATCGATGCCCTTCCTGTTGCTGGTCCCCTTTCCCCTCACTCTCACAGAGCTCTGTGACTTTTCAGGTCCGGCTAAGCTTTCCTTGTCTGGTTATTCCTTGATATTTATTATATTTATCTTTTCTTTTGGAAGATTTCAAAAATCCCCCTCCCCTCCCTCGCACGGCACACTCGCGGAAAGTGGCGAGCATGAACGAGTCATTCCGCTGCAACCCCCTATTCCTGCATTAAATACCGCGCGTTTCTGATGTTTTGATGGCGGGTGCCAAGCATCAAGAAGCACAGATATGAAGTTAAGAATAAGTTGATAGTCCAAGATAGTGGTAGGGATTTAGAGCTTGGATGGTCTACCCGCGATTTGGGCCGGACGGTGCGTGTGTTGGTCGCGAGTCTGTTGTGAACCTAGCGCAGTGGCCGTGGATACAGCGAAAAATCGTTGGCCGACGTTCCTCGCAGCGTGGGTAGGAAATGGGAACCTGGCCCTAAGTGGACAGCACTATAAATGGCGTGCCCGAGAAACGGCTGGAACGGTACACCTCTCCGTAGCGGGCTAGTCGAAAAGGGGCTGTAGCGCAAGTCGGGGGTTAGACTAAGTGACGAGCGCGTGCAGCGCGCGTGGTGGAGGCTGACAGAGCATATTCAGACATTGAAGGCCTCATTATTGATCGATTCGCAAAACATCCTTTTTATCCTTCTGGTTGCATTGGACGAAGTGGCCAGGATGGATGGCAGAGATGATGCTACGTAATGGATATCACTGATATCAACAGAAGTTCGGAGAGAAAGTATTAAGAAAAAAAAAAAGAAAAGTCTTAGGCGAAAAACGACCTGATAGGCAAAAAACGGGGCGGCTAATGCCGGTCATGGGTGGGCGGGCTTCCCAGCGACTGGTGGGAAAGGAGGTCACCGTCCTGCAATGGTCACCTGTTGCCCAGGGCGGATGAATCGCCGATGGGATTACCATTGTGGGGAAGGAGTGAGATAACCCGAGCCCCTTTCTACCAGGAACTTGAGACGATACCCTCAGCATTTGAATGATGTCCAAAGGGAACAACCCTGCAAGTCTTCAGACTGTTTCTTTGAGCGCTGCACAAATCCCGAGAAAGCGGACTCCCGACCTCGGAGGTCTGGCTAGTGTGCTCGTTTTGCGCAAGTCAGGAACGCATTGGTGGGGAACACGAAGGCTGGTGATCCAATCATTGTCGAATAAAATGGGGCCATTTGACAAATTAACTTTACTCCCTGTTACAGTTAGTAATATCGGACACTATCAAGCTTCGGATATCTCCAAGTTCCTGCCAAATGTCGGTGATAAAGAATGTCTCTTTCGCAAGCGAGAGCAAATGGTAATGTTCAGAATTCGTGTGTGGAAGTACTCCGTATGCGGTCGGTAGTGCTACTCGTAGAGAGCCAATTGCCAACATGAAGGTACATTCGGCCGGAGCAGAGATGAGCGGAGGGCATGAGGAACAGCAGGACCACAAGAATCGGGGAATATGGAGAGCCGTCAAGGTCCACTGAAGCTTGAGAGCATCGTCAACTCTCACGGTAAAGACCCGAGGGCCCCCGACAAGCTCAATCAAAGGAGTCGAGAGCCGTCAAGCACGATAATTGTCGAAAGTACCGCTCCACCAGAGTGAAGGTGTGCCTGTGAGGCTTTAATCGAGTCCGAGGCAAGCTCAAAGACAGAGGGCATCGCACTCTCTGCAAAACCAAGCACATAATGAGATTGATAGGCTGCGAGACAGCTTCCTGATGAACACTGCCCATACAAGCGGAGGCTTGGTAGCACTCCGAAGGAACGAAAAGCAGCACGGCAAAAAAATACTTTCAATTTTTATTCATGCGGGCTTCAATAATATCCAGCGGGATGGAGACCCCGTCCAGTTGTCGTGATGGTTTCCACAAAGGAAAAAGGGGTGGGCTCTGATAGGGAAGCAAATGCGCAGTTCAGAAGTTCGAGGTCGCGATGGGCGCGCAACCTGGAAATGCAGGTCTCTAACCTCGGAAGGTCCCCCTTCAGCTGAGTGGTGTGATGTCTTCTCCATGATTGGCCGTACCCCGCGCCAGCGGAACCTCAGCCAACCCACTGTGCTGTGTGCTGTGTATCGGTGAGGATTCCACTGCTGGGAGGAGGAAAAGGTGATAAAAAAAGAAAACATAATGGGATTTCTCATAATAAATCTGATTCTTGCAAGTGGTTCGCCGCAAGCGATGATGATGACAGAATGTGTGTAAATTTTTTATCATCAGATTGCGACATCATCCTCATCCAGGGTTGTCTCGGCCGGCATCCGAGAATGGATGATTGTACATCTGATTCCCTCTCCAGCAGAGTTCCTGCCTGGGTCGTTTGTGCGATTTCTCCGAGGGGGACTCGGGTTGTTTTGCTCCGCTTTTGTTTGGAAACGGAACACGACTCGCGGGCTTTTTCCAGGACCCCAGGAACGAATTTGAGTATAGACATGTGAGATCGCATCAACTCGGTCGAAGCAATGAGCCTCCTTGAAGTATATATTACTAAATAGGATCATCCCTTGTTCGCGGCTTGGATGATGTCTAAGCTATTTTGGTGCCGGTGTCTGATCCACGTGGGCGACAACACCGTTGGCTGAAGGCTGCACCGGAGCGTCTTAGTATCCTCTAGCCAGGTTGATGACATCCCTAGATCGCACCTTGTTTGGAGTTCGGGTCTGCCGCATAATTCAGCGGCTGAAATGGTTATGTTTGAAGAACCATGTCAAAACATGCACGAACAAGATGAAGAAAAAAGAAAAGAAACGGATACCGAGTTGTTACCCCTGATCCCCTGCAGCTGTTCAATTAACCAGATGCATTTTGCCAATATCTCTTTGCAGCGAATCAGATGCCAATTTCCAAGTGCAAACATGCCCGAATATGGCGACCTTGAATTTCTGCGCTCGTAAAAGGTCGAGCTCGATACGGAGTACTTACGGAATGCTTCCCCGTGGATCTGGAAGCGAGAATGAAAGGGGATGGCTGACGAATCGTGGACAACTCGATAATTCCTGGACACCGGACGGAGCGACGGACGACAAGCGTCCCTAAACTCAAAACCAAAGAAGAACTGGCGTGATAGTGGAGAAAGGTCTCAAAGCAACGTGAGCTGGAAAGCCAAGATCTTTCAAATGTTACTCTCTTCGCAAGTTCAGCATCGTTTAAACCACTCAAAAGGTAGTTGACATTCTATCGGTCGCCAAAATAGAAGGTCGCGCGGTCAGCTTACGGCAGGGAGATGACTGCTTGTTGTTTTGCAAGATAGCCAAAAGTACGTGCGCTGAGATCCGGGGAAGAGGAAGGGACGGAGATTGGGCCCTCCATGTTGTATTATCTTGACAGCGAGAAGCTGTGAGATACACGATATACAGCCAAACGGTGCTAGAATAATAGCAAGTATGAAGAGACCTGCAGGGCGACAGACACAAATGCTACCTTGCTGATTTGACTCTGGAAAGTTCAATAATGTGCACATGCTTCGCTTGTAAGGTTCAGGGGAGCCTGGAATTTCCAGAACTGCTCATTGGGCAGCATTTCTCCGACGACCGAGGATGCCAAGAAACTTGATTTAACATGGCAGCTGGAGAGCTGTTCGCCCCCCAATTAGGCAGGTCAATGAACAGCTCAGGGTACGTACGATAGTGCTCAACAACAGAGGAAGAAAGGACGACCAAGACTCCGTCGGGAATCGCGCGAGTCGAGATATCCCGTCGCTTGGTCAAGAGGTCGTTATGTGTTCCATGCATGTTCTACGGCGACTCTAGATGGTGGTGCCGGTTCACGCCATTCCGGGCTGACCTGGGTTTTGTCCTCTCCTGTCCAATCTTATCCCCTCGTGATTTTACCAGCAGAATTTCCGAGTCCCGCGCCTTGGACTATGAAACCTTAACCCACAGGCGGGCTAGTACGCATCCATGCTAGCGACTCCAGGCTTGCTAGTCATTAGCGTGCTCCCTACCCGAGCCACGGCCCATCATCCTTGTTTTTTACTGCTAACCAGTTCCAGGATAGCGGCATACTGTCTCGAAACCAACAAACGTTTCCTGTCATACGCAGCAAATACACAGGGCATGCCTCTCGCAGCCTTTTCCCGAGTTGATAAGGACCATTCGCGCGCTCACCTCTTCTCTTCTTGACGTTGCAGAGGCGGGACCCCAATGCACAATGCCAACTCGGGACCTGAGGATGGAGCTCTCCTTTCCTCCTTCGGCCGTGGCCCACAATAAATAAGAGGGAGGAGATGAGGTCGCGGGCAATTCCGTAGCCTTGCTCGGTCCGATCTCTCACCGGAGTTGCGCTGCTCGTCTCATTCCAGGACCCATGGTTTTCAGACACTTGTCGGGGGAAGTACGGATGAATTGCACCTCCAAATTTACCCTTCTCCACACTCTACACGGGGCCACTTTTGCTAGCACATGATCTCGGCTACCAGGAACACGCTGACCAGAATTCCTTGCACCCCGCTCCTGATCTTCAGCCTTCAAGCCGTCTATAGGGCACTTGGTCCATAATTCCGATGTACGGATTTAATCTTGATTATGGCCAGCGTGTCATTCGTTCCTTCGTCTAGTCAGACCGACTTGTCCATGGGATCGGAGCATAATCAGAATGGCATTGATGCCTAAGGCTTCATATCACGGCCTGGGACATTGATATCTTCATCCCATTCATGAGTATGCGTACTCCGTATAGCGACATGATTTGTACGAAGTATACCATTCCATTGGGATAGCCCCAGTATTCCGGATCACAAGGCCATTAATGAACATGTTCCTCTCATCCGACATGCAATGGCTGTCTATCGCAGCGCAACGGAGACTAATTCTCCGTGACACGTCCAGAGCATGCTCTCAAAATTCTCCGTCTGCGCAGACGCATCTCGTCACTCGCTAGTCAATGGTTGATCAACGGGAAATCTCGAATTCAACGTATAGTATATAACAAGCTGGCCATGGCAGACGGCCAAGCGGAGCTTGATCTCCACCGTTGTAGCTTCTGTACCTTCATCTGACGACACAACTATATATATGAGTCTATACCAAACCATGCTATCAGTATATATTCTAGCACTCACTATACCTCTCGCCGCGGCTCTTCCCTCCAATGCAGCAAACAGGCACGGATTTGACTGGGACTCGACGCGTTATGTGTGAGTATCGACTCTTCCTCCAATGAATGCCTGATAGAGAAGCGCTGACATCTGTCAGCCTCGCTTTCGGCGACTCATACACATACGTCCAAGGAACCCACGGACACACCAACTACAGCTTTATCGGCGACCGACTGAACCTCAAGTTTACCGCATCAGAGCTACTGACAAACAAGATCGCCCAGAACCAGGTTCGCAGTCCTTATATGCCTCTATCTTCTACCATATTCACTTCCATCTATAACTCTATATATCTAGACCGGCACATCGGCAGGCGGCCCTAACTGGATCGGATACCTCACAGGCTGCGGTCTGAAGGAGGGCTTGACCTCACCACTAAGCTGCAAAAAACAACTATGGGATTTTGCATTCGCCGGCGCAGATATCTCGGCTGAGCTGTATGCCCTCCCCCATCTTTATTCTCCCCTCCCCTCGTAACTCAGATCTATAGCTTTACCAACACACCCACCAAGCCAAACCGAACTAACCATACCCACCTACGCACTATAGCCTCCCCCTACACCACGACTACACAACCTCCCTCGTAAACCAAATCACGCAGTACCTCACCTACGCACACCCAGTCCTTGCACCTCAAATCGTCAAGCCCAAGAACGCCCTGGTCGCAGTCTGGATCGGAATCAACGACATAAACGACAGCGCGGATAATAGCACAATCGCCTCCTTCCCCGCCTTCTACGATACGTTGATGAGCACGCTCTTCGACTCGCTCAGCACGCTGCATGCCGCGGGTTACAAGGAGTACCTCCTGCTTAATCTCCCGCCGCTTGACCGAACGCCGGCGAATCAGGATCGCCAACCGGGGAATCGGAGTCCTAATGCGACGCAGATAGCCTGGTTTAATGGTGCGCTGGTGGACCATGCGGCGGGATTCAAGAAGATGTATAGAGACACTGGGGTGCGGGTGTTTGATGCGCATTCCGTGCTTAGTGGGAACCTTGCTAATCCAGCAAGGTATGGGATTGTGAATACCACGGATTTTTGCCTGGGGTATGATCAGTCGGACATTGCGGATAATTATGAGGCGTATGGGTGTCCGACCCCGTTGGGCGAGTATTTCTGGTACAATTCGGGACATATAACGAGTCGCGTGCATGAGTTGTTGGCGGAGGCTCTGAACGGCTTTCTGGAGGGATTGAGGGGATGAATATACTAAAACTACACAGGACATGAATGCAAGCGGGTCTCGTGAAATGCTATCGTTTTAAGATATGATTGACACAAGCTACAGACTATCTGAGCTGGTCAAAACCAAGAGCAGCATTGAACTTTTCAAAGACAGAAAAAGAGATGAAGAATTAACATGTATCGTATGTGTGCATGAAAAAAACAACCATGGGGTTGTCCAACCGGAAACCTATAAACTCGAGTAAACCGCAGAAAGAGTCTATCGTGAGATTGACAAACGCCGCCCATATTGAGTTACGAAAGAGATATCTGAAAGCAGAAGCAGGTGCAAGGAAATCAAAGGTCTACCGGGTAATGTCGGAACACAAGCTCATGACTGTACTTGGGCAATGGAATGTGTCTACCAGCGACGGTTGCCACCAAGGGGAGCTGCGTTGGAAGCAGTGAAGCTGTTGCCACCACGTCCGCGGCCGCCACCACCGCGACCACCCCAACGGCCATAGCCACCACCGTGGCCGCCGCCGCCGCTGTAGCGGACCATCTCAGCGAGACGGGGGTCAATCTGCTGCTTGGCCTCAGAGAGGATGGTAACCAAGTCACGAGCCTGCTTAGAGTCTGTGGGAAATAGCGTTAGAGCATCGAAACGATAAACCAGAATAGAGATCGGCATATGAACTTACTGTCAGTGGTGAAGAAGGTGATGGCGGTTCCCTTAGCACCAGCACGACCAGTTCGACCAATACGGTGAACGTAGTCTTCTGAGTTGTTGGGGTAGTCATAATTCAGGACATGGGTGATGTCGCGAACATCTTTAGACAGACTTATGTTAGCAAACCAGAGCATTAGTGAAGATAGCAGCGTGGCATAGAAGCCGATTTTCAGCCGTGTGAGACGAGATGCATCACTCTCTTCCACGGTCTTTGATCTCAAGATCCGTCCCGGAAATGAAGTCCATGTGCTGGCGAATATCGCGGTCCTAGAGCAACCTTGGAATGCAGCTTCAACAGGCCGGACGAGAAGTTATGGTACTTCTCGACCAACCAGGTCCATAGATGAGGGAGCGTCAGAACAGAAGAATAGAAGAATCCTACGTGTCTGCTAAACTGCACTGTGAGTCCAAGGTTCTCCTGGCTTGAGAACCATTTCTGGAGACCCGACAAAGCCTGGACGAGTCAAATATGCCATCAGAGGCATGTGAGAGTCACGCACCGTGTGCCAATGGCACACAACGTCAATACGGCTGAGAAGCTTCAGGAAGGAATACAAGAGGGAAGCGGAAAGGGAAAAAGGGGAATGGGAGGGGAAAGCGCAGTTTTATCATACCAATACCACGAGAAGCCACATCAGTAGCCACCATGATGGGGCTCTTGCCCGTCTTGAATTCGTTCAAGACCCAATCTCTTTCTTGTTGTTGCTTGTCACCGTGGATGGCTGATGGAATATTAGCTCGCTGATTGTACATGTTGCACAAAATTGGGGGGGCTCACAAAGGGCTGGCCACCCGTCCTGACGGAGGAAGCGGGTAATTTCGTCGGCAATACGCTTAGTACCAGTGAAGATGAGACACTTGTTGCCGCGGTTCTCCATGATCTTCTCAAGGTGCTTGAGCATCTTGTCGCGCTTCTCAAAGTCGGAGACGACTTCAACGATTTGAGTGATGCGGTGGTTAGCAGACAGGTCCATGGAACCAATGTTGACTTGAATGTAATCGTTGAGGAAATCGCTCGCAAGCTGGCGAACTTCCTTGGGCCACGTAGCGGACCACATGCAGGTTTGACGGTCAGGGCGAATCTGGCCAATAATCTTGCGAATCTGGGGCTCGAAACCCATGTCGAGCATGCGATCGGCCTCGTCAAGGACAAGGTAGGTAACACGGCGAAGGTTAGTGCGACCAGCCTCAAGCATATCAATGAGACGGCCGGGAGTAGCAATGCAAACTTCGACACCACGGGACAGATCACGGATCTGAGGGCCCTTGGGAACACCACCATAAACGCAAGTATTCCTGATGCGAGAGGACTTTCCGAACTTGGTGATTTCAGTCTGGATCTGGACAGCCAATTCACGGGTAGGGGCGAGGACAAGGACGATAGGGCCGTCGCCGGGAGCAAGGAGGGGCTGGGCGTTAATGTGGACGATAGCTGGGAGACAGTACGAAAGAGTCTTTCCGGAGCCGGTCTCGGCAATACCGACGACATCGCGACCAGAGAGAGCCATAGGCCAACCCTGAGACTGGATAGAGGTGGGCTTCTCGAAACCCTGGGCCTTGACCTCGCTCAGAACGTACTGAGGGAAACCGGCCTCGTCGAAGGTCTCAACGGGACGGGGGACAGTTTTTCCTTGCACCGTCATCTCACACTTCTTACGGAACTCATCGACCTCGCGCTGGGAACGGTTGGCAACATCGGGGTGCTCCTTGTAGAAAGACTTCTCGAACTTAGGGAGAGAATCCAGGTCTTGAGTGAGGTTAGCATCCGCATCATATGAGCTTTAAATTCCAGCCAACTTACCCCAGTCTTGCGTCTTTAGACCAGCTCCTAGGTTAGACATGCGGTCGCCACCTGCACCACCGGCAGCACCACCGCCGCGTCCGTAGCCACCACCGCCATAACCACCACCGTAACCACCACCACCGCCGTAGCCGCCGCTGCCGCCGTTAGAGTAGCCGTTGGAGTAACCGCCAGCACCACCGCCGTTCTGTCGAGAGCTGGCAAGGAACATCTCAGTATGTGTACCAAAAATAGTAAATTGTTCAGGTGAACTGGAGCGGGGGGTGACGGATGAGAGTGATTCGCGACAAGTTGGATGGTTTGCGAGACCTCTCACCCGCTTTCTCGGGCAAGCGTGATCAAGGTGTTATCCAGCAGGTGTCACAAAACGTCTTCAGCCGACATCCTTTCGCTCCCAAGTCAGTCCCCAAGGATACAAGTGATGACTTACCGATAAGAATCGCGCTGGTAGCCGCCGCTGCCGCCGTATGAAGACATGGTGAAGTCTAGGTGAGATGCGTTGATCTTTGGAAAATGAAATCGACTTTCTCAGCGTGAGAAAACAAAACACAAACGGACGGGGAGAAAAACAGGAAGATAGAGAAGGACAGTGAGGAAAACAAGAATTCTCCGAGAAATAGGAGATAAGAGAGATATCACAAGGATATCAAAAGAAGAGACAGAGGTGAGGATGGGGATAAGAAGGAAAGAAAAATTGGGCGGGAAGCAAAGAAAAGGGAAAAATAAAGGAAGGCGCTGAGGCAACGTTTGCTCTTTCTGGTTTAGTGCAGGGGAAAATCTCGACACCGCCGGCCTTATGAGTAAGCAGATTGCGGTGGCGCTCGACCCAGAGAAATGAAAAAAGATCCGGCGCAGTCTTTGACGTTTTCACTGCCCCCGCCGTTGGAGATAAAAATGGAATAATTTAATGTAGTGATTGGATAGTCAAGAACTCTTTGTTCACCAAGACACTATGATTACTACGAGGCGAGGAGTGAATGTGTTGTTCCTGGAATCAGCCCGAAGCTGTGGAATGCCGCCTTCAGTTTGACAGGCAGAAATAAGGTTTCGGTGATTGATGGCGATAAATCTTTTGGTTCCAGATTCCAGCGACTTCTCCCAACAGATAAAAAAAAGCAGATGGAAAACAATCATCTATATGATCATTTATATACACGTATATACATATGGCCTTCTATTTGTATTGCTCACTGAGCTATGTTCCCTAGTCCCATGCTCCAAAATTCGATCTCCAGTTCGGTCGCTCGGATGAATATCTTGATCAACTCCTCCATACGGGAAGGCGAAACTTTTCTCATATTGGTTTCCAGTAAGTCTGGGAGACTGTTAGCAACTTGTACGTAGCCGTTTAGCCGAGAACTTACCAGAACCCAAGCGGACAGCTTCAGTGTAGTCTTCCGCCACATAATTCTCAATCCACTTCCAGTATAGGTTGCCATCTCTCGAAGTCTTCTCGTCTGTATATAGTCTCTGCGCTATAGCGCCGTATCCAATGAGGCATGGAGCCAAGGCAACTTGTAGCGCAAGCCAGTCCTCCGACTGGCCGATATCGAGAATGTATCTGCTGTACGCGGTGCATGCTGATAATCATTAGAACTTTCCGAGAGAGTAACTGGGGTCTTGAACAAGCAAAGGAACCAGCAACTCACCCATCTTTTCCGGAAGCTTTTCCATTTCCTCTTTAGACAAACCGAAAGATTCACAATAATCCACGTGCAGCGCAGTCTCTCGTTGGATATGTAGCACGATCCGTGCGGACTAAATTGAGAGGTTAACCACAGTGTTGGGATTAACCTCACTTGATGCAGGGTGACTTACTGCGGCTATGGATTCCATGTCTTTTGCCTTATAGGAGGCCAGTGCGTTGCTCCGGGCGAATTGGACCTGTTGGCAGCGAGTCAGCATTCTCATCGGGTGCAGGTAGACGACCGCGTACGAGGTAGAGATAGTCTTGCGCCAGGTATTCCTTGAATCGTTCAACAGGAAGTGTGCCACTGCCGAGTCCTAGGACGAACTCATGCTCCGTAAACCTCTTCCATACCGATTGTACGTCAGGACGATCTAGAATGTACTCTAAGAAGCGGCCTCTTATAATGAGTTAGTCAAGATATTGCGTGGAAGAGAAAATGGGATGAGCATACGGTGCAAAAGGTAGTGTGTACATCGAGTGGAAATGGTTAATGGGGCCACTCCCCTTTCCGAGCTCGGAGCTGGTCTTGATTCCTGCTTCAACAAAGCGGACTGCGCTGCGCACAGCTCTCTTAAGGTCTTTTCCAAGCGCGAGATTGGCAGCTATGGCAGAGGCAAGGGAACAGCCGGTTCCATGAGTATTCTTTGAAACTAGGTAAGCGGTCTCGAAGAGCGTAACATCTTCTCCATCATAGAGAATATCAACGACCCTCGAGGCCTCGGCGGGATCCTGTGCGGTCTTATAATCTTTCGTAAGTGCCAGATGGCCACCTTTTAGCAGAACGGCCTTAGGGCCTAATGCGGCGACTTGTTTCGTGAGCCGGATAAGGTCCTCAAGATCCCCTGGATCGGAAACTTCTTGTCCGGAGTCCTTCAGGAGAAGCTTTGCCTCCGGGATGTTGGGGGTGAGGACAGTGGTAAGAGGCAGTAACTTTGTCCGCAAGCCCTGAACGGCGGCTTCTGGCAGTAACTGGGAGCCGCTAGTGGAGACCATCACCTTTAAATATGTTAGATGGAGCACTGAGACGGGGTTAGGAGGGAGAATACTGGATCGAGGACCACTGATGGAATTTGATATGACACCAGGGCTTCAGCGATAATGTCAATCGTCTCTGCGGAAGAGAGCATTCCTTGACGGCATCAGAATACTAATCAAAATTTCCAGGCTACTTTTAGAGAAACCCGAGGCCATACCGAGCTTAACAACATCAGTGCCGACATCGTCAAGGTTGGCTTTGATCTGCTTCTTGACAAACTCTGCAGGAACGACGAAGATGTCCTGCACACCGAGAGTATTCTGTGCAGTAAGGCCGGTGGTTGCCGTGAGAGCGTAGCAGCCATGCGCAGCAAGGACCCTCTGATCAGCTTCCAGGCCACTAGACGTGGGGAAATTGCATTAGCAGAGGATCTGGAGGGGAAATGAGGGGTGTGTCATACGCGCCGCCTGAGCTATCGGATCCCGCAATGACGAGGACACGGTTGACTGTCATGGCAGAAACTGTACTCTGAAGGAGAGTAGGCAGAAGATAGTCCGGATATCCCTGAAAAACTCGTCCCTCAAGGTTGATTCTTGTCAGTTAGCAGCGGGCATCTTGGCTCATTTCCACTGGAGATGAAGTCATTTTGATTGGTGGAGAGTGGGGTGTCCCAAAACGGGTTAGCTTGTCTTTCTATACATCACATTATAAGGCCAGAGGGGAAAAAATGGTTGATGGAACTTGTCTTATAAGTGAAACCCTGTTTCCTGGAATAAAAACTACATCTTTTCAGTTAAAGAGATATCCTGAAGTATGTAGGCCTGGTATGTTCAGTAACAAAAGCAATTGAGCAAACCCTGCTCATTTGAGCTTGTGCTCTTTCCTCTACCTTCTTTGAAAGTGCGCTTTTCTCTCCTTTGTCTTTTGTCTTTTGTCTTTTCTCTTTTCTCTTTTCCTACCATTGATCATGTTACTACGTCTTTAATCATTCTTTTTTTCGCCACTCTATTGTGGTTTACCTGTCTTTCTCTCTGCGACTCTCACGCTTAAAATTCCTATCCTGATATAGATAACACGGATCTACCCCCATTTCGTCTTCCCTTCGCTTTGCCAAATTATACCATGTCAACCGAGGATACACGGATTACCATATTAAGTCAGCTCCAGTCTGAACAAGTCAAGCTACTAGAAGCTATAGACCGCCTCGCAGCCCTTGGTGCTCATGAGAAATCGAGGCACGCCAGGTAATTGTTTGGGGTAGACAATGGAGAGAAAAAAAGCTGCAGTCCGGGGTTTCTGTCTGGAATCCCTTTTCCAAGCAAGAACAGCGGACCCGTACCATTTACGACGGAGATTGCCATTGCGCAGACATCCTCGCCCACATTTCACAGCGGTCATCGAGCCCAAAGCCTCTCGGACGGCAGAGGCAATGAAACACCTGCAGACGTTCAGCCCAAACGTGTTTATGTCAGAAGGTGACCTTTATTCTGTTTGCAATGAAGTATTAGAATATTTGAATCCAACAGGAGCTGCTGCGCTCGATGACGTTCTGAAAATTCAAGTTTGCGGCCCAGACAAACTGGCGTTGACAATTGTTGATCTTCCGGCACTTCACCTGTAGTCTTTAAGTGAGGGGGATATCCAGCAAGATTTGTCCTCTGCCAGACAGATGGTGGAGCAATACTTGAACCATCGGAACAGCATCCTTCTTGCCGTGGCGAATGTCGCTAATCTCCCCAAAACCCCCAAGACCGCAACGAGGTTTGACCCGAAACTTGAACGGACGATCGGAGTTATAGTACACCCTGACCTACCCATGCCAAGCTCGGAGGAAGATGATAAGTGTATACAACTCATTGTGGATGGAAGGGCAAGGCGACCGCTTGGGTGGCATGCTATCAGAGATCCGCTTCGCTTTTGGAAGGCCTAGTCGATAACCAAAATGACGCAACAGTGGAATTCTTCTTATCTGGAAAGTGGGCTGAGCTTCCCCGAGAGTGTGTGGGGATTGAAAGCCTTCGACGACGCCTCAGTCAATTGCTCCTGGAGCGGACTAGGCAGAGCCTACCTCAATTGATCACCGCAGCCGAGAATCGGCTAACCGAGCAATAAGCGAAGCTCTCAAAACTGGGAGTTCGCAATACAAGTGCAGAGCAGCAGAAACGAGAGCTTCTGTGTATTGCATGTAAGTTCGAATCAATTGTCCGGCAAGCGCTCTGGGGGACATACAACGACGAGTTCTTTGATCAGCCGGGAACGTTGTTGAATCCGAACTTCAAACGGCTTCGAACAGTCATGACAATGCTACATGAGGATTTTGCTAAAGCCATTAAAATCGGGGGCTCACAACGTCAGATACTCCACGAGGAAACTCCGGTCGATTCAAATAACAACGCGGGCTTTACGAACCGGTATCTCCAGGGCTGGATTCCCAATCCTGTCATATGAAATCAGCGAGCTAGTACAGTTTAGCCACAGATTCGAGATGTTGGGCTTCACGAACCAGTCTCTGGTTGGATCCTTATTTCAAGCCCAGGTGCAACCTTGGCCTGGGCTGGCGCAAATGCACTTGAGGACTGCATTAGCAGCTGCAATTGAGCTCTTGGCTCTTCTTTTACAACAAATTGCTCCTGACCATATTGGCCAAGTAATCCAGCAAGATATACTTCTGCCAGCTCTTGCAGAAATTGAACTTCACCTAACGAGGAAGCTACATGAATTGAGCTCGCATTATACGAGGGCTTATCCAATCATTTCTGGGAATGACAAACGTCTTCTTTCAAACGGACTCTCCGAAGATACGCCCAGAGATCGCATACCCCTCTAGGATTATTGAGTTGACGAACGCGTACTATAACGTAAGTAGTGAACTATCTCATAAGCGGTTTATGTTGTGTCTTGGTTTAAAAGTGACACCCTGTCACTCTCTAGTCTGCGATGGTAGTATTTACAGAGAACGTTGCCACGCTGGCCATCGAAAGCTGTCTCTTGAAGCCTCTGGAGGCGATTTTCACTACAATTTGGTCAGCGAAATGGCACACGACCAAGTTGGGTGTTTCTTCTCTGAGCCAGCTTTTGTTGAAGCCAACAGACAAGCGCTCAGGTCCGAGATCGATACGCTGAAGTCTTGCTTGCAGATTTGTCGCCAGTATAACAAACCGATGAGTCTGCTCAAATACCGACCTTGCAATGAGGGAACGGGTAAGCGCAAAGTACCGAGGCGTATTGAATTGAAGCTATGCAAGTCTGGTTTAGCTAAATGGTCCATAGGACCCCGTTCCCCCATGGAAGTGCCGAAGGTATCTCCTGACGCTGATCTCCCTGATCCACCATCGCAGAAAAGACGTATCTCCGAGGAGCCATTAGATGATGTACGCCCGCATCAGCGGGGTAGGTTGGATGAAACTGCCAACGTTTCTGGTGCGTTCTAGTATTATGATCAATCATCCCCAGCCAATGTCTAAACATCCAAATCTTAGACTCGACAAACCACACGCCTGGAGATAAGTCTGGTCAACCAAGCTTTGGTGCATTCAGTCCGCTTGCCAATATATCTGTCACATTACCTCTCGATTCTTCCCCGAACCTATGCTAGACGCAAACTTCGACTGGAAAATACAAAGCATGGCCTTCAAACGATGAAGGCCCGCCAAGCACGGTCTATTTTGACACCAATAGAAACCTTTTCAAGGAGTAAGTAGATCTGTTCATGGATCTTCAAAACCGTTCGTTTGTTCTACATTATTTTTCATTTTACGGCATCACATGCCTCTTGGCTGTTTTCAGCATCTGACGACATTTGCGTCGCTAGCCACACTGAAAGCCAGGAACTCGGACCCAACGTTTATCATTCTATCAATGCCTCCGAACCTTAACGGATATACTCCGAGTTTGGTCTCCCTCGCTTTGCTAGCCTCACACGTCCGGGATAAGTAGGAAACGTGCGAGCTAACGTGTTTCTTTTTGCATTTAGGAACTTCGACTAGGGGACTACCAGAGAGGTAACAGGTGGCTATTGAGGTCACTGGAGTAGCGAATATCTCGAATGAGGCTGGTATTGTGGATAGCACTTGTGTTCTGAAGTATGGCCCTCCCAGAGCAGTTTCTTTGTCTATGAGGTTCTTATCATGTCGAGTACAAACTATCCATTGTACACTGAGGTTTGTGTTGAATTAGTTCATTTCATGCCATCATTCCAAAGCTAACGGACGCGCGGCTGTCCAATGAATACACAAAAAAAAAATAGGCAGTCTTCAGCAAACCAAAGCCAATGCAGCGCGGAACAAAAACACTATATACAAACCCATACAGGCAATTACCGTAATCCTGCTCCCTGTTGCGTAAAACTACGCTAACATAAACTTGAACAACCCATCCATCTCCACCCACTGCCGTCCACACTTCTTCAAATACGCCTCGACAACCGCCCTAACAGTCCCGAATCTCACCCGATTAAACTCCACAAGCGCGGCAACACTCTCCTTCTTCTCGCCGCTACCCCCTTTCTCCTTCTCCGCTGAAGCCTTCGCCTTGTCAACATCCCACAGACTCGCAAAGTATAACAGCTGGTTGTACATTTGCTTCTCCGTGTACTCGTATTGCATACGACCTAGACACCCCTCGGCATAACCCTTGGGACCGAGGCACCGGTGCCCGTATACGCTGATCTGGCGCGTGCGGTTCCCGCATGCGGGGTCGTCGCAGACGAGCCAGCTTTCATAGTATTTCGACGTCTGGGCGCGGATCTGCGACTCAAGCTGGGCGACTATTGTGAGGACGGAGAAGGGTTTGCCGCAGGCGGTATTGGGGCAGATGATGCCGTGGGGGGTGCACATGTGGATTGAACCTGCCAGACCTTCAAAGATCGAGCGTTCCTTGCAGTGTCGGCAGGTAAGTGTGAACCGTGCCGCGCTTTCGAAACGAACGCTATCTGGGATTTGGGACTCGAGTGGGAAGATTTCGGTGTTTTGGGAGGTGTTGTTAGCGGAGGTGTTGATTTGGTACTTGCGGGTGTCGAGACCTAGGCATTCAGCGAGGCGAACGGCGTCGGTACCTGGAATGGGTGCGCAGAGACGTTCGATGGGCGGGAAAATTTGTTTGAGGAGGTAGAATTCGATGTCGGGCTTGAGGCCAGAGTCGGCTTTCATGACATCCTGGAGCGTGTAGGAACGCTTTGCAGGAGGGAGAGAGGAGGTTTCAGAGTCACCGTTTGTTACGATGTAGGAGATAACGTCATTTGGTCGAATTGTCTTGCCGCGGGCGAGCTCGCGAAGAGCGACCTGGGCCGGGGGCATGGTCTCTTTGTTGGGATACTCTTCGGGACGCTTGGAGAGTTTCTAGGCGGGTTAGTGAATTCTTGAGATGTTGATGATAGGCACTTACAGTGTAGATGACGTATTTTTGGACCGGAATAGTGTACTCCCTCATCTTGCCAGCAAGTTCACGCAAGTAGTCATGAACCCGGTTGAGGACGACCTCCTGATCCTCGCCGGAAAGGACCTCGTTCAAAAGTCTTTGCGAAGCCTCCTTGGAGAGCGCACAGTACTCACGTCTCTTCATATCCAGACCTTTCACCTCGAGCTTGTCGACGTATTTGCCATCAACCTCAGTCATATTGACAGCAGCATATTTCTTCTTGGCGTGCAACAGAAGGCGACGGAAGATGTTATCAATGTCGATCTCCAGCAGTCTGTAGCGCTCATTGACGGAATTCTTAAACTCCTGTCCGACCTTGAGTGCATCGCTGATGGTGTCCATATTCGTGTTGATCATGACAGAGTCAGTATCACCGTAAATGACCCTCAGCTGCTTGCTCTCTGCCAGTTCCTTCGTACTCCGTAGAATCTCACGACCCTTGAAAGTCGTGAGCATGGCCAGAGGACGGGCGTAGAAACGGCTTTGTGTGTACCCCAGACAACCGTACATAGAGTTGGCAGTTAGCTTGAAGGCCAGCTGCTTTGTATCCCACAGGGCGAGCTGTTCCGGTGTCGCGCGCTTGTCCTTCATAAGCTTCTTCACTTCTCGCCGACGGCCGACAAGAGTTGCGATAAGGCGAGGTAGAATACCCTGTTCAGCATCGGAAGCAGGAACTTCTGGCACCTTCTCTTCGTTCTCATTCTCGCCCTAAGACGTGTTAGTGGAAGTAAATATGAGAGTAAGTCGGGGACCTACCGAGGGAGTCCTGTCAACCGTTGTGAAGCAGATGTTATATTCCTGGATAATACTGGGATACAAACTGTTGAAGTCCATGACAAGTACAAACCTATCATAAAGACCCCTTTCGGGTTCGAAAACGAGACCACCTTTGTACTTATCTTTCTTCTTCTTATCGCCTGCTTCGTCATCGTCATCTTGGGCTTTCTCTTCTACCTTCTGCAGCTTGGAGGAATACTTGTCAGGGCAGATGTACTTGTTGCGATGGAATTCGTGAAGCAGAATGTACTCGTTACGCTCAGCACGCGTACCACTGAGTGTTCGTGCCCAGGAATTGCCAGCAATGTTTGTGAGCACCTTGGTTAGAGAGAGCATTTGGAGACGTAAAACGAGGGCGGCGATGAAGTAAGTATCCGTATCGCAGTGATTCACAAAATTGACGAGACCGTCTTTGGATGTTGCCCAGGTCTTGAGGGCCGCTTCAATGTCGAGCTCTTGTCTTGCGTTGTCTGACCCAAGGTAGAGATCGCACATTTCCGTCAAACTCCAGGATTGACATTTCATCATGAGAGACTGTTGCTTGTTAATTGATTGTTTTCGAACGGAGAGGAGAATCCTACCTTGCCCATGTCGTTGGCCACATCACAGACCAGTCTACCCGCGACCAGATGCCTCTCAGCGAAGAATCCGCCTCCTCTGTTGAAGTTCTTAGGCCACTCTCCACGCTTTAATCGACCAAGACGGTGCCAGCCAGGTGTCTTCTTTTCCTTCAGTCTGCTCAGTAGGACACTGAGGTCGACTTCTTGGAGCTGGTGGCCCATCAAGACGTCTGGATCCATTTTGTCGAACAGAGCCAAGAATTTACTTAGTAAGAACTGTTCGCTCTTTTCCAGCAAATAGGTTCCTCGCTGTTTCCGGATCTCAGCCTCGAAGTTTACTGGATATGACGAACCGGCGGGTCGCATGACTGTGAAGGTCTTGCAAGGGAGCTTTTCCGGGGGAGCGGTCTCTGTCAGCGAGACGTTCTCGTAGACTCGAGCACTGGCAATCAAGATTTCTTGCTTGTTCTCCTTGACGTTGAGCTGGGTTCGGAAAGAAAGACTCATCAATGTAAGAGTGGGCGGGTCGAGATTCTCGGTATCAGGAACTGGTGAAATAAGTGCTGGCTTCGTGGTCGCGCATTCAAATTTACACCAAGAGGCGTTGTTGACAGCAGAGAAGTCGGCTTCCTCGAACTTAAGCCAGCAAGGACCCATTATGTTCTTCCAAAGCACAAACTGCTCGAACAAGGAAGTGTTGGTTCCGAAGACGTGCGAGAAGGTTTCTCCCTTAGTTTCCATGGGAAGTGTGGGCTTGTCGTAAGGATAGAGAAGCTTCAGGTACTGAGTCTCTTTTGGCACACCGGGCATCTCAAACGCGTACTTGCGAGTGCATTCCTTGATCTTGTGCATGCCTACCTTCAGTCTCGACATCATCTGATCGACTTCATGGTAGACATCTTCCATGTCAATCTCCTCTTCCGTGAGTTGACCCTGCTTCTGCCTGTATTCTCGAGGAAGGAAGTAGAGTTTGCGGAGGATCTGATCAATCTTGACAAAGGCACTCGCATAAGAGCCCGTTTTCTTGTTCCTCACCTTTCCAAACAAGCACAGACTACCGTTTACCTCTGTGTAATCCAGCCAGAACATGCGTAGACTTCCGTCTTCCTCAACGACATCCTGAGGTCGAAGCTTGCCAAAGACTCGCGACTCAGAAGATGCTGGGCTACTGAGGACATTCAGCTTGTTGCGTACATCATTCCAAGAGGCCTCCACCTCTGCACCGGGTTTCACGGGAGAAGAGCTTGTGGGTGTTGGGTAAGATTCCTTCTTGAGCTTCGGCGGAGGTCGGCTGCCGGAGATGTTCACACTCGGTGCCTTGGATTCGTGATTACCAGTAGCTTGCACAACTTCCATAAGATCATCGTCATCATCTTCAGGTTCTTCCTTTATGGGGACGATGGATTTTCGTTCTACCGCTTTCGTAACCGGCGAAGAGGGTATCGGATCGCTCATGGGGATGTCGTCGTCTGTAGGAAGGAAGGGTGCGTCGTCATTATCCAGGTCGAGAGTCGGCTCTCCAGCCGGCGAGACAGGGTCACTGTTCTCATCTCGCGCCTTGTATTTCGGTGTGCGCGTCTTCTCCGAAAGCGGCGGGGAAAGGATGCGGACTTTACGGCGGGTTTCCGACTTGACGACATTGTGCTTGGGAACTTTGTTCGAGACCACGTTGGTGTCAACTTCGCCTAAGAGATCGGCCATAAAGGAATCGTCTTCTGCTGTAGCAATAGGCTTCAATAGGTTAGCCCGCCGTCCTCAAGAATTTGTGTCAACCGAGCAACCGCTCTCACCTTAGGCTTAGGAGCAGAAGCCGCCACTCCACTGTTGAAGTATTTTGAAATCCCACTGTTGATCTTTTCTTTCCTCTGTTTCTCTTCCTCGCGCTTGCGTTTTGCAGCCTTACTCCGAGCAGGCAGTTCATCATCTTCGCTCTCCTCATCGCTGTACCCTCCGTTCCGCTCATTCCAAACTTCACGACCATCATCCGCGTATCCCTCGCCATTGTCGTCGACAACGAAATCATCTTCGTCAAGTCGGTTCCGGATGACCTTCTTGTATCCCTCCTCATCAACTTCCTCGTAAATATCGCCCTGTTCCTCGACTTCGTACGTCGACAGACGCTTTTTCCCAGAGGCACGGAGTGCCCGGAGCTCAGCGAGTCTAGCACGGGCAGTCGCCATTGTGAGTTTGTGTTCTGTGCCGGTGACTTATTCCATGAATGTGAGAATCATAGATTGAAAACTGAAGGTTTAGACCGTGTGGATTCGCGCATTGGCGTTGTCAATTGTTTTGGCGAAGGGATGGGTAATCTGCGGGAGTCGCGCGGGAAATGGTGCGCCGACGCGTTTTGAGACGCGGTGTGGACGCGACACTCCCGCCAATCCCCGTTAATTGGTTTTGAATCTACAGCTTCTCCACAAGCAGGTGGTGTTCAATTACATTTAGTCGCTGGTGGAAGTTATTAGAGATATCTAATTGAGATGATTTTATGTCCTGAATCCACAATATGTGCCATCCCAACGCCGCTAATTTGTTCAAATTCCAGAACAATTTCGCACCTTCGCCCATATCAGACCACTACTCCGACCAGTCAGCATTAGAGTCAGCTTCACTGAATTCCTCTGTGATTCGGTCAGTTCATATACCCTGAATACGTGCAATGAGGATTTACCTTGAGCAAGACTGAAATCAAACGACCCCTGCAAGTTCTTCGCGAGGATCTCACGGATCATACCCTGCGTCTCATCCGGGAAATTTACACCCTGGATTGCGTTAAGAATGGACAAACTGAACCCTTTATTCTCAGGCCCGAGTCCCATGATGAAATCGATAACCCCATCCGCTGTGAAGTTGCTCATGGCATATATCACTAGACTCTTGAGTTTCGGAAGACACGAGAATGCGTCCCATACGGAGTCATTGAAGGCTTCGCCGCTGATCCAGAGTCTTTCGAGTTTAGGAAGGAATGGAGTCAACGCCATGACGTGGTCCATGGTAAACCAATCGGAGACATCTTTGAGCTCAAGTTCACGCAGATTTGTAAGATCACTCACGGCTTGGACAAGTTTCTCGTTATCACCCGTATCCTCGCTGCCTTCGCCTCGGAGGTAGAGATACTGTAAGGACTGTTGGAAAGGGAGGGCACCGAAGAAACTGCCGCTGTTGGCTAGCTTATAGCCGGCGAAGGACAGAGTGGAAAGGCGAATGTCATGTTCGGCTAGGACATTCGTGAGCAAATGGGTATCGTCCATGAACTTTCTCAGCTCCAGGCGCTTCAGCTGCTTGCAACTTCGCATCCACTCAGCGACTTTGTTGACAGTTTCATAGAACTCCCCATTCCACGTGGTAGGTGCGGAGTCTGAAAGTGCGAGAACCTGCAGTGCCGGAAACGCCCCTAATGAAGGAAGTTCTCGGATTGCGTTGATCTCAAGGCTGGTCAGCTTTAGCTCCGTCAGCGAGTCTCTCTGTGTCCCCAAAGCTGTGATAGACCGAGGCCCAAGATGGGAGAAGCTGAGAATCTCGAAATGTTCGAGAGAGCCGGGTCGAAGTGTATTGAAGAGTTGTTCTGCCTCTGCCTCAGTGTTTCCAGGTGGCCCACCGAGCCGCATACTCTGCCTGAGACGCAGTAAGCGAGGGCTCTAAGATAGCTTGGTAGGCCATACCAGATATAAATCCTTAGCTGTCTGAAGTCAGGACAGTGGTCGCGGATCTTTTCGCCTGCTTGCTGCGCTAGCGCCGACCCGGACCAGACAGTTAAACTCTGTAGCTGGGGTAATCCCTCAATCCACTCGTTTAACGTTGTTGACGGAACTGGCAATGTCAGGGGGAATCTATGAATTGCTAGGGGGAAACCTACCATCGCAGGACATGCCTCGTATCCGGGAGTTGTTCTTTGCAATGGCTTCTCAATGATGAGCTCACAGAGCACGGAACTGGTGACACTTCAGGAGAGCATTGGATGTGAATCTACTGACCTGAACCTAGTTTCACCTTAAGCCATTCATTGTCGGGTAGGTTCCTCGGTGAACGGCGCCGCTTATTCCCCTCGGTGACATACTCGCGTGACACGAACTCTGCAAGTTCTGGTGTAAACAGCTCACTATGCCTGTTAGAATACTCTACACGCTTAAAGCGAGATGCCTCACTCCTTAACAGTGGACCCAGACCCTAGCAAGTTTCCAAGATCATCGAGATCTAGGTATCGAATGTAGCTGTAGTAAGGGAGATAAGTAAGATCCAACGTAGAAAGAATAATGGACCGCCATAGCGTAACCCATTTCTTCAGCGCTGAATTCGGATCAGTCTTCTGAGCCGCTGAAGAAAGACCTGGCCTTCGAGCTATGAATCGCTCGTCCTCGATTCCTCCACCTCTCAAGGGGGAAGCGTCATAGATCCTAGCAGAGTGTTAGCCTCTAGTAAATGTGATTAAGATCCACCAACATCGCCAACTCCGTGCACAACTCACCTGTACAAAACAGACAGCGCATGTTCAGTAAAATGCCTGGATGCAAGCGCACACTGATATAAGCTGTTGAAGTCCCTCTCGTCCCCGAGGTTATCAAGGACCATGAAGAGGATCTCGCTCGGCAAAGTGACGGCCATTTTATAGGACGCGAGCTTCAACCACCACAGCTACTCGGCTTAGCGTATCCAATGCGTCTTATTATCATTTACCACGATTTTAGATAAGTTTCGATGTTGATGACGAGCTGGTGGTGATGTTGGATTCCTGTGCAGTTCACTCCCCATCAGCTGCGCTGCTTACGTAACCTCGCGTTCCTGTTTCTGGATCACCAACATGACCTGTTATGGCTTGGTCATACAGAATAGCAATAGAGCAGATCGTGGATTTTGCTATGAGGAGACAGACCTCAGAAGATATTGAGAGGCAATTCCATCCACAGTACAGCTTCTAGGCGTTGAAGTGGGCGGAATTTACGCGTGACCAGAACAATGGCAGCCTTATCGTTCTCGCTGTTGCCCGGCTCACTGCTTCGAATGCATGATGCTTTAGTATGTCTAGCAAAATTCAGCGACACTGTGTCTATTGAGGCGGAGGAAGATCTGGTACGTACATTTTCTTATGCTGAACTCGAGATGGG
Organism: Aspergillus baeticus; assembly: GCA_027569055.1. NCBI lineage: Eukaryota > Fungi > Ascomycota > Eurotiomycetes > Eurotiales > Aspergillaceae > Aspergillus > Aspergillus baeticus. The sequence goes on from JAPDEI010000006.1 coordinate 193,797, forward strand.
AGTTGCGAGTCGATTCTGACACCGAAATCAGCTTCGTCTGAGCGCGCTCAACTCAAGTAAGACGGGATATTCGGCATTTGCATTCGAATCAGACGCCTTTTTCGAGAAGTACACATTTGATGTGGACAGATATGCTGAACGCCCTCGGTCTCGTGGAGAGAAATTCAGCTGTCAAGTTTTCTTAAAAGTACGTTTCTCGCTGCTACATGCCTTTTTGAACATCTCTTATGTTGTTTTATAGACGCTCCTGTCCGTCTTCAAGGGAAGAACTGGCGGGAAAGATAAAGACACCGCCGTGGAGCGCTGTGAGTTTGAGATCCACGAGGATCCCGACGAGACGGAATGTCGGCTTGTAATCAAGATGATATGTGGACTTGGTTCGTCCATGTTGTGCTTCTTACTGGTTTCATGGTGCTGACAGAGAAGCCAGGTGTGATCAGATCCTATAAACTCACCTACGAGTCTACGGCGATCCAACATGCCATCTTCGACAGATCTGCAGCGATCAACGAGTGGAGTATTGAGCCGCGGTTCTTGAAAGAGATCACGGACCATTTCAGTCCTTCAGCAGAACAACTAGATATTTACTCGGAGAACAACAAAGTCATTTTTACCAGCTTCACTACGAAGATCACACACGGAAAGGGTTGGTTTATCTAATAGTACCGTTTCGCCCATTGTTCTGACTCGCCCGTTTAGAAATTCTTCGACAACCGGTCCACACATCAGTCGCTATTGACAAGGCAGATTTCGAGCAATACTTGGCCAATGACGGGGTTCACGTCGCTATCAGCTTGAAAGATTTTAGAGCCGTCATCGCCCATGCCGAGACCGCAAGGATAATGATCACTGCGTTATACACTCGACCCTGTCGGCCATTGCAACTCGCTTATGATTTTGAAGGAATTAGAACAGAGTTTACACTCATGACGGCAGGCGAACCGGGGCTAGAGGATGTTCCGACATCTTCTCGGCCAGTACCGCAGCTGTCTGCGAGACAAACTCCTGCACCGGCATCGGTTAGCCAAGCAAGGAACTCGGCTGCCTCAAGGCAGATGCCTCCCCCTCGTGGTCGACCTATCCGTCCACTCACAGGGACATCAGCCCGGACTGAGACGGTTGAACAAAGCACCCAAGCTACAATTCCGCCGAGCTCGTCTCTCAAGTTCGATAGCCTCTTCGTGCCGGCGGATGACGATAGGCAGTGGGATGTAGCCGGGGATAACGAGGCTGAGGCCGAAGCTGAGGACATGCTTGGCTGGGATGCGAGTGCTGATCTGGTATTCCCGGCTGTCGTTCGTTGTTGATATTCCTCGCTAACAAAGGTTCTAGGATAACCCTGATAGCTTGGGGCCGCGGTTACGGGATAGTGAGCCTAGCTTTGGCAATCCGATTGACGTAAGCCATCAGGACGAGATGGGCATCCCACCGACGCAGCGAATATCACAGGTACGTTGACCCCAGAACTGTAGGCTGTGCCAGAGCTAACATGTTGTAGCTCAATGGACTCGGGCTCTTCGACTGAGAATCGGCTCGGTTGAAGCTCCAAGGCAAATTCAGCCCCAAAGTGTCCTGCGCCAACTCGAGCAGAAAGCTCACGAACCAATAATCCAGCTGGTGGCACAACCAGCCCCAACCGCAATAGCCTCAAAATCCCGTTCGGGCAGCGGAACAGGACTACACACGCCTTTAACGTTGCCCTGCGCATCCGTACCCGGGCCACAGTTCCCATGCTCGCCCCATCCAAACGCCACGACAGTCTGATCCTCTAGAAGCGCAAGAACATGCTCACTCCCCACAGCTACCTCCTTTACACTCCGCAAATCCTCTGGCGGCAACTGGCCACGGTCATTCCGGCCCCAGGCTCGAACAGAGCCATCTTTCTGATGTACATAGACACCATGCCAGCTAGCGTCAATCTTCAGATGCCCTTTCATACCTTCAGATCCGGGACTAGGAATCCCTGCCCGAATCTCCCATCTATCCCCAGCCGCACCAAGTACCACGAACTCCCCTGCCTCGCGGTCACCGCAGAGAACCGTAAACTCCCGTCCGCACGCAGCATCAAAGACATGGAACGGCACGCCCTCAATCTTCACAGGTGACCAAGCGATCTTCTTCGCGACCGCCGACTCGCCTAGCTGGCCCTTCCTCGCCCCGCCCCAGCCATACACATCCCCATTCGACAGCACAACAACGGTATGTCCGATCCCGCTCGCAACGCTAGTAATTCTCGTACCCCGCGGCGGGAAATCCGAAATGCTCGTCGCTGTACTCGCTCGCGTGATACCTGGCCCCAAGCCCAGCTCGCCTTTTGCGCCTGAGCCAAGGATGTATATCGCATCTGTATCTTCCCCTTCTTTTGCCGCCGGAGTCGAGGGAACGAGCAATGTTGCCTCCCAGGTCGCCGAAACGCCCTTAAACGTGTCGTATACCTCCCCCGATTCCCGGTCCTGGATAACAACTAGCCTGAACCGAGAAGACTGCGATCGTGCATTCTCTTCGGGGCCATCCGGGCCGCTAGCACCAGGGTCAATAATAATCGAATTCGAAGCGCCCCCTCCACACCTCCCATCCTCATCACACCCCGCCGCATAAACTCGTCCATCAGCTAATAGGACAAGCGTATGGTTCCCGCCCGCGACGATACGCGCCACACTCGTGTCACGATTTTCGTCGATTGCGTCGCCATAACTATCTTCGAACTTGCAGCGTGTTGGAAACGAGACGTCCTCATCGTGTCCGATGCCTAGTTGGCCGAAGCCGTTTGATCCAAATGCGAAAAGAACTGGGTGCGGGGTCATGCTGTTTTTTTTTTTTTTTTTTTTTTTTTTGGTGCTATAGGTTCTTTAGAGTTGTATACGTGTTAGAGCTTGCAGGCATGGAGGCCACTTTGATTGATTATATAGCGCATAGCATTTTTTAAAAAAAAAAATCAAGAAATATATCAATGAACGCTGCTTGAGGGGGTGTTGGCGGTATCGATACAAATCTGACCGCCATTCTAAGTGCCAAGGAAGGTTGTCGCTTTCAGCGTCCTTTTAGAGCTTAGCGTTGATTCCGGAGCGGCAGAATAGTTCTTCCGCATTAGGGAGGTGCTGCGAATCTGTGGGGAAGAGGGGAAGAGCACGTTGGATTTTGCTGATCGCAAATTGCGATACAGTCATTGCAGTGTCATAGGTCATAAAATGTTACCGAGGCAAATAATGGCATTGATCTGACATCACGAAAGAGTTTCGCTGTTATGGAATTGGGAGTATTTATAACAATTGATCATTGTATGAGCAGTGAGTCTATGTACTAGGGGTATGAAAACTGCTTCGTGTATGCATGCTTCGACAAAGGACAACAAGAACGACGAAAGAAATTAATGTACTCGTTTGCGGGTAGAAGAGCCGAGGAGCTGAAAAGGGGGGTATAAACGGTATGCACAATTCGATAGCTTATTTCTCAATGGATGCCGCCGAGGAATCGTCTTCGGGCGTGGCGGCTGGGGGGAGAGCGAAGTTGTCACCCTTGTTGGGCTTCTCCTCCATACCACGGAACATGGGGCTTGTGCGGTGGAAGTAAGAGTGGACGTGGCCTTGCAGGAGATCGTCATCGGTTTCGTCTTCCAGCACCTTGTCTTTCTCAGTGATCCTTGAGCTCATGGCAGTTTCCCATTCGGCGCGGAATTCCTCGACCTTCTGCTGGTAGTCGAGCTCGGCGTCGTAGTACTTGCCCTTGCCACGGAAGCGCTCCCAGATAGACAAGTGCTTGGGGTGGACAGCGGGTCCGTGGTATTCTTCCTCACGACCCTCACGAAGGTACTTCCAGCGGCGCTCCTGCTCCTTCAAGTCGAGACCAGTGGTGTCGGGAAGGAAGAGCCAGGTCAGAACAACACCGGCGAGACCGAACCATGGGACGACGTAGAATTTTTGTTGTGTGGTGATGTAGTTGTACAGAACGGAGGCCAGCAGTGCACCGAGCTTACCAGCAGCGGCAGAGATACCGTGAGCAGTAGCACGGATGGGAGTAGGGAAAACCTCAGCAGCGACCAAAAATGTCACCGAGTTGGGACCGAACTGGTTGAAGAAGGAACTCAAGAAGTACATGGCCTGGAACTCCTTGATGTGCTCCGGGGAGGTGTAGTAGTTGAATTTGAAGCCGGGGACGGTGAACAGGATAAACATGACCAAGAAACCGACGATCTGCATCCACTTGCGGCCATAGAGCTTGTTGTCGATCAGGAACGATGCGAGGTAGTAACCGACCAGGGAGACTCCGACGTTGCACAGGTTCCATAGCCAGCCGGGCATGATTGATGTGGTGTGGGGGCTAATGACACCGATGAACTCGGACTGGAAAAGCTTGTTGCCGTAGAAAAAGACGTCGTTGGCAAACCAGGCTCCGGCAGTCGCTACAAGGCGGAAACCGAAATGCTTGAAAGTCAGACGGAGCGACTCCACATCGTAACCGGTAACTGAGGCCTTCTTCTTCGCAGCCTGGAGCTGCTTGCTGGCAGCCTTCATGTGGTACGCACGGTAGTAGACGAGCCAAAGGGTACCGACAGCAGGGATTGCGAAGGAGACACGGTAAACCCACTGCGATGAGACGGTAGAGTAAGAGGGGTTGCCGCTGCCATGGTGGAAGCAAAGCAGCAGGATGATGAGCAGAACTTGGTTGAAGAACTGACCCCAACCCTGCATCAAGAAAGCACTGGTGACCTTGCGACCACGGTGCAGACGGTCCTCTTTCGTGGAGACCTTGCCAGATCCAACAGCGTTCTCCATACCACTAGTGGCAGTCATGGGATATTCACCACCTGCAGGAGATTAGCACAGCGAACTATAGGCGCACACGACTTTCTTGGCACTCACCAACACCGATGCCATAGAAGAACAGAGACCAGGCGTAGCAAATCACCCAACCGTTCTGGGTGACACCCCAAGCCGCAGTAAGCATCAAGAGACCAACGAACATGATCGCGGCATCCTGAATCAAACCCCATCGGCGACCGAGCCTGTTATCAACAAATCAGAATGTGTTCCTCCAATTGAGTTTCCGAACCACGCGACATACCAGTCACCGACAACTCCAACCAGAATCTGACCAACGATAATACCGCAAATTTCGAGATAATCGATCGCATTGAGCCATTGAGGGTTGCAAATTTCGTGAGTCTTCCAGCAGGCGGGGAAGGCAGCTTGAAAAAGAGGTTTAAGGTTTCCGATTGAGAAAAGGACGTAACTAGGAGAAGACTCCGATTAGTGTTTTCTTCCTTGCCGCGTGCGGGACGAGCGCAACTTACCCTTCCAAGCCCAAACCAGCACCAGGAAGGACCATATTCCGGAAATAATAGGAGATCGGAGACAATGGGTCCTGTTTGGTCATCTCCCAGATCTCGCTCAGCTCACGTTTGGTCTCAACCGCATCGTATGAGCTAACGAACTTGATCCGCTTGAAGATCGACAGGTCCGCCCAGTATGTGCCCTCCGGGGTGTAGCTGTCTGCGGGACGAATGAGAGCGTCAAAAGCTCCCCTCTCGTGGACATCCATGTCCTCTAGTGGCGCATGGTCGCCTGTCATATCCGGCCCATGGGGGGCTCGGGGTCCGAAATCAGCCATCTCCTCGTCGTCTCGCAGCGGTTCTAAACGCTGAACAGCACTGGTGCACAAGCCGGGAGCTCTTGGCTGGGAAGTCAAGAGTTTTAGAGTGGGTGAGCCGGTCTTGGTGTGGCTTGGGACGAGTGAACTGACGAGTTGTTTTGCGTCGGGGCGTCACGAAGGATGTGAGCCAAGTAGGACAAGACGGCGTCAGTTATATAGCAAGGGGAAAATCTCTGGAAGAAGGCGGAAGCGGGCAGCCAGACTGCTTCGGCGACTCGGGCACATGCGAGAACGGTGGCGTCTGATAAGTCAGTGGGTTGTCTGGGTTGATCCAACGCAGCGACCAGGTTCCACTGCAGTTGAGGTTGGAACCTTCCTCTGACTGGCAGATGGCGGGGGGGTGGGCTTGAGCCCAGAACGACGCAACGTGGGTAGTGCTATTCGCCGTGAGGTGCTAACTGGATGGCCCCTCCTGGGCGAGCGAGTTCGCCTCATTTCCTGCGTCTCGCTTGAGTGGGCATGGCGTGTCATCGAAAATCGGTGGAATTTTCAGCTTGGCGGCGGAATTACCTCGACCAGTTGCGGAAAGCGGGACAGGGCCTTTTTTTTCTGGCGGTCGCCCAGGGACCCCGACCAATCATTCGCGCACGTGTAGGCAGAATCCCGGATCGCCGCACAAGATCTGCCACCACCGCCTGCCCAACGCAGATCTCCCCGCCTCACGGTTGTCCAATCACCACCCCGCTCTCCTGCACGAGGTCAGAATCCTGCATCCTCCGCGAATCCGGCGTGTCCTCCCACGCAGGTTGAACAGCGGATCTGGAAGGAGGTCAAGTGCGCTCCTTCTATCTCGGGCTCCTCGTTTCGTCTCCAAGCCACCAGCTACGTGTGGGGTGGACGCTTTTTGTCATGGAACTTGCTTTGCTGTTACTCGACAGGCGCCAGGATTGAGTACTTGGCTTGGACTAGAGGTATGTACATTGTATACTCTAGCCCCGGACTTATCGCGGGGACAATTTTGAGGTAGTAACTGGATTTGCTAATAATGATTTGTCGATTGGGAGGGAAGTAGGCAATTCCGCGCCACGCAGCGTCATGTTTATGCCGCATGATGATAAAACGTTGTGTCATTGCGATTGCCGCGCTCGATTCCTGGTAGACCTGACATCCTGCTCTGATATCGATCCTTCGGGTGAGCCCGTTCTGGGCCTGTCATGAATCGACGTGCCATCCCTAGCATAGGCCGGTCACCGCACGTGGCTCTGTTCCCTACATTCATAGGGGGGGCGGGACTGGCATGACATCCCGATTATATCGCTCTCGACCAACGCCAACCTATCAATCACCATCAGACTACGAGGCGCAATCGAAATTATTTCTTCTTCGTCATCAAGACGTTCAGCACGCATCCGCGAACCCGTCTTCTATTTTCTAGCAACTCAGAATTTGAGAAATCCCCACGATGTCTGACATGAGACAACGAACTGGATAGGTAATAATCATTACGCCCGAGCGATATGCTTTCATCTAGTCCCGTTCTGCATGCACGTGCGGGTGGAGCATAATAACCCTTGTGGGACCGCGTTGGAGGGCAATCTCCAAACCATCTCAGGTCTATATTGCATGCCCAGTGGGATTCGAGATTCAGCGAACGTGATCACAGTCCAGCTGGTACCAGCTGCACAAGCATTACGCCGCGAGATCCCAGAGTCAGCGGCGCAATGCTTCGCGATGCTTAGCCAGGCTTGGCCATGTAGCCCCTATTCAGCTGATCGACGGTAGCGACGCGACGCAGGGTGGTGGTCAGATCTGACCCGCATTGATTCGAAACGTGCAGGTTTCTCGAAGTGGCAGTGGCACCGTGACAGACTTGCTTCAGGCGCTAAGCACGCTGCTTCATAGCTCATGCTCAACTTCGGCGAACCCGGGCGTGTGGCTTGCCTTTTGCGCCCTGGCCAAGAATCCAAATCTTCTTACAAATTGAATTATATGGTCAGCCTCGAGTCAGATAAAGTCAGAACTTCCGAGAAATGCAACCCACGCACGTGCGACATCGATTGGCTTTCGTTCTATTGGAAGATTTCTAGAAGCATGTTCGCACCCCCTTGCTCGGATCGGTCGGCTTCTCGAGGTTCTAGAATCAAAGCACTCGAACAGCTGGGAGATATTCAGGATTCGAAACTCACGCGCGAGTCTGTGAGGACCCCTTACTTTGAGCTCTCGACGGAGTCGCACCCTCAACATCCGAGAATGAATTTTCAGGACCTCCATCAATTGAGCATGGGGATGCTGTGAAACGTACAAGAGTTGCCCCTAGCGGACGGCATACACATGATACGCTGGCCATCTCGGTCGTGTTATGTGCCTAGCTTCAACCGAAGACTTATATTGAAAGATAGCTCCCCTTGCATTGCTGGACTCGACCTACCCTTGATTTCCGTGTCTGTTTCTATTATTCGCGAGAGACGTGGCTAATCTGCGTGAATTATATTACTTTTGTCGTGGGTTTTTTTTCCAACCATCGATTCAGCTGGCTTGGCATATTGCACCAATACATCCTGACGACCTGCTGATCTCTTTTTATCGAGGATAGAGCGATATACAGCGCAGCTTTGTCTCTTCGGCTTATACCTTCGAAGAAATAGCGAGATGTCTGGCTGGCATAAGTTGTTGCACTGTTCAAACCCTTTGATGAATTGCAGCTTACATGGCGACACGTAGCAGCCGCGACATCCCTAGGATCGTGACGCACTCCGCATCTCACACCGCCGGATTGCCAAACAGCATATGTCGGTATCGACGTCGATAGAGGTGTATCGAAGTTTCGAACACTCACTGCCGAAGGTAGGCGAGTGTCTTGGCCCCGTGTTAATCTTGGCACGCATACTATGTACTATGTACTATGCCTGTCACCGAATGCCGAAGTGCCTCGGAAAAACTGCATGACTGTCTCACCAAGACTTCAGGGCTTACAAGTCTCATTACATCTGTCTTAGAGCATGTCTGCCCGCGTATCTGGTATTGACTGTTTCTGAACTTCCAGTTTGGCTCCTTCTTGCATCACGATTTATTATTTACAAATGAGAAAGTTTTTGATGGACACTTGAACACGAAGATGCTATGAATCACCGCACTTGAGTTATGTTTCAAATTTACTTCGGAGCAGGACATCCGTCGGGCTTCTTGCATTTCTTCTCCCGAACGCATCCACCGCTCTATGCACTGCGTCAGTTTTATCCCTGCTTCCGGATGGGCGGCCTACCTCGACTCTGAGAGTTCCTTCCTTACAGTAGCACCCCGAAACGCATTGCTCAGTGCAGACCTCGACTGGCTCGCCGAATGTCTCGCAAGTAGGGTGACACGCGGATCCGCACTCGAGGTAGACTTCCTATCGCTCAGACGATGATTGGTATCGATTATCACGAGCAGAATCGGTACACAAGAAGAGATGAGTCTCACATATTTCTCACAAGGCGGCGTACTGACAGCCTCGTACGCCATAGCGGAAGCCATCAGAGTGGCGAGAACAAGATGGAACTTCATTGCGGTCACAGTAAAGTTAAGCTCGGGTCTGACGCAGCGTCAAATAGAGTAAAGTCAAAACAGAATTAATCTCCAGATAACCAAATCGACGAGAGGTATGGCGTGAGAGCTGTGGGAATTCTCTCCAGCTTTATACCTGGGTCGTCATCATAATTCCCATGGACAGTTGGTACCCCGGTTCTGCACCCCAGACACAAAACCCTGAATACGAGCCACACCCTTCAGTCAACCAACCACCCTTTCTAACGAGAGACAATTACATATGACAAGCCCATCCTTCACTCACCGTCTTGCAAACATCCTGTTCCTCTTAAATGTGAGACACCCGGACATGCTTATGCCAAGCACGCCCAGGAACGAGCGCTCATCCAGCTGGATCATCGGCATGAAACATGTCCATTCATCGGGCGGAGAACGGGCAAGACCCCGCAGAGGCAAACTTGATCATGTCGAAGTCAACGGGGACGGATCCGAGTACCGACGAGACGAGCGAGATCTCATTGGGCGCCCGCTAAGGCCGAGGTGCCGGATTTGGTTCGGGTTCTTTGTTCCACGCCGCGACTATTCTGGGAATATATATTGATGCTCGGGGGTCTTTCACATTGGTAAGTCTTGGTGAGATCCTTTGGTGCGCCCGCTGTGATCAATCTCCTGTTTACTGATTTTACTACCGCTGAACTCCTGAATGAATCCATCCGCCAACCCTCTTGTCTCTTCACTTGCCTTCGTCGCATACCACTTCATTGTCCCCTCCATATCCCTCGTGCTCGGTCTCATTTCTAACAAAAGCTTTATAGTTCCTACATCACCGCCTGAAATCGCAGATGCTGCTCTCGCGAATAAAACGCTTGCTGAGGCCTATAAAAGTTATATCGCCAATTGTGCATCGTGATCTCATCTCGAAAAAGCATGCGTAATATCTCTCTTGTTCTTGCTAGGAGCAGAACAGTAGCGTCTCCGGCGGCAGGTACCCACTGTCAATCTCGAGGGGGTATGCAGCGCCATTCCGGAATAAGAGCTCGGCGATGTCAACCCATCCCTTCACGATCGCATTGGCAAGGGGCGTATAGTATGTTTTGTCGTAGGTCTGAAATCCACAGATCAGATCAGTTGCGGCATTGTATGCTAAGAGGAGACGCAGCGCGCGGGTTTTCTGTTCTTGCCTGGCACCATCCTTGTAGGTTGGTGTGAGCGATCCCTCGTCAATCAACGCCAGCGATACAAGCTCGAAGCATCCATAAGGTACGCGGATAGAAGCATTTTTGCCCGTGTTTATTAGGAGTTTCATACAATCGAGTAGCGCGCGCTGCGTCGATCTTATGAGCAGCTCATCGAGGAATGAAATGGTCTCCTTGCATGCGTGGCAGATAATCACCTTTATAAGGCTGGCGCGACCTTGTCTTTTGGATTAAAGAGGCCATGCCCTCAAACAGGAGGCTTTCTGGGACGCTGAAGATGTGCTTCTCGACGGGATTGTTGAGGGGTATAGGCTGCCGGATGTTGTGGGACCACGACTCTATAACGGGTCAGTAAAGCTTTCAAACAAGGGGAAAGGAAAGGAAGGATGTAGACACTTGAGATAAGAAGAGGTTGATGACCTCCCGCTTCCAGTCGATCGGACACTGACCGGCGTACATGCACTTGGCGGGGTCGAGGGGGAAGGGGAGGCTGGAGTTGACTAGGGTAAGCTGGAAGAGAAACACGGACAAAGATGAGCATGTGGAGCTCGTGGGACAGAGCAGACCAGCTCATGCTTTCGAAGACCCTGCTTCCTAGTATGCTAAAGGCTGGCCCGGTGCTTTGTCCAATGTATATATATCTGTTGGAGATACCCCGCTCTGATCCATCTGGACTAGCCTATAATTGCCCATATTAACTCTCTGCAAATCATGGACGCAACCACTCATTCTCTGTGATACATAACAAAGAGCAACTCAACGTCGCCATGGCTGTGTCCAACACTCTTTGTCCCTCATCTTCTCCCGGACGAGCCCAGCGCCCGAAGTCCCTTTGTCATGCGCAATGAAACGAAAAAGTATGCCTCGACAGAAATAGAGGCAAAAAAAAAAAAAAAAAAGAGTCCGAGCTGCCCATCTTATATTTCACGCGACGATCCATGCGCTTTTCCTCCATTGATATTCTCCTAGGCAAGAACATACATCGTCATGGCATCTGGCATCACTCATCCATTCAACGCCCAGCTCCCTCCAGAAGTCTGCAGCTGGATCTTCGAACTCGCAGTTGGAGGCAAGATCCGCGAGGTCGGCTACCCCAGTCCCCTGGAGCTCGGAGGATGGCGAAGCGTGAACAAGAGCTGGAACAGTTACCTCACACCACTATTCTACAGCAGCTTCGTGTATTGCGGGAACCCGAACAAGATTGCGAGACTATGGAGCTTCCTGCGTCTGGTCGTCATGAACGCGGAGAAGGCTGCGTATGTGAGGCAGTTGACCTTCACCGCGATGGAGATGGAGTTGGAGTTCAACCCCAACAAGGCATCCGATGTCCTTTTTGAGATATACAAGAATGTTGTGGATGTGTGGTTCAACGGACCTATCGCGGATGTCTCTGACCTCGACGAGGTCGGCCGCCAGCTCAACGAGACGTACCTCACGGCCCACGGCCGGATCAAACTGGATGTGCGGACTAAGATCCGTGACCTTTATTATCGCGCACTCTTCCAGAAGAACCGGCATTGGCTCAGTGACATGATGCACGACATTGGCTTCGACCAGGCCGGCCATCTCGGCGAGGGTATGCATGAGCGCGCAGACAGGATTCTCTTCAAGAGCGACCCGCACGCTGGGTATCACTGCCCGCTGGTCGCAATCATCCTCGCCCACTGCCCGAACCTCAGAGAGCTCAACATGCAAGTCTGGCCGTCTAAGGAGGACCGCTGGCTCGACGTGATCCTCGGCGATGCGACGGAGCGGTGGCCCGGGACGTCTTTGTCGCTGAAGACACGGCCTCTCCAGCAGCTCAGATACCTCGCCATTGCGCCGAAGCCAGACCGTTCCTTCGCCGACACGGTAACCAACAGCCCCTGCGTTATCGACGACCACCGACCCTACCTCCGTCTTCCGCGCCTCGAAGAATTCAGCGCGCTCCACACCGAAGTCGCAAAATCAGTCTTCGAGACCAAGATCTCCTCAAAGATCACCGCTCTCTCCATCAACGGCCCCGAGCTTGACAAGATCCGCCTCCCCAAAGTCCTCGCCCTCACCCCAAACATCCGCCACCTCTCCCTCTCCATCTCCGGCGACGCCCACATCCTCCAAACCGGCGTCCCCCACAAAACCCATCTCCGCGGGCCCGCCCTCTACACCGAGCTCTGGAAAGCCCTCCTCCCGCTCAAAGACCAGCTTGAATACCTCGATCTGCACCAAGGCCACATGCACGACTACGACTACCGCACCTGGTTCCTCGAGCGACCGGATATAACCGTCTGCCCACCGCTCGCCGAGTTCACCAGACTGCGGCAGCTCAACGTCCCCCTACTCGTCCTGGCGGGCCACAACTGCACGCACGGCGACACCACCCTGCTCACCGCACACCTCCCGCTTCACACGCTCGAGTCGCTGGGCCTGTACACAGGCGGCGCGGGCCACCTCGACAAATACACCGAGGACTACGAGCGCTGCCTGGCCGAGATCGTGCCCGCGGCGGCGCACCTGTGTGTCATCGTCCTAGACAACAGCACGAGCGGCGCACCGAACGAACCGCAGCTCCACGACACGAAGCTCGAGCGCGCGGCGCGCAAAAAGGGGATCTGGTATACCGTGAATGCGGGGGATTACCTGTTATACGGCGGCTGGGAGACGCCGTTTGGGCAGGCGTGTGTGCGCGGGCGCACGGGGCGTGACTTACAGCGGATCCAGTTCGTGCGAGATGACGCGCCACGCTGGGTCGTGCCCGTTGGCATGAAGGTTTTTGGGTTCGAGGGGCGGTTGTCGGATCAGAAGGGAGTTCTGTATCCCAATGGGGAAGCGATGATGAGGAGGGAGGGGATTGCGCTCGGGAGGGACAGTCAGGAAGTTGAGTATTGATTGATTGGTTGCTTGCTTGGTTGATGATGGTGTGCATCGCTTTCTGGATTGTCTTGTCTTTTTTTCTTCCCATCTTTGGCTTCGGTAGGCTGTCATTTCGAGTTCTCGTTCGTTGCTTGATAAGGGAGGTATCTAGTATGGTGCTCATAGATGGTTACCTCTCACATCTACCCTCCACCCCCTATGGTATATTCTTCCGCAATCATATATAATAATCAACAGTTCATCCTCCATTGGAACTCAACTCACCAGAATGTTAGAAAACATCCACGTCCTGTAAAAGGCCAGACGCTTATTTTTTCTACGGCAGATGTATTGTTTGACGGCTTGAGGCTTTGAGAAGGGAAACCGAAGACCGGATTTCGAGAATAAATGAAGAGTCTTTAGGCTGATGGCTTTGGTCGGGCCACTGCGCTGAATGAAGGATTCATTATCAGTGGTGGTACATGTTTACACTATGACAAATACGACAAGTGCGAGCCTGGCTTGGTCAATTGGCAGATGTGTGTAATATTAGTTTAGGTACATACTTCTATAAGCCTGTTTATGCCATTATTTGACCGACTAAAGTCTCCTGCGGAGTTTCTCTGTTACCCCTACATCCACATTAAGTGCTTTAATTATACAAGCCCAGCTTTTGGAGTGCCTTTTGCATTGGGAATCGATAAGCGTATTGACGTCTAGACCATTCTCGTGGGCACCAATAAAGCGGAACTCTAGACAGCGGCCCCCCACACCCGATCATTGGTTCCACTTCGGGGGTTTGCCGATTGTAAATAGTGAGGCATACAGGATACAGCCGACACCAGTACTCAAGCGGGTATGCCTGGACATAGTGCAGCTCTACAGTGATGCGACTCGCCTCTGCAATCCTGCGAAGCTTGTCCTCAAGAGCCTCCGGCACCGAGCCGTCAGAACCGATTGCAGCAGTGAAATCCAATGCCACACTGGTGAGCCGAGGTGCACAAAGTTCGTGATTTACCAAGTACTGGACTAGGAGGTTGACCAGAGTATGCAGGCTATGCTCCCAGGGCATCAGCAAGTCCTCGTACACGCCTTGACGCCAGGTCAACGTTTCGTCTGATAGTACTAACGACTTAAGGCTTTTGGGAAGTACATCCGCCAGGCCTATAGCCCACGGGATGTGGTCGAGCAAGACATTAACTGGAACTTCGAGATGTTCAAGAGAGGCGAAGCTCGCTAGAGAGCCCAACGGGGATGCTGCCCATGAAAGGAACGGAAGGGTTGGGTCGTCCTCTGCTGCCAGCTGCCGTGTTTTGGGCCGGTAGTGTGTCACGCCAATTGTCAGTGTCGTCAGGGTTGGTGATACGGCACTGAGAACAGACTTGATTGCTTCAAAATCAATCTCCGAGGCAAACGGGATGAAGGGGACGAAACCAGATTTGATTTCCTCATTCCATCCAAGGTGCAGAGTCTCAAGCTTTGGAGTTAATACCATTAGGTCGTCCAGGTGTTTTGGAGTAATACCACCGCTTCGCAACAGCCGAAATGTGGTCAGGGAGCTCGGGGCTTGGTCGACCCTTCGCTCTCCGAGCTTTGGGAAATGCTCGAGGCTCATCTCGAACTCTTCGAGAGAAGGCAGGTGGAAGAAAGGCATATAAAGTTCAGGCCCATAGTCTAAGCCTGCCACCTTATAACCTCCGTCTGCTGGCCCTAAGCTGACGGAACGCAGCCGTGCAAAGTGGTTCGGGCGTTTTTGTATCAGGTGCTCAAACATCGAGCCGAGGAAGGTTGATTTGTGAAGCAGCGCCGGCCCCAATTTGAGAGTTTCCATTGATGTCAGTTGAGTGAGGAGCAAGGAAATCCAAGGGTCCAGGGAGGTGTGCCTCAGCTTGATGTCCCATGTACGTGAATTTGGGAAGCCGAGATCGGCGACGACAGTTCTTGCTAGACTGGTACAGTCGGAAATTGCGCGGCCCACGCTGATTTCCCCAAGGTATCTCTTCTCCTTCACAAAGTTGCCGGTATAATCGATATCGAGATGCACACTCTTCACTAATGCTGCGAGGTCCGGACGCCGAGTCAGAGTTCGGAGGAGGTATTGCACTGTTTCACATGTCCACTGCGTGACGTGGCTAGCTGGACCCATGCGGATTTCCTGGTAGAGGTGCCGGTTGGCGGCTGGCGTGGTGGCTTTGGCGACGAGGGCGTAGGAGTGGGTTGTCGTGAAGTCACAATGATCGAGGATCATTGATTGGATCTCAAAGGGTAAGATACTGAGCGAAGCCATGACCTTTCGCTCGATTGAGATGCGGAGTGTCGATGAGGGGAGGGAGTTATGAAAGTGAGAGGTTGCAGGGTAACACAAGTTGATCTGCGGAAGTTGGATGTGCGTCTGTTCTGTCTGATCTGGGAAGGAGCGCCCAACGGCACTAGGCGGGAAGCCTGAGTAGACTGCGAGACAGAAAACAGTGATGCTCCCCTCACATTATCAATGGCAGCCTTCATGGTCCGGTTCACTAAGATGCATTCTTGAGATCGAGTGGTTGGCGTTTCATTGAAGACTGAGAGAGTGACCAGGATAAGCAATTAGCCTCTTTTCCAGCAAAGCAGTGTACATACGGACAACCATTTGTAAGGCGATTTTGCGACCTAGCCGAGACATGCGGTTCCGAGGGAGGCGGGAAAGGGATTGGAAGCGAGCAATTGAGTATTCCCGAGATTGATACTACATGGTCAGATAACCATGCCCTGGGTTTGACCATTAGAGATTACCAGTTGAAAGCAGGCTTATCACCACTCAAAAACTGAGATCTTGCTTACTCTGTACATCTGCAGAAGGGTTGCGCGAAAGTTCATTGGGTTATATTGGGGCGCTGCGTTTGAAAGCGGAGTTATCAGATTAGGCCTTTTATCTAAGTATCATGCCGTGATGAAGTAGTTAGTGTGCAGCTTGATATGCTCCTGTAGTGTACAAATTTATGTCTAATAGGCTTCATTATCTAGTAATGACCAAATCATATCTTTACACCCGTAAGGATCCCCTCCATACTAGTTATATACAAGCTGTTTATATGTTCTTACGCAAGAGCAGCAGCAACCATCACGAATGCACTCACAAAGATCGACCCTCCAACCGAAGCAGAAACCGCTCCGCCATCAAACGGCACAGCGGAAGTTGGCGAAACCATGCTGGATGGTACAACACTGTTACTGGGAGACGGTACGGCTGTCGTGGTATTCCCATCCATCATAGCACTAACCTGCGACCACATCTTGCAGACTGAGTAGTCAATCGTGCCTGGCGTGCTCGAGTTCGCAAAGATAATCCCCGGGGTATTCGCGCCGGACAATGTGATTTCGAAGCCCGGCCACTGGATCGCCTCCGTGGATGGGTCGCCGTCTTCTGCCATCGCGGTCCATAGGCTGATCATCTCAGTGCTCAGAGCCTGCTCCACCGCCGAGGAACTGCACGTGTAGTTCAGTCCTTCTCCACGGTAGTCGAAATCCAGGTTACCCAGGACGAACGGGATCTCGGCTGTATGCGCCGCGCCCAGGAAGGATAGGTCGTCTGCGATGGGGACGAGCGTGTCCAGCCACGCGCAGGTGTTATTGTGCGTGAACTCATACGCCCAGACTGCGCTGTTACCGTTACGTACAGTACTCACAGCGCTGCGATATGTTGGGCATTTGAAATGCGCGTCCGTGAGGACATGGGCAATGGCCTCGAACACGCCGGATCCCGCTGTTAGGCCGAGCTCTGCGACAGCGGACTCGAATTCAGATAGAGGGTAGTATTTCTGGATTATCGGCGCTGCGGCGGAGCCAAAATTTCCTTGTAGGAATGCTGTATAGTTTGCTGCTGTAAGGCTTGCAATCACCTCCGGGGAGTTGTACGACGAGATTGCGTCCAGCGTGCCTTCCTGTTGATCTTCGAGGTTCGCAAAGTTAGCATAGTTTGGCGGAACAATGTTGGGCTGTACATACTATATCCAAAGACCGTTGGAACTTGCGATCCACGGGTGAGAGGATTCTCTTTGATCACCTCGCCGTCTACAATCGGCCAGTATTTCGGTGTTTGGCTATTAGCAACGCCCGGACTGTAACCCCCGAGCCCTGAACCCAGATAGGAGTCGGAACTATATGCCTTCTGAATATCGCTGGAAGATACAGATTGTAGGCACGATTTCTACAAGACACTTAGTATACATCAAATGAAGGACGAACGAGAATCTAGGGGTCCACTTACGTCGCCAGAACCGCATTGAAGCGTCTTTGCAAAGGATGCACCGAGTTTCTGAGCAACTGATTTCAGAGTCAACTGGGGTAGAGCAATCGATTCGATAATGGCGCTCTTGAAGAGAGACGGCGCCTGAGGAAGACTCGCAATAGCGTAGAGATCTGTAGCGCCAGCAGACTGTCCGAAAGCGAGCACTTTCTCCTGTATAAAGGCAATTAATATCTATAGTTCTATAGTTCGCCCAGAATTTTCTAGAATTCATGCGCTGCACAAATCAGATGGATCACATACCGGGTCGCCGCCAAAGGCGGAGATGCTGCTCTGCACCCACTCGAAGCCCAGAATGAGATCCTGGATCCCCTGATTGCCATGAAATCCGGCACTGTCAAGTGCTAGGAAACCGAGGGGGCCGAGTCTGTAGTTTAGTGCCACGACGACTGCGCCTGTCTCCGCTAGGTTGCACCCGTCATAGAGGGAGTACCCAGTGCCGCCTTCTGTGTCCGATCCGCCAAAGATCCAGACCTTGACAGGGAGCTTCGAGTCTTTCGTTGCGCTAGATGGAGCCCAGACGTCCAAGTAAAGACTGACGGGTTCAACGATGCGTTAGTCGTAGCCTCTTGTCAGGCTCAATGTAATGAACTACGTACCAGTCTTCGGATTTTGCTCCCGGCGGCGAAGTCGAACTGCTGAACTGAATACAAGCCGGGGCAGAGGCCGTTGCATTGTGTACTCCATTGGGATAATTTCCGCTGTAGGCCTTGGGAGGTTCGAATCGCAGGTCTCCCGTCGGAGGCTCTGCAAAGGGAATGCCCTTGTAGAAGACTGCGTCTAGCCCAGCGCTGCACTTTCCACCATTAAGAGTGCCGGCGTCGATGGTAACCGAAGGCAGGGATGCCAGCGTTGTAGCTGCCAGGGCAGACAGCGTAGCTGAGGAAAGCAGTCTCATGTTTGAAGAGTTCAGGTTGGAATGAAAGAAGGTGAAGGGAGATTCTGCGGTGCTCACCTGTGGCCCTTTTATAGAGAGAAAATGCTCAGCTCTCCTGTCACTCAACGCTTCATGAGTATAGTCGATCGCAATCATGACCTTGTACAGATTTAGACTACATCCACTTTTTGGCCCCCTGTTGTGATTCTCTCATTCGCTGTACATCTCGGTTGCCCAAAAGGGATTAGTCCCGATATCTGAGAGCTTACTGTTGTGCGTCATCTGCGAACAAGCTGAGCTTTTCACAGCCTCCTGATTCTGAAGAAACTTGTATAGACCGACATACCAAGACGCAAGAATTTACTTGGCAGTTATTGGCAAAAGCTTGCACGGACAAAACAAACAACAACAAGGATTTCCCCCAAACTTATAAGGCGCCGAGTAGTTCCTTTACAAGTCAATAGTAAATTCCCTTGCCACGATTTAGTTTGGGATACATACAAGATTCCTGGGGTCTCTCCTACGCGTTCAACTCGCTGTTTTCCCAAGCAAGACTGCTAGAGCTCCTATAGTTAAATTTACCAACCCCAAGATATAAAACTACGGATACAGCACACACACGATTTCTAAGTATATAAGTTCCATCCTATAATCTAATATATAAGGCACAGAACATGATTTGCATAACCTGTATGTGCGAAAGTGGGCTGGTCGAGATCTCGAACATGGTACGGCCATTCCTAGAAGGGCGCGATGTTTAGGCAAAAGGAAGCCGTGGAAATATGCTGGAACGAAGGGAGTGGGCAAGAAAAAGAGAGAGAGATCCGCCTTGGGCATACAATGCATCAGAAGGCGAGTGCTTGATGAGAGCCTGAGCTTGAGCATGCCGCTTCAGTTCCAGATGTCCAGCTGGATTCTTTGATCTTCCTTTCCTGGTACGGACTCACCTTGGTTATCCTAGACCTCATAGTGATGTCTGCTGTTTCTGAAATCAATGTTCTATTTGATCCCTCCTACCACATACGACCATAGGGTGTGGAGGACAGGACTTTCCGTCCGTTTAGCCGTCCACGCGCGTCACTAAGAGGCATGAAGGCGACAATCAACCAGAGGCATGAGATGTGATGATCAACATCCTTTAGACTCGCCCATAGTGGGATGAATGAACGATTTTATAGTTGATGTCGTATACGTCTTATAGCGCTCTTCAGTGATATGCCAGGGCTGGAGCGAAAAGAGGAGCAGCCCAGGAAGAATGCCAGGTGAAAACATTAAGGCACGCATTGTCGTGGATGAATACATTTACTTGATAAAGAAACGTAGGAGCATCAGATGAGATGCAGGCTGGGCTAGATCTCCCCTGTTCTGGCTCTTAAATAGACATCCACGCATTTCACGAGTAGGAAGGCCATTGTCTTAATTCCCGCTTCCCTCTCGTAAGCGCCAGGATTCCTCCTATCTCGCCCGGAAACCCGCTATCTTAGCGCTAGCAGTTCAAGCAGCTAATTATTAGTTCGGCGGCTAAGATCCCTTAAGCAAAATAACAGCGATGTGACCGTGCGGCGGGGATAGGCAGGTATGCTCTGTTAGTGAGGCTACTCCATGACCGAAGGATTCACCCCCTGGCGCGGTCCGCGCCGACCTGAGCCCAGATAAAGCACGGCCTTTCCAGGCGAATCACTCAGCTGCGATGGGTATTGTATACTTCTCCTTGGATCCAGGGCACATAGATTATAAGCTTCACCCTAACGCAGTTCTACACCTGGAACCCATACCTCGGTCTTCCGCTCCTGGCGAATGGAGATGCTGTTTGTGCTGGGTAAGTTCTATCGTGCATCTAATGATTCGAGCTTTATTGGCTTAGATCTGACCACTCCTCTTAGCCCTTCAGGAGGTATCTACATTCCCCCGTCGGCTCCGGTGCCAACGACAACCACAGCCACAACCACAAACCCCCCAACGTCCGACTCCTCATCTTCCACTACAACCACTACCACGTCCTATGTCTCTGCCCCTAGTCCGACCGTGTTAGGGACTACGCCGTACTGCTATAAATGGTACACAGTTCAATCCGGTGATACCTGTGACGGATTTCTCTCAAAATATGATCTCACTTTGAGTGAGTTCCGGGCCCCAAACACATACATTGATACTGGATGTAGCAATCTATGGCCAGACTACAGCTACTGTGTCGGGGGCGTTCCGCAGAGCAGTAGTACGACCAGGTCGACCTCGTCTTCAACGACGACGATTACGTCGAGCCTAATAAGCACGCCGACGCCAATTCAAAGCGGTATGGTAAGCGGATGTACTGAGTTCTACGAGGCGAAGAGCGGTGATGGATGCTGGGCCATCGCAACGGATCACGGCATCACGCAGCAGACATTCATAGACTGGAACCCAGCAGTCGGGCAGATTGCATTGGTCTGTGGCCAGAATATTGGTACTGCGTCGCTATCTAGACTATAGATTGAAACGTTCAAAAATGAAATCACTGACTACGGTTTACCACGAGGCCCATCAATCTCTTCAGCGTAAACCACCCTTCCAGAGTATCTCATCGCACCTTGCTCATCATTCTGCGTATCCACTTCATATTCATCGGGAAACTCAAGATTATCCATAGTACACTGCCCAACCTGCCAGCAAATACTACTCCCATCACGTCTCCACTCTGCCTCGCGGAAGTTGTCGGGCCACCCATACTTGTTCTGCAGAATATCTTTAATCACGGCGCCCTACTCCATATCATTAGCGAAAAAGAAAGGTCTTCTCCTAGGATATCGAATATAACAAACATTTTCTTCTTCCGGACACAGAGACCGATCGCCTAGTGCATTGACGGGGACAACCTTCAGTGGTCTGATCTTCTCCAGCCAATTGGCCAGCCACGTTGGCGCATGGTGCGGGTAGTAATTCCGGTAATGTTTCCAGACGTCTGGGCGTTCGGGCTGGTGATCGTAACCAGCTGGCGCGTCGGGTCCCGGCGGGTTATACAGGAAATCTTCAACGCGGATCGTATCTACATGCCGTCCCCGGGGTCAGCATCAAAGCAATATATTGACAGATATCTACAAAACAAGACTGGCGGGCGCATAAATGACTCTCCTTAAGGTCCAGAATAATATTCTTCCCCTGGTCGTCCGAGCATACGAGGGCCATCTCATGCGTGAGGAGATGATCGAGCCGCGGCTCCTGGACCTCAAACAGGCCCGGGTCTCCTCCGCCCCGGATCTCGTCGTCTTCTAGATACCCATCGCGCGGGAATACTGGTGGAACTCGACCCTCCTCGAAGTCGACGCGTCGTAGAGGTACGGGATCCGTTTCATAAGCGAAACCACCGCGGGGTTGAGGCCAAGTTCTTCGCAAAGCGCCTCATTGATCGCGTGGCCGGTGTCCTTTGGTGGCCAGACGAGCTCCCAGCGCTTGATGTAGTTGAGTTGTAGGTAAATGCGGTATATGTCTTTAATTAGTTGCACGATTTCGTCTTCGTTGTAGGGCGAGTGGTAAGGGGCAATCTGGACCTCTGGTTGTCTGTCGAGGGAGGCCATCGTTGCTGCGGGGTGTCGTAGTTCCCAATGTCGGGAGGGTATATACCAATTGGCTGCGACGGCAAGGAGAAGGATGATAAGAGGGAGTAGCCAGGAAATAGTCGACATGGCCATCCTCTACCTGAGCTGTGGAGAGATTGGGCTAGAGGGAATGGCGGATGCCAAGTTGCTTATATCGGGGGTGGCTGGGCTTTCTTATGTCTGGAAAGGGCCGCGCTAGATGCCCAGTGCTATACCCTCTAAGCCTGATTGGGGACTAACGTAGCCAGAGAGCGAGCCTACATTAAAGCACTCTCTGATCCTTCCTTCTCGCCCGCGTAACTTTGTCATATTAAATGTACCTAGTATTCTAACACCCAGGTATTCCAGACGCTATCAAATGATTATTCCATACTATTGTGCGTACATGCATACACATTAGCCATTAGTATTATTATAGTTGTTTTGACAACCAACTCCTCCTCATCGCCAACGTGCGGTACTCGTCTATCACCGGACTATTCGTCGCCGCTGTCTTTAATTGCGCTGGTTTATCGAGCTTAATATCCTCCGCTGACGCGGTAAGATGAATCGGCACCCGAGGCGTGTGCTCGTCCGCTTTTGGTCTGATATAATGGTGCTCATCATGCTCTTCCATCCCTACATACCAGCGCTATTTCAGCTGTGGTCCATCAGGCCCAGCGCCACACGCGCCCTACAAGCGAGTTGTGGAGGGACTGTTCATCGCGAGCGCAAATAGATTCTGCGGCTTGGTAAAGTCGGTGATTTGTTTACCGCGGACTTCAAGGAGTAGGAAAGCGAGGCAGAGGGAGCTGGTAATGAAGGCGAAGATCATGATCGGGGAGAAGGCGCCCTACCAGCGCTGTGTGCCACTGGACGCATACTCGATTGAGCGGAGGGTTGCGTCACAGGCTCGGGGAGGATATTTCCTGGGTTAGTGTAGTTCCAGAAATGAACGAAAGGTGCATTTTACAAGCTCATTAGGAGCGTGTTTCCCGCTAGCACCGCGAGGGCTTCGCTTATTAATGGAAGGTCGGGGCTGAGAGAGCTTATTTTAGGGACGAATTGCATTGGTAGCCGGGCGTTTGTGGCTGATCTATTAGTGATTCCTCTGTTAAGTGATAGAGTGAACGCCTATTCTGAGGCGATGCTCTTTTAATCTAGCTACCAGATTTCTGTTGGGGTGTTAGGGTTTCGCATGTTTTACTGTAATGGTCCGCCTTCTTTGTACCAAGCGCTGAGTTGGGAGCCGCTTGCCGTGGCTTTGTACGGGGTTAAGCAGGCAGGCGATTGTTTGGCTCTAAGTGAATAGAGGATATATTTTAGCTTGACTTGTTCTAGAGCCGCCCTGAGGAGGTAGATGGCGCTGGGAAGGTACTGTCTAGTGATGTTAAGATTAGTATTATGTGGCTTGGGTAGTTTGCCGAATATAGGCGCATAATTACTAGGATAGCCGGGTCTGAAACCAAAGATGTTGTTGTTAACAGTGCGGTTCTTCTAGTCACCAGGTCCCGGCATGTTGTCAGGAACCTTGGTTGTCCATGTTACTAGATTAAATTGGCCCTCTGTGTTTGGCTATTTGGTGTAGACTATTAGCTCGAGCTTGGTCTTATTTATCCTGACGCAAAGCACATTTACTGCTAGTAAGGAGACCAACACTTCTAGATTATAGTTTCTCTTGCCTGAGCGATCCCTTGGTTGCGTGATGCTGTTCGCGTGCTGGTTGGCGGTGGTAATTATACTTCCATGTGGCATTGCAGCGGTGCTATTATGTATGATTTAACCATACTGCTTAGACAGCTCTATCATGTTCGCCCTCTCAATCCAACTCCCCGTGATGGTGGTGTTATCGAATATAGATCCTACTGGCGGTGGCCGGGATGCGAGGTCCGTCAAGGCTGACCGTGTCCCTTAAGTGGTGTTACTCCACGAGTGTAAGAACGCTTGGTAGTTATGGTACGCTTGACTGGTATGTTGCATATCTAGACAGGCCAGGTTACGGTATTCCGGGTCTGACTCCAGCGCGACCGGTGTCTCGCAGTTGCCCGCTAGGTATTTCGTGCTGGCAAAGGAGGTGTAGACGTCTCCGAGCAGCATTCGGTCTTCCACCGGGGCCATGCGCAGTTTTGGGGTCACTGTTCTGTTAGCACGGGCATTTTAAGATTCCGTAGGAGACATAACTAGAGCTTCAGCGGCGGTAGTGTAGAGCATCGCAACGATCGTCGCCGTCAGCGTAATAACACCGAGGATGGTCAATGCTAAATATTGGAGACTCTCCCAGTATGCATGCTCATATCCGCGATTAATATCCCGCGAGACCCTTTCGTGATCGCCCGATGGGTAAGCACCTGTCCCAAAAAGGCGACGCGTACAGTCACATATGCCAGCTCAACTGTCTTCGCAAACAGCGTGCTTAACAAACTCGCAGTTGACGGTGCCAGTTTTCCATCGGTACCCACGAACTTCCCATATCTAGGTTTCAGAAACGCGACCACGAGGTATAGTCCTGAGACAATGGTGGAATAGAACGCGAGGACGAGGATGGCTATTGGGATCCAGTGATGGTTTTGGAGGTCGAGCACCTGATTGGAGGGGAATCGGGGGGTGTCGTCGCCCAGCAGTGCTGCTTCGGAACCGGCGAAGTGGGAGGAAGCGTGGTGGGAGAGTTTGTTAAGTAATTTGGTGGCGGAGAAGGTTGTTGGGTGATTCCCAGCCCAATGGTTGGCATCTGTGTTGGCGCTGGAGCTGGCATTGACTCCGGTTCGTGTTCGTGCGATGCAGCCCTGTTACCGCTGAGATACTAGCAGCTGAAGTTACAGAAGCCATTCGTATAACTCCTGCTGCTGTAACCGAGACCACTACCAGTGTCGCCAGCCCAAATACCATCTCATCAAGCTGGTTCATTAACTTCCCCGAGGCTAGCAAGGCTCTTCTCTCGATACCCTTGAGGGTCGAACCGCTGTCTCGATCCACACAAGGTACAATACCACCGCCGACCGGGAAATACTGTCCAACACGGCTTTGCCATTCCTGCCTGTCACCATACTATCTCGAGCATCTTGAACGTCGAAACCCCATCCACACAAGGAACGAAGCCTCCGTCGACCAGGAGCGTCTGACCCACCCTATAAACAACGTCCTGAGTACCCTTCCACGTTGGTATTGGGCCCACGCTCCCCTCAAAAGTGGCAGCTGCTGAAAGCGGCGGTGGGAGGCGACTACTACTTCATAATCTCGCATGATTGAAAACCAACTCAATGGGGACGCTGTACAGTGCCGAGTCTTAGCTTATGCAATGGCAGTTAGATGCTTTGTTTTGATATTTTGCTACAAATAGTAATCCCAGAACTACGCCTTGGTCAAAGGGACCACCAAATGGCTTGCAAAGGCCCCACCGGTGTGGACAGCATGCCGGCCGCGATTCAGGTTCTTCAGGTTCCGATGCAGCGGCGGATACTCAGGCAGGATCGGGTCATGCCCTTTGATCTCGAGTCTCAGTGTCTCCCCCGCGTCAAAGGCAATACCTCCGGCCCACAAGGGGATTCTTAGCTCAACCACCTTCCCCGGCGTAATTTTCTCCTCCTTGTCGTGTGGGAAGAACAGCTCCGTTGGCTCGCGGTTGCCCCTACGGTTTGGGGCGATGTCTGGCTCCTCTGCCGTCGCTCTCTTGGACGCCCGCAGGCGCCCGTTGGGCCCAACGTACTTGTAGATGTTGACGTCTGGAATGTCCTTCTCCGTGATCCCGGCCACTTGGTGCTCAAAGGGAATGTTGAAATTGAGCAGTGCGTTGCCGTCTTTGTCCAACTTGCGGAGAATCACGTACACGTCCATGTCATCGAGGTCCGGGCAAGACATGTAGAGGACTGCTTGGGACGACCCGATGAGCTCAGTGGGTTCAGTAAAGGTCCAGCTGAAGTGGGCCCCGTCGTCGTCCCATGAGTCGGACTGGTACGAGAACTTGGCCTCTCGAGTGGGCTGCTCAGCGAGTAGCCTCCCGTTTTCTGCCTCCAGGTAGAACTTGTGGTATTGGACTCGAGACGGAGGGTAGGCGTCCTCCGCACGGAAACTAATCGGAGCCCTGTTGTAGCGCAGGAGCGAGAGACGAACGCGAGGTGTATTTTCCCAGCCGTTTTCCTTGCCAAGCAAAAAGTGGTCGAGGAATCGCTGAAGGTCGTCATTGGCAAATGGCTGGTAGATATCAAACCATTCCTGAGTTGGGTGAATGCGTAGCCTGGAAAGTGTTAGTGGTAGCCCCGGCCTTCCGGAGTTGACGATTGTCTCACCATTTCTGGTCTGAGCCGGCATACTTCCACGCCCTGATCGATCCCTCTGTGTGCAGACCCGTCGAGTAGCTGGCCAGGATATACATGGGGATGTTGATGTCGTGCAGGCGTGGGCGCTTGTCCTCCCAGTAGGCGTTCATCAGAGGGTATTTCTGGATCATCGCCGCAACATCTTCCCGAGAGGTTTTCCCTAGTCGAGTTTAGCCATTGAACAAGTGGCTAGTGAGATCAAGTTTACCATTGAACTCCTGCATCAACAGGTCCCAGAATGCATAGTTTGGGATGCCACCCCGGCAGATGCTTTCACGGTAAAAGTCCCCAATCCCCTCCCAGGGAGCAATTGCCTTGAGGTGTGGCGGTTTCTCAGCAGCGATATACCTATTTGGTCGCTCATCAGAAAGATTCCCGGAGCCCCCCCCCCTCCCCCCCCCTCTGGGTGAACCTACCACTGGGTCATAGCAAGCCACGAGTTGCCAACGAGAGCGACATTGCCATCGCACCAGCTCTGCTCTGCCATCCATTCAATCGTGTCGTGGCCGTCGCAACCCTCCTTGAAGCTAGTTAGACTCCTAGACCCACGTTCGCGGGATGTACTACCTACCTGAGTCCCGAGAATAAAGATGTCGCCTTCAGAATCAAAGACGCCGCGCGCGTCAACATTGACCACCACGTACCCACGAGGGCACCATTCAGCTGGATCAGGCGCTTCAAACTTTTCCAACCCACTCAGATGCTCGTGTCGTATTCCGAGATACGTGAAGCTGGTGGTTTGATGGTGGCCTAACCAACTGTCAGCGTGACAATCCATACACCTCTTGGGCGAGGCCGCGAGACTGACCACTTCCCGTCTTCCCATAAGGGCTCCAGGGAAGAAGAGCTGGTAGCGGGATTCCGTCCTTGTCTGCGGGGCGAAAGACGTCGCCGCGAAGGACCGTTCCGTCGCGCATGGTGATGGCCACATCCTTTTCCCAGATGATCGCCTCTCTCAGAGCCCGACGGCCAGGCTCCCGTTGCCATCCTTTGGGCAGGGTGATCCTGGATGGCTTGAACCCAGTCCAGTAGTGGTGATATCCCTGGTTCGTCGGGGTGAATATCACCTCAATGCCACCGATTGTGCGAGACATAGCTGGGACACAAAAGTGTACGATTCTGCTTGATTGCTGCCATCTTGCTAAAGTTTACAACGCCCTTATAAGTCCCCGGATCAGCCATTATCCCCGCGCCAAAATATGGACGTCCACCGGAGACATGCCATGCTTGATAATCCGGTAGATGGACTGGGGCGGGGGTGTGCTTTGCCTCGCGTGCGGGTCTCCGATCCGGTGGGGGTCCTGCCTGCCTCCCTCCAACTTCCGACACGACTCATCTAAGATAGACACGTAGGCGCTGACCTTGATCAGTTACACATATCGTTAACTGAAAACTGCATTCTTTTCACGTTTGTGTGTGCTGACCACCACAATACATAGGGAGACGAGACATAAATGAGAACATTTGGTAACTTCTTGCATTGAGTATGTACAATTTTATTGCAGGACACGCACGACCTGAGATCTGTAGCTACGTTCTTTAAATCTGGAAAGGCACCTCGGCCTTCAGCTGCTGCCCTTCAACCACCGGGGGTTCCGCGGCAATCAGAATGCAAAGAAGTCTGGCCCAACTATCTGTCTCATTGTCCCATCCATGCATTGTCGCCTGCTGCACCACCACCTCGCCTTCCTTGACCACCGTGCGCGATCCATCGTCCAGAGTCAGCACGACTTCTCCCTTGGCGACATAGATATAGTCAAGAGTCATGGACCGGTGCACCATGCCTTTTGAGTTGGGAGGGAAATCCACGATCCTGCAAATCGTTCCATTGTTCGACAACCCCGTTTCAATGAGGCCCATATCGCTTGTGGCAGATGCGTTCGGTGGCACCTCGTCACTGGCCCAGAGGCGGGTGATGTATGGCCCGTGGCCAGCCTGGCGCGCACTGATGAGGCCGTCTCGCTGAATCACAGCCTTGATCTCTGTGTTGTGGCCCGTCACGATGCGGCGAACCGTGGGGAGGGGCTGGTCGATTGGTTGACTCATGATGGGCCGTAACAGCCACGAGAAGAACTGTCGGCTAAAACAAAGCGTAGGAAAGGCTTTCGAGTTTGATGGCGTATATGGAGCAAGATAACAGCAAGCGCAACGTTGGTGGGAGAACTATTCCTTCCTCTACCGGGTACGCAACGGAATTAAATATTATAATGAGATCACAAGGCTCAAATCGTACTGGGGTCTCATTGAGACGGCCACTGCATGGGCCCAAGTTACCGAATTCTGCCCTCTTCCTCTTCCTCTTCCTCCGGTGGGGGGGGCGCGCGATTCCGCGACTGTTGGTGTTGGGCGTAATTCCGACCGTGGACCCAGATCAGTCCTTCCGTTGTCGGCTCTAGAGTAGAAGAGTCCAAAAGCAGGCCATGCCCCAGTCGTGCTGACTGTGGGCCCCGTATCTAGCACTAACTGGATCGCTATCACTATGGCAAAGATGGATGAATTCAGTCTTGCCGAACTCCGCGCGTCCGGCGAACAAAGCAATGAGACAAGGGGGAAATGGTACACAATCGCCGTAAGTCTATTGCCATTCGAAGAGGGGCGTCAGTAGGAGCGTTGCTAATAATGCGTGGATTAGGCCGTCGCCGTCGCCGCCGCGGGAGGGGGTGCGGATGTAGTAAAGGTCTATCAGATGGCAACGGCTGGACTGGGCGTGGAAGAGGAGAAACAAGTCCAGCGACGTCTGAAAGAAGCGATCCTCAAGACAAGCATTCTATACGGGATTCCAAAGTCGCTGCAGGCGCTTCTCCCTTTGTTTGCGACCCTTGACGATGACCGGATTGATCATTACGGGCCTCGGTATACAAAGCAACGCAGCCAAAATTGAGGATCAAACCACTAACTGCTACGAATGGACAGGACGGAAAAGATGAATAAGAAGGAGCCTGTTTCTGTCCGGCAGGAACGGGCTCGGACATACTTTGACACGCTCTGGACTCCAGCTGCTGCACAGGCGAATCGAGAGAAAAACTTCAAATACCAGCCTGACCTCTGTATATTCCTCCCTCCTCCGTGACGCACATAGTTACCCAGCTGAAGAGGGCTGACTAAGTATATCAGATCTCCTGAATCTCGAGATGATATACGAGCTCTGGATCAGCGAGACGGATATTCTGGATCCGGTCGAAACGCAGTGCTGCAATGCAGTCGCCTTGATCTGCTCTGGCTCCCCGGTGCAGGCTATGTGGCATACACGGGGGATTGTGCGCCATGGAGGGACTCTGGAGATGGCAAGATTCGCGCAGGGTATTGGACTCGCAGTAGCCCAGGCGTACGGCCTCGACACTGGCAAGGTGATGAAGGTGGATGACATTCCTTTCGATGACACAACGCCACATTGATACTAGTTTACTTGCTCTTGTAGCCATGCATTTGCTTCCGGTCATATACGTAGCGGATTCAATATAAGGCAAACTAAATTACAACACGTTCATAGGTCTGTAGAAGAGATCTTCAGACTTTCACTGCCGCCCACCTGCCAAATGTGAACTGGCTGTTGCACATGTTGGTCAACTCCCAATCCTCTGCTCCCAGCTCCACTGGCGTCCCTTCGTCCTCGGGCGCTCCAATCAAGCCGACTACAAACATGGCGCTCATGATGTGGTCGTCCGTGGCATGAGCCTCCCGGTACTTGGGGATCTTCATGAGCATCGTAACTGCCTTGCGAAGCTGGGGACCCGACGACTTCATCAGGGCGTCTTCGAATTCCTGGCGAAAGTCGAGGGCCCAGTTTCCTGGCGGCGATTCCATGGCGAAATTGTCCGCATACCGCAGCAGGGGACCCCAAACATTGCGGTATAAATTATGGACGGTTCCCCCGGATCCAATGAAAAGTACCTTTTCGCGGCGCAGATCGCGTAAAGCAGCACCGACTCGCATATGATAGTGCGGATCGAACCGGGCGTTCATGCTGATGATGGTCGTGGGCGGACACCCGTTGGGGAAGGTGCGGATCAGGATGAGGTACACATCGTGGATCCAAGTGAAGGTCGGGTTTGCTTTAGCATTGAATCCCGCCGCGCACAGTGTCGAGATGACTCGCTCGCCCATCGCCAGGTCTGGCACCAGCTCATAGTCGACGTACTTGCGTGGATGGACGCCGCCGATGGGAGCTTTGGTGGGATGAGGATTGGCCGCAATCTGGATTTCATCGCCGACTGCAGCCCAGTGCGCGCCCTGGCGATGGTCAGTAATGATATTCTGTCGACTTTTTTCTTTTAGAAAAATAAAAGAAGAAATTAATTCCATTTTTGCTGCCCACATACCATGATCACAACGTGCTCGATTTCATTAGCCAGAGCTGCGTCGCCGCATCGCTTCCAGTAGTCGGCGGAATCAGAGGCCTCACCCAGCATGGCGGTCGAGCCATGGGAGAAAAAGTGTACTGGGGCCAGGTTTGACATTGTTAGTTACTCCAATCCTTTTTTTAGTCACCAGCAGCTCTTTAACTTTGGGGACATGCTTCCGCCACTTTCCCGACATTCCGGCGGGGGACCCAAAGAAAGAGTCGTGCGGGGAAGAGAATCACCCCAGAAATACCGTACCCCTCCAGGGCTGGACTGGATCTCCTCCCCCCATCTTTCCATCCTCCATGTCGCCCTCCCCAGCCCCGGAGTCGCCAGCTGCTCCGAAGCAGGGGCAGAACTGGTGCAGCGAGTGCCAGCGCTCGTTTGATCGCTCCGACCACTTTGCCCGCCATATCCAGTCACGTGAGTCGACCCGCTGCTGCACAGAACTCACTGACTCACTGACTCGCTGCCAGACCAGGACCTGCGCCAGTTCCAGTGCCCCTGGTGCCCAAAGAGCTTCAATCGCGGCGACCTCCTCTACCGACACAAGCAGATCCACTCGCGTCGCAAGGACGGGGCCCAGTACTCCGCCCGCGCGAGTCGAGCCTGCCGAAACTGCGTCCAGAGCAAAGCTAAATGCACCGATCAGAAGCCATGCAAGCGCTGTGTGAGCAAAGGTCTCCCTTGCGAGGCGGCCGCTCGCTCACGAAAGAGATCTCAACCCGATCAAGGCCAGCCAGCCCCGAATCCATCGCAAGCCATCATAGGCGCCCCCGAAGCTGCGCTCGACGTCCAGGACCTTGCGCCAGTCGACTTCACCCCGGCTGGCATTGAGCCGGCATATGTCACTGACCCCAGCCCAGATCCCGCTTTTCAGTCTATGCGGGGATACTCGATTCTAGATTCATTCTTCCTGTCATCGGACAACTTTGACCTGGACTCGGCCTGCTTTGACCTGGATCTCGAGACCCTCCAGGTGCTCACACTTCCTCCATTGCCCGATCCAACTCAGAGCGATGATCACCCCCTGAACCAGCCCAGTCCAGCCTCCTCACGTTTCGAATTCTTCAAGCGGTCCCCGTGGCTCTGGACCCCTGTCCGCGTGGACCACGCCTACGCTGGGCAGGAGAACCTGAGGGTCAATGAGAATGCCATCGACTCTTCCTTTGGCTTACAAGAGCACCTCTACTTCCAAAACAGCTTGACTGCCGCCCCAGCGGACTCTGGCTGTCGCGACCGCATCTTGTTTATGATCTTCCACTCGGCCAAATCCCCTTCCATCTCCCTACAGTCATTTCCCTCGGCCTCCTTTCTTGATCGCATGGTCCAGGTTTACTTTGGCTGGAATAATCTGCAGTCCACATCCTGGATACATTCCTCTTCGTTTGCTCCGACTGATTGCACCACCGAGCTCTTGGGACTCATCGTTGCCGCCGGCTCAACCTCAATATCGATTCCGACAGTATGGAAGATGGGATATGCTCTCCAGGAGCGGTCACGTTTATCCCTTTCTGCGTCTGTGCGTTCCTGTTATCTTTCTCCATGTACCACATCTACTGATAAGCGCGAGTGGACTAGATTGAAAGCGACAATAGCCGAGTGCGTGAGTTGCAGACAATGCAAGCGTACCTGCTGTGGGTCTCAATGGGCCTCTGGAGTGGCTTCAAGCGCAACATGGAGATCGCCGAAAGTTTCCTTGGAGCGCCAGTTACTGTCGGTACTCATACGAAGACTGCCACTGTTTTGTGACTGACTCGGATAACAGATGTTGCGCCGATGTGGAAGTTTTGCACGCCATCCCTATACGCAGACCACACTTCCGTACGCAACTGATGAGAATGAGGTACTGCATGCAAAATGGACTGCGTGGGTCCACCAAGAATCGCTGAAACGGTGCGATTACTGCTTCTCTACGCCGTAGCAGAACACTACTAACGGCTTACAGCACGGCTGCTTTTGCAATCATCACGGATTTTCGCTGCTCAATGGCCTATCTGCGGCCCCCGAGCTGCTCACTGACGGAGCTTTCGTGTCCGTTACCTGCAGCGCGCGATATCTGGTTGGCCCCCAACGCGGTGGCTTGGAAGGAAGCCATGCTCAGCAAACCCTCATTCAACGAGAAGGTGGTACCCTCCTGGGCGACTATCATGGAAGATAGCTCACTCCTGGCCGCTCTCTCGGCGCACTACGATACGGGGCTAATTGCACTGGTCATTGCTCATGGGTTCTGGTCGCAGATCTGGGCATACCACGAATCTCTGCGTTTCTTCCGACACAAAAGTAACCACACAAGCCAAGCACGAACTATGCTCTGGCTATCCTGCCAGCAACAAGACCTCACGCAATGTCTGATCGCCTCCAAACGGGAGCTTGTGAAGTACGCGCTGGACCCGGCCCAACTTCAAATTATCTCCGAATTCTGTCTGATGGCGTTAAACGTCTCCCCTCGGGAGCTTCAGCTCTTTGCAGGACGCTTGGGAGAAGAGGAGGCCGAGACCACGCATCAAGTACTACAGCACTGGATGAACGGTCCCGAGTTTCGAGCAGCGGTGTGGCATGCGGGACAGATCTTCCGTCTGGCACGGACTCTACCACTGACGCAGCTGCGAGAATTCTGTGCTATCTGTCTGTATCAGGCCAGCCTGACCCTATGGGCACATGGGCTGCTTTCAAAGTCGTCTCATACCATGGCGACCTGTGTTTCCACCGTTGGAGACCAGATGGAGGAGCCCCAAGTCCGCGTAGATGGACTCGAGTGCGCCGCGAGCACCGCGTTTGTCGCCCTGGGGCGAGGGGTCGCAGGAATCTCCCTGGGCTTACACAAAACATTTTGTCCGCTCACTGATGTGGAGAGTGTCATGAGGGGAGCTTGTGATATCTACCGCGACAACTTTGGGCTCGACACAGCATCGCTTCCACCCTTGCTGGAAAGCCTCATTACGTTGATGACCGATCTAGGGAGCATTTCGTCCGATACTCTGACTACCGCCTTGTTTTCGAACGAACGAATGAATGCCATGGTTTGAGTTTTATTCCCCCTCCCCAAGCAATCGATTCCAGTCTCCTCACCTTGCAACCTGTTCAGACGAGCCAGCAACTAGTGTAGCAACTAAAACAGCACCCGGATAAGCGACCAAGGGTCTGTCCTGATTTGGATAGCTTGCGATAACCTCTCGTATCTTTCACGTACTTTGGACAAAGGCGGGTCTGGCTTTAAAGCAATCCTGAGGGGGCTGGAAGAGCTGAGGGCTGACATTGTCGGCGGCGGGAAGCTTGTTTACGCAGTTTTTATGGGCACCTGATAGACGACAGGCGGCACTATGGACTACTATGTATGAGCCCAGTTATAGGACGGTGGAAATTATACCTTCACATACCTACCGCACACTGTGATATTGACGATGCAACTTGTGTAGCGCAAGAATGGAAAAATTAATATCACAGATCCTCGTCTGGCGTTCCTGGCTCTTCCGTGTAGACAAATTTTATTTCCAGAATACAATGATTTTTGTAGAGCTGGTTGTTGGTCAATTAGACTATCGCATGGCTAAAAACACACTGATGGTGATTATCGGACATCTTGAAGCATTAATTCATGGCACTGAGTATTGATAACATGCTAATAGAAACATCGACGACGACATCCTATCATTCAGGATACACTCCCCAGCGCAGTTTACATCTCAACACAAGCCCAGCAAGGAGCACGAGAAAGTTGGGCGAGAAATCACCTACCCTGCGTATAGAAGTTCCCTCAATAGGCCTTCACACCCGCCAGCTTCAAGAGCCTATCGGTCAACTCAGGTTTCTCCAGCGGCTCGTCGCGCTCTAGAGGATCGATCTCGCCATCCACCTTAGCCTTTCCATGCCCCCAGATGTTGCAATGGGGCCAGTGAGTGGTGGTCTCCCAGCGATGGAACAGTTCTGCCTTCCTCTTCAGATCCTCCTCCTTGGCAAGGGACGCAGGGGTGTAACAAGCATAAATAATAGTGCGGATGGTATCGCTCTTAGGAAACTCGGCATAATGCATGGAGCGCGAGTCCCACAGAATCAGATCCCCAGGTTCCGCACACACCTTGATCAGCTTGCAGCCTTGCTCCTCATACCATTTCACGTGGTGCTCTTTGAAGGGGTAGAAGTCGTAGTGCTTCGCACCAATGCCCTGGGTGCGGTCCGGGGGGTTGAGCCCGAAAAACTTGTCGAAGAGGCGCGAGGAGCCCTCCATAAGGAGCAGGCCGCCGTCATCAGGGCCGGCTTCGGAGAGGTTGATTATGCCTTGGACACAGGCCAGACCCTTGCGCTCGGGGGCCTGGTCGACGTGCGGCCAGGGGGACCAGTCGACATCCTTGCGGCCGGGGAGGGTAATGTTGACTGTATCGAAGGAGACAAGGAGCTCATCCGTGCCCCAGATTTTGGCGAAGGCATCGATGACGCCCGGCTCACTTTACATTCCTTTGTTTTTAGCAATTTGTTTGCAACAGCTGGGAGGGAAGATTGTTCTGGACTCACAGTCGCGCATCCCAAACGTACTTCTCATGCCCAGCGCAGTAGTTGAGATACATGCCGGCCTTGAAGCTCTGGGGGAGGTTCTCGGAGGTCCACGTGCTGCGATCGTTGACATCGAATTTGGTTGGGAAGGAGGAGAGCCAGTCGAGGGCCTTCTGGCGGTACTTGAGGGCTTTGGCGCGAGGGATGACATTCTTCAGGACGACGTAGCCCTTGCTGTAGAATTCGTCGCGCCAGTCACCGTAGGTGGTGCTGGCGTTGGCATCGAGCGAGGGAGCCATTGTGACGGATGAATATGCAAATTGAGTCTGGATTGATTGTTCTGGTTCAAGAGAGAGCTTGATCTTGCTGTTAAAATTGCTACGATCAGTCAGTGCATTTTATGGCCGCGTGGAGGCTCATGACTTAGACTGAGGACTGTAAGCTCGGCCGATGTAGAGTCATGAATAGGAAACTTTTATCCATCAGCTCCACTTGCGGGGCCCCGCGAAGCGAAAAAGAAAAAGCTGATGACTCCAAAATGACTGGCATTTCACATCCTCCCCCCCTCATTTCCGCGCTCCCCGCCGCCACCGGATCGGACGCCAGTCTTCCTGCTTCGGTAGCGGATCGAAACGGAGGACGGCCGATGGCGATGGCTCCAAATGTGGATTCGGCTGCTCGATCACGAAAAGGATGAAATAGGTCGACGATAGCTGGTTATGGGTTCGTAAAGTGTTCCCCAACTCTCTTCAAAAGGCCTTTCTGCAACTCGCCGCAATGCCTCCCCCAGTCCAAGTCGCCACTCTGAAAATTACCGCGCCAACTGTCGGCCACAACGGTTACCAAGGGTTCAACCCACGCAAAGAGATCCTACCGAAAGGCTGGAACGGATTCAACTCGCGTCCATTGGATGAGGACTTGATCGCTGAGCATGACGTTGGGATTCGCGTCAGAGACGGGTGCGTTCTCTACTGCGACATCTACCGACCCATTACCGACGTGCCCGTTCCTGCAATTGTCTGCTGGAGCCCATTTGGCAAGAAGCACAACGGAATCAACATGATGAAGAAGGTGCGTTGGGGGGTTGGTGTCCCCGACGGGTGCCTCAGTGGCCTTGAGCGCTTCGAGGGTCCAGATCCAGCGGAATACTGCCCTCGGGGATTTGCGATCGTGAATGTCGATGCTCGTGGAGCTGGAGACTCGGATGGCTCCATCGTGATTATGGGAAAACAGGAAGGAGAAGATGGTCATGATGTTATCGAGGGCCTAGCAAAGTTACCGTGGTGCAATGGCAACCTGGGCCTGGCTGGAAACTCGCATTTGGGCATTGTCCAATGGTTCATTGCAGCTACACAACCCCCGTCTCTGAAGGCCATCGCCCCATGGG
Organism: Aspergillus baeticus; assembly: GCA_027569055.1. Taxonomy (NCBI): domain Eukaryota; kingdom Fungi; phylum Ascomycota; class Eurotiomycetes; order Eurotiales; family Aspergillaceae; genus Aspergillus; species Aspergillus baeticus. Next base: position 230,183 of record JAPDEI010000006.1, read on the forward strand.
AGGCATGTGGAGACTTGTACCGCGAGCAATTTGTCCGAGGAGGAGCCTGGGATAACGGCCTATTCGACCTCATCACTCGAGAATCCATTCGCGGCCGTCACGGGCTTGAGGACTTCAAGGAGATGTATCGCCGGTGCCAAACAATCAACCCGTACTGGGCAGACAAGCGCGCAGACATTGCCTCTATCAAGATCCCGACCTACATTGTCGCCTCATATTCCAGCTTCGTGCACACAATGGGATCCATTCGGGGTTGGTTACAGGTCAACACTGACCAGAAGTGGCTTCGCTGGGACCCCTATCAGGAATGGTACGATCTCTGGGTGGAGCAAGAGAGCAAGGATGAGCTCGCCGCATTTTTCTCCCACTTCCTCAAGGGCGAGGACAACGGCTGGGAGAAGACGCCGAAATTGCGCATGGCTTCGTTGAACTTTGGCGACAAGGACCCCATCTATCCGATCGTAGCGAGTGATTTCCCCCTGCCCGAGACTGAGTATCGACAGCTCTTTTTCACCGCAGACAACAAGCTGGCCGATAGCCCCGCGTCCTTTGGCCGAGTTCTCGAATACAACTCCGAAAGCGGCACTGAGCCGTCCGACTTTGTTGGCTTCACGCATACCTTCCGGCAGCCTACGCGTTTAATGGGTCTCCCCAAAGCAGTCCTGTACATGTCCTGCCCTGACTTGGATGACATGATCATTTACGTTCTCATCCGCAAGCTTGATAAGAACGGAAACCCCATGATCAACATCAACATCCCCTGGAGTGCGGCCCCATACAAGAAGGCCGCTGATATTCCCCCAGAGGAGTACTCCAACCTCACCATTTACTATGGCCCGACTGGAATCCTGCGAGCCTCTCACCGGGCGATCGACCCTTCCCGATCAATCCACCCTCAATACCCATTCCACCCACACGACAAGGTCGAGAAGATCACACCAGGAACGGTGGTCAAGCTGGAAATAGGGCTGTGGGCAATGGGCACGGATTTTGAGGCTGGCGAGTCACTGCGCGCTCAGGTTTCTGGCGAGTATCCCTTGATCAAGGAGTACAAGGGGGGGAAGGTGGATCTCGAAGTTCGAAACAAGGGGACACATCGTGTGCACGTTGGAGGGGAGACCCCCAGTCATATCATATTACCATTTGTATAGAGGCCCCCTTTATCTCACAAAATGAGACATATGCTCAATCAAGTCTTTAATCCCCTGAAAAGGTATTTGTAGTTGTAAAAGGAGCCTGGATTCGCAACTGTCTTGAAGGAAGGCGACCTATCAATTTCAAGACCTTCTTGGTTTACTGGAGGAACCTGCTCTCTGCACATACCATACCATGGCATATATCAAGGGCGAATGTAGTATTGTATTCCTTTTTCAAGGTAGGCAAACGAAAGAATAACTTACGGTATAGACTACTGAATTATAGACTATCTAGGAAGCTGCTGCTGTACATCATAGACTGGCCGCCGCATCAATTACGTCGACCACCTCCAGAACCTCCAGCTTCTGGATCCTCCCGATAACATGCGCCAGTGCTGGATACCTGCCAGCCAACTCTGCATCAGTGAGTTGGGAAAGGAAGATTTGCGCATCATTTTTGCCCACCACCGCAACGCTAATGCCGATAAAGATGTCTTCGCCACGTCCGACGGTGAGCAGGCGTTTGTCGCCCAGAGTGTATTCCCTAATTTCGGCATAGCAGAGTGGAAGCCCTTGCTCGGCGCAGAGAGCGACTCTATCAATGTCGTTGTGGAAGATGATGGGGGTGAAAGTCTCGATCTCTTTACTGCTGGACCTGATGATGGCGTTGGGGATGGACAGAGCTAGGCTGGCGTGCTTCTCACTGTGGCGAGTCAAGCCCAGCGACGCGGTGGCCCAGCCTCCCATGGCACGAATCGAAGACTCGGAGCTGGGGAGGAAAGTCTCCAAATAATTTCGGCGCGTCCGGAATGATACCACCAGTGACGACTGCGCTGACAGAGCAGAAGCGATCGTAGACAGTCTGGAGGGTCCGAAGACCGTCGTCAGGGGCCCTTGATGAGCGGCGCCAGACCCTGTATCATGATGGAGTGTAAGCCGGCTATTTTGGCATGCACGAGGGGTATAAAGCTGGGCTGGGTAACCCACCTCGAGACTTGAGCAAGACGTTCTCTGCATAGTCGTACGCGTCATGTCCGAAATTGATGCGGGAAAACTCCAGGGCTAATGATCGTTAGTTCGACCTGCATTGTGCCCTTGTGCGGAAAAAAAAAAAAAAAAAAAAACACCCACGGTCAGTTGATGTCCCGCCGACCTTGTCGTCCGGGCTTGTTTTAAAAGCTGCGAGACGCGAATAATTCTGGACCATGGTAGCACGATCATATCGGCACTCCATATAAAGCTCCAACCGAGCCGCAACATCCGCGGGCTTTGTGCCGAGGGGGAATAGGGCACCGAGCGCCGCGCCCTGTAACATGGTTAGGATAATTTTAGAGCAAGCGGTATACAACAGCGCAAGACGTACATCTTCGATGGCCTGCGCGCCTCCCTGCCCTTGGTCTATATCCTACGTTAGATGATTAGAGACAAAAGTGGAAGCATGACCTACGCGGAAGGAAAGGGTGAGCAGCATCGCCAATAAGACAGCTGCTTCCTGAAATCCAAGTTCCGAGGGCCTTTCTGTCGAGAAGCCTCCACAGCTTGATTTCATCCGGGTTGACCATGCGCAGGAGGGCTTTCATCGCGGGGCAGAATTCATCGTAGACTTTAAGGACCTGCTCCAGGGAAGAGGCGTTATCCCACCCTACATAAAGTCAGCTGCGTTTCGATGCCGTTATTGGCTGTAACATATGTACCCTCTGTGCTCCCCTCGCTTTCTCTGTCGGGATGAAGGCATACGAAGTTGAGCTCCGTATTATTGCTGCGCGAGTCAGTTTGATCTGCGATGAGCTAGCTGATGCACAATCAACCTACCGACAAGGATAGATCACTAGTCTCCGGTACGTCCCATCCCAGAGCTGTAGCTCGCCGGGGCGTGCAAGTAATTGTTGCGTTTCTGGGTTCTCTTCGACTTTGGAAATGGGGATCAGGAATCGGAACGCGCTGCCACCGGACGGCGTTGGGGCAATATCTTCCTGAGCAACGAAGCGGCGCAGGGCGGACTGGACACTCAGTAAGGGCATTACATAGCTAGGGTTATGTGGCGAAGAGATCAACTTACATGAACGCCGTCTGCACCGATCACAAGATCTCCTGTGATAGTTCGGCCGTCGTCGAGCGTCAACGAGGGCGCACTGCAGTCACACCCGACTGCTCTGCTGCGCAGGTGAATGACGGCAGGCCTTCCAGGACCGTCCGGAGTCACAGCCGCGTGCTTCAAGGCCTCGTGCAGATCAATGCGATGACTTAATTTCCAGGGCTAAGATATGTTAGATATTAGCTTGCTCATACTCCATAACCTCAAACAAGTTTCAAACCGGTTTACTCACGTAAGGATAGACGCTTCGGAGACCTCTCACATCCTTGGTGCTCACAACGGTGCCCTGAGAGTTGTAGACAGTGACCTATATACGTATGTACGCACCAGGGTCAGTTTCAGGCTCGCGGCGGGCGACATCCGTACTAGCACCTACAAACTCGGCATCATTACAGTTGAACTCTTCCGGGTTGATACCAACACGACGCAGCAGCCCGTTGACGTTGGGAGGGAGATGTATGGCAGCGCCCAGTTCGGTCGCAAAGCGAGAAGACTCGAAGATCTGTGATGATCAGTTCAACAGAACTCTAGACACAGCCAGGATAAGGTGTAAACCTCGACATGATGTCCGGCATGACGTAGGGAAATGGCGGCGAAGAGGCCTCCGATCCCAGCTCCAGCAATCAGGACATGGAGGGGCTTTGGCTTTGCCTCTGAAGAAACGGTCATGGTTGGCTGACAAACGATACCGGCGCCTTGCTGTTGGGCTTCTGTCTTAAGTGTCGCCCTGGTGCAGACATCTTCGGAAGGGATTAGATATAGCCTAATGCACCTGGTCTGAGGCGAAGAATTGAACCCGGGGGAGGCATTTTGCTCCGGATTAGGTGGGGGAGGGTTCCAGGGGGTGAGGGGGGGTAAGGGGCACACGGAATGGAGGGGGGCGAGCATAGCTGCCGGATGTTTATTGACCCCGCGATCAGGCGCTCCCCCAATTTGAATAAAAATAATTCCTAGTCATGTGTCTACATACATATGGAGTGAAACTCGCCGCATCATCCAAGAGGGTTCCCGATGTACTGAGACCAGTCATCCCAGTCGCTGGTCTGAGAAATCTCGGCCACATATTCGCCCATGAATGGGTCGCTAGTCAGCGAGAGTAGCCGCATATCAGTCGAGGCCTCATTACTAGACCGGCCGTCTACGAATTGAGCGGAAGGGCTGTCCATTTGAGAGCTTGTATAAATGTCAAAGTCGGCCGCAATATCGTGGGCGTAGGTTGGAGTTCTGCCAGATTCCGCCTCCTCTAGAATCGTAACAAGGGTTTCTTTCTCTATCTGGTCAGAAGGAGTACAGCGGGACTCCTCGATCAGGAGCATCTCCAGCAGATGCGCACCCCGGGACAACAGACCGCGAACGTTCAGGTCAAGCGAGCGAACTGAATTTCCGGCAAACTGGATTACCCGGCGTCGCGTGGCAATCTGCTCTTCTGAGAAGGTGCTCTTGAGCGAGAGAAGGTGCACTGCGAGGAAGACGCCCGCCGCGAGCGTTGCTGCAGAAGTTATCCTAAACCCTCGTTAGACGAGTCTCATTCTTACAAATGTGGCGAGACTCACCAGCTTCTTTGAACAACAAATGGCTTTGGGCATTCCGATAATCGCAAGATTTCCAAGGCAGCATGGACCCCCTTGGCAATTGTCAGGTGAGGTTGACTGGGGTCTTTGAGGCATCGCACAAGATTTGCTCGGGCTATAGTTACACGCAGGAAATGGATTGTGTAGAGGGCCAAGAAATACTGGCTTTGGACCCAGGAGGGGGCGTGAGGGGCCAGATGTGTTGGTGTTTGTCGGGTGAGTTTGTGCAGGATTTCCTCGATCTGCTCGACGGCGCGGAGCAGCTTAGTTAGATCCAAGTCTCTCGGCGCTTTGATATTCGAGTATACAATCAGAGCGAGTCGGGAAATGACCTGGAGATGCCACAGAGGTGAATGGTCCGGGGAGGCACTTCCAGGGGGCTCTTGGAATAGAAGCTCCCCATCATTGGCGCACGGCGATAGGCTAGTGTTGAAACCTGTAAGCGAGATTGACGAAGGACGTGACAGCTTCCCCAGCCTCAGACGAGTCAGTGATGTGTCTACCTAGATGCCGGTGGGGAGGAGTTGCGCTTACCAGTCACACACGACAAGAGTCCACCATAACCGCCGACCGAGTTGACGGTCCTCTGCAGTGCGCCATTCCGGTCGCTGGCGGAGATGTGGCGGGCAGCTGGCCTCGTTCGCGAGCAAATGCATGTTCAAACAGCGCGCCGTATGGATGGCGGTACCGAGCATAAGATACTCACGATCCATCTGTCCGAAATTGCCATGGCACAACGTGAGAATGGCAAAAGTTTGGACCGTCCGCAGACTCGGACGGGCGAGCGGGCGAGATGCATCTAGCTCGTCCATTGCGGCTTCAGACCAGATCTTTGCCATGGCCACAGCCGGATCCGTCTCGTCCCTTCCTGGCGAGGTTCCCTGTTGCAGGTGCAGCAGCTGCGGAAGGATTGGGCACTGGTCGGTGCTAATGTACAGGCATGCAGCCTACGACAATAACAATAGGTCCCATTAGCTCGGAAACGGGGTGCTGAAGGGGGGTGTGGGGTACCCACCGCGAGAAGACCCAAGTACAAGGCCATCCAGCTGTGATCCTTCAGGAGGTCTAGATTACCGCGCTCCATCATTTCCCAAAACAGCTGGTGCTCCTCCCAGAACTGCACGGTCCGGACGCCACAATGCAGCCACGACAGCTGTCTCAGCGCGAAGCGGACCAGTGTCTCACTAGCCCGGCGATCGGGAAGCAGCATTAGCACTAGTTGCTGGACCGGCTGGTAGAGATGGTAGACGCCAGTCGACTCGCTTGGCTGCTTCTCGGCAGAGACTCGGCCATGCGACAGCGACTCGAGGATGACCAAAAGGTCTTCGGGGCTGTCCTGCGGTCCATGACTCGCTCGGAGCAATGGATCGGCTGCGTAATTCTCCATCAGCGACAGGCGGTCTTGGAGTAGCAGTCGCTCTTGGTCGATCTCGGTTGCTCTGCGGTGGAGTTAGCCGCTGACACCAGGCGCTCCCTTTGGAATTGGCATTGCACTGACCCGGTGCTCTCCGGAACAACGCATCTCTGGGGCTGTCCTCGCCGTACGCAGGCCTCACAAGGGTATCCGTTGCGGCATTTGACCTTGCGACGGGCACATTCTGCACAGCTTCGAGCAGCTCGTCGCGGGGTCTTTGTGGTGCTCATCATTGTGGATTGGAAGAGAGAAGTGGCTTGAAGAATCTCCCGGGGAAATGAAGAAGCGTTGAAAGTCTTTTTTTTCCCCCTTTCACCCCGGTTCCCCCACACTTGGGGCTTGGGGCTTGGGGCTGTTTCCGGAGGTGGCGTTGCTTCCTGTGGGGGCCCACCGGAAGCAATCTCGATTCTCGACTCTCGACTCTCTGCTGATGATATAAGGCCGGCGCACTGTGCTCGTCGTAACAGGCTTTCATCGCCATCAAATTGCTTAACAGTGCGCAATGGAGACGACAACGACTACGACCGTTGATGATAAGACCAGCGTGGCATTTGTGGAAAGCCTCCACGAAGAGGCTGGCAAAGCCACTGGGGAGGAGCCGCGCATTATTGGAACCCTCAAGCTTGTCGAGGGTGAAGAGATTATTCTGGTTCCTGCACCAACGCGCGATCCCCGAGGTTCGCTGCTTCGCCTGTTGTGCCTCTCCTGATGCTGACACGCTGGTGCTCAAGATCCGCTCAATCTGCCAGACTGGCGCAAGTGGCTGATGCTCATCATTGTCGCTCTCTGTAAGCTTCTCTACCCCAATATCTCGCAGGTGGAAGCTGATCTGTGCCAGATGGCATGACGGGCAATCTGCTGGCCAGTGGGATCGGAGTCCTGGTGCCCCAGCTGCAGGAATACTACCACGGCGACTCGCGTGTGAATGATCTCGTCACTTATCCTGCCCTCTTCATGGGCATTGGCAACTTGATCGCCGTCCCATTTGCCGATGCGATTGGTCGGCGCCCGGTGTACTTGTTATCCAACATCGTTTTGATCGCAGGCGGCATCTGGTGCAGTTACTCCGGCAGCCTGGGCTCGCATATTGGCGGGCGCGACTTCATGGCTCTCGCAGCGGGGCAGAGCGAGGCTTTATGTGTCATGATCGCAGAGGAGACATTCTTCCTGCACCAGCGTGGCAGCCGTATCGCCTGGTTTTGTTCCTTGCAGACGCTGGGAACCGCCCTGTTCATCATCGCAAGCTCGTATCTGACCGAGTCCCTGGGCTGGAGGTGGTGGTACGGGATATTTACCATCATCAGCGCGGCAACGTTTGTGCTGAGTATTCTGTTTGTGGCGGAGACCAAGTATGACCGGCCCTTGAACAGCTTCTGTACGTGTTCCCCCAGCCAAAAACTCCAGTTGCACTGACGGGTTTAGTCGGCTTTGACCCCCAGGGCAACACCATCAAGAAAAGCGAGTTCCGGAGCCGTCGCCTGGACTATGACACATATCCCGATCGGACCTTCTGGCACGATTTGCGCCCTTGGGGACATGTCACGACCAAATGGCGCGAAGTCCCCAAGTTCTGGCTCTCGTTGGCCCAGCTGTCCCTCTTCCCCGGTGTCCTGTACTTTATCATCCTCAGCGGAGTGCTTCTGGGCACGTATATCGTCATGACTGCCGTCTTTGCCCAGATCCTCATTGCGCCCCCGTACAGTTTTGACCCGCACAACCTCGGCTTCGTCATGGGCGGGCAGGCAGTCGTTGCATTTGTGGTCCAGCCCTTGGCAGGGTATCTTAGCGATTTCATTCTCACATTCTGGGCGAAACGAAACGATGGCGTCACAGAGGTACGTCGAATACCCCTTGGGTTTTAAATGCCCCCAAATCTCACTTGGTTCGCAGCCCGAAAGCCGCCTCATCCCTGCGGTCATCCCTCTCGTCGTCGGAATCGTCTCCTGCGTGCTTTACGGCCAGGCCTGTCAGTTCCCCGAGGACTGGGCATGGCCCGGCATTGTCGTCCCGCTCAATGCCCTTTTCTACAGCTTCGTGAGTATCGTCGTGCTCAGCTTTGTCTACACGATGGACTGCTACCCGCAGCGTGGACATGTTGCCATGGTCGCTCTCTGCGCTGGTCGCGGCTTCATCAGCTTCGGGATCTCGTTCGGCACCACTGCCTTCTTCAATGAACTCGGCTACGATGGCGCATTGAACGTGTGTGCTATTGTCGTCGGGGTTCTCTTTGGACTCGGGATCGTGCTGTACTTCACGGGCAAGTATATCCGCCGCTTCACGCAGAAATGGGCCACGGATGAAGACTGAATGGAAACCTTATTGATTCTACGCGGTTCTTGAATGGTGTATATTGACGGAAGGTTGTCTGGAAGTCGCTAGTTGTGGAGGGTGGGAGGTGGAAGGTGAGATAGGAGCGTGAAGGCACAGTTAGCCTAGTTCTAGTATCGAATGTGGATATGGTTCTTATCGTACAGCTCTTGACTCTCTGGGATTATATGTTGCTTTTGCCCATGTATTCAACATACCACTAACAGAGATGGCAAGAATCCGATGGCCGGCCATCAAAGGCCGCTAGCGATACGCCCCATTTTGAATCCTTAACAAAGTATGTATAGCCGTAATATCACTGGTGTAGAAATATCTGCTCCTCTAATACATGGGTTACTATTTATTCCTGCAGGACCATGTAGGAAGTGGGATTGCCACTGAATAATACATTGTACATTCCTTCCTAGTACCCCTTCACCCCCTCTCTCAGTATCACCATTTCCAGGACATGGCCGAACGAATTGTGTAAAAGCTCCCATAACCAATCAACGAAATCACCGGCAGCACAATAAACACAGCCCCGACCAGGATACCTTGTTCGAAAAAGCCAATTGCGGTTCCAGGACCCTGGCCTGTTGGTCGCAAGGGAGATGCGGCCTCGACCTGCAGGCGATCCAACGCTGCTCGATCCAACTCCTTCAACTCCGGCAGATTCAAGGCAGTTTTGTTTGTTTCTCGTATGTACTCTGGCCGTGGCCGGGAGAGCATTTCCGTGCTATAGCGAAGTATGGGAGACGGGGAGGGTTGGCCATTGTGAAACGGGATGGCAGGTCCAACTGCCAATATTAGCCGACGGTACTTCAGCCATGCATGGAAACTAACTCAATAACTCTGCTGGGATATGATTGGCAAGTGTCGCTCGGCTGTTGATTTGCTGGCTGAGGAATTTTGCTGCGGCGGGCTCTGCGAAGTGGTACGCCACTAGGTATTCCGAGCTACAAGATGGCAACGTTAGCCAAATTTGTCGATGGCCAAGGAGATTAATGAAACAAACCCCTCCAGTGCCACAATAGTTTCGACGAGACTGGTAGTTGTCATAATGGGCAAGTACGACCCGCGGGATCTGGCTTTGACAAGTGGCGCACGGCTGTCGATTCGTCAGTTTGACCAGCTTTTCTGTCACGAGAGTCCAGTGTATATAGTACTGACCGGTCTCGTATATCGATCAGCATCAGGCTCGTAGTCCCGATGATAGAAGCTTCCCCCAAGCGTTCAGCGTCACCAATGGTCTGGCGCAAGTTGTCGCCTCCTGTGATACGTTCACGCCGCGAGTTATCAGGAGCTAAGCGAATACATGCGTCCACAAACTGTTTCTTGACCCATTCATTGACAAGGACCAAATCTGGTGCGTGTGCTGATGCGCCCTGGTATGCGACATGTGCTGCGACAATTGCGCTGGCAGCGTGCTCAACATTGGCAGTCCGGTCAACAACAGCGACTGAGCATAACTGCGGCTTTGAAGATAGACAGTTTGGTAGAGAAAGCTCTCCTGTTTGGTCCACTATAAGAGCTACCTGGTGTTGCTCCACCTCTGTGGGCTTGCTGTCAATCAAGACGTATGTCTCAGCGTCCAGGCACGTGAAGAGGATAGGGAGAAGACGATCGACTGCAAAGTTGCTAAGCTGCAAGCGTGTGTCTAAAGTAAGTATCGTAACATATAAGAGCATATCTCATCCGATGCGCACCTTGATTGCAACTGTGTTGCCAGCAGCAATGGCGGCAGCGGCGGCGGCAACAATGGAATACCAGCGCGTGTGCTCAGCAGGACGAATCAAAACTACGCCAAATCCAACGCGACGATCGGGCGAATTCTGTCCTTCGGCAAGTCGGTATTCCTTCTTCACAGATTCATCAAAGACGATGGACTCGTAGTATTGCTTCACAGCAAGAGTAGTGAGTGCGCACTCGATCCCTGCTTCAGCAGCTGTCACCCCGCGATCAATCACAATGGCTTCGCAGGCCTCGGCCTGGAGCTGCTGCAGTTTCGCATGGAGAGCGATGAGTTGGCCCTGCTGGAATCGGACACTGGCTGTGCGGCCGTCGAGGGCTGCGCCGTACACGCTGGACAGGCGGCTGAGTTGCAAAGACATTTCAAGGGTAATGGCGCGAATGATCCTATGCTGCAGGCTCAGAGAAGTGCTTCTTAATCCTTCCCCAAGTGTCGCTCCATCGGTCCCCAGATTCCGCCGCGAGCCCCCACCGGAAGCCCTCCTCCCCCTCCCGGAAGAGCATTAAGCCACTCCATTTTCTTCCTCGTCGCCAATAAAGGATAGCTGCTCTGACGTGGAAGCCCTTTCCCCAGATTCAGGACCAGGTTCAGCCAACTTTTGTCTTCTTTCTACACCTACGCGCGGCAATGGCAACAACAACAACAGCAACTGTCACCGCTACCACTTTGTCTGAGACTCTCCAGGACTATCACATCCATTTAACTGGCGCCGATGATCCACCTCCAGTACAAGTGACGGCGCGACAGTCGCGAGCGCAGAATCCACCAAACTGGCCGCAGAACTACCGCCGCGTGCCGCCATACCGTACTATAAATCGGCATCTTGATCCCGCTGAGCGACCGAACGGAGCGAGTACCGGCGAGTATATTTTCGTCAACGTGATGTTGAATGGAGTGCGCATCAATTCGGTAAGACTAATAGCTTTCTTTGTCATGCACATCCTGTGGGGTGCAGCAGTTTCTGATCTCGCAAAAAACACAGTTCTTGGTGACTACGTACGAAAAGTCGCTGGGGAAGATCTATCCTCGGCTCACGAGGTATGACATTGGAGGCGAATGGTAACTGGGGCCGTAATAGGGTTGCTACAGAGATCAATAATTGAACCGTTTGTTGCTCTTTTATCCTGACCAGCGTAATTGTACTGCATGCACCGAACATTCCGAATGGAGCCCACCTCCACCGGAAATGTCCCTGCAAGGCATCCGGAGCAATCTCGGAGAGGAGAACGGTAAAAGGATTAAGAAACTGTCGCAATGTATAAGAACGATCTCATCGGCTTATTTCCAGAGGTCTTTTCCGTCCAGCAGCCAACAAACAAACCTTTGTATTTCACACCATGCCCAACGCACTCCGTGATCTCTCCGAGACTTTTGTGGATGAGGAAAACGACCTCATTTTCGAGAAAAATGTCTCCATCCCTCTCACAGCCGACGGGACCGTTATTCGATGCAACATTTACCGTCCCAAGGCCGAGGGCAAGTACCCTGTCCTGGTCACGTACGGGCCATATGGGAAGGACATTTACTATGGAGAGTACGCGATCCACTCCGATCTTCGCTGATGCGTCACCAATTCTTACACACTACTGCCAGCTTCCACCCCAAGTCCTATTCGGAGGTGAACCCGGAGCATAAATCCAAATATGCGGCATGGGAAACGCCCGAGCCTGTATTCTGGACTGCCCGCGGCTATGCGATTGTGAGGGCCGATGAGCGAGGCCTAGGCCAGTCCCCCGGCGTTTTGGACACAATGTCTGCCGGTACAGCAAACTGCTTCTTCCAGGCTGTTGAATGGGCGGCGGAGCAGCAGTGGTCATCCGGCAAGGTTGGCCTCTTAGGGGTCAGTTACTATGCGGGTATTCTCTCTCCATCCTATATCTCTGCGAATCTGCTTCATATGTGCTAAATCTTGTCCAGGAAGCCAGTGGCGAGTGGCAGCAAAGCGGCCGAAAGGTCTCGCATGTGCCATCCCCTGGGAGGGAATGTCCGACTATTACCGCGACCGTTGCCGCCACGGAGGTATCTTTTCAAACAACTTTATTAATTTCTGGTGGAACCGGCAGGTCATCACCAACCAGTACGGCCGACCCGGGAGAGCAGCTGCCAAGTGGGGGGAGGATACTATTGAAGGCGATCTTTCATCGGAAGAGCTCCTGGCCAATGTGCGTGACCAGAATCTGGACAACGACGCGAACAGCTTCCTCGATGATGAGTACTACGCGTCCAAAGTCTTTCCGCCAGAGGATATTGAAGTGCCGCTTCTATCAGTGGCTAACTGGGGAGGCATTTCTCTTCACCTGCGCGGCAATGTGGAGGGCTATACGTACGCGGGGTCAAAATCTAAGTGGCTTCGGTTTATTGTCGGGCGCCATGACCTCCCATTCTACTACAAAGAGGAGGTTGACGTGCAAGTCAGCTTCCTTGAGGCATTCCTCAAGGACAACGACTACGCTGGGTGGAAAACCGGCCAGGTTCCCCCAGTCAGCGTGTGCCTGCGCAAGGGCGATGTGGGGTTCAACAACCCCGAAGGCGAAAAGACGTTCCCCCGTCGCGAGGAGCAAGAATGGCCGATCGCGCGTACGATCTATACAAAATACTTTCTCACCCCGTCACTCGTCCTCACTGAGTTGCCACGGCCGATGGCGAACCCAACAAAGCTCTCATACAAGGCGTTTGGAGCTCAGGCCGATCCTCACATGCTCCAGTTCCACACGGCACCTGCAACCTCCGAGTACGAGGTCACCGGCCATATTGTTGCGCACCTCAACGTATCCGTAACGAGCGCCATCTTGCCGCCGCCGGCCAACCTCGATCTAGACCTTTTTATCACTTTGAGGCACCTGTCCGCCACCGGAACCGAGATTTACTACACGGGTTCATCCGGCGATGCAGTTCCGGTGACTAAAGGATGGTTGAGGCTCAGCATGCGCAAGGTGAACGAGGCCAGTCCCCGTCATCGGGAGTACCTTCCCTGGAGAGAATACCGCTCGACCGATGTCCTCCCGGTGAATAACGAAGAGATCTATACATGTGATGTGGAACTTTGGCCCACAAACGTTGTCGTCCAGGAGGGCGAAACGCTCATGTTTGAAATTGCTTCAGAGGATACACAAGGTGCTGGATTGTTCAAGCACAACTCTCCGGTAGACAGGTAAGAGTTTCCAACAACGTCGATTTCTATGTTTGGATACTGATGCTAGCTACAGATCGAAGGAGAAATTCAGTGGAGAGAATCACATCCATTTTGGCAAATCGCTTGAGAATTACTTGGTGCTTCCGATCATCCCAAAGGCTACTTGAGAATCGCAGAGAGCTAGCTAGAATGGCTCAGACAATGTAACGTGCCTTGGATAACTTTTCCAAACAGTTCAAATTGCCATTGAATCAAAAGTATGGATGCCAATATGCACCGCTTCCGTAGCAACAACGCAACTCCGGCCTCAACGCTCTACCGCCGCCAGGCCGGAATAACCGACTATCACCCCCCACCCCGGAACCTTGCCTTGATCAGTCTGCTTTGAATGATTTATACGTCGCCAATTTTGACCAGAAATATAATCCCCCACATGATCCGACCCCATATGTTAGGGAGCCCTAACAATGCGGGGGCGTAAATGATGGGGAACCCTCCGCTGGCCCGGAGCGCTGGGGGTGCTCCCTATCAGGGCTGCTCTGCTTTAAATCTCTCTCTCAGGACACGAGAGCCATAATGAAATGAACAATTCAAGCACATTGATTCGAATACACTGCTTTCTAATCCACCAGCTCATACCTCAGGCGACACGATGGAGTTCCTGAATCCTGCGAGGGTGTGTGTATCTGCTACAGGGCCCTTGTTATTCTGGTCAACCACCTAATATGTCCCTTTACTAGACCCTTCCTTTCTATAGGCGGGCGCTCGCTCTATTTAGCGTTAATCTATTCGTCTTCGCAGGTAACATGTTTGCGGTATGTGGTGGCTGTTTTGCAAAGGTCATCTAGTTCTATTAATCATTCTATGCTCCTCTCCTAGTCGGCACCAGCCACAACATTTGGGAGTCTTGCCAAAGACTTTGGGGTTCCTTTTTCAAAATTAGCAGACTTGGTCACGTATCCTGCCTTACTTCTTGGGCTTGCCAACCTCTTCTGGGTTCCCACCGCGTTGTGCATTGGTAAGCGCTGGGCAATCATCTTTTCCATGATTATTGCTCTCGCTGGAGCTATCTGGGGCTGTGTTGCACCGACGTACGATCACCTTCTTGCTTCACGAATAGTGGCGAGTTTCGGTATGTCTCTTTCGCACCTATGCAGCCTATCGAGCTGAACTTGGAGCAGGTGCAGGGTCTGTGGAATCCATTGGACCGAGCATTATTGCCGGTGAGTTTGCTTCTTACAATGTCACAATGTCACAATGTTTTTATGACGCATACTCAATCCAATCAATCGCAGATCTCGTCTCCCCACGATATTACGCCACAGCCATGGCGTTTTATGCCATGTCCCTCTCTGGTGGGTCTCAACTTGGTCCACTCGTTGCAGGCTATGTGTCTTCGGCAGGGGGATGGAGATGGTTTTTTATCACTTGCGTTATTGTCATTGCGGTAGATCTGGTTATCGTCTTTTTCTTGCTCCCAGAAACGCTTTACGACACAGACCGTCCTTTGTCGGGAACGAGAATAACCCCTACCGATGGGGATCCCACTAAGGGCATGGCAACGAGAGTCGAGAATGTCAGTGGGTTCGAGTCCTCTGTAGCTGGTCAGGCTGCACACGACAATCCGCGATTCCGATCTGGCCTTTTGCAGCTGTCAGTCTCGGACAGGGCAAAGCAGACTGGGATCTGGAGATACTGGATCCGGACGTTTATTCAGCCTATGTCACTCGCTGGCAGGCCAACAATCTTGTACAGCTCAATCACTTACGGGGTCGTGCTCGGGAGGTTTGTCTATGCGCCTCTTTTTTTTTTTTTGTTCTTGCTAGAGGCACTGCTGACGAGAGACCGCAAAGCGTCATTGCCGTATCTACGCTATCCCCGCAACTTTTCTCGCCACCTCCCTACCACTTCTCTGAAATCTCCCTCGGTCTCCTCTCCAGTTCGAGTTATATCGGCCTTCTCCTCACCTTCCCGGTCGCTGGTCCCCTGACAGATAAGCTCGCCCACTTACTCGACACCCGACGCGGCGAGCACAAGCCGCGTCACCGACTTCCAGCCCTTATCGCCCCATTCCTCATCTGCCCAGCTGGCATTATATGCTTCGGATGCTCCGTCGCCAGGCGCCATCATTATGCTCTCCCAGCCCTAGGTTCCGCGATGCTTTCGACAGGTTTGACGTTCGTGCCGTCTGTGACAATGTCTTACGTGGCAGAGGTATATGCGGAGTCCAACAGCCAGGCATTCGTGGCTATTAATGCGCTAAAGAATGTGATTGGGTTCGGGTTCGCAAAAGGGAGTTATCAGTGGATGGATGGGATGGGTGTCGAGAACATGTTCTACACGATGGCCGGGATTGAGTGGGCAGTGTTGGGGCTAGGCGTGTTCCTCTACTTTCCTCGCATTTTATCTTGCCATCGGGCATAATATCCAAGTGAGTGGAGGGGCAACAGCGAGTCCTATTCCTGATGTGGCAACCAGAAGCCTGCCAGGGAGTCTCATTCCTTGAACATTCCTTTCCCAATCGAGCCCTTGAGGACACGGTATATGTACTCGCCTCAGCCCTCTTATCCTGGCAACCGTTAATTTAATGATTGTTGTTCAAATATATCAGTTTAAATAAGTATATCAGCCAATGATGCGAGTTATGGTCTTACCGTGGTCTATATTTCCTTATCCTTGCTGTGAGCACGTCCATAACATTGAGATGCCCCGAGAGGGTCTTGGAATGTATTTATCATCGCCGGTTATGAAGTTATAGAAGCTTCGCTGTATGCCGTGTGCCCTTAGTGTGAGCAGGGCTCTACCCACTTTTCTCCTTCACTGGAATAAAAGCTCGAACCCAGTCTGCGTCGGCGTGGAGTGTGGCGGTTATCGCATTCGATGAAGCGGGCTCGAAGAAGTTGTGGCAGCTTCCCCGTCGTCCCGTCCTCATTACTAGTTTAATATCTAGTGGTTTGGCTTATCGGCAATAGGAATAAATAGGACAGGATGTCTTGAATGGCTTATCATATGCGAAAGATGCCAATTAAATTTTACTCCTACCTTCCCTACCTTGATTGGCAATGATGCTTAATGAGGCCGGCGTGGCCTATATCGTGGTCCGATACACTACGAGTCTCGTTCTGCGATTATTTCTCTCTATCACTGCCGAAGCCAATTAGCGTTTGGGTCGCTGTGAGGATCATACTTTCACAGCAGATCATGAGGAGAGCTCAGTGTCAGCTAGAAGGCATTTCGCTATGGTGGATTTGATGTCCTGGTGGAGGACTCTTGAGAAAACTTTGTTCCTCTCTTCTGGCCACGTGGAAGAGTCAATACCACCACGCTCTATTGGCACTGGCCAATAAAATAAAAAAGAGAGCCATCATTACTGTTGTTTAGAGCGAATGGGCTTTTGTCACCCCCCCTGCGGTGGTATGTATATATTTGTGGATCTACAGGGAGCGACTGGGCCACAAATAGTTGTACTGCAGTAAAGGGGTACCTTTGGTGTACAAATGGAGTGCTTATACTATCGCCTTAACATTCCAGGTTCAGATAGCCTTTGATAGAAATACCCCTTGTCTTCAGGAGCTCAAAGACCTTAACCAGAAGATATCACATGACCGTTGACTCCGCCAAATCTCCGCCACTTCCAGCGCTTACATAAGACCAAGTCAGCTTTGTCTCCGCCTTTTCTCCGCAAACTCCCCAAACCTCTCAACAATTCCACGTCGAATCGATAATGAGTGTTGCAAAACGAAAATCTGCCCCGGGAGAGTGCGATAAGCCGTCTGAAGGAGCCAAGAAGAAAACCACTCGTAACCGAGCTGCGCTTGCCTGCGAGGAATGTCGCGCGCGCAAGAGGCGGTGCGATGGGGCGATTCCAGCGTGTGCTGGATGTGTTAAGCGCATGTCCGCCTGTGTCTATGCCTCTGAGATCCACGCAAAGGTGTGGCGGGATAGGTGCCTTATCCCTCTTTCTTGAATTTTTGTTGATTAAGATATAAAATCTAATACGGAACTAGCATGATCCAGTCCTTGCGCTCCCGCCTAGAGGAGCTTGAAAGGGGAGACGATTTGGGGGGAGAGCCGGAAAGACAGACATCTGAACATGATATCGCAATGGCGGACTCCAACGCAGAATCTCAACCGCACGGCAATGCTGCTGGCATACAAGATGAGGCGCCGTCTGAGCCGTCGCCGGCAATGTCCCCGGCTGCCATTCCGCCTACTTCCCAGAACGGGCCAGCACCCCTAGCAACCGATATTACCCAGAACGAACAACAGACCCGCATTCCTTCCAAAGCCATAGCCCTGAGCAGCTATCCATCCAGGGGCCTAGAGCCGTGTAGTGTAGAGAGGCTTATGAACCCTATTGATCAAGCCATTGACTCCAGGCGTGGACGATGCGCTGTATCTGGAGACCTTACCTTGCTCACACATGCAGCACCCGCTGGCGTTACTCGAGACGGACAAACAAATTGCTTTTGCGATCGCATTCTGGGTGCTTCGAAGTGGCGTCTACCGCTGCGAAGACATGCAGATGATTTGCTCGGCTTATACTTTTCTCGCGTTCACCGCATGTATCCAATTCTCCACGAGCGGACGTTCCGAAGGCAATATGAGTCACTGTGGCGGTCTCCGACAAGGCCGCCGGCAGACCCTACTTTCAGATGCCCTGGGTTATGCAAGCAAAAGAGCCAGGGCAAGACATTTGCGGCGATGGTGCACGCTATCCTTGCTTTGGCGTCCTTGTTTGAATCTGGAACACTGGAGCAAAACAAGCTACAAGCGGACGGCTACTTCGAATTGGCGCAGGAGATTAACCTTCTGGAGATTCTTGATTACGAAGTCGGAATTGAACTTGTGCAACTTGGCCTCCTGATGGGATTTTACCTCCAAAGTACAGAGAGATTCTCCAAGTGCTGGAATATTACTGGCTTGACGATCCGAATGGCGCAGAATATGGGACTACAACTTGGGCTCGATGAAGCTCGGCGCAAAGGATTGTTCGCTCTGCATGCCAGTCAGCTTGACTGCGAGATGAGGATCCGAGTGTGGTACGGATGCGTTTTACTGGACAGGTAGGGATGCCCGAGAAAAACATCCTTGTATGCTAACAATTATGGCTCAGAGAAATATCCATGTCCTTTGGGCGGCCATTGATGATCAATTCTGGCGGCGAGGGTGTTAGGTTGCCTGAAGCAATTGATGACAATCGACTCTCTGAAGAACTGGGCACTAGAAACGTGCAGCCGACGGAGCATCCCAGCTTATTGGAGTCTTATATCCAAACGATCCAACTGTACGACATTCTCAAACAAGTGCTAGATCGGGAGGAACTGAGGGAAACATTAATAATTAGCCCAGATATCTGCTCGTTGCTGAATCTGGATACCTCAATTATGGAATGGTGCGACGCTCTGCCTTCTTACTTACAGTATGATCCTGCCTTAGAGGTAACGAATCCAGGAAGTCGACACTCTGGCTTCGCCGCCCAGTCCAAACGCCTCTACATAAGGCGAGTACTCTCATATATCCCATGTTTGATAGGGCCTAATTTTTTTTAAATAGGTTCCTGCATGTGCGGGTCCTAGTATTACGACCAGCCTTGGATCTCCTGTTCCAACAACAACAACAGAAACCTACCGTGAAAAATAAGTCGTTGATGGAGGCCCGGGCTCAAGACCTTGTGCTCGCGGATCTGGCTACACAGTGTGCGCTTTCAGCACATAATCTAGTGACGCTTCTTGGAGGCCAGACTCAGAGTAAGAGCTTGGTGGCATGGTGGTATAACATCAGCTGTAAGCACCAGAAGTTCCGGCCGCGGTTCACGTCTAATAAGCATAGATCTTCATACATGTGGAAGTACACTTTTAATGTCGCGACTGTGCATCTTTAAAGATATGGCGATATCCAATGATATGTGCCGTAGCTGGGAGCTCTGCTTACAGTGCATTTCACGCTATACCGGCGTTAGCAGCATTGCCAGAAAATCTCTTCGGCTTCTAAAGGAAAGTGCCAAGTGTCTGATATCCCAGGAGACTGTTCACGGGATAACTTCGGATGACGATTTGCCGGCTCTGACCTCGGTCAGAGGCATCTTGAATGGGGGCTCTCGCTCAGCCCTGCAATCAACCCCACAACTCACCACAGGCCATGAATTCAGTCTGGGGAATCGAAATTTGCCGTTACCGCATACTGCGCAGGACGAAATAATTGATCCGGATTTGATATTCGCGCACGGTGGGGCTCAGGCAGAGGCACAGCTTGCTGGGGACACGGGTCTAGATCCTATGATTGATCTCTCGCAACTAGATAGACCAGAAGGAAGTTTGTGGCACAATGATGGGGGTATTGGCTCATACTGGCCTTTTATGCCGTTCCTTTCCCAGTTGGAAGCGCTCCCTGCCGAGTTCGATCCATCTAGTCTGGACTGAATAATGAGCTGTAGATTGTTTACTTGGTGGCCGCCAGTGATGTAATAATAATAGCATAAGGAACATCTGATATGCCCAAGATATTCCTCTAAGGACACGTTCTAGCGCTAACTTCTACAATCCTTAGTCCTGGGATAGGGTGAGGAGCAACTTGCCGACCGTGGTACGGCCTTCGAGGTCCTTTGATACAAAGTAAGGTTAGCAAACGGCGTGAGTGCCGTAGGCAGGGCGCAGGGTATCTTACCGAGTGACCCTCCTGTACAGCAGCCAGTGGGTAGATTTTGTGTATGTTAATTCTGAGATTCTCGTGAAGAATCAAGTTGAACAGCCTCTGGGCGTAGAACTCAAACTCTTCTCGAGTGTGTATATACCCCAGGAGTGTTGGCCGGGCGACTTTGATGCACTTGGCACTGAGACGGCTGCCATTTATTAGTCCTAAATGGTAGAGCAATGGTGAAATACCATCTACTGACGGGAGGTTCATTCACTTACCCGAGTGGCAGAGATGGAACAGGGCCGCTCGCGTTTCCAAACCACACCACAGTTCCCTTTCTCTTTACGGCCTGAAGACTCCCCTCCCATGTGTCCTTCCCAACCGAGTCAAATACCACGTCGACACCTCTGCCTTGGGTGATTTGGCTGACAGTCTGGGGCCAGTCTTTACCCTCAGGGCTCCGGTAGTCCAAAACATGATCTGCACCAAGACCCTTGACCAGCGCGACTTTTTCAGGTCCGCCAGCAGTCGCAATGACCTTGGCACCGATCTTTTTCAGAATCTGGGTCATGAGAAACCCTGCTCCCCCCGCAGCCGCATGAAGCAACACCCAGTCACCCGCTTTTACCCTGTAGGCTTCATGGGTGAGGGCTAGACCAGTGAGTCCACTAAGGAACGAGGCCGTAGCCTCCTCATCAGAGATACCAACTGGCAACTTGATAGTCTTCTCAACAGAAACTGCCGTATATTCGGCGTAGCCGCCGGTGCCCAGCCAAATGACTCGGTCTCCCACACCAAGACCGTGAGGGTCAGTGTTGGATCCGAATGCGACGACTGTACCAGCCGCCTCGCGACCAAGCACCTCGGGCTTGGGAGACGAATAGAGGCCTGTGCGAAAGTATGTATCGATGTAATTAATTCCAGCGATAGAGTTTTTCACCAGCACTTGGCCCTCCTTGGGGGTGGGAATGGCGTGGTCCAGGCGATATTGCATGACCTCAGGGCCACCAACATCTTCTATGACGATGGCTCTTTGAGAGACTGGAAGGGATGCCATATGGAATAAAAGAGGGTGATGGAGTTATTGGGTTGGGCCAAGCCACGACTCTCAGCTGCATATGTAAATGGCATGCGGGTTCCGAAGTGTCCCGCCCCTGCGGAGATATGGCGGATAATCAGCGGCAGGGCCAAATTCCTGCAAATTTTGCTTGTCCTGAAATATATACAGCTTTCCGCGGACGATTCTATGGCCAAGGCCGAATATTGTCACGATGGGCGAATGCTGTCTCAAAGGTTTCCGCTGGGAAGCGGAACCCAGCGGTCGCGAGGCGATATTAGCAAACAACAACTGCTACGTGACTGGTTCCAACCCCAGCGTGGCTGTGATGATTATCCATGATCTTTACGGCTGGAGATTCCCAAACACTCGCCTGCTAGCTGACCACTACGCGGAGGAGATCAACGCCACCGTTTACGTGCCCGATTTGTAAGGCTCTCGCACATTGTGCTTATACAGCTTCTGACACCAGACTATAGTTTCGGGGGCGAGGAACTCCGTCTGGACATTCTCCAAGAGCCAAGCCGGTGGCATGAACTCGACATCCCCGCATTTATCTCGCGCCACTCCAAAGAAATTCGTGAGCCTGAGATTGTCGAATGCGCCAAAGTTCTTCGCTCGACGCACCGGCGCACCGCGGCGGTCGGCTTCTGCTACGGAGGCTGGGGGGTGTTTCGTCTAGGACAACGAGGCAAAAACCTGGTAGACTGCATCTCTACCGCCCATCCGAGTTTCCTGGAGAAGGCCGAGATCGACAAGGTGGGCGTGCCGGTACAGATACTGGCACCGGAAATTGACCCAATGTTCACTCCAGAGCTGAAGGCATACAGCAATGAGGTTATCCCAAAATTGGGAGTGCCGTATGACTATCAGTACTTTCCTGCTCTGGAGCATGCGTTTGCGGTACGAGGGAACCCAGCCAATCAGGGCGAGAGAAAGGGGATGGAGAGAGCAAAGGACAGTGTGGTTTATTGGCTTAAGCAGTGGTTGAGAGGCCTTTAATGTACTGGAACTCGGGCTGAGTAAACGCATTGTCTTCCCTAACATTGCACTGGCCATCCAGCTATCTACAACTCATGCATGATCACCTCTAAGCCTAGTTCCTCCCTGCAGCGCTCTATGCTATCTTCCTGGAGCCCCCGGTAGATCTCAATCTCATCTAATACCCGACACCCAAGGACACGTTCCAACTCTGTCGCATTCGACGAGGGACCCCCATTGTGCGGCCTGTTTGACTCATCCGGAAGATTTGACTTGAAGATCCCAGCAGCAGAAAAGGGCAAAAAATCCTCGTAAATAATAGGTTCATACTCAACAAGGCCGAGCATCAGCAGTCGATCTAGAGAGACTCGTGGGGAGATGGAGAACCCTGTTTCCACCCCCAATTTCGCTATGGAAGTTACACGATAGCGGAAGTAAACCAACCCCCGGACTCGAAGCTCCTCCCATGTGTCGGGAAACCTTTGGAACGTGTTGTGAAGAATATGATCGAATTTATGACCAGATACATTTGCTGCATTTCTGGTGGCAAAAGACAGTAGCTGGTCGTAGAGTTCGCGACCTTTTTTCGTAACGGCCGCCCCACGCTGTTCGACCTCTCCGAAGCGTGCTGTATGCGTACCAAGCACGATTTGACCGTGGCCGTTATCGAAACCGACTCGTTCTTCAAGAGCCTTGAAACTCGTCTGGCGCAGAAGAATTGGGCATTGGCGAGGAGGGGGACCCTCGATGACTTCCTTTGCGGGTAGTCCCCGGTAGAGCATCTCCTGCTGGACGAGATCAATGTCGAGGGTTCTCGGCGTGAGATGATTGATGTGGGCGCTGGGAAAACATGCGATATCTGCTACCATGGGATGCTCCGATTTCAGTTTCTCATAAGCGCCAATGGAAACAGTCGATCTGGAATGCCACTTGAAGACCTTGAGCGCCTCAATGATCAACTTGTTCGCTTCCCGGGTAGACATTGTTGTTTGAGGTTCTGTGCGGTTTATCATCTCACACAAGCGAGGAGTGAACAGGTTCCTGTCCTTCAGAATCCTGTCCACGGCCTCACGAATGTTGGGAGAGAGCAAGTCCCGCCGAAGAACCGTCGTGAAGACACGGAAAGGATTCTGGCTTAGGGATTCGGCACTGATGGGGCGAAAAGCAGTCCCATGAAGAGGAAATCCCACCACTGTAAGATCGTAATATCCTACAGGATGCATCCCGAAGATTGCAAACAGACGTTTGATCATTTGTAGCTCGTGCTCTGTCCCTAGTCGGATAGCACCATGTCTTTCTAGCTGATTGCGGAGCGGACAGTCCTCGAGCCGCTTCCCTTGTGCCTCAAGAACAGCGCCATCGACATCCCTCACGATCTGTAGCAGGTCTCCGTAAAGAGGGACTTCTGCTCGATACATCTCCGACAGCGCTTCGGAGAATTTGGTGCGGAGATCATCGGCGGTCAAGCTGATTGCTTATTAGTATGTGGTCGTCTGTTAGAAGTGAATACTTACAGTACTGACTCCATTGCGCGCAATAGCAGTCACTGTAGAACGAGCCACAGAATACTCAAGCTGCGCCGTCTAGATCTAGATATCGACACAGCTGTGCCGATTTTCCGCCGCTGCGGCGGAGATACTGCGGAAGCTGCCGCCTGCCTAAACCCTCAATTAAATGCTCGGCGTAAGAACTGGTTTTATGTTTCATCTTCCATTGAATTGACTTCATCCACGCCAAAAATGTCTTGTTGGGAGCGTCTCATCCGATTCAAGGACCACTCCGGCACCGTGAGGTTCGGGGAGCCACTTATTCGAGCTGATGAGGTCTTCTCGCTTGATGACTTGGTTTTGATTGGGGCACTCAAAGCACGACGCCTGAAGGGAGATGGCATGTTCAATCTTGTTGCCACCCCAGACGTGGTAAGTGTAAAGGAGATCCTTCCCCTCTTGTCGCCCAGCCAGGTTCCGATCGTGAAATGCGTTGGCCTGAACTACATGAAGCACAGTAAGTCATTCACTTGCCGTCATGAGGATTCGGCTGACCCATTACCTATAGTCAAAGAGGGTGGTCGCAACCCGCCTCCATATCCCTCCATTTTCATCAAACCACGTTCGTCAGTTGCTGCCTTCAACGAAGATATCTCGATCCCGAAGCTGGCACAAGACAACCAACTCGACTACGAAGGTGAATTGAGTATCATCATTGGCAAGACGGGCAAGGACATCCCCAAGAATGAAGCTCTGACCTACATTGCGGGCTTCGTTGTCTCTAACGATGTTTCTGCCCGGAAGTGGCAGCGGGACCCTGCTTACGCCGGCAGCGTTCCTCAGTGGTGCTTCAGCAAGGGGTTCGACAAATTCGCCCCCCTGGGTCCAATGCTCGTGTCCCCCAAAGTTGTTGGAAACGCTGGAAATCTTCACCTACAAACATTTGTCAATGGTGAGATCCGCCAGGACACTAGCACCAGCGATCTTTTGTTCAATACCGAGGCGATTGTCTCATTTATCAGCCAGGGAACTACTCTGGAGGAGGGGACTGTCATCATGACTGGGACTCCCGCTGGGGTTGCTATGGGAATGAAAACGCCTAAGTGGCTGGAAGATGGAGATGTTGTGCAAGTTAGCATTGAAGGGCTGGGAAGTGTCAAGAATAAGATGGTCTTTGAGTAGATAGTGACTCTGAATACAAGCAAGCATATCTCTGTCTCTCTAGCACTGGCTTGAGGCACCCGTCCAGCTAATATCCAGGCATCGTCCTAAATGACTGGACTGTAGTTGCAGCAAAGTCTACCTTGTTCTCCGCGAAAAATTCCGCCTTATACGGAAGGGATTTGAGTCTAAGAAACCTGTCAGAAGTGTACGGGTAAAAAGTGGCTCGGCAGAATTGCGACTTGCCCATTATCAAGCAAAGCAGTGCGGACAATCAGATGGTGTCCACCGTGTTTCCAAGGAATCGTCCACAATGTGCAGCCACACTCAGAACAGAAAACTTTGTGCTTTTCACTCTCACTGAGGGTGTCATTCAGTACCCAGGTCTTCAGGAGCTCGCCCCCCTGTTCAAGCGTAACGTGCTCTCTCTTGATCTTTGCAGACTGGCAATGTCTTGTTAAAAAGGACCCAATGAAAATACGTGGGCATAGACTCACGATCTGTCCAGCTGCTCCGGCATTCTTCGCGCAGTGAGTACAGTAGCAGAGGAAAACATTTTCAGGTTCCCCTACGACACGGAATCGGACACCTTCGCAGAGGCATTTACCATTCATGCTTGACGCCATGATAGTAAGCCTGGAACTCGGAGCCTGGAATATGCCTGTGCCGGTCCTGGCTTTATCTGTTGTCTCCACGCCCCTCATTAGACTGCGGTATCATCCGCCATCCTCCGCAATACCTCCGCACATACTTGATATAACTTCGATTATGCGAATCCAAGGGGATTGCTGAATCTGACTAGATGATTCACCACGTATTTTTCCAAAATATTGTGCGAAATGGCGTGCGTGAACCATTCTGTGCAGCAATACTACGACTCCCTGGCATGCAAGCATGTCTCGCCCCTCTGGACAGTCCTCGACAAGATGGTTCCACCCAGACCAAATCCCCGCAGCACCGTCGCAACATGGCGTTACCACGCTCTGATCGAGCCACTCATGAAGTCAGGGGAGCTGATCACTGCCGAAGAGGCAGAGCGTCGAGTGCTGATGCTCGTGAACCCGAACCTTTCAGCCCCCTACACGACAGACACCATCTACGCTGGGCTACAGTTGATCCTTCCAGGCGAGACTGCCCCGGCCCACCGGCATATGGCTTTCGCCCTGCGATTCATTGTTGAAGGCTCGAACGGCTTCACAGCCGTCGAGGGCGAGAAGTTGATGATGGAGCGGGGAGACGTCATCCTGACCCCGAGCTGGTGCTGGCACGACCACGGCAGCGAAGGGGCGGCCCCCATGGTCTGGCTTGACGGGTTGGATCTCCCTGTCTACCGGTTCCTGCCCATCAATTTTGCAGAAAACTTTGCCGAGTCGAGGTATCCCAGTTCTCTCGCCACGAGCAGCAAGCTGAAGATCTCCTGGGCGACGGTTGCAGCAAAGCTGGATGCGGACATTTTCGTGTCCAACTACGCTAAATACGAGTATCGGTTCGACGACGGGGCTCATCTCTCACGGACCATTTCGGCTCAGGCAGAGCGTGTTGCCAGTGGGAGCACGACGCCCGCCTCGCGAGAAACCTGCTCGTTTGTTTACCATATCTACGAAGGCTCAGGTTATTCGGATATCGTGTCTCCAGATGGAAAGAAGGAGAGGGTCGAGTGGACGAAGAAGGACACCTTTAGCGTACCAGCCTGGAGCATAATTTCGCATACTTGCGACATGTCCGATGGACAGGCTTACCTGTTCGCGATCAATGATAAGCCGATTGTGGAGGCGCTGGGGCTGTGGAAGAAAGAGTAGTAGCTTGGATTGTCTAAATACAACGGTCTCACTATATGTAATCCGTAGTGCCAATTAATGCCTTTCCTGATGCCATAATCTCCAAAAAGGTCTTGGGAGACTCCTTCTCAAAGAACATCTCTCCGCTTAGCAAGCTCCTTGAAATAACGTCAATCGCATAGGGGAACATCTCCTTCTCGTAAGCCGCAATTGCCTCCTGGGTGACTCCAAGTTCGTTCAACTTGTGCGCGAGGATAACGGAATCACGCATAGCACAGTTGACGCCGTCTCCGACAAAGGGTGTAGTAACATGAGCTGCATCACCGATCAGAGTCACGCCTGCGACGGCCTCCCAGTTTAGATGCTCAGTGGGCATGTAGTACATCAGCCATGGGCGGAACGGTCCCTCGCTCTGGCGAATAATATCCTGCATCTCTGGGGCGTAGGAGCCAAAGTACGCATCCTGGAGGAGGAACCTCTTCACAGCATCAAAATCAGACCAGTCCACCTTTGCGCTGGTGGCAAAGCCTTCTGACTCTTGTAGGCCAATATCGACACGGTAATGGCCGTCGCCCTGACGGGAGTTGAACATGTGCTTGCCATCTCCCATGACAATCATGGAGCCCATGCCGGCGATGGATTCCATTTTGGCGTAGAAAGGGTTTGCCGGGAAGATCTTTGTAGTGATGAAGAGCTTGTTGGAGTAGACCGGCTGCGCGGAGGTGACCTGCATCCAGTCCATGAGCTAACTAATTTGGAAACAAATACTGGGATGACCTACCAAATGTCTGATTTTGCTGAAAGTGCCATCAGCTCCAACAACAAGCTTGAACCCGGCGGCCGTAGTTCCGTCGGAAAAAGTGAGCACAACCTGTCCGCGGGCGTCTCTCTCCGCGCTCTGCACGGCCTTCGACCAGATGACTTTCTCCTCCGGGATTTCAGTCAGGAGCACTTTTCGGATCGCCCAGCGGTCGATCTCAGGCGCGTCGCGGCCCTCACCAAAATTAAAGACCCGTTCGCCCTTGTGGTTGTAGAGCCGGTGAATGGTGGCGTCGCCGGTGCGAGAGTGTTTCTTGAACTCTTCAAACACTCCTGCCTCACGCATAGCGCGCTGGCCACTGCCGGGATGGAGGTCCAAGCATCCACCGTGGGGCGGCGCGTCCCTCTGGCTGCGTTCGTAGACAATGTAGTCGATGTTGAGCTTTTGTAAGACGGCGGCCAGGGCCAGACCAGCAGGTCCGCCTCCTACGATTGCGATTGCGGGGAGGGCCATGATTGGATTAGACAATGAGTGTCCAAGACTGGAGTATGGAGGAAGCAACCCCAGGAATCCTTTAATAGAGCACAATGTGTGGAGGAGTGAAAACTCCGGAAACGAGCGGAAATGAGCCTTAGTTGGTGTGCGGAGTTAATGCGGAGCAGCTCCACTTGCTACATATGTACAGGATACAGTCCTTCTACTCTTGCTACTCCTCCCTGAAATAGATCGAATTCTCCCATCGCGACAGCCGCTGCCCAATCTCCGGCCGCTTCTTGATCGCCACCTCGTCCTCGCCACTGCGCACCCGCTGGATGAGCTCGTCCACGTCAATGTCGACTCCAATCGGGTTCTGCCGGTATTCCTCGCTCGCCATGAAGTCCCGCGCCTCTTGCGAGGTTGCAAAATTGTCCACCTGAAGCTCGAACTCGTTCCCATCCGGATCAAAGTAGTACATGCTGGTGCTCATCCCGTGGTTGACCGGCCAGTGCGGCAAGATCCCCCGCGCCTTCTTCTGCTCGTAGCTTGTAACCAGATCCGAAAGGCTGTCTAGAGTGAACGCGATGTGGTAAATGCCAGCGGCATTTTTGCGGTCGGCAATGTGCTTGTGGTTGGGGTCGTTGACAATCACAAGCCGGTGATGCTCGTCGTCGTACGCGATGAAGGCGGCCTTTTCGTTGTGCAGGGTGATTTGCCCGCCGAAGAAATCCAGGTGCCACTTGATCATGGCTTCGAACTTGTCGGGAGTAGTGCGCAGCCCGAAATGGCCGATACAGGAGGGGCTGATCAGACTATCTTGCGAGGAAGACATCCTGGCCGCGGCAGAAGACAGTGAAGTTCACAAAGACCAAAATCAAAGGAGGCTAGCTGGGCTGAAGATGGGATGAGAGCCTCCTATCCGGGTCCAGGTGCTGGCTGGTCTTATGGAGGCGGCCATGCGGTGCGCTGTTACCGGACATGCGGGTTTAAGGCGGGATCTGAGATGCTCTCAAACTCGGCACTCGAAACCTAAATCGGGGACGTGGCACCATATCTTGGTCTAGCAGAGCTTTGTATTTATCTCTTCCGCCTTCGTCAATCATCCTCTGGTACCGAGAGCGCCATGTCATACCACCTCAACGAGCACCCAACTATCGGCCGCATCAAGGGCATAAGCAAGGTCCCCGGGGTCGTCCAGTATCTTGGCGTCCAGTACGCTACATTGAAAGATCGTTTCTCGCGAGGCGTACTACTTGACTCCTATGCAAGTGCAGACCCAAAGAGTGTGCTTGATGCTACAAAGTTAGGGTAGTTCACGAATCCCTTCCCCAGTGCTGGCCGGAAGCTAACCCCTATGTCTATAGCCCAATTCCACTCAGCCCCGAGAATGGCTGTGAATGGGAGCAAACGCTGCTCCAGCACTCTCTTCCGGTCTCTGAACTTTCACAGTCCGACACTGAGTGCTTGACACTGAGCGTTGCCGTTCCCGAAGTGACCCATGCCAGCTCGTTACCAGTGCTCATCATGGTCCATGGCGGCGCATTCGTCACGGGCAGTAGCTCATATCCCCAGTATGATCTCGCTCGGATCACCAAGTTGAGTCTTGAGATGGGAAAGCCAATGATTGCCATAGGAATCAAGTATTATATATCCCCATTCCATACCATGGTAGATACCATTTACTGACACCGAGCAGTTACCGCCTCGGAGTTCCAGGCTTCCTCTACTCGTCCGCTATGGAAGTGGCAGGCTACAAGCCAAATAACGGGCTGAGTGACCAGCAACTCGCAATGCGCTGGGTCAAGCGCCATATTGCTGGCTTTGGAGGGGATCCTGACCGCATCACATTTATTGGAGAGAGCGCAGGAGGTGGTACGTCCCATAATAATACCATTCTGCTCCATAGTCTTGTCAAAAGCTGAGCTTCATAGCGTCCGGATGCTTTCATCTCCATTCCACCGAGCCCTTGTTCCAGCAGCTCATTTCGATGAGCGGAACATCGTTGCTACCTGCCCGTTCGCCTGAACTGCTTGAGAGATCATTTGGCAGGATAACACATATTTTCGGAACGCAAGACCTCTCTCAGACAGAACAGGTAAAGAGCCTTCTTGCCACGCCGATGCACGAATTGAGATCAAAGGTTGGTCGTCAAATTCCAGTTGGGCCGATGGTGGATGGCGATCTCATCCCGGAGGTGACAAAATTCAAGACTCTTGCTAGCGGCACGGAGGTGAAAATGTTGTTTCCGGGTATGCAGCATTGCAGGAGGATCCTGGTAGGCGATTGTGCTATGGATGTAAGCCACACCCACAACTTTGCGTATTCGCACCGCTTGCTGACGAGCTCCACAACTTTACCAGGCCATGGCTCTCGCTCCCCGACTGGCAGCAAGAACAGACATCCTGGCCAAGACCCTCGTTAACATTGTGTCGACTGTTTTTGCGGACGTGGATCCAACTGTCGCGCCAGCCCTCGCTGCAGCATACGAGCTCGACCCTGCACTCCCATGCAACACGCCCGAGTCAAAGCAAAGTGTGCTAAACTTCGGCAATGACGTTTGTTTCGCGGCCGCCGCGCAAGCGTTTGCCAAGTCATGGGGTGCTCTGACTAGCCCTGGTACGGAGGCTCTGCTTTATCGCTTCAACTGCCCAAATCCCTGGGAAGGGCCGTGGAAGGGCCGCGCCACTCACATTCTAGACATTGCATTTGCGCTGCTGAACTATACGGACCACCTCTCGGACGGACAACGCCTCTGTTCAGAGCGATTCGCCAGAGATATAATTGCATTTGTCAACGGAGAGAAGCCATGGGCAGAATATGAACCTGGCAAGGCAGAGGGCTCAATGGTATATGATGCGCCAATGGAAGGAGGGCAGGACCGTTCGAGGTTTGTCAAGGGCGAGGCGGCAGAGGAAACTGGACGAAGGTATATGCTACAGGATTTTGTCAGGCCGGAGCATTTTGATAAACTCATGCAAAGCTGGCAGCTGTTTATGGCTGCCTAAGCGTCAAGTGTCATGATTGTAGTTTGAGAGAAATTAATCACTCTGCGCTGCTACATAAGTAAGCAAGACTAAGAAGGGGGCCAGAGCCAAAAGAGTCCTTTGGCAGGTGGAGACATTTTCATTAATCACTGTTCCCCTACATATATTTCCGATTGTGTTTCTGACATTAAGTATCCAGCAGACTGGAAAAGAATGCCATGTCGGCTTGAGGCCTATACGCCTTTCAAATCTCACATCGTCCCCTCAATACAAGGATACCGAATCCGATGGGCTCCCCCAATTCTCCGCCGCACGTTTACACCCCCTGTTCCGACATCATAACACGCCAATATACGTGCGAATAAGTTTCTAACATATTTCCTAATTAGGAAGACCCTCAGGTAGCTCCTAAGGTAATACCTTTAGCGTATAGGGGGACTTTTAGCTTAACTACCTTTTCTAGTATAATTTTTTTATTATATAGGAAAAATAGCTTTATTAGCTTATAATTACCCCTATAGTTTATAGTAATATCTAGATCCTCTATTTTTACTCTTTTAGATACTTACAAGTGCCTGTTAGGCCTAATATACTTGTGGGTACTGGTGTCTGGGATATCTGTCTACGTGGTTCCATGTCTGTCTTTGTGATCCTGGCCACTTGGTACTTAAAGGAAATATTAAAATTTAGTGCGTTGCTGTCTTTTGACTAATTTACAGATAATCATGTACATGTCCATGTTACCAGAGTCCTCGCAGGACCTGTAGAGGACTGCTTGGGACGACCCGATGAGCTGAGGTGGGCGGGCCGCTTGGGATTTACGGTAGTCCCACCAGCATGCCTATCATTTTGCTGGTTCTCTAAAGCATTAAGCCCCATCATAATGGTAATTTCTTGGATAACCCCAAACTAAAT
Organism: Aspergillus baeticus; assembly: GCA_027569055.1. Lineage (NCBI taxonomy): Eukaryota > Fungi > Ascomycota > Eurotiomycetes > Eurotiales > Aspergillaceae > Aspergillus > Aspergillus baeticus. The sequence goes on from JAPDEI010000006.1 coordinate 261,825, forward strand.
ATGGACATACTCTTGGGCACTTATAGTGTCATTCCAACCTCATATCCAGGCAGAGAGATATTTGATTTTTGTGGGTCTCTTTTTCTCGCAGTACTATCAGTGTGTGCAAATTAGCTCAGGTGCAGCATCTTTAAGATGTTGAGATATGTATTTGTTTAGTGACGTGTATGGCATCAAGTCTGTATTTGGAGCACTGAATTTACAGCCTTCACGGGGAAGTCGTATGAGAATGCCTCAGTGAGCCGACCCATCCAACTTTATTGACTACACTGTAGCTCTGCCAGCTTAAGAACCTCTAATTTAGACTCGAAAGTAATTCTAGAGCTAAGAATGAAAGAAGGCATAGGTATGGCTGTATTGTCGTCACTCTCGGAAATGGAGGTCCTGACCGGGTCAAAGCTGTTAAACATATTCAGGACCGGGAAAGCTTAATTCGATGATAATACGGGCTAAAATTGGCTTTAAACAAGCAACTATAATTAGAAAGGAAAAAAACACACAAAAGAAAAGTGCAAAAGCAGAAGAGTTTAAAACCCGAAGGAGCAACACAAAGCGCAGCTCCAGAAACCCAGCTATCCGGAACGCCCCCAAAGAGGCGGGCAGCCAAAAAAATCTCTCCAAGCGGTCTCTCAAGCTGTGTAAAGTACCGCCAATAGTGGTGCCACCAGCGCAGCAGAAAGAGCCGCCACCCCCGCCCGCAGCGAAGTACCCATGCTCGAACCCGTCGGCTGATACGCCTTCGGCGTCTGGTCATCCACGGTCCCATTCCAGCAATACCGCTGGAAACATTTCGTACATGCCTCCGGGGTGGCCGTGCCCGTGCGATTCAACGAGCGACTGAGCACCGCACACCCTACACAGGTCGACCAGTCGGCATCCAGCGTGCCATTCGCCTGCGTCGCGATGTTGTACCCGTTGGTGATTATTGCGTCCCGCTGGGCGTCGGTGAATTGACCCTGGGTGAGCGAGAAGTTCGAGCTGTAGGTAATCGGGTGGTTGGGCAGGTACACGACCAAGGGGGCCGGCGTGGCCAGACGCGAGGCGTTGCAGCCGAAGAACGTCGGCCGGGAGTTCAGACCGAGGTTGAGAAAGGTGTCGAGGTCGGGGACTTCCGGGAACGAGGTGTCGTTGGCGATGTCGAGGAGGGTGCGGTTGTAGGTAGCGATCAGGGAGGAGCCGGTCGGCCAGTAGTCGTAGGACTCGGAGCCGAGGGAGTCGACGGCGAAGATCACGTCGACGTTGCGCTTTTGCTGGATGAGTGGGTACAGGGGAACATTCTGGCTGGTTTCGCCGCCGTCTTGTACGATCAGGTTGGTGGTTTGCGAGTAGGGGGAGGTGGCTGTGTTGTAGTGGTAGAAGGGGTTCGGGTCGTAGGCAGCGGGCCCGTTGACGCTGGAGTTGGTGGAGCTGGCGGCGTAGTCGAAATCCTGGATGGCGGTTTTCAGGAACGTCACCATGGAGGAGTTGGGCGCGGCGGCTTCGTATCCCTCGAGAGCTAGCTCGAGAAAGTACAAGATATCGTGTCCATTCTCGTTCCAAATGTCGCTGGACGTGCCAGTGATGAAACCCGCATTGTCGAAGCCCCGGACGCAGGTTTCATTGTCAGGCACGACCCCATCGACGAAGCGAGTGCCCAGATATTCCAAGGGGGCGAAGCCGTAGATATCATCATCGTAGGTACCCCACTCCCACGGCGTAGTCTCGTAAATGGGGTACTTTGCCGGGGAGCTTGCTAGGGTCTCGGTGCTTTCATGGTTGCCAGTCATGACTACTAGAGGCATCGGCATGTCACCACTCTGGAAGGACTGGGTCTTTGCAATCGAGGACCAGGTGTAGTCAACACCACCATGGCTAGCATTGAAGAAGTTGTATCCCTGGATACGGCCCCTGGGGAACATATGTCAATACTATTTCTCGGGTCAGGGAACAAGCTAAGCTTACCAGAAGTCCGCGTCACCAGTCTTGAATCCAGCATCCCGCTTGCTCTTGACTTCGGCCGAGATGTTTCCCCAGAATTCGATATGCGACATCTTGGCTGGGCCAAAGATAATCTCCTCAGAGTTGAAATCCCACAGGTTCTCCTGTAGATTCGAAACTGTGGTGAAATTGTTGACGTAGATAGAGCCGAGAGCCCAAGAGCCACCGCTCAGGGCGGCGAAATAGGTAGCTGACTGTAGCAGACCACCGAGCTGACCTTTGGCCGTGGATCCTTCGGTGCGTTGATCAAAGGCCTTGATAACACCTCCTCCATTCAGACACGCAACAAGACCGCCACCCGAGATGCCAATCGCGACATTCGGCAGATCGCTGCCAGAGTGGTTCGCGATGTAGCTCACAGCATCAAAGTTCTCAATCTCGATGTGCCCGAAGAAGTCCTTCAGGGCGGATTCGGTCTTCTGACGGCGAGTTTTGAGCCATGCGGTTTCATTGGAGGATAGTGCAGAGGCAGGCCGAATTGTAGGCCGGGTCGATGGACAGGCGACATGCACCGGGGCATAGCCGTCCGGGGCATCTGGGAGGGCACGAGACTTGACATTATTCACAGTTCGTGAAGCGAAGTCTTTTTGGATAGAGACAGCTCCAGCATTAGCAACTGAAACTAAGCATCGTGAGCTTTATGTATGCAACCAGTGGTAAAAAAAAACAGGCGACATATTGAGGCCCCCAATCTCTTTCAGTGACTTACAGTTCATGATGTTCAGGGACATCAAGCCCAGGAGTACCGAGGTCTTCATGACGCACCGCTGCTTTGATCAACAAGAATAGAGATAGTTCTTCAAGTGCTGAGAATTCGATCTGATTCATGGGAACTGAGCTATTTATGCTCCCAGCCCAGCTAGAATACCAGGCCAAAGCTAAGGACATAATCAGGCACAGTCTGGCTTTGGCGCACTAGACTATATTAGGCCAGTAACTCGGAATCTCGATCCACATGGCTGAGCTGAAGCCATGATAAGCGGGAAACAATTTCATGTGGAGTAAGCTTGATAGTGCTAAGCGATGGTGTGGCCATGGTTGAATGATCCACCCAGCTGAACCCTATCACGTCGCTCGGTTCCCATGCGACGAAGCTACTTTTGTTTCTTGTTTTCACACGCTACGTCTCGTAGCTAGAGCTGACTGTTCTTCATATCAAATATACATCATGAACGTATATATTTCAGGCTAGTTTTTTAGACACTAACAGGTGGCAGCCTGGCTACCTTGTTGAAGATTGCCTCGGTAACCAGATCCCCTCCGGGAATCACACTAGCTGGTTTCTGCTGCTTGAGTAGGTGCGACATGCCGATCGCCTGCTGAATACCCGTAATGTTTCCAATGAGGTCGAGAATCTGCGTAGCCCATTCTTTGGCTGCAGATCCTGCGGCTGCGCATCGGCCTGCAATGAATAGCGGCCACAGCACCCGGTATATGCTTCCGAAGCCTACTTCGCCGGAAATGAAGTAATATGGAATACTGTCACAAATATCACCTGCCATGTGCTCAATAATGCCAGTAGACTGATATATGATCTGCTGATACTGTGGCAGATTCTGTAACCTCCACCGGCGCAAGGCCATCATCCTAATCATCTCGTTGAGAACGATGCGCGTCTGGCGATAGTTATTCCACATTGTGGCAACGGAGACGCCGTGGTAAATGTGATATCTGTTATCATAGATTGGAGGGTAGGTGGATTTGGGCAAATGGGAACGCGGGTCATCGATGACTTTATAAGACCACGCTGTACTCAGCGATGTCATCCACGATTGTAGACGCGCGTCAAGGAGAATGGATCTCTCAATCAACAACTGTTGCTTCTCGTGGTCACTTTGGAGGTGTGCCTCATCAACTTCGATTGCTATATCGTTCAGCTCGATGAGCATATTGTAGAGGGTTTCGATTGGCCGGGCATGTTCATTTCTTCTGGATCTTGCGATTTGAGACAACGCTGAAATCGTGGGTGAATTGTGAATCCGGGACCCAAGTCTGAAGAAGACACTGCTGATTACCTGCCCGTGTTGTTGCATTAGCCATGTGGTATAAACCTCCCACGGATGAAATAACTCACATTCTGAAAGCGCACAATGGTGAATAACTCTAGCCCAACAGGGGAGTTCAGCTGCTCTTCACCTCGCAGTTCCAGGAGCTTGGCTGCTCCTTGAGCATGATCCTTCCAGCCACTGCCCATTTCCGTGGGTCGCGATGTGATTAGCTAAATAGGATTGATCAGTGTATGTTGCTTGGACGAGAAGACTGCAGCTTATAAGGGGGAGTATCACCTCATACAAGCTCAGCAATAACACGGCGCCCAGGGTGGAATCCGATGTTGCTGTTTTCGGATCTCTTAAAGCGCTATTTGTAGCACACAAGGCAATACTATATTCTTCCCTGGCTCGCTGTTTCATGTGCGGCATCCTCGTCATGCCTAACAGACCTATAGCCTTGGTGGAGGCTTTTAACGCAGGAGAGGGGTCATTCTCCAACAGGCTCGGCAGAAACAACAGTAAGCCCCGATGTTGGTCCGTACCAATATAGTATGGGATGACATAAGACATGGCGCGCTGGTCATCGGAGATGGGCGAATAAATTAAGGGGAGTGTAGACGGCGGCGACTCTTCTGTGGGAGACTGTTGGGTGGGACCACCACACTGGCGGCCGGCACTATATCGGGCTTGAGCCTTGGACGCAACTTCCGCGCTCTGATCATAGACCCTCAGGGTATCCGGATCTCGATATCCGAAGCACTCTTGATTCACTCGCAGGCACTGTGAACAAGATGGCTGACCTCGGTCGCACTGCATACTGTTGGCTAATCATTATTTTTTTCCCCCAATATTTAATGTCTGAACGTGCCCACTTACTCGCAGCCGTCGCTTCCGGCACAACGCACACCCCATACTGATTTTTCCTCTGTATACCCGGGCCATGACGCTGTCAGTCCTAAAAAGGAAACAAGTTCGCAGAAGTAGCTTTCTGGTGCATTAAATTGGGGGACCGTTGCCGTTATAATAAAAGGGAGCTAGCTTGATAGCAATGATCCGCTCCACAAACATTCGTAAGTTCTTGGTCCCACATGGGGGCCAAAAGTCGTCAGACAAATTGTGGGCCTCAAGCTCTCCAGGCCGGTTACTAGATTGAAATTAGCGCGCTCGGTTGGACGTAGCATGCCTATTGGTTGGTTCGCCTATGGCCACCCAGAAAAAAGCCTCATCTGCCTCGTACCGTTCCCCAACAAGTGCTTGTTGTATTAATCCCTTTTGCACTGCGGCCTTGTTTTATCCTAACTACTACACAAAACTAGCAAGGTTCCCGTCCACTCCTAGAAGGGAGTTCTCTGGAAAAGTAGGATTGGTCTCCTTGAGGTTTTGGTGGTTAGAGATGATTCTCGTATACCCAGATCGAATCTAGCCCTCCCTAACAACCCGCCGCGGGCCTGCAGAATCTGTCTCCGCCCTGTGACATAAATTTGCCCCGCATACAAGAGTGCGCCCCCACCGTCCTATCAACCATACATATAACTGGCAATTTATCAAGCACTCTTTCACGAGCATACCTTTGGTAATGGCAATGATCTACAATGCTAGGATACGACCTGCTACACGCGAAGGTTAGAACATATATACATGTCTTAGAACATCCTCTAATATTATATAATATAGACGTGCCTCTTCTACTGGCCATGATGCGGGCAACTGCAGCAGAACAAAACGTTCCAGATGCTGTTACAGCAACCGAAGCCGACCTCATAGATACGCTGGATTTCGATGACCAAAGGCATTCTGATGGCTGTGAAAAACAAATGGGTGGTGCACGTAACGGGAAAGCCTTACTTGTTGAAGCGGCAGATGGTGAGGTGGCTGGCATGGCTTTTTATTTCATAACTTACGTCGCATGGGCTGCGAAGTCTGGAATTTGCCTCGAGGACCTATTTGTGCTTCCGAAGTATCGTTCCAAAGGATATGCTAGGCTCTTGGTTCAGGGAGTCGCAAAGAAGGCCGAGGAGTTTGGTTGCTCCCGAATGGAATGGCTTTGTTATAAACAAAACCACCGTGCTTTGAGATTCTACGATACTATTGGCGCAAATGAACTGGGTGCTTTAACAACCTTAAGGCTTGATGGAGATGCGATGGCTCGATTTGCGAATGAGATTTAGTTACGAAAATTTCTTGTTAGTAGGGTGAAGAGATAAGAAAAAAATGTGCAACTGGCTAATTTGATACGTAGTATCTTGTGGATTGTCTGATCAGACTAAAGTTACTGCGCTTGTATAGGAGCCTATTCAAGTATGCGCCTCTTTTGGGTCTTTCTAAACATTGCCCCAAAAATGGAAATAATAAGTCTTAGTATTCCAATGAACTGGTTACTTTCATACCCTATCAAAATTTCTCCGGCCCGTACTATATTTATATTAACTGCCCGGGTGGGGAAAACAATTGGAAAATACGCTATTACCGACTATATGGTTGCGAAATTCTTACTGCAGACTGACAACAGACATTTGGACCTCATAAGCATCGCCTCCATCCCGCACCAAGAATGTGTCACCCGCTCCCCGATAGCCAGTCCATTCAACTTGGTCCTGTTTATTGAAGCGCCGCTTTTCCTGGTTAGACAAGTGCATCGACATGGATCTTCAATGGCTGGTCAGGGCCAAGACAAAGGGATACTTACAAACAGTTTATTAAACGACAAGTGGATACCTCCAAAAAATATGACTTTCCTCTCATCTCCCTAGCCAAGTCAAAATTGTGCCAAGTCTCGATACAGGATCTTTAGGTATTTAACTTACTGTGACAATTGGATGGTGCCAGTTGCCCCCTGACTGTCCTCTGTAATACTCGGTCGATAGGCCCACTCCTCCAGCACCGGGAACCATTGCCTTAAAGCCGATAACGACGTTGTCTTCCTGATTGTGTAACGAGTTGATATAAACGTCCTTTGCAGACCAAGTTGATGTCATCACATAAAAGCCGTGATTGGTAATGTCGGGCCATATCTTTCGGAGAAGCTCCGCATTGGCCTTTGCCCACTGCATGAAAGTGTCCTTGTGACCGTAGCTATCCATCTCGACTGCATCATTGCATAGGAGAATGGCACCAAAGCTGGAATTCAAGGAGTATTTGAACACCCCTGAGCAGTCCAGCGGGACTCCCAGAGATGATAGGGATAAATTTGCATCGACCTGGACGTCGGTCCTCTTCACTGTATTGGTATGAAGAGGACCCCAAGTCTGTTTCTCTGTAGGTTTGAGTTGTACAGTTCCCAGATTGCTGAGCTTAAGATCGTTTACAGCGGTGTCATCCTTCAAATCCACCATCTTTTGCCAGATCCCGCTGTCGTCAATATATCCGCATATTCCCGGCCGGGCGTCAGAGTTTGACGGAGGATCATAGAACCCATGCCCATGACCACGAAACATCATTGAATTGGCATAGCGTTCATAATAAAAATGTTTCGTGCTCATTGCTGAGGAAGTGAGTCTGGCCTGGGGGAAATGGTAGTTGAGAATTCGGCGGAGTTAAAGATCCATCAAGCATGGTCATTTTATCATACATGACATACTCTACCTTGGCTCGGTGGCTAGCTCGAGCCCACAAGATATGACGGGATTGAGAATAGCTTGATGAGTCGGTGGCTGCGTGTGTGAGACGAGTCTTCCCACCTGCGAACCACTCATGAAGATTTGTCTCCACCCTCAAAACCATCATCTACCCTCTACATAGGAGATAAACGGATCGAAATTCGCCAACACACTGTTGCATATCTTAAGAGTTCATCAAGCGAAAGCAGGAAGCAAGTGGATATAAAAACGTCCGAATTGAATTCATAGCCGGTGAGAATTTGTCGAGAGTGAGTAACCATTAATTAGGCCTGAGTCCATCTGGGCGCCGGGTGGTTCTGGGCAATGGTTGCTACACTGCAGCGGACATGGAATCATGTAGTTGGTATAATAGCTTGTACATTACTACTAAATATAATAATAAAAGCGGGAACTACAAATGTAAGTAAGGTTAGGTGTCCTAACCATGGATACATTCAAACCTTGCAACATTACTACTCTAATTCGTGGATCCAGGCATGAATTAAAAGCACAACCATGGCGCCATTCAACTCTATTAACGCCACGGAAATCGCCGAATTCATGCATGACCAATAATAGTTTAGAACCATTAAAGTCCGACTAGGGCGTTACGTGCCGCTTCCTATTCCGGAGTTGGTATCTACAACTTGGAACATCCAGTATTGACGTCAGTAACCCCAGTCACTGGCCATAGTGATTTCTATGTCATATGGCGAGCTCAATGAGCTCCTGACATGATGGTCATCCCACCTAACAACCCACTCCTGCAGTCATCTTTGCGGAGACCCCTCGACCAGAGATACTCTAGGTCCCCCTCTAGTTAATGTGGCTTCCCTTGCTGTTCAGATCGACAGCCAAAAAGAATAAATGGAGAAGACCTTTGATGGCTCGTACGCCAAAACTTCTCAGGGCTACTTGGATTTTTGTCTGAAACTAACTGCCATCACAAATGTCAGTGATAGATGTTAAGGTGCCGCCCTACGACTCAGTCAATACCTTGCTTCTTAGCTGGAAAGACTGCGAGGAACCTATTAAAAATCAGCTGGAAAAGCTTCAGGAAGCAATAAAGCATTACTACAATTATGGAGTCGAGCATTGGGAGATACCTAAGCAAACGCCCTATAGATCGCTAGACAGAAAGCTTTCGCTGTTCATGGACGAGTTTGATGGTCCGAAGAATCTGCTAATTTTCTATTATGGAGGCCATGCTATTAAGCATGAGGCGGGGGGTGGGATTATTTGGACATTGTGAGTCCTTGTATAGATCAATAGAAATTTAGAGGTGTCACTGATAGACTAAAAAGATACAATGACCCGGAAACTCCTGCTCTCTCCTGGAGGTCTCTACAGCAAAAGCTGCTCGTCGATGTGGATGCTGATGTACTTATCCTCTTGGACTGTTGTTATGCTTCCAGCTCAGTACAAATCCTTGATGAGGAAGCTGGCTCTTTGCCGACTGGAGCCGTGACAATCCTGGGAGCAGGAAGCTATGATGAGGAAGTCCCTCTCCGTGGAAATTATACCTTCACGCAAAATCTTGTGGCACAAATTGAAGTCGGCTCTATAAAACGGCAGAAAATCGACAAGTTCTGGAGGCAAATGCTTCGAAGAGCCCAATCTTGGCAGGCCCTTCAATTTCCTGGAGAAAGGAACATGGTCAAAGTGCCGAACATCGTGAACTTGACAGCTGATTACGTTTCTCGAACAATCTGTCTCGATAGATTTGAAAGGAAGCAGGAGACTAAACAAGCATCCCGTCCCCTGTCTGCCCCACTCGGGGCCAATGAACACATGCGCGATGCGTCTGGAAATATGGATGGTCTCAACCCGTCCTTGCCACTCGACTTGGATAGGCGCATGAGTCCACACAACCTCCGAAGGCAGCCCGAACCAGATCAATCAGAGAAGCAATATCTGGCTGTCTCGCCAGAGATCCAACCATACCCTGGTGTTCAATATCTTCCTAAGAAAGGCCTTGAGCCGGCACGCCGGGAAATAATAGCGTGAGCAAACATGGATACGGATCGATATATTGAGACCGTGCTAAATATTGCAGGGCACAAACCTGGCTTGAGCAGCTGGACATGATACAAGAACTATTGTATCAGGAAATCGAGGACAGTCCTCACCATAAACATGAGGCCCGTGCAAATATTAAAGTAGCCGTATTAGCATCTGGCATCGATGCGCGACGTCCAACCATAAAAGCGGCCCAGAAGTCGGGACGGCTGGTAGCTACAAGAAACTTCGCTTCGGACGGTGGTCCAGAAAATGATGACGACAGCTCTGGGTATGGCAGTGATGGCGTTGTTTCACTGCTTCGCATGACCAAGTACGCAAATTTGTATGTCGCGAGAACTGGTGGACTCTGCCAAGAAGACTCCGCCATAGCAGAGGTAGGCGATTATATCAGTTTTTTAACAGTAGGAGTCGCAAGCTGAGATATGCATACAGGCAATTCACTATTGTGTGGACCCATGGGACGTTGATCTCATCATCATGCCATTCGGCCAGGATTCATTCAATCAGGAGATTGATGGAGCTCTACAGCGGGCAGCGGCCTGTGGAAAAATCATGATGGCGGCCTCGGGCAACTCCTGGCCACCTGGGAAAACAGACCTAAGTTACCCAGCCTCAAGTCCTGATGTGATAGCAATTTTCTCTACTGATGGCTATGGGTATCCATCCTGTTACAACTTTCCTGCAAGAAAGTCTCAGAAAAACTTTGCCACGCTTGGTGAAGCGGTTCCTAGTTTCTGGAAGAGCCAAAAGTTGGGCAGAACTATGTCTGGCACAAGTATATCATTGCACGTTGCAGCTGCGCTGGTTTGTACAGCGTTGGTTTACGCCAACTCTACTGTCATCAGGGTTGAGCATGACAGAAGGCTTTTCACTCAACGGGGAGTGGAGGCACTCCTTGGTCTAATGTCCAAGCCCAAATCCGGATACGACTACGTCGTACCCTGGAATCTTTGGAACGAAGACCGAAATCCGAACGAAGTTCGCACTCTGATTAAGGAGGCTATTGATCAGTTATGATTGCGAACGTCATGTTATGCCTGTCATGACCTGTTTATTCTCGCTCTTCTCTAAAATCTAAGCGACATATAGTAGGTGCCGTGCTGCTAATGAATGGTGATGCTACTGTCGGTAACACTAAAACATTACTTAGATGCTGCGTGTATTTGCTGCACAAGCATCGGGATTGAACCTCGGAGAATGGATGAATGCGTTTATGGGAGTCATCCTGGTTCTTGATTCAACGTGACATATCAGGGATCGTTGTGCTTTCTATTCTACCTATAATATCCTAGCGTCAATTGGTGAAATTTGGGACTATACACGGGGAATCTTGGCGCAGTAATCCATGTGGCATGGAGTGATGGATTAGGACCCAGAACCCAGTGGGTTTTCTGGGTTTGGTTGAGCAAGTCTCAAAATAGCCCTACGCTCTACTGTTGTATGTTCTGACCTTTTCTGCTCCTTTATAGGTAATTCGTGGCCTGGTGCGAGTATTAGACTGCTTCTGGTAGTGATATTTTGACTAACATTATGTCTCATCGTTACATGGCGCATCTTTAATAAATGTTGATACGCGATGCAGAAAAGTATGGCAACCTAATCTAATACAAGCTGACAGTCTAGGATTTGGGGTCCAAAGCTCCTCCTCACTTGGCTTCTGCCTGTATCTCGCTTCATGGCAAGGAAGCCCGCAGTCTTCATCCCTGCAACAAGTCTAAACTTGCTTGTTGCTGCATGGATCCAATTCAAGGTCCATGACTGGTTCCAACATGAAACGGTGCGTGTGTGCTTGGGTTTTATACTACTGCAGGGTTGTGCTAATTACGCCTGCAGCCAGAGCAAGGAAGTCTACGACATTCCACTTCCATCCGGTGATAGAGGGGCCCCACGGTCCCATGGTTCTTTATCGCATAGAGCCTGATGAGATACTCGACGAATCTGATATTCAATGCCTGGGTTATAAGAACAAAAACACAGCATGGTGGGATAGCTTACAAATCTATGGCCCAAGCAACACACACACGCAGAGGCTGCGAGCCAAAGATCGGGACGGGAAGTTAGCGCTGTCCGAAGAAGTCACGGCGATATTTATACCCCATGACGCTGCCGCAAATCCCCAGACAGGGCTCACGGATAACGTGTGGGTTTGCTTGGGAGTGTTACAGACTCCGTTTGCCGTAGAGCACAATGCAATTTGTGGTATGCTGCGGGCAGCATACCCTGACTGGACTGGGTAAGCCGAACGGAACAACGATTATTTACCGCGTGTCCTACTGTGCTTGTTTAGGTTTTAGTGCCTTAAATCTTGGTTTTAACTTTTGCCTAATAGGCCTGATTAGTTTGCTTATACCTGCTCGCAATGCGCATATGCAGTTTTGTAATGGAGATAATATAAAGTGTATTACTAAGTATTTCTCCTTTCGCACTGGAATTATGCTGTCTTGTTTGTAGACAACTGGAGGTAGTTGTGTTATGAAAGCAATAGGGTTAAGGGGGATAATTGTAATATGGTTTCCTTTATAGTCTTTGTCTCATGGATGCTAGCTCTAATGGGTATTCTAACTACAAGCCACTATGTTAAGTAATAGATTCAGGCAATCATAGATGCCATAGGAAGTCCGCAGGACCCACCCGAGCCCCAGTGCCAAAGGTATGAAAGAAAGGACAATAGAATGACATCTCCTACCATTGCAGACATACCTAGGTCCTGCATCCCTGCTCCTGTGAATATAGTCGAGTTGGTAATTGCATGGTGAGCTAAGCTTCTAGCGCAAGCCATTCAGTTTTTTTGGTAGCCATTGTGGGACAGACAAGTCAAGTGAAGTGTTTCTCGCACTAATGAATCTGAGCCTGAAGGAGGCGGTGCAGTTTGATTAACTCCATAATAATCCCATTTCATAGTTTAAATTCTCACTTTTGATCTTCTTTCCAACAACTCCCAATCCCTATGATATAGGTAGGCAATGAGGATACTACGTGACAAAGATAAATCTCGGACTCTTGTCGCCCAACTCCTTCAGTTCATCCTCTGTACAGCCGTCCGCAAGCGCCTCTCTCTTGCCAGACAGCCTCTGCTTATTCTCGTAGAGATAATAAGCCCAGACTGTCCCAAATGACACAACACCGAACGCGCCTCTCTCTTGCCAGACAGCCTCTGCTTATTCTCGTAGAGATAATAAGCCCAGACTGTCCCAAATGACACAACACCGAACGCGCCTATTGAAAGCGAAATCGCATGGCCTTTAATATACCGAGGACCTTGGTCGGACGGGTAAAGCTAATAGACATTAGATCCGCATTCCTGGAAAGAAATGAAATGGCAATGGATGGAGGGGAAGCTCATAAAACTGGTCATTATGCCCACGCTGTTTCCAATAGCCGCCTGCATGGCAATGGTCGTAGTCCGTTTTCTATAGCGGGGGATGTTTGTCAGAAGCCATGTGAGTGGCAGGCTGATAATCATGTATAATCCACCCGCAACAAGGAAGCAGCCTGCGTAATGCATGGCAGCTCCTTTATTTGAGATTAGTATTCCGTATCCGTAGACTGAGACAATACCCAGGGTAATAATAAATATCCCGCGGTGTTGTGACTGGTCTAAGATATAGCCCATGACCAGGTATGTGACTGCACTGAGCTTATAACACGGGATTGTGAGGACCTGGACGGTGGCAGTGGAGAAGTCTGCACTCATTCCTCTTATTATGTTTGGGAGGAATATGGAGAATGCTGGAGGAGAGGAGTTAGCTGCCTGATCCTGAGAGGCACAAGCAATAAGAATGTACCGTAAAGCATCATGTCCGCGCCGAATTGAGCGAAGCAAAAGACCCAGATCTTCTAATTATAGAATGTTTTAAGGATGTTAGCGCAGTGAAGTTATTTTGTAGATATAGTTATCCCAGGCTGCTGGTCTAGTTAAGTTTGCACGAGAGCGTGTTTGTCCTTGTTTAGATACCTAATACGCGTTTGCTAGCTTATTAATAAAAAAAAACAAACCAGGCCAAGATGCCAAAAACGATTGTTAGGAGTCCATCAATGATAAGGATCCATCTCCAGCCGAGGTAGCCTTTGTGCCCTAAAGCCCTTGTTAAATCAGACATATGGATGATTGGGCTTAGATATGCTGTTGAGGTATCTGATTGTAAAAGCGAGTAAACCACCATAGGCTTCTGCCAGCGCGGAACAGGTAAACAAAACTGTAATCCACAGAGCAATCTCCCGCCTGGTATAGAATATTGTAAGGTATGTTACAAGCCCTAGCTATATTCCGCCCTTAAATACTCCGAGTAAAATATAATATGGAAGCATACCACTAAAACTCTATAGTTAACACTAGCTAGTGTTACTATAATGCCCTAGTAAGTTATAATAAAAGCAATCCATTATAAGGGCCAAATATATTTAATTACCTAGTTAGAGGGCAGCTCAACGCTAATATATATTATAAAGAAGATTAATACAAGGATGTAGTATTGTTGCCCATGGAGGCCTAAGTCTTTTTTAAGGCCGTAGAGACTGTAAAGTAAAGACGCTTTAGATGGTGTATTCATTGGCATAGAGAGTGAGGCTTACCAAGTATTTCTAATATTCACACTAGAATGTTAGCATGGGCATAGATAATAGAAAATCGTATATACTCACTAATTAAAGAAGCTGAAGATGTAAACCAGCATAGCTAACCTAGAGGTCCTTTAATTAACGCACTCGTTGACAAATAAAGTAGTAGCTTATGGCATAATATGTAGCTATCCTGAAGTTAGTTGCTGCTCCAGCTTAATGGCCGAGAGATATATAGCTATTTTTCTCACTACACGCCTCTCCGCTCCTGGATCGACTACAGCTGGCTCAACATCTTTCAACTCCGTTCCGCTTGGAGGCAAAACCTCTGCCATGTCTTGAAGTCCGACCTTAAGCGACATTTTGAACGTCCTACTGTGCACCGGAGCTGCACCAAAAGTAAACAACCTTGGAAGAGAGCAGCTAGGGGTGATGCGGTTGTCGGGGTGCATATAAAGGCAAATTATCCAGAGTGGATAACTCCATCCTAGTTTTCCTTTGACGTAAGCGCGTCACATTTCCAACGACCCAGTCATGACATCTGCAACTTGAAAGTGTCATATCATCCTAGAATAGCGAGGCCAATCCCACCATCTTCCAGCCAATTGAAGGTTTCCCCTTGACTTATCTCCAACTCGTGGTGGTCAATTGTTGGGGTAAAACTGCGCTCGGGATCTGCTCAGTATGAAAATAAAACGACTAATGATATGCGGCAATTAAAAGACCTAGAAGGCAATGTGAACAAAATTAAACGTTGTGTCGAGACCAGCTAGCTTCTCTGGGATGTCTCTCAGACGAAACAGTATTATTGAAAATTATCTGTTTCTGTAAAAATGTCACCAAAATATAAAGATGTCCCCGAAATATGTGATTTCATGCGCCTCCACACTCCCCTATAGCGACGCTTCAACCGCAATCCAAATACGCACAAGCCACCAAAAAGAAGTTACTCATCGTCACTATCATCCTCACTCACGAACTCATACTTTGACTCTGGCTGCGGTTCTGGCTGTCGAGCTTTCTTTAGCCGTCGAGGGGAAGCCTCTGCATACCTTTCTTCATGATGCCCCTGATTGGGGTAGTACGGTGCCTGCCTGTCAATCGAGGCTGGATACTGGGCCCCGTAGGCGTCTCGTCCTTTGAAGCTGTACGGTGCTCTTCCAGAATGCAGGGGCCGGGAGTTGGAGAACCGACTGTTCATTGGATTCGCTTCCTCCGGCACGCCCCATTCATCGGACCTCAGTGAAAGATCGTATACACGTTTCGACGTGGTCATCCCATGATATACGTCGTTAATATAGTCGTCAAATGCTGCCGAGGCCTTTGCCACGGTTGCGAAATGCGTATCGTCTAACATGACAGGAAAAAAACTTGATACAGCATGGTGGTCCGAAGGCTGTCCGCTGCGCGCCCCGTGCTGGGCGATAGCAATCGCGGTTTGAAACGCGTTTCGAATCTGTCGCCCATTCCACCGCCCATCTACGTTTTCACGGAAATGCTTCTTCGCAAAAGTAACAATGGCTTTCCTTTTGACATCAAACCGTGGGCTTGTGCTGCCCACTTCCTGGAAGTTTGGCGAGTGGACTTGGCGCTTCTCAGTGCGGTCGAGGTGCATTTTCCAGATCTTAATGGTGGATTTCTCGTCGAGAGGAGGATAGTAGAGGCTGATATGGATACGCGACTTGAAGGCTTCATCGAAGAGGCCAACCCGGTTCGTAGTTAGGAACAGAATACCGGCATAGTATTCCAGGACTCGCAAAAATACTAGCACGTATGTATGAGCAAGAGAAAAGGTTGCTCAGACCGTGGCTACTCACCCGAAACGAGGCTGTTACGTTGAAAGTCCTGCTTACTTCGCGCTTGGAGGAAAACATCAGCCTCATCGAGGAGTAGAATACAACCCCATCGGTTGGCTAAGGTAAAGTTTGTCTCCAGGGAGGTTTCGACTTCGGAGGCCGTGATCCCCAAATCACCTAAACACGAATCTCAGCCTCCCGATGAGCATAAAGTCAAATGGAAGGTACAACTAACCGCATGTGATTGGGAACAATGGTCTCTCAAATGAATCGGCAACGCATTCTATGGCGGGTCAGCAAAGGTAGCCCAGGGAAGAAAGGTGTGGTGAGGATCGCACCTGCCGTAGATGTTTTCCCCACACCTGGTGCCCCGTGCAACAAAAGAATGAGGCCCTTTCCTAAGAATCTAGTTAGACACCATCACGGCGGAATTTTCCGGCTTCTTCACTTACCTTTTCCTCGAACCAGATCCACCTGGTCTTCTGCTTCATGTGTGACCTCCTTCTCTTTGAAATGCTGCGTAATCAAGGATTTTACCATTTCTTTATGGCCCTCAGGAAGAACGAGTAGATTGAACGGATCCTCGTTCGCTCGCGCGATTTTTCGAATCGTGGACAGCTCGAGTTTCTCTGCGTGACGTTAGCAACATGAACTTAATCTGCCATCAGGGAGTACTAGCCCCATTTACGACTGCGCAAGACAAAGGCGAAGACACGATGCGGGAGTATCATCAGCTCTTCGGCACTCAGGGCATTAATACCGGTCGTATCTCGCAACCTGCGGGTAGAAACAGCTGGGGAGGGAAATCCTGTCAGCCGACTGCGAGATCCCTTTCGCACGAAGCTGTCCCGATGGGCCTTGTTGACGTGAAGACCGGTGTACCTTGTTTCGCCCTTGCAGCATTCTTCTACGCAGGTCGGGAATGATTCGTCGTCGTCCTCATCTTTGATCTCGTTATTTTCACCCAACAGTTCCTTGATCTCAGGTGACCATTCCTTATTTTTCACAATGGCTTCTTCAATGTCAATCACCACCTGGCTGTCAATTTCATTCAGAGTCTCGAGCGCCAGTCCAGTACAATGCATGTTCCGGACTGCGCACACATCGAGAAACAGCTTGCCTTGCGTGACGAGTGATTGTCGAATCTCCGAGTCCTTCGCGAAACGGATAGGGAAAACAGGTAAGGAGGCAATATCCCTCTCTCCTTCAAACTGTGGAATCTCAAAACGCTCTCTCACGGGACCTAGTTGTTTGCCGTCATAGTCGATAGAGACGCAATATATTTTCACTGGATTTGGGCGGACCCACCCAAACCCCGTCGGGCCTGCTGCGTCCACGATCGTGGGCCGATGTTGCGGCCCAGTTACCTTGTACACCTGATATGCCTGTCGCCTGTTTGCAGACGTCATGATGATATCGCCAGGCTTAAATAAGTGCCAAGTATCCTCGAAAAAGATCTTTTGGCAGTTATCGCCTCTTATGAATCGAACGTTTGGCGAAATGTACTCGTCAAGGAACTTTACCAGGCACGCCAAGTCAATAAATGCCTGTCGTGATTCGCTAACATCGTCTTCCGCATTTCGCTCAGGGCTCTGTGATTCTTGAGCGTCTGGCTCATCTTTCTCCCACCGTCGTTTCAAATTGGCGAACCAGTCACGTATCTCTGTTTCATAGAAGACCAGTGGTCGGAAAGGCCGGAATATGAGCAACGGTTTAGCATCGCTGGAAAACGTTGAATTGTGAATTTTCTCGAGGACTCGGATGATGGGGACTGAATTTATGCGAATCCGTTCCGGAAAGGCGCTGGCCTTGGTAGTGGGACTGATATTTGTTTCTTTCTTTTCCTGACCATCAGCCTGTACAGTGAGCCCAGGGTCTTGCTCCGGTAATATCGGCGCAACTATTGCAATAGTCGGGCCACGGCGAGTGGTGTTCTGGACAATGAGAGGCTCCTCTAGAAGAATGTCGATAGCACAGTTTTCCACTGGGGCCACAGAACTGTCGAGCTTAAATTCCGCCCAAGGAAGTGGGTTTAGCCTGGGCAAAATGGGCGTTTTCTGAGAAGTCACCGATGCTTTCTCTTGGTTCTTATCCTTGCCAGTGGGGTCCACGTTCGTTTCTAATGCAGCGAGGCGTTTCTCCAATTTCCTGATACGATCTTCCATGAGTTCGGCGTGGTCCAGCTGCTGCACTACCCGGTTTTCCGCAAGTTCCTGTATCTCTTTTTCACTCATCCTCCAGCGGTTATTCCTGCGGTGCTCACGGAAAAACTCCCGAAGCGAGCCACTATCGGTCAAATAGATATCTGGCTTGTCGCCTATATCGACTTGTTTTATTGCGGCCACCAGATTAGAGAGCTCTACGCCACTAGATCTCACGTTACCAGCGTCGGCCAGCGGGGGCCCAGTGGCGTTGGGAGATTCGGGTTCGGGTTTTGTATTGGGAGCCTTACCATCGTGACCATTTCCAGGGCCATGATTGACGACAATTGTGGCCGGGTGTGTTGCTTCGGCGCCATGGTCAGACTGAGGCTCCTCGTTGGGCCGCGTGGCAATTGGTTCAGTATTAGTCGTCATAGCTGCCCTTAAAAAATGAGAGTAACAAGTGAGAATGGCTTGAGGATCAGGTTTGAGACTTCAGCATAGAGCAGCTAGGAGGATGGCACAATTTCTTGGAAGACGCAGTCTGACGAGCCTCTTTATTCCTCGTGTGTCATCTCAGTAAAAGGGGGTCCCGGATACCGATGCTCAAATCCCAAACAGCCCCATGCATGTGACGAGAAGGCAGGCATTGCATCCAAGCCTTTGGCTCCTGCCGTGCGAGTTGTCATCTTCGATGCGATCCTCATAGGCTGGCTGTATTGCCCTCGGTTACATGGCATATGTGGGCTGTGTGTCGAATTGACCATTAAGAGGATCAGATCTAACCTCGCTGTTAGTGGATGAGGAAACGTATCTCAATGATTGGCAGTCCCGGGGTCAGAAATGTAGAGCGAAACCAAAGCATTCCATCTCGGCGCGGCTGAAGGAACCCAATCCCTCCAGTCTCTGCTCAAGCCGGCCATTCCGAACTGCAGGAATGCGGCTGCCGTGTTTGCTTAAGGCTCTCAAAAAAGGACCTGTGGGCAATGCTGACAACGTATGAGAACAAATCCTGCTTGGTCCCCGGAGTTTCCCAAGCACAGCAGAGGAGGGTGTGTGGGTTGTTGGGGATTATTTTCGCCCCGCGATTTCAAATCGAGTTCGCTGCAAATTGAAGGGGCAGTTTCAGAGTCTGATGAGTCTGACGGATTTATTTCCTGGACACATATTGAGCAAGGCTGTGAGCTGAGGTGGCTGCGACCAAATACGAACCCCCGCACCGCTGGGCTTGTCGGGCTGCAGCTAGACGGATTCGTCGGAAAATGAGCCAAGCGGCCATCTCAGACGTAAGAAACCTTCCTACATCTCAGCCTCCTCAGATTCTTTCACTTTTTGCCTATATTCTCGAGCAAGATGGCTCCAGATGCCCATCGGATAAAACTACAAGAGCCTGCGGTGGACTTCATCGACAACCGCCTGTCCACCGTCGACGCTACCCTTGTCAATTCCGCCGTGGTATACCACCCGCCGTGGGGGAGATATGTCTACCAACAAAATCCAACTTCTAGACCAGTGCAAGCACATCCAATAGCGCACCAAAGTCCATCTATAGTGGTCTCCCCTGATCCATCCCAGAGCACGAACCAATCAAACGATTATCTCGTGAAGGGCTTAGCACAGCTCGCGCCCAGCGAACCGAACCTCTCACCAGAATGGGATATCCGGACAAAACAGACCTGGGGCGAGGTTATGGAAACCGTATTAAAAGCCCAGTGGGTTTACAGGAACCCACCTGGAAAATCTGGTAAAGTCCGCAATGTGTTTCGAAAAGCCGCGGACAAGAGCGTGTTCGTGGAGCCACTCCTGCCTGCGATACCATCAGAATCGTATACCGCGCCTATCTCCGCGGTTTTGGGAATCCTTATCAATGTATGAGTGCCCTTTGCAAGGCGTTTTCCGTTTTTGCCTCAGTATCGGCCAGCTGACAAGTTCCGTCACGTTGCCCAACAGGCCGCTAAGGCATCCGGGGAGGTAAACAAAGAACTGGAGACAGCTCTGTCAGGCCTGGATGACAGGATCGACGACATCGAGCACTGTCTACAATGCTACTCGAGTAGCCCGCGCGTGGAGGCAGCCGCCCTTGGTCTGACCATAGCTATTGTGAGGGCGATTGAGGCTGCGATTGCGTTCTACACCGGGTCGTCCAGTAAGGTCGCCCTTCGCTTCCCCAATCCCCTGTTCGCATATTGTGCAGCCTGTTTCTTTGATCTCTTCTAATGACGACTCCAATCCATAGTCCGGCATTTCGGCACGTCCATCGCGAAAGGAAAACAGTACCAGGCAGCTCTCCTTGACAAAATTGCAGCTCTCACAACGGTATCCGAGCACCTGCGGCGCGAGACGAACAAAGATCACCAAAAAACCACGAAGTTGATTGATGGAAAGCAGGACCAGCTGCTCATGAATCAGCACCAACTTCACCGGGAGCTTGCAGGGGTACACAATGGCTTGCTAGGTCTAATGCGGGACCGATATTTCCGGATTTCTGGTGTTTGCTCCCCAAAGCCCCTTGCCACCATTCGTTTGTCCTAACGAGTAGGGCGATAGATTTAGTTACCCATGAAGAAATCCAGCGGCTTTCCGCGAGTAAAAAAGCCTCCGAAACCTGGATCCCTCAGGACAGACTCCTCCGCGCAGTTGACCACCAGGTCAATATTGATGAAGACGACGTGGTTTTTTTTCTCACCGCCAGCGCCCAAATGAGCGAAGCCACAAAGGAAAAAGTTGCCTGGTTGATCAGGAGTCCCCAAGTCGAGGAATGGTTGACGACACCCTTTTCCAGCGAGCTCCTAGTCCATGGGAATGCGGATACATCCGCCATAGATGATAACACATGCGTGACCTCTATCGCCAGCGCTTTCCTGTCACGCGCAGTTAAAGGTCCATCTCGACGAATCATCATCTCCTTCTTCTGCAGCCAGCATACAGCTCGTTCCGACCCAGATACTGGCGCCATCGGGATGATGCGCGCCCTCATCGCCCAACTCCTTGTATCCAGGCCCTTCCGAGTGGACTTCCTAACTCCGAGCCACATCCGAGACATCGAGAACGGCGACATTGACCAGTTATGTTCCTTGTTCGGAAGGCTGGTCTCGCAACTCCACGGACACATTCTTCTCTGCATCATCGACGGTGTGGATGTGTACGAGACCCGCGACCGCAGCACCGACTTTTACGTCGCTCTTCGCTCGATCTTGGATCTGATGGCCGATGAGGAACTGCAAGTGGTGATCAAAATTCTCGTCACAAGCCCGACAACAACGCGAGAGGTGCGAAAGGCTTTTCAACCAGCGGAAACTGTCTCGATTCCATCGGAAGTGGATGGGCCGGAGGTCGAGATGACTGAGTTTGCTGTTGAGGAAAATATGGCCGCATATTCACAAAGGTTGCATGATCATTCTGTCATGCAGACACCCGAGGATGGGATGGGAGTAGACGTATTCTGGGGTTATGAGTAGAGTGGTGTCCATTCGTTCTACTGTAAGGTCCGCCTCTTAGTGTGGTAGGATGTTCTCATGCATCGAAGCTGTTTTGCTTGATGCAACTTCGGGCGTACTCAATAACGATCATGTAGTCTTCACTTATTCCCGACAATTCCAGATGGCCTCCAAAGCCACACAGACCAGTAACATAACATTACAGAATTGCGGCGATCCTGGCATCCCACGTTTGCAACATTCAAGCAAAGAGTATTCGATATCCTGAACGTCGTCATCATGGTGTAGCCTTTCGATGGGTAGCAGAACGTGGCATTACGAAGGGGGAAAATGGGAACTTGGGAGACCAACACGGAAGCGAAAAGTGAGTTAGATTCACGGTCGGGACTTCAGGTGGCTTACGGCCGCAAAAGGGACCGTCCGGTGTACATTTCATGAATATATGCAATCGAGTCCCTAGTATGCTTTCCCGCAGGGAAATATAAGTTCTGCGCCTTCAGAAGGTCAGGCAAAAGGGCAGAAAACTGCTTTCTTAACTCTGTACTGGCAGTACCATATTTCTCCTTAAAGGCTTTTCTTGGAGAGTGCTACGAAATAGAGAGCTGCTTAACGCGGGCCCGCCGCCTTTCAAGGATAATCCAGACGTCGTCCGGGGTATATCTGGAGATTAGTATTTTATGTCATCCAAACAACACAGTGCACTTGCACATAATATATTCTTTCCAGTTGTCCCAACTTAAAAGCGTTGTATCATACCCGGCAATACAGCATTCGATTTCCGTGCCGGGAGCGTAGTAGAAGTGTCTCGCGTGTTAGCCAGTCAACACCTTTCAAGATTCCGGGACCACCGCTAGTACTGCTGCGCTACTAGATTATCTAGCAGGCCAGGAGATAGCTTCTTAACTGGTTGAACTATACGCTTCGGTTCCCAAGATGGCTTGACAAGAGTCCAGGCTGCATTAGATAACTTAGTTTTATCTATTACTGGAGCTGGTAGGGATTCCCAGAGCAATTAACCAACGCGATAATAGACGAATGAGCAGATTCCGAGCTCCACACTTGCCTTGTCCTCGGGAAATGAAGTCCGATTGCGGTGATGTCTATCGAGGCGTTCGCACACAATTTAAAAGTGATGATATATAGGTAGTCTGTGATATCGTATTTCTTAAAAGAAATTGTGCACGACCTGAAGCTTTTGTTTTTCACGACAAAATGCGAAACGAGTTTGAAATATGACTAAGCTAATTGATTGTCATGTAGAGAGGATAATATATGTCCTGAGGCTCGGGATTTGGCTTTGGTGTTTGGTCAGTGTAAACCATCACTACTTACATCTATTCGAACAACATCCCCAGCCCGACTGTAGCTGTTCTTCGCCACGAGACAGATCCGGTACGGCTCCAACACATACACACATTTTGATTATTTACACTAGTCAAGCCAGCCCCTCCATCACATGAACACCAACTCCCAATTGGCCTTGTTCAAAAATCGGACCGTCGAAGCGGTCTCTAATCAAAATCTGTCCCCATCGCAGCACCTCTCGCGAGGTCCAAATCCCTCTGCAACCGCGAAATCTTCCCCTCCAGCCGCTCCACACAATCCGGCCCAAGTGGCAGCCTCAAAACCTTCCCCTTCAGGTCGCCCGCCTCCCCCATCCCGGTAACGACCTCAAAAATTCTCTGCACCGCCTTCTGCGGATCCCCCCTCTGCTTCCCATGCGCAGCATCATACCGTGCAAGCGTCTTCTCGACGATCCCACCCCGATACGCCTCCGACAACGGGCTCGCTGGCCGTCTTGTCGCAGAGTCACCGAGGAAATTCGTGCGGAACGCGCCGGGCTCGACGATCAATACTCTGATGTTGAACGCAGCAGTTTCGAGCGCAAGTGCGTCGGACAGACCCTCAAGAGCGAACTTTGACGCGCTATAGAGACCGCAAGAGGCCGGGACGTCGTGTCCGGCTATGCTGCTTATGTTCACGATTGTGCTTCCGGTGCCTTCGGGTGCTGCTGTACTTCGTGCGCGGAGAGACGGTAGAAAAGCGCGGATTAGGCGTAGCGGGCCGAAGAAGTTGGTTTCCATTTGGAGTTTAACTTCGTCTTCTCTTGGGTTTGATCGTTAGCCGTGCTCTGTTGTCCCGAAGAATTGTGTGGATTTGAAACACTAACCCCATATCCTCAACAGCCCCAAGGAGCGAATAGCCCGCGTTGTTCACAAGCACATCAACACCTCCATGTATCGCATTTGCCTGCGCAACCACGCCGGGAATACTATCTGCTTGTGTAACATCCAGCTCGAGTATATTTCCACCATGCGCTTTGATTGCAGATACGGCAGTCGCGGCTCTTGATGCGCTCCGCACAGTGCCAATCACCCTATGACCGGCTTTCAGCGCGACGAGCGCAAGGTCTAGGCCGAAGCCGGAGGAGGCGCCGGTTATGAACCACGTTTGCGCCATTCTAACTGCTTTCTCTGTGATTTTACTGGCGTCTCGAAGGTTGAATTGTGAACTCGCCCTCGGTATCAACTGCTGAGATTATTTGATCCCACTGCTTTCATCAAGCTGCATCACGACTTTATATCGATGTTCCGGCTTACATCTCTGCGTGGTGAAAACGGGGATAAGAGAGTACAGCTCCGCTATCTGCGGCGGTAGTCATTGATCTATATACTCCGCCCTCGTATTTTCGGCTTGCTTATGAGTCAGTCCAAGACTTCCTCCTTCTTGGCGTTGAGCGAAGTTTTCTAGATAAGTCACCGTGTTGCGCTGATAGGGCCAGGCGAGACCGATCTTCCTCGTATTCGCGGCATCCATCCCTCCATCCAAACGTTGTATTCCCGAATGAAGGTTGAGCTACGCTAAATGGCTAGCATCAAGCTGTGCTTACACCTTGGGAATCTCGGATAGCTCATTTGCTCTTTCTTTTCCAAGTAGATATAATCCGAATGAGGATCGCCGGCCACTCGGCAGAGCTTCGATTCAATGACGTGCCCTTGACCCACCGAGCGTCAACCAGCATGGAATGTGGGTCTACGATGACAGTAGGTCGGTATACACGGCGAATCTCAGTGTTTGTCTTGTCGTAGCAAGGAATAGACTCGATATCTAGGTACGGCGCTTCCGGGTTAGACGCATCCAGGACAAGAGCGCGATCCCGCATATGGATGATGGTGGGAAAAACACAGCAGTTCATCGACCGTCAGGCTCTACGGTAATCACTAGCTGCATAACTTGCATCTCGTACATCTAACAACAGCAACAATCTTGTAGTCAAACTCCATCTTAGACCTTTTTCCAACGAGCAGCGAATATCCTCTTTCATTGATATATCATGTTCAAAGAAAACGGTACCATAACCAAAAAAAAAGGCATTGTTCCGCGATACCAAAGGACGTAAAAATGAAAACAACACCAAAACTTCTACCATCTCTCCATATCTTGTGCAAACGCACAGCCTTCGCAACTCAGTCGTAATACAACCCGAACAGTTGAGTCTTTGGTCATCTGAACAATTCAGCAGATTGATCGATAATCACGATGGGGCCTAAACTTGCGGTTAGATGAAGTTGACTGCAAGGAAAAGAAATCAAGCACGTACGGATACGTCCAAAGGCCAAGTCTCGTTCCATCCAAAACTGTGCAGAAGGTGAGACCGGTTTCCTGGCCATGTTCAAGGAGCGTTAGACAACGAAGTAAAACTCTTCGAGGTCCAAACCAGAGACCCTCATCTCGCGGAATGTATTCACCATCCTAGTGCCAACACGAGAATTGGGGTGCTCGACCATAAGAGGCGAGCTTCTGCGCTTAAGGAAATCGCGAAGCTTCCGATGCCGAGGCGTATCGTTGCCATCAATCACTCTCATGAGAATTCGCATAATTGCAGATCCCTCGGATCACAAGACAAGGAAAATGGTTCGTCAGGCCCGCCGCTTCCATTTCAACATAGGTGCAATCCTCGTCAAGGTCAGCAACAATCCAGTGGCGTGTAGCAGCGTCTTTAATAAGTGTATTACCAAATATATTGGTTCCATAGTGGATTTTAGGGTTAGTAGCGTCTCGAGGATCGCGTTAAACTTTACTAGCCGTGTCACAGCCATGACAGTCCAGGCCGGGGATGTGATTACAAGAAGTGTTAAAGAGGTAGTCACACTTAAAGCACTGGTGATTATAACCAAGACCTTGCTTAGACCTTCTTCTTATCTTCGGGGGTTTCTCCAGCATCTCTTAGAGGAAGCGGGAAACTTTTAAACCCTTCCGCTTATTATACGCGTGGATGTTGGTAAGCGCATTAAGGAGGACCGTCAGAGGCCATCCAAGGAAGCATTTGCGCTCACGCTTGTTACCTAACTTTGCCTTGATTAATTTATACTTGTAGACGCCACCTGTGGTCCCAGAAGGCTGGCTCATAACAATATCACCTAGTTAGATATCATGGCTGTTGTCCGGTCAAGCAATACCGCCGCCTATGCCAACCAGAAAGCTAACTTGGATAGATGGCAAAGAGGCAAGCAGACTTGAGGCCATGATCGCAGCTAACGTGGTTCTGTAGACTCCAGAAGCCAGCGAGGCAATGACAACGTTATACTCCCCCATGCGACCCCACGTGTAGACGTTCGCGTTAGTCTGGTGTCTAGTAAAGCCGGTCAGAGCCGGATGTTCCTCATCAAGCATTGCTTCTGCAGCGTCCCGCTCGATCGGAAGAGCAGCGATCCAAGTGATCGGATAAGAGTCAGGGATGTCCAGGGCGTTATGGGATGCCATAGTGTGGAGGGTATCGCATGAGGCCTGTCGTAAGTGGGTGAGAAGATAAGTTTGTCCAAAAACAGTGTGGAAAAGGACTATAAACAAAAAATCGAGTTAAGATAGCAGTATCCGTCTTGTGAGGATGGCAGAAATTTAGACTTTGCTGTTCTGAGTTGTGTTTAGCCTCACTTTCAGCTATCTCAGAGCCAGTGTGGTCGAGCCGCAACCCAAAATTTCTTGCTGCTCACTGGGGGGAAGACTCGCTCTGGGTGGGCGAGCCGCCACGCCCATTGTCCAAAATTAGCCAGCGGCTAGAGCCAATTAACGATGCTAGAGCCGATGCATCTAGCGAAAACCTGGAGCGGCGATTTGTGTGCAGGAGGCTGTATGAACCGTGATGCCCATCTAAATAAGTCTCTGATTTGGATGGCAAAAATTTTCATGAGCTTGCGGCCGCCAATGCTTATGATTCCACGACTAGAGTAAGTGAGCCAGCCATGCGGACTCAGAGCTCCACAGAATTCAAAGAATCGTTCAGCGGGTCCATCAACCCAACCCGTGGAGTTTGTCCGTGAACTTAACGTGACGGACAGTTCAGTTCATGCCGGTGGCAATCAGATCGTCTGCCGATACCTTCTAGCACGAGAGGCGATGGAAATAACTTTGGTGCATCCTGGCTAGTTGAGTTATTTGGGTCATTTGGGTTGGATATCACTCGGGATTTCCGTTGTATTCCATCTTACAAGCCTGGCCGCAATAAAAGCAGGAGGCAACGGGAGATTGGCCTATTATTTCAAGTTGGTAGGTACTAACTAATAGAGGCCAATGCATTTATGACTCGTATGACGAGAGGTTTATTTTCTCAATCATCCACAAATACTATCTACACCCTTGGCCCCAATGACCTTCTCCCCTGGGAACTTTACCAGCCTCCCACCTCTCGCCTCCGGCCACCCCATCATCCGCAGTCCATTCTCCGGGTCTCTCATAAACGCCAGCAGATAATCCTGCATCGCCTCACTCGTTTTAACCTCGATCGTCTCACTTGCCTGCCGTGCAAAATCACCATACGTCCCAAACCAATACGGCAGATCCCCACTATGGTACGCGCCCAGCCAGGGCACGGGACTCGTATTCGTGAAGTTCGCTGCGTTCAGATACCGATACGTAGTGAGATTGTTTCTCACCCGCGTCGCCGCCGTCCGAGCGGCCGGACAGAGAAACATGCCCTGCGTGACGGCGTCGACAGCAGCGCGATCCGGACCAACCCTGACATCCGTGTACGGAACGAGCGAGGTACCCTCGTCCGTATTCAAACCGATGATCGTGGGCGCGCGGCTCACGAGCCCGCGGTCATACCGCTCCGTGTAATTGGCGAAGATGATCGTCTCGTCTGCGGTCGGCACGAAAGCTAGTGCCGGTGTGGTGCCGTTGTCCCGACGGCTGCCGACAAAGTCCA
Source organism: Aspergillus baeticus (assembly GCA_027569055.1). Classification (NCBI taxonomy): domain Eukaryota; kingdom Fungi; phylum Ascomycota; class Eurotiomycetes; order Eurotiales; family Aspergillaceae; genus Aspergillus; species Aspergillus baeticus. Next base: position 289,547 of record JAPDEI010000006.1, read on the forward strand.
TGATATCGTCGAGCGGTTTCTGGCGCATGCAGGCTAGCTCCGAGGCTGCGGTGCGCACGTCGCAGCCGAGACTGCGTGCTACGAAAGTGAAGTTTGTATGGGCGGGGTCTGGGGGTGGGATGCCCATAATTGCGGTGCCGGAGTCGAGCTGGTTGGAATTTTAGGTTAGATTATCTTAGCTTTCGCGTATGGCCGTAAGGACTACTGGGCTCGAACAAGGTGAATGAACTCACGACAAGCCCCTTGGCGATCGGATCTTTGTAGTAGGCAAATGCGTGGAACTCGGTTGACGCGCCGCCAGCAGATTGGCCCTAGACACATATACTTCTGTTGGCGGTGCGCTGGCAGAGCGGTTGTACCTGGCTTAGATCAGATGGATGTAACCTACCCATAGTGTGATTTTCTCGGGGTCACCTCCAAACGCTCTGATATTGTCCCGGACCCATTCGTGTCTAATTTGTTTTCGTCAGCAAAACACTGGCGAGTGACGCGAGGAGTATCCCTAGACAAAGCAAACGTACGCCCTGCGCTGGTCGAGAATACCCAGATTGTCGTCCTGCAAGCCCCTGGCGTGCGGGAAGCCGATGATGTCCACGCGGTAGCTGGGAGATTTCCTTAGTAAAATACATGCCCTAACCAGTCTAGAAGCACAGGTAGAGTGATGGAAAATTAGAGAGACAAACTTGATGCTGACGACAATATGAGCCTGCGTCCGCTGCACCCAGTGATGCGGCAGCTGGTACGCGATGCTGGCACCGCCGATGATAAATCCACCTAAACAGCCACACACCCCCATTGTTAGCGAAAAGAATGGCATCCAAGAAACCGATTTACCTAGCGAAAAACGTAGGTAATCATGCGCATGCAACTCACCACCAGTCATAAAAACCATCACAGGTAAATCCTTGACATCACCCGTGGGCGTCCAAATCGCAAGCGAGAGACAATCCTCTGAGGTCGACCCTGGACCGCGGGGGACAAGAAACCCCGGAAGCAGCGTATTAAATAAATTAGGCGAATCCGAGAGATGCTGCGGACAAACAGGTGAAAACTTCGTCGCATCGAACACCGTGGATGCGTTTGTCGTTGGCGGTTCGGGGGCCAGCCAGCGCCGCTCGCCCGTTGGCGGGAGCGCGTAGGGGATGTTGAGGAATTGGCGCACGTTGGGTGTTGTCCCGTTGATGAGCCCGATGTACGTGCCTGTGCTAGTTGTTATTTTCAGCGGGTTGGTGGGTTGAGGAGGGCTTGGGCCTGCCGCGGCCAGGGTGACCGCGCAGGCGAGGGTGAGGATGTGGGTGAGTTGCATCTTAATGGGTTTTGGCTGGGATTTTCTCTACTTCGAAATCCGTCCGCGGTGGCTAGGTATGTATTTGTAGGACATTGCCGTTCTTGGGATATCACCAGCTAAATCCAGGGCTCCCCACAGTTCCCCGGGTTTGCGGGGTTGTCATGTCATGCCCCGGATTCTGGGGCCCCAAATCGCATTGTTGGATGATATTGTATCATTTAGCCGGTGGGTGTTGCTATGCCATGGTGCTCGGGTTATTGGATAGACGGAGGTGGAGGGTCGGGTTCGCAATACGCCAGAACTATAGTTCCGGCACTTCGAACAATGTTTTTGGAAGCCACCCTCGGGTGATAGTCAACGGCTCATACATCCTTCTTCTCCTCGTGGATATCATTGTTAATCCATTGGAAGAGGTCTCAGGATAGAACCCACATCTTGCCGCGGGTACGACCGTCTGCCGCGGTCAATTTCCCGACGGATAAATCAACGTGTAGCCAGTGGCCAGACCGACCTTCCACAGCCAATTAAGCCCAACTAAAAGCTGTGTCTGATTAGCTGGAGAGAGCTGTTGGCACAACATGGCCAGCTAACTCGGCTGGCGGAGTTTGACCGATATTTGACGCATGGCAGATGCAGACTGTTGAAAATAGGAGTACTCGAATCTAGATTGAGGCTGATAATTCCACCTGACCCTAGAGATAGCGCGCATTAGTTTTTTTACAATTTTATGGTTAGGACCGATGCGATGAGATCAGTCCAGAAAAAGCTGTATGTCTAATGTCTCGGTTCTCAAGCAAGATCCATTGTTTCTATACAACGCCGATTTCTGGAGCTAGCAGTTATCTAAGTACCACGAATACTACTCCAAACTACCTTGTCACTTAGATAGGTGCATAAACAGAATCTTGATGGTGACTATCTCTTCTGCTCAGGGGTAGCGGGATGCGCACTGCAACCACCACCTCTAGCCTAACTCACTGAAAAAGAAATTCCAAATCTATCATTTCAAGCCCTGTTGTCTATATATTGCACCGATCCCCTCTCTCAATCCATCCCTCAATCTATCCCGGCTCAACATCAAAAAATATACTCCCCACCACAAAAACACCTCACAAACCTCCCCGGCAATCGCTCCTCAACCTCGAGCTGGAACCTCAACCCGGTGCAGCTGCCTCCGAGGATGATATCGGGATCGATCTCTTCAACGATGTCCGTAATGGCCGCTACCAGGTCCACCTGCTCGGCTTCTTCCATGTGTAGGCCGCCGACGAGAGCGTGCACGTGAGGGGGAGAAGGAGCGTTCGCTCTGTCCGCGGGCGAGTGGAGGAGGCTGAGGGCGTGCGAGCACATGTGTTTCAGGCCTGCGTGGCCGCAGGCGGATATTATAATGAGGCCTCTGTCTATTGACGTGAGGAGAGGGGCTGTGTGAGTCTACCTTGGTTCCATCCGGGTTGGGGAAGCTGATAACGGCAGAAGTTGGCTGACGCACCTTTTAACTTGCAAACTAAGAACCGCTCATTCATCCCATTATGCGGACTTTGCGAGTTAGAGTGGGTGTGGTGTGGAAGCCAGCTCCCATTCGCATGCCGCTTCTGGTTCTGGTACTTCGCGGGCAGCGTTTCGGAGACAAGAAACATATTATCCAAGATTGTATGAGACTTATTATGTTCGAGGAGCTGTGCGCCGGCACTCTCAACCTCGGTGGGATCTACGGCCCTATGAACATGAGGCGCTAGGATGTGATGTTCGGTGTTGCAATGCATAGGTTGCATTGTCGGGACATCCACGGGTATTGCCGGTATTCTTGTTTGTGACTCATTAGGGTTGTTAAATTGGTTAAGTGTTTTAATCACTTGAGCGAGGGTCCCTGCCTCCGTCAGCTTCCCATCACGATATCTAGCAGAGCTGCTTCGTACCTGAAGTATGTGGATGCCACTGCGATATGACAATGTGTTCCACAGGAGGAAGTTCAGGTTGTAGCTGCGTATAGTTATGCACCCAAGCTCTTGGGTCCGGGCCTGTATCGAACAACACAGTGTGGCTTAGGGGGCCTTTAGTAGCCGTCTAGGGAGGAAAATTAACCTGTACGCAGCTCAAATATATATATTGTCTGGACATACGATGATCAGAGAAAGGCCTTTCGCCGTCCGAAACCCGTCGCGTTTCTGATCGACTAAATTGTAAGTGACTGACTCCAGAAGGGATTCCGCAACTTTCAAGGAAAGAGGTTATTTACATTTGCTCGTGGCGAGGATATTAATGCATCAATCTGATTGTCGACAACGCTTTGGACAACTAGAGAATCCAATTCAACAAGGTTATGCCGGGCCATGACTGGAAAGTGAGGAAAAGTGGATAATCGGTAAAACCAATTTAGCAAAATGAGTTAATGAAGAAAAAGGTGATAATAAATAGAGGGATGGCCAGGTTCTAATATGATTAGCCACGCGTGTGTCAGCCCATGATGATGTCATAACCTGCCATCAACAGGAATGTTGGGACTATTTAAGCTATACGCCCGGAGCTCTATAGAGCAGGCTATTGCGGGCCTAGAAACACTTAAAATACCCAGGGCAGACTGATGCCTCGAAATTTAATGGTTGCCTGTGTGTTGGGGGTATGGTCAGAAGAGTACTGAAGGCACAGAATAGCTAACGAACCCAGGTAGGCAGAGTTAAATAGCCCTCATCCTCAACTATTGTTAGTTGCTGCTACTCATTAATGCTCGGGCGATCAGTTGTAAGCACACATACTCATATCACCCATACCCTCACAATTCAGACAGACACAGTATAAGAATAAGAATAAGAATAGATAAAGAAATAAAGACAGATAACAAGAAATTAAATCTCTGTCGCATTTCACAACCCTAGTTCCTACCATTAGAGTTGCGGCAAGACGGCGGTGGCACAGGCACCCCTATGTAGTCGGCCCCGTCTCGGGAATGGCGCCGAAGCCTTGCGGTCGCCCCCATTTCGTAAACCCCCAATCAAACAGTATAGCGCCCTGAGATTGCCTTACATGCCCCAGAAATGGTTCTGCTGGGCAATCCCCAAATCAAAGCGGCGGAAACAGACCAATTGTACTATCCGGAGACGTACGTCCATTCCATGGACACAGACTCGCACGCATGGTATAGTGGCTTGCTTTGTGGAGTGAGATGCGTCAAGCCCACCCCCACATAATGATGGCAGTAGCCTGCACCGGGATTCCCCTCCTGGCTGTGCAGCAACAGGGGCCCGGGATAGAGTTTGAAAACCCGACCGAATGGACGTGTCCTGTGCAGGGGTTCGAGGTCAGCCGGCTATCCATAATCACAGTAGTACGGCGCGACCAGTCCAAGTGAGCTGACGACTACGGAGACCCGTCTATGAATGTTTGATTGGTTGTTTAGTACGTGCAATATAGTTCGGTGTTCGCTCCGAGCATCAGAGCTCGCACGAAAGTCCGAAAGCCTTTAGCTTGGGTGGCTTACCTATATTCTGCGTGGTATAACACATCCATGTCCAAGACAGCTAATTAAACTGCTGCTATTGGTGGGAGATGCATCAGAGTAAGATCATAAAAATAAGCACTGGGGTAATCCCCTTCAGGTGGATCGCCGGAGTTGGCGCCTGCCTCCGAATACCCTACCCTGGCCATCCCCAGAAAGAGTGATGAGACCGAGTCATCCATCCTTAATTGCTCCTGCTCTCTACTCCTAATATAAAAATGGCATCCGGAGTGAAGAACGGAAGATTTAATCAAGCCTACGGAAGCGCCGCCTTGTTTAGATCTTCCATGCTTTGCAGACACGCTCCGGTGATTCATCATGCTACATATCTATCGAGCCAGGACAGCGATCCTGCGGTCGGCACGACATTTACAAAGACAGCCTCACAGGCAAGTATAACTACATACATTTCCCGGTGGCTATTCTAGGCATCACAAGCTTACCAGCGAGGCATAGTCGTCTGCTCTGCACCACCTCCCGTCGATCCATCGATGCCGACGCCGACGCCGACACCAACACCACTCCCAATCCCCCGCTAAACCGCACCTCCTCCACAATAACCCAACCAAAATCCCAAGGCGCCTCCCAAGCCATGCTCTACGCAACGGGCCTAACCCCAGCAGACATGCACAAAGCGCAGGTCGGAATCTCCTCGGTCTGGCTCGAGGGCAACCCCTGTAACAAGCACCTGCTCGATCTCTCCTCGGTGGTCCGTGACTCCGTCGCGCGCGCGGGGCTCGTCCCTATGCGCTTCAACTCGATCGGGGTCTCCGACGCAATCAGCAATGGGACGTCGGGGATGCGGTATAGCCTGCAGAGCCGCGAGATTATCGCGGATGGTATCGAGAGTGTTATGCGGGGGCAGTGGTATGATGCGAATATCTCGTTGCCCGGGTGTGATAAGAATATGCCTGGTGTGGTGATGGCTATGGGGAGAGTCAATCGGCCGTCTATAGTCGTTTACGGCGGGAGTATCAAGCCCGGGTGCAGCGCTACAGGCCGGCCGTTAGATCTGGTCAGTGCGTTTCAGGCCTATGGACAGTATCTTGCTGGGGAGATCGACGACGCGCAGCGCGCTGATATCATCCGCCATGCGTGTCCCGGCAGTGGCGCGTGTGGCGGCATGTATACGGCCAACACGATGGCAACCGCGATTGAGGTGCTGGGGCTGAGCGTGCCGGGGAGCAGTAGCTGTCCCGCAGAGGATCCACGGAAGAAGGCGGAGTGTGAAGGGATTGGAGAAACAGTGAAGAATCTTCTCAAGGAAGACATTCGGCCGTCGGATATCTTGACCCGGCAGGCGTTTGAGAACGCGATGGTCGTGGTGAATATCTTGGGTGGGAGCACCAATGCAGTGATGCATCTGATCGCTGTTGCGCAGTCTGTTGGCATCAAGCTTACCATCGATGATTTCCAGGCCGTTAGCGACAAGACTCCCTTCTTGGCTGATTTGAAACCATCGGGCAAGTATGTCATGCATGACCTGTACAAGGTCGGCGGTACACCGGCCCTGCTCCGGTTCCTGCTCAAGGAAGGCCTGATCGACGGGTCTGGTATCACCGTGACAGGAAAGACAATGAAGGACAACGTCGAATCATGGCCCGACTTCCCCGCGGATCAACAGGTCATCAGACCACTACGCAACCCAATCAAGCCAACCGGCCATCTCCAGATCCTGCGCGGCTCCCTGGCGCCCGAAGGCTCTGTCGGCAAAATCACCGGCAAAGAGGGTCTCCAATTTGAAGGGATAGCCAAATGCTACGACAGTGAAGACGCGTTAATCGAAGCGCTCGAAGGAGGCGAGATCAAAAAGGGCGAGAAAACAGTGATTATCATCCGCTACGAGGGCCCCAAGGGCGGACCCGGCATGCCCGAGATGCTCAAGCCCAGCTCGGCGATTATGGGCGCGGGGCTGGGACAGGATGTTGCGCTGCTAACTGACGGGCGCTTCTCCGGCGGGAGCCACGGGTTTATTATCGGACATATCGTTCCTGAGGCGATGGAGGGTGGGCCGATTGCGCTGGTGAGGGACGGGGATAGGGTGGTTATTGACGCGGAGAAGAGGGTTGTGGATTTGGATGTTTCGGAGGAGGAGATGGAGAGGAGGCGAGGGGAGTGGAGGGCGCCGGAGCCCAGGGTTAACAGGGGGACACTGAGGAAGTACGCTGCGCTAGTGAGCGACGCGAGTCATGGCTGTGTGACTGATGGCCCGCTGTGAGGTCATCGTCTGGTTCGTGTCATCTGGTCTCGGTCTTCGGAAATGTAATGAGAGAGCTTTGTCAGCACTTTGAGCTCTCTAGCGTTTGCTAGTCGGCTTCTGGCAAAATTCAGAGCATACGTTGTACGTATTTTGTGAGATCGGATGTGGGGGTTCGGGGTTGACTGGGGAAGCGGTGTTGGCCAAGTTCACATCCGGATGAGCCATTTTCTGGAGAACTGGGTCACAAGCAGTGGGCTACAGTGACATGGAGGAACGATAGTTGAACAAAGTGCCTGGCTTCCAACAATTACTCGGTAGCTTTATCGCCTGTATTTGAGCAAGCCCTCTCTCCAAGTAATCTGGTTGCTTTCTCCAGTTCTCATGAAAGGGGATGTCGTGTGCCTGACATTCTTATTGACATTGTGCGAGTCACTCGGAGACATATCTCGGTCTACTTTCCACATCATCTCCGACTCGGCCCAGGCAGCGACGTTGGTCCCGGTAAATGACAAACAAAGAATCCCGATTGGCGAACGCTGGAACGAAGCCTTCCTGAAGTGGGCCTCGGGCTTAACAGATCGAAGCTTGTCTTCCGCCCCCAAACTGGCCTTAGCTTCGCTCTTCCAACTTCTTTCGGGCTCCCAGAAGATTGTTATTTACGCAATATGGAGAGGTGCGGGCACATTTTGCAACGTCTCTCAGAGGAGGGACCTCTCCACAAGAACCTTCCGACCCCGAATTTTCCGGCCTCGCAGCGGAGAACGCGATGAGCTTTCACCACGGACTTTGTCCGAGAGTCAAGACCCAGGCTACAGTAGCGCTTATCGGTCCCACACACTCAGACTTGGGGCAACGTATCTCGCGCATGCCGAAAACCGGCGCTTTGCAACATAAGAATCCAGTCGCCGGTTGTTCGAGAGTACGCTCTTCCCCCCGTTTTTCACCCCGTCCTTCTTCTCTGCCCCAGAAACCGTTTCAGCAACATGGAGAACCCGGGGAACAATCGTGTGCTATGGGCCCAGATCTTGCTGGTTCTCGCGCCCTCGTATATTGTGTTTGGGTATAACCAGGCCGGTCTAGGTGGGCTGGTTGACTTTCCATCGTGGGTGCAGCAATTCCCTGCAACCGATACGATCCATACTGCGGGAGCTCAAAAGAGTCATAATTCTACCGTTCAAGGTGCAGTCGTTGCATCATATACCATCGGAGCCCTTTTTGGCTCACTCGCCTGTACCTGGATTGGTAACCGACTCGGACGCCGCCGCACCATCTTCCTTGGTGCCTGTGTATGCTTCGTGGGCCAGACGTTGGAATGCACTGCCTACTCATTAGCCCATCTTGTCGTCGGACGCGTCGTGCTTGGCTTTGGAGTCGGTGTACTCAGCGCCACAGTCCCTGTCTGGATCTCTGAATGCTGCCCGCCCGAGAAACGAGGACGCAATGTTGTGCTTGTCGGGATGTTCATCGCCCTGGGCTTTGCGACCTCGCAATGGGTTAACTTCGGCTTCTACCACATTGAGAACCGTGCAGCATCGTGGCGCGGAGCGCTCACAATCCCGTTCCTCTTCATTTTCATCATCATGCTCACCGTGTTCTCCCTCCCCGAGTCACCGCGCTGGCTCGTGCTAACCCACCGATCCGACTCTGCGCGCTTCGCACTCGCCACCCTACGTGGCAAAGACGTCGACTCGCCGGATATCATCGCCGAGGTCAGCGACATCGAGCTCGCCCTGGAAGAACATGGCAACCTAAACCTAAAAAATATCTTCACCATGACCGAGGAGAAGCTCTTCTACCGGTTTATGCTCTGCGTGATGCTCCAATTCTTCCAGCAGATGACCGGCGGCACCCTCATCTCCGTCTACACCTCGATCATCTTCCAAGACAACCTGAACCTCGGCGCGAGCACCTCGAAGATCCTGGCCGCCTGCGCACTCACCTGGAAGTTCCTCTCGTGCTTCGTCTCCTTCTGGACAATCGACCGACTCGGGCGCCGCCTCGCGCTGATGATCAGTGGCGGCGGTATGGCGGCTTGCATGGTCGCGATGGCTGTTTCGACATATTTCAGCGCGACCTCACATGCGGCCTCGATTGCTATGGCGTTTTTTGTTTTCTTGTACAACTTCTTCCTTCCCGTGGGCTTCCTGGGTGCGAACTTTCTCTACACCACCGAGGTCGCACCCTCGCGGCTGCGTGTCGCAATGCAGGCCATTTCGACGGCGAATCAGTGGCTTTGGTATGACTCCCCATCTTCCATTCTACGATGATATACTATAATACAATATAGTATACGTCGTCTCATATATGATGACCCTCGCTAACAATTTTTTCCTTTGGATAAAACAGGATGTTCGTCGTCGCAATGATAACCCCCGTCGCTATCGCCGACATCGGCTGGCGGTACTACATCGTGTACGCGGTCATCGGCACCCTCGTCGTCCCCTCGATTTATCTCTTCTACCCGGAGACGATGAGCCGCGACCTCGAGGAGCTGGACGAGATCTTCCGCGAGGGGGAGTCAATTTTCGACGTTGTGCGGATGTCGAAGACACTCCCGAGAAGGAGGAGTGTCGCCAGTCGGTTTGCGGGCGAGGTGGAGGGGAAGGCGCATGTTGAGGAGATTTCTTAGATTCCCAAGGTTTCCTAGTATTGGTGGTTGTTACGTGCTTCTTTTGGCTATAGATGGTTGCTTTGCACATAGAGATAGATGGGGTTTCCTCCCGGTTGCATTCAACCCTGGTAAGCAATTCAGGACAAGTACGGTAGTCCATCGCGTTTTGAACCAAAACCAAGGACAGAAGAAAAAGAAAGGGGGATCCTCTAAATTAAACGACCGGCCGTGGTGAGCTTTATAGATATATGATAGAACATTTCAATACAAAAACCAACCCCGTCAAAACCATTTTAGGCATAGTTGTCCTCAGCGCACCCTGTATAGAACTCACTCTCGTGACCAACGGCGTCGGGTCCGCGCATACATACCTCGTCACCATCTCTGGGAACTCCCCGACACAATCCGGAACTGTCAGAACAATGGTCCTATCACATGCTCCCAGCCTTGAGCTTCTTCTTAGCCTCTGCTCCACCAGTTTCCTTCTTAGATAGATCATCATCCATACAGGCTATTGCTTCATTTTTCTCTCCACCGCAGTAGCCTTCGTATTCTAGGTCCAAACTGCAGAGTCGCGTCTCGTCCGCGGTTCCAGTTCGTCCGCCGGCAAGTGTATGTGCAGTTCACCGGTGCTGCGGCGGCTGAGGGGGTGCTGGAGGTGTATTAATGAGGAGCGGGAGGCGGGAGTGTTAAGTATCATTTAGCGCTATTAATGGGATTTGTAATGGCTTGGGCTATGGGGCTGACTGGGCGGTTGTTGATTCGGCGGAGGAGGAGCTCGACGACATTGAGGAAAGGGATGAAGAGGGGGGGGACGATGCACCGACAGAAGGAGATGGAAATGAGAAGGAGCTGTACTACTCCCCGGGCAGTGCCACTCTTAATATTGCTCTGCTATTTGTTTTATTTGGAGGATAGTGATTTCAACGACATGCTTGTTAATATTACATACACAAGGCCCGAGCCGTTGCAGGTGGACAAAAGTAGGCGATCGACGACTTCAGATTGCTCGCCAGGAGCCTGAGCGGATATGTAGACAAGACCTAGCTACACAAGGATGTTGATCAAGAATCTACTTATCATCCGCCCCAAATGTAGCCGCTGCAATGTTGCGATAGCCAGTTTGCAGCCATTGTTCGCTGCGGTAAAGGTTCTTTAGTATCCTTAGGTAGGATCCTCCTAGGTGAAGATTGAAACGAGAGAGAACTCCCCCATTTCTCAAGGTTTCTCGGTTTACCTATTGCCTCAGGGTCTGCTAAGCTTCTTAGTATCTTAGTACCTGGTTAGTATCTAGCTGAATGTTTGAGCTTGGTGCGCCAGGTCCGTGTACGCTCGATCTTATTACCACTTCAAGTTTCCTTAAGTCCCGGATAGCTTCAAGTAGCAACCTTGATTATTACTTCTATATACAGATTTCTGGAGCAAGCCGAGAAACCCAAGTTCCACCCTTTTGGGGTTGGCCGCTTCGAAGCGTCGAACACGAGCTCCTATTCCAACCTGGACTAGCGCTGTGTGCCTCCTCGTATAAATAATTAAATGCTCTGGCATAGCCCACTCATCATGCCAAAGTCCCATCACATCCAATCTGACTCAAGTCCTCGCTCAGCGATTTGAAATACGCACACGAACTCTGTCCACAGGTCCTAATCTTTCTTCGCGCCGAAGATGGACCACAACGCTGCAGCCCCGATTCTCCCACCAGAGCTCGTCTATGACATCCTGGACAGACTCACAAAATGCACCGACTGGGCATTAGCCCCGGACAGCGATGTCGGGCCCAAGTGGTACCTGAGTCTCCGCCTTCTCAATCGTAGGCAATTTCCCTTTCTCCTCAACCGTGCTTTTGTTGTTGTTTTGATCATCATCATCATTATTATAACCACCTGCAATGAGCAATGAATCAAGAGAACGCAACTGACAATTCACCCACAGGGTACTTCAATTCCATCGTCTTCGCTAATTTCGTGGCTACGGTCTTGGGGCCGAAGGAGGTGGTCAATTGGTATCGTGGTCCACGGTCTCTTCCGCCCACCGACGGCGGGGTCGAGATGGGGAGGAGTATATTGAGAGCGGTTATGCGGTCTGCCGGTTCAAATAGGAATGCTGAAAGTGGTGCTACCACTGGCAAAGACCTTGATTCACCCCGAGAGAGGAGCCACTACGCACTCGTTAACATTGTCGTTGAGGCGGTTGACGAGATGGTATCGTTCCTCGCAAAATCCAGCGCCGTGGCCAGTATCGATAAACACGAAAACAGCAGCACGAATGCGGTGGTCGCTACAAGTATTGACGAGACGGACGAAAGACGGAGAGAAATCTATCTTGACGCTGCCGTCTCGGTTATCGGAGTTCTGGGTGCTGATTGGGTTATCGGGTTGCTTGTGGACCGGGGGAGATTCCAGCGTGACGACAGGAACAAGAATCCAACCGCGGCGGCGGCGGTACTATGGCCGCGTGTTGCACTCATGGTAACCGCATACCTGGGAAGGGTATCAGAGATGAAGACGCTATTGGAGCTACCAGGGGTGGATGCCACCTGCACATATACCCGTGAGGACGAATGGCTCATCCCGCCTCTTATGAGTGCTGGGCTGGGAGGATATTTTAACATAGTCAAACTGTTGGTGAAGCAAAGTGTGAGTCTTGAGTCTCGGATGGGCGAAAGCGGGGAGACTATTCTGCATTTCGCAGCGCTGGGCGGCCATGTCAAGCTTGTTCGGTTCCTGTTAAAGGAGGTTGATGGCGCTGCAGAGGCTGAGAACACCATGAACCATACACCGCTAATCTGGGCGCTTGCAAGCGGGCGTACGGCGGTAGCGAGGGAGCTGCTGGATCCTTATCACAAGGAAAGGAAGAAAGGGAAGAAGACGAAAAAGAAGGAGAAGCAGCACAACATTAGTCTTAGTACGCCAGACGAAGTCACCGAGCAAACCGCCACACACCCAGCAGAGCTTTTTCGGTACGCGTTGCTTTCGCAAAAGATTGACCCCATTGTTGAGGCCTTCCCCGGTATCCTCGAGGAGAGATCAAGTTTCCTCTCAGTCGCCGAGTGGGGAACGGCCGAGCAGCTTCGCTCCGTTATAGCCGTGCAGAAACCACCTATAAACTACCAAAACGACGCGGGGGCGACAGCGCTTCACCTTGCCATCAGTTGTAGCAAATACGAAAACGCCAGAATCCTGCTCGAACAGCCGGGGTTGAATATCAATCTGGCAAGAAAACACGATGGAGACACGCCGCTCCACATCGCTTGTGGTATGAGCCTAGCTATAGCGAAGCTAGTCCTCGCCCGCCATGACGTTGACTTACTCGCCCTGGACTCTGTCGGAAGGACACCATTCATGATCGCTGCATGGAGTTGCCGCCGTGGGATTTGCGATTTTCTCCTTGAGCGACTAGGCACCAATATCTGGCACAAGGATCTCAATGGCGACACAGCCCTTTCTCTCGCAGTCTATTCTGAAGATCAGAAGATAGTACGACATCTCCTAGACTCAGCTCCTGGTATCTCGAAGGATATTATCAGGGATTCTATTCGCAGTGTAGATGAGTATCTAGCTGGCCCTAAGCGGCTTCCTAAAAAGTGGGAGTATCTCATTCCAATTCGCGAACGACAGTACCGGATCAGGAAAGGGACATATAGGATTTTAACCGAGTATCTCGCGCAGATGGATGGTCAAAATTAGTCGCAATCTACCTCGCTAAATCATGCAGCAATGCAGATACCAAGAATTTCTAACCAAGGCGCTATAAACATGTTTAGATCTGGTTCAGTTCCGAGCCTCGTCCGCAACGGATCGATGATGGCCCAGACTTGGGATTAGGGACTACCCATTACGGACTGATCTAGCTTGAGTATGGCTAAGTAAACAGAAAGCCGCGTTCTGCACGCCGTGCGTTTGTGTGAGACAGTATTATCAAATTCGTAGACTGTACAGAGCGATATCAACATTGTTATTGTAGCACATGATTTTGAGTAGTGTCGCCCATCCATTGTGGATAGCGGCTTAATACGTATATTCTGGATCCGTCGTTGTTGAAATCATGTCCCTAATCAAGCCCTAACATATGCCTTATGCGACCTAGGAAGGCAGAATCAACCGCCTCGAACCATCTGCAGTACCCTCTATACATATCACAACCGATCTCAAGAATCAAAGTGAATAAAGTTGCCACTATCGCATTTCTTGCCGGCCGGGTCCGGCATAATAAAGAGAAACATCCTTCTTGACCGTCAATGTACTCTGTGAGAACACTCAAATCAACCATCTGGGCACAAAATAAAGGGACATCCAACCATGACGATTGAAAAATGGCAATTGTTTGGTCACAATGACATTGAAAGTGTCAATCCTATATCCATCTTTTGTTGTTCCAATACTTTTCGTCTTTAACTTTCTCAGCACCTAGTGGAGGAAAGGATCAGGGGCTTTGATGACAACAAGGCAAACAAAGCCAAGCTAGAGTAGCATCTATATACCTCAAGGTGGTAAAAGAGAATATTCCTTTTTACTATAAAGGGTCTATTGTTATTTGGCCACACAATCGAATATTACTTCTCAAATTAGCAATGCTCGCGGTCTGCTTTGTTCTTTGAATTATATATATCCGCATATATCGGGCAGTCCATATTTTACTATTGATCTCGTCTCTGGTGATAACGAACAAGACATCATGCCATCTACTAACAGTAACTCAGCGTGCGCGCCCAAGAAATCAATTTCAGATCTCCCACTAGAGCTAACAGACCAGATATTCGACCATCTCCCCAGGCGCGACTGGAAAGACTTACGCCTGACTTGCCAACATCTGTACGACGCAGTGTCTCCAATGTGGGCCCGTGAACGCAAAACCGATCTGTCTGTGCAGCGCCTAGACATCCTTGAAAAGATCGCGAACCATCCAATCCTTTCTTCATATGTCAGACACCTAACCCTTGCCGTGTGCGATGACCATTGGCGCCATGGAGCAGAAATCCATGTTGAGCGCGGCCAGTCCAGCCAGGTGGTCAGGGCGCACCCGGGAATGGAACGATTACGGGGTATACTGCAACACCTGCGCAACTGCCGGCATTTAACACTTGATCCGGATGGATTATTCGGCTGGAAAGGGGACGCCCCGCACTCTCTGGCCGAGGCAATTGCCATATTGCTGAAGACGATGACGGATGTCGGGAGGGAGCTCCACAAGCTAGAAATCGGGGACTGCCCTGCTTCTCCATCGCGTGGTGTGTCTTCCGGAGCTGACGGACTGCAAGTATTGATCACGCGGATGCCGACTCCAGAAGGTAGGCTCGTGTGGTCAGGGCTGCACCGTCTAGCACTTGGCTGTAATATAGCCGACCACTGCCTTGAGGACTTTGTCATCAAGGCCCTCGAGCATTCTCGACGGCTTAGCGACCTCGAGCTGAATGGATACCGTGGCGGCCTCACAGAAGGCCTTATGAAGCGTATGTTCCTTGCTGCATCCGGGTGTCGACTAATGAGGTTGGAGCTCCTATCCGCACGCTGTGCAACCGACGATTTCCGGGTGTTCCTAGACCACCATCGCCGCACTATACGCACGTTCATATTCAAAAGGGTCCATTTACAGGAAGGCGGCTGGGCTGCTGTACTGAATGATCTCTCCGCGGGATTTCTGGCCCTGCGTGAGTTCGAGCTTGCGTGGATTAAGGAAGATAGCCCTGGAAAGTCCTTTGTCCACGGTATACTCAGATTTCCGGGACTGGCGGAGGACGTCGCTGTCGCTGAGCAGCAGGGGTGGCGGTTTCCCTGGGTGGGCCGGTGGGGAAACGAACCCGCTGGCCCACAAGCTCTTGGATGGTCTGGTCCCGGGGTTAATGCTGCTCTTGAGCGGCTGGTTCATTGTGCAGTCACCGGAGCTCCCTGAGTATATTTACTTACCAATGTAAGTTTTACCAAGCGTTTTAACTTTTTTATAGGGAATGGAAGTGCATCGGGTCCAAGACATACGCTTCAACCTAGGATGTAGGATATAAGGCGTGTATAGCACTGCTTAAGAACGAAGACCACTGTTTTTTATTTTGCTTTTGGCGTATTTTCCTTTTATGTATTTTAAGGGTAGACATATCACGTGCTAAATGAATTAACTGACCGTGAAATGCTCATATCACACCCACGGCGTATTGGGTATATTTACCCCTATGTGTATCCCAATTAATTCCTAGATTGTGGGTTGCCCTCAAAACCGTTTCTCACCCACTGCAATTGATATGGGCCCGTCATCTGACAGAAAATATGCCCGGTGCCTTGTCGAAAATGGACTATGTGTCCCCTGTAAATGTTTGGTCTATGTCAGTGAACAAGAATGATTAGTTCCTTGATCCTACGGGCCTCGACTGGGGGGGTTGAAGTTGGTATTTTGTAACAAAGGATATCTTAGTATCCTTTAATGTGTTTAATTATATCATTGTCCAAAAGGTTGAATGCCTTTCACGTCGTCTATCTTTGTTTACTCAAATATATATAGCCCATTACTATTCCTAAATTTATATTGACAAATACTCATCTCGAGTACAGCTTGCAAAATGTCACACAAGACGAATACAAGCCCGCTACCAAACGCAAAGGTGACCTCTAACAAGAGTACGGGGAAAAGTGTCTCGGTCAAGTCGATCTTCGACCTCCCCACCGAGATCATCGATCAGATTGCAGCCTTAGCAGTCGATGAAGGTCAAGGCCCAGCTCTACGGCTCACATGCAAGTATCTAAATGAGATTTCTACTCGACGCTGGGCGCGCATTGCCTTCGGGGACTGGACAACTGACTTTTCTGCACAGAGCCTGAACACACTGGAACAAATTGCTAACCAGAAGCAAATAGCCCCGCACGTGAAGCGATTGTATATCGGCGGAAATATTACGGATCACGACCTTGGGAAGCACATTGCCTGGGAACAAGATGGCCAGGGCCATGTTAAATTCCAGCAGCCGGCTGTCCAGCGGGTCAGGCGGATCCTCCAGCAGCTCGAGAACGTACGGGACATTCAAATCGACCAAAGAGGTGCCATATTTACCGGAGTTGGTCTACCTGGAGCGTTCTGGCTTGGAGAGGCCCTGGGTATCCTCTTCAGGATCCTGGCCGAGCTCAAGAGGGAGGTCGAGGGACTCGGCCTGGCGCGCCGCGCATACGGCACGCGCCCCTGGCAGGATCTACCCGGTCTCACTGTTCCGGTCCTTGACGAGGTCGGTGCCCGCGGATTATGGTCCCACCTCAGGGTATTCTCGCTTCGATCCTCTGAGCCACCGTGGACAATGCCGGCCAAGGTGTGCGAGCATGCACCGCGCCTAAGCGAGTTGGAACTATCCTTCAACGGCGGGCTCTCCGGACAAGTGCTGATGAACCGCCTCTTCGGCGTGCGAATCCCCTTCCAGCTCGAAGTGCTCAATCTCCGCGGCGTCCCCGCCGTCCACGACGACCAGCTAATGGCATTTCTAGCCCCGCATGCCCGCACGCTCCGCAACCTCAAGTTGACGGATATGCGCTTGGAGGAACATCGATCTTGGGTTCGCATCCTTCAGCGCGTCGTGAGGGAGTTCTCTGCGCTGCAGACGTTCAAGTTCGCAAGTCTGGCGGAGGGGCTCCCTCCGGATTCACGCGTGGTCCGGTTTCCCGGTCTTGCGGCTAACCCTGTAGTGGATGCGGTGCGAGGCCTTGAGTTTGACCTCGTCCATTCGTGCCGTTTACACCGTCCTAGGGGAGACTCGGTTGAGTGGTCGGGTGAGGGAGCCGATCTCGCACTGCAGAAACTTGTCGATCTTGCGGTGCTTGATTTTTAAACTAATACTTGCGTTCCGTATTGGCGGTTGGATTGACGCTCGGAGGGTGGTGGCTACTGTGAGACCGCTTGATCGGATAGAATAGTTGAATGAATTTATCATTGGACTGAACCGCCGTTGTGAAATATGTAGCGCTTATTTAGGTAATGGATGCATTACTACTAGATCGAACAGTACAAGCCACTAAATGCGTGCCTAGTCACGAAGAAAAACGTATTACCATATTTACCGTTGTAGATCCTCTATTGTTCTTCCTGTAACTCCCATATTGCGACTGCCCTCCCTCCCAATTGGCATCGGTTACGACTGCGAAATCATACCTGCCCACCAAGTGCATCTGTCAGTTCAGACAACAAATCCGAATGAATGCCGTTTCCTCTACCGAGCGCTTGGTCTTACCCTTAATAAACAAGGCCTGCCTCGCGGCACTCTATATTTCATCTCTGCTAATAGGCTTAACATACAGCTTATCTAGAGGATTACACTTAAAGTTAAGAAGGCGACGACTGAAATATGTCGTGTGGCTGCGGGTCAAACAGGTGCTGGGCTTGGAACGCTGCCACCGCATAGCCTGTTTTAACTATACCTAGAAGATTTATGATAGATATGCAGCCTGAAACGTGGAATCCACCGATCTATGCCCGTCGGTATCTGGCTGTGCGGCCGGCTGTGGAGGAAGAGTAAGATTCGTAGAGAACTTTTGGGAGGTCATGGGGGGGCCTCAGGTCTTGTACCTTTGGTCGCTCAAGTGGGCGGGAATGAGCAGGAAGGAGAGTGTCGAATGAAAACCCGGGTAAAGACGGGGATATCAGCCTTACCTAGATATAGTGGGGGATATGTCCGATAAATCCATAGGATTGGTGGCTTGTGAGCCTACAAGGAAAGGGCCGGTATAGGAAGGAACGGTGGGGAATCAGCGTGAATGAAGTGTAATAATCATCCCTCCGGGCACACTCATTACCTGCCTGAGTTCCAAATCATTGCTCATACACACCCAGTCGAGCAGGTTGATACTGAAGATGGTACGATTCTTCATCAGTGTGGCTGTTATAGTTATCGCACTCCTTGCATCGCGTGGCCTAGCCTTCAACATCAGCGTCAATGGAACAGGCGCCCCTCCGGTAAGCCAGAAATCCTTTTCAAGCCTTTTCAAGAGCTCTCTGGTACTAACGCAAGCCAGTGCGATCTCCTCATTGAAGCTGGTCTAGGCGATCGTCTTAGTTTCCCTCCCGACGCCGAGTTCGAGCAGCGCATCCAGTCCTACTGGGCGTTCAACACACGACGCCGACCCTGGTGCCTTTTCTTGCCTCATAATGCGACCGAGGTGTCAGCAGGCCTGGTAGCCTTACTCTCAAGCAAGAACGACGTCCATAAAGGCGCTGGCGACTGGCATATCGCAATTCGAGGCGGCGGGCATCACCTGGGATATTCGAACAACATCGAAGATGGAGTTACCATCGACCTGAAATACCTGAATCGGACCACCTACGACCCCGAGACAAATCTTGCCAGTGTTATGCCGGGCAGCCTGTGGGAAGAGGTGTATCGAGAACTACACACGCACGGTGTGCTTCTGCCTGGCGGTCGTGACGGAACTGTAGGGGTGCCTGGCATTCTCCTTGGCGGGGGATCAAGTTACTACATGGGCGAACACGGCTTTGGTTGCGACTCTGTCAGAAATTTTGAGGTTGTGCTGGCGGACGGGTCCATTATCAACGCCAATGAACACGAGCACTCCGGGCTATGGCGGGCGTTGAAAGGTGGCGGCAGCAACTTCGGCATCGTCACACGCTTTGATATGGAGGCGCTGCCGGATACACCAATCTCATATGGTATGCGGTCAATGCCATCAAACGCGTCGGAGCAGTTTGTAGATGCTATCGTCGACTTTACGGACAATCAACAACAGGCCTACCCCAAAGACGCCTTGATTGCTCTAGTCTTCCGCCTCGCTGGGGTAGAGCTTCTGGCTACATCTGAAGTCAACACTCAAGGAGTCGTGAACAGCCCTGGGTTTGCCAAGTTTGCCCACATCCCACAGATCGCGCCCTATACCCCGGTTGTAACAAATCTCTACGCCTTGGCGCCTATAACAACCCTCCCTGGAGAATCCTGGTGAGTCCCACCGGCGTGTGACGGTAGTGCTGGACGTACTAATCCGACCTTAGGTCCCTTATTGAGACATTGACATTCAAGACCAACAGGAAAATGCTAAACTACGTACTCGAAAGGAACAGGCAGCTCGTTGCAGATGTGGAGCTCGCCATCGGCCCCTCAAGCTTTTTTAACAACATCATCTACCAGGCACTGCCCTCGTTCTTTGCGGACATTAGCCAAAGCCAGGGTGGAAACATGTTCGCCGACACATTGAGAGGTCACAACGCAGTCCTATGCACGATCGAGCTGATGGTAATAACCACTCAGCGTGATTTTGCCGTCGCTTCCACATACTTTCGTCAATTCACGGCCGAGATCCAAAGCTACTCCGTGTCGATCGGCGCGGACCATCCGTTGATATATTTCAATTACGCTGATATGGCACAGGATCCGCTGGGGAGCTACCCTAGATGGAACATCAAGCATATGAGAAAGACTGCGAAGAGGTACGATCCGAAGGGGTTGTTCCAAACTCGTGTCCCGGGCGGGTTTAAGATATCACGCGTCAGAAAGTAGACTGGGTTTTCATTTCTTCGGATGAGGTCGTTTGTATTTCATATCCTTTGATTTCGACATGGAACGGGTGGCCTCGAACCGATTTGCTTCTCAGGCTGCCCATGTCGCTTATACCAGACATTGATGTATATTAATCGCTCCAGATATGAACTGTAGCTCGATGATATAATATAAAACATGATCAACACTGACGTTTGTACCTCTCTAGTGTGGCTGTCTGCCAAGGCCATCTCACTTGTTTTCGGCAATCTGTCGAAATCAGGATTTATGCAGCCCACTTCCTTGTTTTTCAGCTTTGGCGGAGATATTAGTGTAAAATCGCGCGATGGTCTATAGGGTACAGGGAGCTGTTATAGATTCGATTCGTGGAAGCCGAGCCGGGAGATTTCCGCCATGCATTAGTCTCAGTCAAGACATACTTACTCTACGCCCAATCATCACTGGACACACTTGATCGCAGCTGTAGATAGCTGCCTCTACTGTGCGTTTAGCGCAAATCGTTCCCGGATGAGGTATAATCTACCCACGGTCTAGACGCATCGGTACCCACGACGTAGTTACTGACTCTTTTTGAGGCACGACAAACGTGTCCCGGAGACGAAGTGAAGAGAATTATCTATCCGGAAGAGAAAAAGACGGATGGGTTGCAGGGATTACGTATGTACTTCCGTAGCAACCTAGAAACTACAACTGCAGGATACAGGGAGAAGGCTACAAATGAATGAAGGTTTACAATCGACAGGACAGAGAAAAAAGCAGATTTCAGATCGTTTCTTCATTTCATATGGTTCGGTAGGGTATATATGTACAATACATGCGCAAAGAAACGAATTCCATCATGTCCTCCATAGAAAAAAGAATCTCATCACCGAGGAATCAAATCATCCGAAACGTGTGGGAGGAAGCGCTTAGTGCTTAGCGGCCTCTGTGTATCATCAATCGTTAGCAACCATTCTAATGTAAACCCAGGGTTCTCCTAGAGGGAAGAAAGCGAGAATAGCGTACCCTTGTGGATATCAGCCTTAGCATCATGGGACTTCTCGTCCTTCTTGTCGACGACGGCGTCCTTGGCGGCGGTGGCGCGCGAGGTGAGGCTGGCGTCGTTGTCCTTGGCGACCTGCTTGTTGGTCTCCTTGGAGGCGCTGGAGCCGGCGCTCTGGATGGACTCGCTGACGTAGTTGACGGTGTTCTAGGGGGAAGGAAGGTGTTAGTTGGTGATGTTCCATTGAAAGGTGTTGCAGGGGAAGGCTAAGCGGGCGCTGCTCACCTTGACGGTCTCCATTGCGAAGGTTGTTTGGTTGGTTGGTTGAAGTTTTGAAACGAAGTCTGAGAGATGGTTGTGTTGATGAAGAAGAAATTTAATCTCTGGCAGGAAAGCACCAGCTATTTATCTTCCCCAACCCCAGGGTTGAGGCTGCAGGATGGCAAGTTCGTGACGGGATTCTTGCGTCATCTGTGATCGACCTTGGACGCGAATTGGAACGATCCAGACTTCCACAGCCATGAGGCGAAACAAGGTCGCTATTACCTAGTGTCAGGGCCCAGGCAGGTGTCCCTGTAGCTCGCCGCGCAAGGAACCGTTCTGCATGTGCAAGTACGTCATACTACCCTTCATCACTGTGATGTCACTGCATGATTCCTCGGCCAAAGGATGACGCTAAACTTTTTTGGGTTAGATACCGTCATATCCACGTGACAATCGAGGAACAAGCATCCGAACGCGAGATTTGATTGGTCGGCAGCTGAAGCCGTCTCCCACCGAGCTTGGACCCCCCTCCAAGACTCAGGCTGTGGCGTATCACTCGAAGTGAGAGGCTGGGTCTACGGGTTCCGAGGTGGGTAAGAGAACTTGGGAATACTGGATTGAGAAACATCAAGAATGGCGAATATGTGAGTCTGGTCCTGAGTCCGACCGACTATGGCGTCACTTCTAAGAATAGCATTGTGTGGTGGTGAAGACATGCTGGCATATTCGAGCCCTGTTCTACTGTTGGCCTGTGAAGTTACAAGGCTCGGTTAGATTCAAGCATTATATGACGTTCTAGCCTCTTGCCGAAAGCCCCCTACCTGTAATGGACGCTTGCCTGCGCAACAAACGCCCACTCCGGGTAGAATAGGATATGGGTACCTACCGCGTCAAGAGTATCATCGTGGAAGCTACTCGGTGGTGTTGGTGGTTACGTTATCGTCCGTTCCCAGACTTTCTACATAGTAAAGCTTTAGATGACTACTACTCGTTCTGACTTCTAGCACTGGCCGAGCTCCATATCAGGGTGTATTTTTAAGGCATCAATCGTCCTATACGGGAGCAAGTCGATTGTAAGAGGATATAGGTGGAGCAATACAACACTCAGGATCTCATTTCAGTCCGTTGATATTATTTTCTGAAGTACAATGACCGGCTTTAAGATATAAGAATGGCATCAAGAGTTAGGGGCATAAAAGGTTGACGTGGCATTGGAACCCCGATAAACAAAGTGATGGTGAGTTTTAGCATTACCGAAGACATGAGACGGAGATGAAGTGAAAGAAAGGGAAACGGGTGGCCAAATAGGCCTTCACACTGCTACAGCATAGGAGTAACATCAAACCGCCAGCTTGGCCATGAACCCTTCAAGATCCTTGGCCCCCTCTGCGTTCACACGGGCGACCACCTTGGCCATGAAATCCCGAAGAGGCTTCGTGTTTTTGTTATCCGGGTCCGCCTCCCACCACGCGACCTGCCGCAGAATGGAAATGCACTGCTTCTCGTCGGCGAGCGCAGCCCGAATAAAGTCGATCATATGCTTGTACACGTCCAGGTCCTTGTCCTTCTTGCACATCGGAAGCAGCTTCTTCATCAGGGGAATGTCCTCGAGTCGTGCTGCCGCCAGAAGTAGAAGAGTCGATCGCTCATACCCAGCTTCGGCGACCCACGCATCGAACACCATGCTAATTAGCTCCTTGGGCTGCTGCTGATGAGAGCCCTCGGCAGCGACCGCCTTGTCATGGCAATCCTCGATGGCATAGTGCAGCGGCGTCTTCTTCAAGCAGTCGGCTGTCGTCACGGACCCACCAGCCTTTAGCAGAACAGCAACAACCTTGAACCCGCCGCGCTCTCCGTACCTGAGAGCAGTGCACAAGGGCGTCCATCCGGCATCATTAACCTTGTTAACATCAGCATCGAACTCCCCGAGCAGCAGATTCGCAACCGTGACATCGCCCTCCATCGCAGCGTAGTGCAGAGGCGTGTTACGGCGCGGATCTAGCCGGCCGTGCTGGCGTTGGAACTCCGGCTTACACAGCAGCCAGCGCACGAAATCCAGGTTCTCCTCCGTCGGGTCGTTGGCGTGGTTTTCGATCGCGTGGTGCAGCGGGCTGAGCTTCCACATCGCCCCCTCGGGATCGGGCGTCACCCCGTTAGCGAGGAGAAGATCGATCACGGAGCGTGGCGCGCCATGTGCACACGCGTAATGGAGAAGCGTCTCCCCGCCGCCGCCTTTGGTCAGGGTCAGGAGGAGATTGTTTTTCAACAGCAGGTCCAGTACTTCTTGCGTGAGGCTGCCGGAGCACACGAGGCGGGCAACGCCCGGGAACTCGAGGAGCATGGGGTCAACGCCGGCGTCGAGGAGGATCTGGATGATGTCGAGATGCCCACAGCCGGCTTCCAGCGGCGTGTACATGGATTTGGTGAGCCCGCTGTCGTACGAGAGTAGAGTCTTCTTCGTCCCCTTCTTCTCGTCTGCGGCCAGCATTTGGCGCACTTTGCGGGAATCGCCGGCTTCGCACGCGGCAATGAACCTGGCGTATTCTCGTAACACTTCGGGGACTTTGTCGAGGTCTTCGGTAAACCGGCGCAGTGTACACCGGCCCGTTTTCTCGGGGATCTCCCAGACGAGGGGGATGTCCTGCTTCGCGTCGGTAGACCTGCACCACGGAGCCATTCTGAGGTATAGGATGGTATGGAACGGTATGGTAAAAAAGGAGATTCGAAAGTAAGGCGTGTAAGTGTCAGAATATGTGATTATGGAAGAAGCGTTGTGGCTGGTAGGTAGGTGTTGATGTTAATGCCAACTGAGCATATGGGAGGGACCAGGGCAGAGCTTATATCAATGACTTCCTTTGAACCGCTTCTTCTTCGTCTAAAGTGGTAGTCATCCTGCTGAGCTTAGTTTATTTGTGTGCGTTTCAGAACCAAAGTTTGGCTTAGAGTTTGTTGCAGGGAGACAAAGAGTCCCGAGGTCAGGCCGCCGCAATACCCTTCTTGGAAGGGGCCAATACCCGACATACAACAAAGACTAGTCACAACGAGAAAGTCAGGGATTAAGGAGATACTCTGGTAAATCTTTGGTCTAATTTAGAGCAGTTTCAGCTAGAAGTTAGGGCCACTTTCTGGCTTTGACCTCCGTAACGGGGCTCAACAAAATGATGCAGGCTCTACATAAACAAAGAGAGAGAGACAAAAGAAAGAAAAGAAAAGAAAAAGAAATCACTAGCAAGCCTTCTCATGAAGTCAAGAACAGGTAAAAGATCAAGCCAAGCCCCAGTCTATTTCTCCAAAGAGACACGCGTGTTTTCGTAGGAGCCCGAGACCTGTTCTCCCGCCCGCCCACTCATGGACCCGTCGTCGAAACATTACATAGTAGATTCCCAAATTTTGTCATCACGGAGGAATGTCAGAGGCCACCTGATCGGAATTCACTCCATATCTTTCTGGTTTTCTGGCCGTCTGTTGCTTCTTAAGTATCTCGTTTCTCTGCTGATAATAAATATATATTGTCACCCCACAGGGAGGAATTCAAGCATGAGCGCTTCAGTCAGAGGTTTGGTGGAGGGAAGAACTACCTATTAAAGCATACAGTTTTCCGACGATTAGCGATAAGCGTGACTAGTAGTTCATGCTTACTGTACGGAGTACAGTGGCTAATAATTTAGTATCTCCTCCGGTTGTCTTGGGATGGGAGCGGGCACGTGTTTTTGTCGCGGAAGGCGCGACACACGCCCCTCTCGCGATCGATTTGCTTCACTCTTCCCCAACTGTCTTGACCAAACTCTCAGACGATCGGAAGACCCATTCTGCTCATCACACCAAAAACAGCGGCTCATTTTGCTTTCGGAAGTTCCTATGCTATCTCCACGAACAGGGCCTACAATGACGCAAAGCAGGACATTCTCCACCCCGCCACGGACGAGGGTTCAGCTCCCTTTGTATGAGCCATACATACCTAATGGTCGTTGTTTGCCTGTGTCACGGCTACCGTCATGTCTCAGTCTGTCGGTATGAACCATCTCTCCATCCTTTTCTATGCACTTCCCCTCGAGACCGTTCAGCCGAGCTGAACACTGCCGCTAATTGTTTGCTTGTGTGCAGCCACCCAATCGCATTGCCCGGCGATCCTGCCACCTGCAGCAGCGGCTCATTGCGACCCCGCAACTGATTAAACGAGATGCCCAGTCGACAAGCCCCCAAAAAGTCTCAAAACTATCAAACAATTAATTTTATGGTGCGACCAGGATTCCTCGATGGCCCCAATTCGCGAATTCTTCTCGGGCCTCAAGCCATCTCGTCGGAAGAAGCGCGAGGACGCCAGTTCCTCAACGCCAGCCTCATCCAGCCTGGATGTGAGCAACACCCCTGCCGACACCGTCAGCTCAGTGCAAACAAATCTGAATCCACAAATCGGCCAAACAGGCCAGAGTGTGGACACCATCGCCCCGGGTACGGATTTGGACAACTTTGGTATCGGGGAGAAATTATGGAACAAGGCTTACGACTGGCTGAAAGAGCAGGATCGCGAACTGGTTGGCGCGTATGAGAAAGTGCTCTCTCGTGAGCTCGCTGCGACTTCGAGCGATTTACAAGATAATGCGATTTCAAGTACCGACCCTCGCCAGCGACAGGCACAAATGGAAGGGCTCGTCCAAGTGGGAATGGAGAGATTAGGTGTGGGGAAAGTGCGAACTGAGCGGCCGTTGCAAGGACTGCTAGGATTGAGTAATATCATCGGGACCGCACTACAACCGGTTCCACAGGCTGCAATTGCTTGGGTCGGTGTTTCGTTCGCGTTGCAGGTGGGTTTCTTATCTTTGAGTGAAATTGGTATTACCTGAAGAGCTGACAGTGCTCGTCTCAGTCTCTCGTAAATGCGACGACCGAGGCCAGGGCGAATCATGAGGGGATTAGTTACGTCGTGATGCGGATGGATTGGTACAGTGAGTTATCGCAGCTCCTATTGAAGGAAAATGCAGTCGACGGAGGGAAATCATCGAACCTACGCTCACAGCTGGAGACCCGGATTGTCGACTTATATAGCCTTCTCCTGTCATACTTGATGAAGAGCGTTTGCTCGTGCTATCAGAGTCGCGTCTTCAGGTACTTCCAGAACACGATTAAACTTAACGACTGGGAGGGCAGCTTGAAGGAGATCCAGGACGCTGAGCAGAGAATTCAACATGACACAACTCAGTATAGCACTCAGCAGGTGAGGTCCAATTTGGAGGAGTTGGTCGTGATTGCTCGAGACAGGCATACCGAACTTCTCTTAGGCATTGGGAAAGCTATCCAGGATTACGCTGCTCGCCAAGCCAAGGAGAAGATGAACGAGGAAGATAAGAAAGCCTTGAAGCACCTATGCCTTACCGACCCTGGAGATGACATGGAACGGATTCAGCAAACCAAGGACAAGCTGCTGGAGGGATCGTGCAACTGGGTTCTTGATCGACCAGACTTCGTCAACTGGCTTGAACGTGATGGCGGTGGCATGTATTGGATCAAGGGCGAACCTGGAAGAGGAAAGACCATGCTTATGATCGGTATAATAAAAGATATGCTTGAAATGTCCCCAGAAGATGCAAGGGTTTCTTTCTTCTTCTGCCAGAATGCTGATCCGAATTTGAATAATGCGACTGCGGTGCTGCGCGGTTTGATCTACCAGCTCGCCTCTCAAGACGAATCGCTTATGGCTTATATTCGAGAGCCGTACGACAACCGAGGACAGTCCTTGTTCGAGGACAAGAATGCTTTCTTTGCAATGAAAAAGATTCTGTCGCAAATTCTCGAACGCCCCGACATGCCAAAGATGTTCATAATCGTCGATGCTTTGGACGAATGCCTAGGAGACCTGGGTTCTTTGCTTGAGTTCTTGACGGGGCATGTGTCTTCCTCGAAGCTCCACTGCCTTGTTTCCAGCCGACCGAGTTCTGAGATTAGGAATGCATTGCTCGAAACTGAGGAGTATAACGCCCTGGATCTTGACGAAAGCGCTGCCGACGACGTCAAAGAGATCGTCGAAGCATACATTGATCGACAAACCAGGGCTCTGGCCAAAGATAAAAGGTACAGTCCGCAGCTGCACGAGCAGGTCAGGGCCTACCTTCAATCCCATTCAGGCAACACTTTTCTCTGGGCCGCCTTGGTTTGTAAACAGCTAAGGAAGACACCTGTGTTCAACGTCCTGTCCATTCTAAGATCCTTTCCTTCGGGGTTGCCAGCGCTCTATGGACGGATGATGGAAGAGGTATATCGCACAGATGAGGAGTCTCCAGGTACTCTTGAATATTGTCGTCGTATTCTTGCGGCCGTCACTCTTGCTTACCGGCCCTTGACCCTTAATGAGCTGTGTCTAGTCGCGGATCTGCCACAGCAGCTCACCGAAGACTCGGCAAACGTTGAGGCTATAATTGATAAATGTGGTAACTTTCTGACGATTCGCGGGCAAACTGTTTACTTTGTTCATCATTCTGCAAAGGAATATCTCTCCACTCATACAGATGAGGTGATCTTTCCTAATGGACGTTCCGTCGTTCACTGCGGAATTGTGTCTCGGGCGTTGAAAACGATGTCGAATACATTGCGAAGGGACGTCTGGAATTTGAAGGACCCTGCCTCCTCCATCGAAAACATAAAAGCGCCGGACCCGGACCCGCTTGGTAGCATTGGATACATGTGTGTCTATTGGGTTGAACACCTGTGTCGGCTTGATGCGCACCTTCAGCGCCAGTTGGGGCTGTGCAGGGATGGGGCGATCGAGATATACATCCGCGAGCATCTCCTCTACTGGATGGAGGCTCTTAGTCTTCTCCGGAGCCTGCGAACTGGCGAGGAACTGCTAAGGAAGCTTGTCAATATAATGGAAGTAAGCTCGTTGATTCCTGGCGTACAGTACCTCATTGTGACTGACCATGCAAGCAGCAGCTAGCGAGTAGTGACAATGAACTTCTTTTAACTCTCCAAGATGCGACCCATTTTGTTGATTACCATCGACATATGATCGAAGATACACCACTGCAAATTTATACCGCAGCGGTGTTATTTAGTCCTACGGCGAGCCGAGTCAGATTGTTGTTCGAGAGCCAAATTTCCCCATTGATCCAAGGGAGACCATTAATGGAGGCAAACTGGAGACTGCATTTGCATGCGATGAACCTACGTAAACATTCCGGCCAATGTGTTGCAATGTTCCCTGACGGAGAACTTCTGGCAACTGGCCGTCAGGAAGGGGAAATCGAGGTCTGGGACCTTAAGAAAAAGACAGTTGAACACATTTTCAGCGGCCATGAGGATTTTGTAGCCTCGGTGGCTATATCGCCGGATGGCAAAACGATGGCCTCTGGGTCAGCGGACAATACAGTCATTTTATGGAGTTGGTTAACCAGATCATCAATCAAAACCCTCGCAGGCCATAAAAAAGTGGTGACATCAGTTTCCTTCTCCTCTAATGGAAAGCTGCTGGCGTCTGGATCCTTGGATACATGCATACGGATATGGGAGGTGCAAACGGGAACCTTGCGGCAAATTCTAGCAGCGCATACGGGCCCCGTGTATAGCGTTACATTTCTAGGGAACACGCAAGTCGTTTCGGGAGGATCAGACGACCGAATTTTTATGTGGGATGCAATTACCGGCGTGAACCAAAGCTCAATCCCGCAGGAGCTTGAACAAATTCGATCGCTAGTACACATCCCCGACGACGGCAGCTTGGCCATTTGTGGACACACCGGAACTCAGATATGGAGCCTCAGCGATGAAAGAGTCGTGCAGCGCTTAGGGGAGGAACCTTTAAGTGGAGTTATGGCCGCACTTGCTGTTTCGCCAAGCGGGTCACTTCTAGCTGCAGGTCCCTATGCTGGCGCTATTCAAATCTGGGATCTTCAAACACGGACAGCGCAAGAGGAACTGCAGATGGACCGTGACATATGGGATATGGCAATATCAGACGACGGTCAGACTATCGCAATTGTGTCATCACAGACGGTATACGTGTGGGATACCGCGACCACGGTGTCATTGCGGACCGTTGAAGGACATCGTTCTTCCATTACACATGTATGTTCATCGCCTTGTGGGCAGTGGATAGCGACTGGTGCCCGAGATGGAGTTGTTGCGCTGTGGGCGCGAAAGACCGGGTTAATTGTATGCAGACTGGAACGCCATAGTGAAGCGATTCACTGCTTGGACTTTTCATATGACGGACTTCGGCTTATATCGGGTTCCTCGGATTCAACAGCCTGTATTTGGCAAGTCCGGACGGGGGCACTACTCCACACACTCTCTGGCCCTCACAAGATTGTTCGTGATGCAAAATTCTCCGCCGATGGGAACAAAGTTGTGTTGCTCTATGAGGATCTCAAAATTGGCATCTGGGACGCACATACAGGTAATTCGATAAAGAGTATCGACACCACAGGCTATCAGCTTACAAGTATCTGTTTTTCCCCAAACGGACAGTTACTTGCTTGTGGCGACTTGTTCGGCAAATTTGCAATCTGGAACCTTAGAACTAACGAGGTCCAGACGATACTTGAGGAACCGTGGGACATAGTTTCGAACGTTAACTTTTCCACGGATGGAAAGCACCTAGCATCGATAATAGACCACGAGTGTGTGGCGATATTCGATGTTGAAACCTGGACACTACAGCAAACACTCAATACCGGATTCGTGCGTATGTTGCGGTTCAGTGAGGATAATTCGAGCCTGCTTTCCAACCGGGGGACCATTGCGCTGGACTGGGCGCTGCCACAGGGCTCAACTGTGGATGCGACATGGGTCGGTTATGGGCTTGATGCACGGATTGAATGGGTTACATGGAATGGTAGGAGGCTGCTCCGGCTTCCTGTCGAGTGCGATGGGCACTCATATGCAGTTGTCAATCACACTATTGCGCTCACCTATGATGATAACCGAATCATCATGTTGGAATTTGAGGATGGGGCTGATCCATTTGCGCCGGAGCCAGAGCCAGAACCAGGGTGTCATGGCGCCAAAGAACTCCAGAAGGGAATAGCGGATTTGTGGACAATATAATGACCATTTGCGATTGCTTTTTGGATGACTTCATGAGACACTGTTACCGGACGGTTCGTTGCAGCCTCAGAGAATATATGATGAAATAGGAGTATAATTCGCGTAATCTGTCTGCGGTCAACCTGCTAGTTTCTTAGATTATCGGCAAGGATACTGGCTAAATGTGCCCGCTCAGGAATCCAATTCCAGATCCTACCAGACTTAGTGTTATTGCAAGTGATCTTCTACAGACGTTGCCAAACCGGAGGCGAAGGCCGCGACGCGGGTTCATTAGTGGCGATATGAGGCAGGTAGAAGGGACAGCTACTTCTTGGCCCAAACATCCTCTACACAGTGAAACCTCACCATAGTCAATCAGCCTGACGAACCTCCAACACGTTCTCAGTCTCATTCTTCTCACGGGCACCCCCCGCCCTCCAAACGCGGACAACCTCCAGTCCTACCGACCCAAATCCTCTCCATCGCCCTAAACAACATCATCATAACCCAATCCTCCATGACATCAAAAGCACTCAGCTCAGCTGCCCTGTCGGGAAAGACCCTATCTCACCCGGCCCCTAGACCGAGTCTGGCCTATGGGTCTAATAAATACCCTGTAAAATATAATAATAGAGGTATCTATCACTGTTCCCGCTGTCGGAACCTTGACTCTATGGTAGCCACTGTGAAACCCTCTTCTTCTTACTGTATTCTTGGGTCTCAACCAATACCTACACGGAGCGGGGCGTCCTGAAAGAGCAGGGCCGCTAAAGCAAAGGGGCGGGAAACTGCCTCGCATTCGTTGAATGCGCTTGCCGTATATATGCTAGAGAGATGGCGTTGTAAGTATAGAAAGGTTTGCGGCACGACTGCATTAATAAATATACTGTAGTGGTACCGCGATTCAGCAAACCAGTCCCAGCCCAATCTCATAGCTAGATCAAGGAATCATTACGATGCGATATACATGCGACATCCCCCCCACCTCATTTTCTAACCTAGAGCACAATCTCCTCCCTCCTCCTCCGAATGCACATCGTAGCCCTGGGCTCCGCCGAAAACGCCAGCCCCATCGCAAACGGCTGCGGATCCTTCCACTCCTCCGAGAACGCAATATCATATTTAAGCAAGATATGACAAAGCGCAATCTTCAGCTCGTTCGCCGCGAAGAACCGGCCCGGGCACGCGTGCTTGCCTAGGCCGAAGCCCATGTGCTCGGGCGAAGGGGAGACCAGTTGCGCGGCAGCGGCGG
The DNA here is from genome assembly GCA_027569055.1 of Aspergillus baeticus. Classification (NCBI taxonomy): domain Eukaryota; kingdom Fungi; phylum Ascomycota; class Eurotiomycetes; order Eurotiales; family Aspergillaceae; genus Aspergillus; species Aspergillus baeticus. The sequence continues at coordinate 321,126 of JAPDEI010000006.1, forward strand.
CGGCGGCGGCGGATTCTTGGCTCGTTGTTCCTGTTGATTCGCGGAGTTTGAGGAAGCGGTAAGGGTCGAATTTTTCGGGGGAGGGGTATACGGCGCTATCCCACATGCGCTCGCACGAGACGAAGAGGATGGAGTTTTTGGGTACGGTTGTGCCGTCAGAGAGGGTGAGGGGTTTGATGGCCATGCGGCGCATTGTTGCTGTGATATACATTAGTCAATCACAACCTAAACAGCGCAGCAGAGAAAGGAAATGGGGGAACGTACCAATCGTCGTCGGTTTCAGCCTCTGACTCTCCTTGAGAACACTATCCATAAGCTTCAACTGATAGAGCGTCGTCTTCCCCCACCCCTCAGCCTCAATCACAGACACAATTTCCCTACGCATCTCCTCGACAAGTCCCTCCTGCGCACAAATATCATACAGCGCCTGCGTAAGCATATCAGACGTCGTATGAATTGCGGCCAGCGATAAGGAAAGCTGCGCAACCGCCGCATCATATTCTCGCCCCTTCGCGCACTGCTCCATCCACTCCAACGCATCTCTGAACACCTCCGTTTCCCTCCCCGCGTCGAGCGCAGCCTGTTTGTCTGCCTTGCGGCGCGCGAGCACGGGCGCGATAATCTGGCGCGCCTCTTCCATATCAGATTGAACTTTGCGGACAGTCGGTAGGAAGGGTGCGACAAGCGGTCGGAGGAATGATGGCCAGAGGCGCAGGGCTTCGGCTGCGAAGAAGGAGTCGATGGCGTAGGCGACTGTGATGCGCAGCCAGTCGGGGTTTCGGCAGATCTGGTCACCGAGGAACACCTTTGATGAGAGCTGGGAGACGATGTCGAGGATTTTGGGCTTTAGGGGGATTGTTTGCCATTCTATCGCATGATTAGTACCAGTCTGCACTAGAAAGAAGTTTTGTTGGGGAGTTGCGTACCAGGACTATCGCCCCAGTTCGTCTGGAGCGCATGCGCCGTCTCATCAGAGAGCGGCTTCGTCACGGCCGCTACATACAGTACCCTCAAGTCAGCCCTTTGCTTTCTATGCGGACAAAACTGATGGATGGAACTTACCGAGACTCTGCGTCAACCTCAGCCGAATCACATCCTGCAGAATAATCTCGGCGCCCGTCCCCTCCATAAACGGCTCGAAGCCTGGAATGTGCGCGTGGAAATCATGCGCAACGGCCCGCCCGAAACTCACGGCCTCGTTGCTCCGGATCTCATTCGCGTACCGCGGTCCGAGGATCACTCGGTAGCCGTTCTCGGTTGCGATTTCGAATGCGGGCCACTGGAGATGTACATAATATACCCTGCGTTAGCAGGATCTGAGCGGGGTAGGGGGGGATTAATCAGTTTAGGTAACGATTGTGATCGGGACTGAAAAGAAAAAGAAACTTGGATGTACGTACCTTATCCAGCCCCGCGCGGATCAACCCGCGCGCACCGAAAAGGAAGCGCGTCTTCGCGTGGATCAGGCGGATTTCGAATCGCTGTTTGCCGTTCACGAGGGGGAGTGAATGCGACTCGTGGAGAAGGAATAGGTATCCCAGTAGGATGGCGATCGTGAACACCGCGATGACCCCCGGATTCGAGGCCGATAGACCTTCCAGGGCGTGAATCATCTCGATGGCGATGGCGATGGCGATGGCAGTGACGATGACGATGCCACGTCTGAGAAATTCGAGCGCAACGATAGGCTTTATTTATTCGATAACTCCGGAGCCGAGATTCCGGCGTCTGATTATTGGAACAACCCCCGCCGGCGTTGCCTCCAAATGGTTAATCGAGAGGCCGATCATCGTTCTGTAGTGGTGGCTCCGGCGCTCGCCCAAACTATCTTCCTTCCAGGGGGTACGTACGCCCATCAGGGGTTATAAATTGGCCATGTTCCGTGTCCCTGATCTTAGGATATCGGGTCAGCGTTGGATCTTATATCTTGACTGTTGCCGATCATCTAGTTATGTCTTTGTGCGATAAATGCATGGCATAATGAACAGGCGACAAGCCGAGCTCCCGAGGCCGCGTGGATCAACATGTAGCCTACTGGAACAAGCATCGCGTTTGCAGATCATTATAACACATGCCAAGCAATTCCGGTCATCCGTATCCGATACGAAATACACTGTCTTCTATTGGGTCTTTCGCTCATGGATCTTCCCGCACGAGACGATGATTGTGACGTTTGACAGCTGCCTCCATCGCAGTCAACCCCCGCTCATCCTTGACATCAACATCCACTTTCCCCCGTGCCCAGTAACAGCCTCATCATCTCTACATACCCATTCCTAGCAGCCCACAACAACGTCGTGACCCCCTGTCCATCCCGAACATTCACATCAACCCTCCGTGGATCGGCAAGTACGAGCGACACGATCGCCGTGTGTCCGTGCCGCGCCGCGATCCCCAGCGGCGTGCGGGTATCGTCTTCCTCGGCGGCGTTCGGGTCGCACCCGTGTGCGAGGCGTGCGGTAGCGGGGGTGTTGTGTATTGCGGTCCAGAGTTGCGCGCTGCTGTTTTGCGCCCGCGCGTTGTGCGTGTATAGCGCCGGGTTGACGACCTCGTAGAGTGTGCGATTTACTCGCGTGAGCGAATTGATGTCGCGGGCAATTTCCAGGGAATTTGCGATTAGGAGGAGGATCTCCTATGGGAGATTTAATAGTGGGCTCACTGCTACAAGTTAGGCCGGGGATAGCTATGTCCGGCGCTGCCGGGAGTTGTAGGCGATCGCCCGGGAAAATATTTGCAATGAGCTCGGGTGCACTCCAGCCCTAGATGGGAACTATCGCAATTGAGTTGTAGACATACTCGTCCTATCCTTTGGTAGCTGAATTGGCCCGCAAGGCTGCCCTCGGCGGTGGTAGCCTGGTAGAGCGGTGGCCAGGCAGGCCGGGCCTAAACTAACGTGACTTGCCGGGAGCCACTGAAGGCCCCCTGTTCGGCGGGGGATCAGACTGGCAATTGATGAAGAAACCACAGCGTGAGTTGCTTCTCGCCGTTATGAGCCAAGACGCACCGAATATCCAGTGCCAATATAAGACGGGGCCGCTATACGTACGCCGGGCTCCCTAGCTACACACCGGCCTTTGCTATCCGCACACCTTACCTACTACAACTAGGCGACTGCTACTAGAGCTTGGTACGCGTGTAGCCAGTCGCTATCTACACACCAGATGATCCATTGTACGTCCCTAACCATGTTCTTAACCATGACCTTATGCACCTCCTTAGGGACCATCTTGAAATACATGCCTTTTACCACCTTTAAGTTAAGAATTACCCTCTATATCTGGCTACTACCTTACCTGGTGTGCAGCTACCGAGCCCGGTGTGCGTATAGCGGACCCGTAACAAGAGGTCCGCTGCCTAGACAGCTTATGTGCTTACTACATCTATGCTCTCCGTGCCTCGTCGATTAAGAAACCAAACGAAGCAAACCCGACCAGTGTCCCGGTTCGCATCTATGTGGCACAAGTGGCGGCAGATCCGTGACCCCCGCTTACCTCCAGACATCCCAGAGCAGGTTGAGTCATCGTGGCCTCTGCCAGCTCATGCATCCTATAATAATAAAATGGATTAAAATCTGTTTGAATAAAGGGGAACCTTCCTCTTACCAAGAAGTAGTCAGTAAGGTAAAAACAAACCACCTACCTACGTTGCTCCTGGGGCCCCAGCACCAGATAGCCAAGCAAGCGCAGCAAGTTCTGTCTTATTAGGAAGGAAGCAATGGCTAGCCCAGTCGCATGAGACCTGTTCAGAGCGCTACACCAGCATCAGTATCGGCTAAGGTGAGACATGGGGAAGGCAGAGGCTAGGTAGTCAGGTCATGTGTTCGGTCGATGGTTCGCGCTGGACCTGTACCCCGTATTCGTACGTATGTATTGAATATCCAGCTCGTAATTTCAGATCGGAAACGCAAATTACTATGGGAGCTGTTGGATTCATCAAATTGTTGTTCTTTTCCTCTTTCTGTTGCCTATACTGACGTTTCCTTCGGCTATTGGTTTCTCCATCAACGCCCCTCCCCCCTTTTGCATACACTTCTAGCCGGGGTGGAGGTGTGGACCCGATTTGAAACGTTGGCAACTCAATGATTCGACCTCCTTGAAAGGCAAGGGTCATTTCCAAGTCCCCGTCTGGAGGGTAAGTCTTCCATGGCGAGTGTCTGGTTATACCAAAAGGATGTACGCAAGGGGGAGTTTGTACCACAATGGGCGAGCCCGGTTGTGATTGGGCTTTTGTGACTAATTTGACGAAACAGGTTGACCGTGAGTAGTTAGTAGTGCAGGTGATAGGCTGGAGATGAGCAACGAATAAGATGTGCCAAACTGCATCCAATCCAGCTCCCTCAACTTGTCGAGGGTTCATCATGCGACCTCGACGACGGCCCAGAGTAGCGTGCTGCATGTCTCTGCGGCGGCACTGTAAGAGTGATGCTATTAGCACACGTCATCGTTAAAATAAAATGGAGCACAGTAGTCAATACCCTACAGGCCTTACTCAGCTGGATTGGACATTGCTAACTTTCGCCTTATATGACGGTGGCAACTGACACTGTCAGCCAAGAAGCCGTAGAATGGGGAGTTCGTAACGGTATGCAGACCTCCATGTTCTGACGTAGCGCTTGAGTGGGGTGTTTGGCTACCTGCATGAGGGGTGTAAGCTTCGCGTTGCACTGAGTCTCTCTCTCTCGGACCTCAGCAGTGAGCAAGTAAGCGGCTGACTGTTGGGTTACACACACAGCAATCAAGTACGAACAGGTAGGGCAGGCTATCTACATGGAGAGTGGTTCGCGTGCTGCGCGCTGCGATCAGCGTTCGTGTCTCGGGTGCTAGGTAGGGCTGCGCAAAGCTGTTGACTGTAACAGGTGATCATACACGCTTACGATGTTTTTCACCATCAAATGAAGGGTGACCAGGAGCCAACATCACACGACCTTTGGGGATTGGTTGCGTAGCGGCGCCCAGCCCAGATTCTTACTATATGGTCCCATCCAATCGAGACATGGTCATACCGATGGGCTTACCTGGGGAGCAGCTGTTCGAGGCTATCTTATTCGCAGATCTCACTTGCGTAGAACTATTCCTAGTCATGATGCTTAAGAGCCTAGGGCACGTGCGCCGATTAAGAAACTCAAAGATCATCGAAGGATCTGAGCTCGTGCTATTTCAGAAATAACAGCCGAGAAGAAGTAGGTGTCGTAGTCAGTCCTAGCAGAGTGCCCAAAATGTCGATATTAGCATCAAGAATGATTCGCTTAGCCGCGGAGATGGCACGAGGGTATATGTCCCACTTTAGCGTGGGGTCTAGAGCAACCTCGCAGGGTCAGAGTGGACTCCAGCCTGAATTGATATGATCGATGTCTTAGCGACCTATTATTGCGAGCAGCAGATACCCAACGCAACATTTGAATGTCGACGGGCTTACCCACTTTCCCACTGCAAGCAGTGCGCCGGTTGACCAGACTGTGCTTCTCTTCAGCCTTGGCTGTAGTCGTGTACCGAACTCGTTATACAACAATCAAATATGCAGTCGTGTTTCAAATCCAGACCGCATTCTAACATTGCAAGCTGAAATCCTCCGCTCTTATCCCTGTGCAAGTCATGCATGCCTTGATCTGATCCCGAGTACACTGTCCCTCATATGGGGAACCCCGATCTATTGGACACGCATATCCAACGCAAGATGCCAGTGTAAGGATTAGAGATATATGTCAGTTCAAGTCCCCGACCTATCTGTCCGTAAGCTAGAAGGGTGATAGGTATGCCTATGAGCGGCTCTGCGGCTTATCTGAATGTGTGAAGCCTTCGAAGCTATTGGTGGCCAGAAATGACTGCCTACTTGGGAAGGTATTGGGAGGAACCTAACCAGCGTGTCTACACTTGCAGTATAAATACATGTTGGCTGACTCTCACTTGCTCTAGAGCGTCCTTTAACAATCATCGTCCATTCACTTTTCCTGTCTAACTACAACACTTTCTCAATTCACGCTCTAGCTTATATTGCCTCAATCTTAAAAATACCAAAAATGCACCTTACAATCCCCTTACTCGCCGCGCTCGCCGCAACAGCCTCAGCGCTTCACTGTGTCTCCCCTCCCGCGCCGAATCCCATCAACCTATGCAATCCCTGGACCGTCCGCTGGGAGACTAGGTAATTATTTACCCAAATTGAATCGACAATCTGCCAAAAGGGAACGTCATACGCAAGCTAATATCAAGATTTTTAACTCTCGCAGCCCCGACGACCCCCCGCAGTTCTGCGTCTACCTCAGCAACTACCAGCTCAGCAACGGCGCGGCCCCACACGCAGTCCAGGTCACCGGGCCCGTGAACCGCGGCGTTACCCACGTCGACATCCCGGGGCGGTGTTTGCGGGATCTGGGGACTCGGTACGTATTGAATACCCTTATTCTTTTTGCTTTTCCTCTTCCTTTTCCGCAGCGAAGCCAGGTAACCTCAATTGGTCGGTGGGAGGCGTTTGCCGACAAAGTGTGCTGTGTGCTGATATCTGGTTGGGTTACTATTACTGTTATAGGGGACAATATACTCAGCATCGCGTCTGGCTCAGTGCTTGCGGCGACCCGCTTCATATCTACAATGAGGACTGTGGTGCGATGACGATTCAGCAGCCGTGTTGTCCGATTAGTCGGATAGATTCTCGTGCGCGTGAGATTGAGGTGGGCTTTAAGGTTGAACAGTGAGAACATAACTCAAATATAACATGCGGGCTGTAGGAGTACGAAGTGGCAGTGGGGGTTCCGTCAGTCGGTTGTTGTATACAGGAACTTTGTACCTTGGTTACTCTTAGGGTCTCGGTATAGGTTTTCCCTGTGCCTCTTTTTGCAAATGCGGAGACAGAGTGCATATTACTCCGTATTGCCTAGCCTCAAAACTTGCTCTTACCTCCGAGGAGAAACAGTAGTGACCCACATTGTTCATTACTTGCTCAGCTTGGTAGCCCTATGTAGTATAAAAGTCCGAGCTCACTCTACTCAAAAAATGTCCCAGACGCAACCGACCAGGTGTTGATGCTCGGGAGCAGTCCGTATTCTGGAGTCGCTGGAAAGCCGGTGGGGCTCCATGTGGGAATGTACGTAAAGGCGAGGTTGACTGCCGCGACAGCTGTTTCCGAAATTCCGACAGCCCTACAGAGCTCAAGGGCCGACTCCGACAGAGGCTATTTCGGGGAGACGGGCCGATGGACTGGGACCAGACACTAGTCGTAACGTAGTGCCTTAGTTTAGATACTACGTCGATATCACAGTAGGAACCCGCGGAGGCCGCCAATCTGGCTCGAGCCCCGGCGCTAAGGGCCCCTGCCCTAATCGCAGCAATGGACCATCGAAGGAACCAGAGTCGCGATTGAGGTCAGGGAAAAGCACCAAAGGAGCATTGTTACACACCGTAGCTCGTCTTCAGCAACAAATTTTCAAGTATCCGCAAACCCAGATTCTTTCCCTGCATACGCAACCCTGACTCGCGTCCGGCAAATTTTCGGGGTAAAAAACTCTTAAATCTTATCTTGGAAGCCTTGGCGCGTGTCTTAGACCGCCAGCAGCTCCACTTTAGATTATCAATTATCTGATGATCAGATAAATGCGCACAACCCCCACCAGTGACAAAAATGAACGGCCACCGACACTCGGAACCTGCCCGAGACCGCTCATCAGGCCTGTGTCAGGTCCCACGTGGCGCCATGAAGGTTCGTGGGCGGGCTTGATTGATAAATAGTGCTCTGTTTCTCCCATTCCCAGCGGGTTTTCGCACTTCGTTCTCGAGCCCCCCCCCCCCGTTCCCTTCTCGCTCGCATCCCGGTTCTCCGAGTTTCGTTCACAATGGCCGCCGATGAGACGAACATCAAAGCGCCGGCAGAGGTGGCTGCCACCCCTCTCCCTGAGGAGGTCCCCTCCTCGAAAGCGTCCGACGCGGACAGCGCCGATGTCGGGAAGAGCCCGCCGCCGTTGGCCGCGAAGCTGTTTACAGTCTTCCTGATCTCGTGCATCAGCTTCGGATCGCACTGGAGTTCCGGCGTTACGGGTGCGATGAAGAGTACCATCAAAAAGGTAATTTAGTTACCTAGTGTCCCGGCCCCCGTCCCAGGACAGACGGATTTATCTAATCCGGTCGCAGCAAATGCACATCAACAACACGCAGTTCTCCCTGCTCGAAGCAAGCGAGGACTTTATGGCGACGGTCCTCATGATGATTAGCGGGATCATCACCGACCGCGTCGGTGGGGCTGGGATGATGGTCACCGGGAACATCGTCTACACGATCGGGTCGATCCTCGTTGCGGCTGCGACGCAAGTGCGCTCGTTCAACTTTATGATTGGCGGCAGAGTCGTTCTCGCGCTGGGCGATATCGCGACCCAGATTGCCCAGTACAAGATGTTCTCCTCGTGGTTTGCGCCGAGTAATGGGTTTGCGTCGACGCTTGGGTTCGAGTTGGCTATTGGAAAGGTATGGCATGACCATTTCCAGCCCTAGTGATTGCACATGCTAATCTCAATAAATAGATCGGCGGATTCGTCGGCAAGTCCACTGCAAATATCATTGCAAAGGTAACCCCCGATTCAAACTCATTCCCTAATCCTTCCACTGCTAACAAGAGTCAGAACACCGGCGACTTCGCCTGGGTCTTCTGGACCTCCGTCTTCATGAACCTCTTCACCAACTTCGCGACCGTCGCCTTCTGGTTCTTCACGCGCTACTGCAACAAGCACTACCAGTCGCGGCGCGACAACGCGACGAAAGAAGAACTCACCGACAAGAACAAGAAGTTCGAGTGGCAGAAGATGCTGCAGTTGCCCTGGACCATGTGGTGCATTCTCGCCTTCTCGCTGTTCCAGACCAGCGCCGCGCTCGTCTTCAGCCAGAATGCGACGGAGCTCGCCGAGCAGCGCTTCGCGGTGGATTCTGTCAAGGCGGGCTGGTATAGTGCGCTGTCGCAGTATGCTGGTATGTAACCAAACAAAAGAAATCAATTGTTACTTATATTCCAAGAGCGCAGAGCTAACTCTAGTGGTATGCAGGCTTCTTCCTCGTCCCCTGTCTCGGTGTCTTCCTCGATGTCTTGGGTAACCGCGCCACAGTCCGTAAGTCACTCCCCCTATCTAACCCCCTTATACCTATCCCGTTAAGCGATTCATTCTAATTTCTTTTTTTCAAGTCTTCATCTGCGGCTTCCTCACATTCCTCGCTATGGCCCTGGTCAACTTCGCCCCGTCGCACGGTGGAACCGCCGCCTCATTCGCCGTCTTCGCAATCGGCTCCTCGCTCGGCGCGACCACCGTCATCGACGGCATCCGCACGACCCTGTGGCACCAGTCCGTCTTTGGCTCTGCGTATGCGCTAAAGATTACCATGAACAATGCGTATGTTCCCCCAGTTTCTCTCTCGCATATGCACCTCCACCATCCTTGCCTGTCAAATGCTAAGATCTCGCGCAGAATGAACATCATAATCCGCATCCTAACCGGCGCCCTCCAAGACGCCGACAACAACTCCTACCGCCGCGCCGTGCAAGTCTACCTCTTCCAAGGCGCCGCGGGGCTCGCGATCGGGCTTGCGATCCTGGTCGGCTCGTTCTTCGCGCAGGAGCTCGACCTGCTGCAGTGGACGCGGCGCAGGCGGCTGAACCGCGGCGGGCCCGAGATCATCCAGGAGCTCAAGGAGCGGAATCTTGTTACGCACCCGCACCGGACACGTAGGATTGCGATCACGGGCTTTGCGTGTATTATGGCGCTTACGGTTGGTGGGTGGGTGGCGTATATTTGGGGTGCTGTCACGGGGCATAATACATAGATGATTAGTTTATATAATTTTTGGGTGTTAGTTAATGGGGGTAGAGAATGGCTCCCTTTTGAAGGCCTCTTGAATGTACGAGAAACGGCTGCTTTGCATTACCAATAGATGAACATGAACATGAACAAGCACGTTGGGATGAATTAAAAAGCAGCGCCTCTCCTAATATCTCAGAGAGAAAAAAAAGCACAACTCAACTTGAAATTCCCTCCTCAACCCCCAATTGCCTATCCTCCCCCTGTCCCTCCAACCACGGCACAGCCGCCTCATAGAGCTCCTTCAACTCCCCATCCTTAAGAGCGACAATCCTCCCAAAAAGCTCTTTATCAAATCGCTCGATAAACGCCAGATGGCACGCGACAAGGATATCCGCAAACCCAGGCTTAGCTCCCTCGAAGAACACGCCGTCCTTTTTACCCTCCCTCCCCTTCAACATAGAAATCAGAACCAGCGCCTCCTTCTCAATACTTGCCCAAAGTTGGTTAATCCTCTCCGTCTCATGTGGCTTCGGCCGCACATCCGCCAGCGGCTTCCCGAGCGCCTTGGAGCGCGTCTCGACGAAATACGCCTGCCCGCGCGGATCCAGATTCTCCGCGACGCGGGGCACGATGAAAGGTCTATACCCGGACTCAAAATTTGCTAAAATCCGCTCGACCGCGAGGTAAAGCGCATAGCTCGCATGACCCGATGGGAAGAGGGGTGGGTCTGGGAATACTTCGTCGAGATGGAGCGCGATCGGGAGTGAGTCCGATACGGCGCCGTGCGGGTTGCTAGTTACGGAGGGTTTATGGATTATCGCAGGGAGTGTGTGAGGTATTCCGCTTTCATTCGGTGGGAGGCCGAGGCGGTCCTTGAGCAGCGGCGCGATGTCCGGGTATGAGATGAAGCTCTGCGTGTAGGGAATTTGCTTGTAGTTGAGGATGCAGCGGATTTTCAGGGCGTGCGCAGACCAGGAGTTTTGCGGGGGTGGGAGGGTTGAGAGGATGTCGAAGAAGTGGACGCGCGAGTCAGTGTCCGGGGCTGTGGTTGTGGTTGCCATTCTGATCCTGGATAGGCTACGTTGGGAATTCTGTTTTTTTGGTGGTTGGAACAAGACGTTCAAATGGCGGGGCAAAAGCTTGTCTTGTCGTTGATGGGCGGGGGTTCCAGTACATAAATCAGTTAAAGGTCGCGTGAGTGATTTATAATCCTGGCACCGAGTTGGGGATTATTGGTTGAAAGCTCGACCTCGCAAGGTAAAGTACTGGGAAGGATTCAGTGTCGTCATCTTCGGTGAGGCAATTCGGGGCGATGGAGAGGAAGGATGTTGTTGGTTCTTTTGGTAGGCAGGCGCATAACTTCCACATTACTATAGCTACTGTGAACGCACTATAGCCCGTCGGCACACATGGGTAGTGTCCATGGAATGTATTATGTACATGAATATGAATATAATCAAGGTATTGCCCTCCCCCCAACCAATAGTTTACGAGAACTACAGCACCCTCATCAGCAGCGCCAACCCCCTCCCAGGGTACCACCTCGAAAGAACAACCCACCCCCCAAGCAGTGACGAAAGCCCCGTAAAAAGAATAAGGCTCCCATACTCCGTCCCATACCCAAATTGCTTATTCACCGACACAGTGCCCAAGCGCAGCAATTCTACCCCGGCAAAACCACCACTCGCATACCCGATCCCACGCACGCCGTTTAGCAGCCCGTACAGCATCCCCGGGTCCACGGCCTCGTTGCGCTCCGCGGACTCGCGCTCCAGCTGCTTCAGCATCCCGCCCCAGGTCGCGCTGTACCCGCCGGAGAAGAAGCCGAAGGTTAGCGAGAAGACTATCAGCAACGCGATGTTTCCCTCGCTTGTGAGGCCCCAGAAGATGAAGGTTGCGAGGGCGCAGATGAGCGGCGGGATCGAGGAGACGGTTTGCGGGGAGAGGGTAACCCGCGAGGTGTCGCTGAGCCAGCCGAAGAACAGGCTCGCGATGATACCCGGGACGTTGAAGAGGGCGAGCATCAGCGTTCCTGAGGTCTGTGAGAGGAGCAGGATGTCCTTTGCGTACGTGCTCAGATATGTCTGCGGGATTCCGTAGCCGGAGCTCTGGAAGATGATTGCCGTGCTGTAGAAGTAGATGGACTTGTGGCGGAGGAAGGTCCAGGGGATCGTGCGCGCGCGCGTCTCGCGGATTGCGAGGCGCGACGGGTGCGTGGGGATGAGGAAGATTGCGAGCGCGCTTGTCCCGCCGACGATCGCTGTCCACACTCTCAACGTCGTGCGGAAGCCATATGCGTCTATCAGGCCGCGGATCAGGAACGGGCACGTCGTCCCGACAATGTTCTTGCACGAGAGGACAATCCCGTACGCTAGCGCGCGGTTGCTTGTGCTGTACCACTCGCCGAGCGAGAGGGTCGTAGGGCTATATACGAGAGCGCATCCTAGGGCAGATGTGATCCCCTGCGTCGTGATCAGATGTCCGACCGTGCTACTGTACGAGGACGCGAAGAAGCTCGCACAGGCGATGACCGTCCCGCAGAGCGCCGCAATCTGGCGTCTATGTGCCCAGCGGCGAGTGAACAGCGCGAACAGGAACGGCATCGAGAGGTACATGACTCCGTTGGCCGTCGTTCCGATGAGACCGGTGCTGCCGCGGTCGCCTTTCAGCGTCCAGTTGTTGACGTAGTACTCCTGGAAGACGCCGTAGCTCATGGCGAATCCTGGCTGTATGTGAGTAACATTAGAATGGACTGATATGGATAGTTTCACGAACCCCATATTGGCAGCTGAAGAATTGCAGATCCGAGAAGAACGCAGAGTTTCGTTCTTTTGGATTCCAGCTGCCGGGATTCGGCCTCTGCGGCCTCTTCTTCGATATCAAATGCCCTTTGCCCATGATGGACTGAGGATCTTGAATCGCCAGTGGATGCCATTATGACTGAACCTAATCCTTAGAAGGAGAGAGTATGGTTTACAGAAGCACCGGGGAGCTTTGTTCAAAAAAAGGGGAACCGGTGAGTCACGGGGGGTTTTACCTAACATAGTAATCCGTGCTGACACCCCGCCTTGGTATATGATCATAAGCTTTGATTGGAGATCTCCCAAGCATTTGGAGTAACTGCGCGATTACGCTACGGCACTCGCCGAGAGACGGATACCCCCCTGCTCTCATGACATCACAATAGCAATCGACGATCCACGACTAAGCACACAAAGGGAACCCACGTATAGTTCCACGCAAGCGGATCCTTTCAATCCCTCGACCCTCGCAATATAATCGTAACATCCGCCCTAAAAGCTCAATTTGATTGCCATTGCCCTGCTAGACCATGGACGTAATTCGCGGTCTGTGATGAGTTATACGATGCTGGATACCTACCTAGTGTTGAATAAGGCTACCTAGCATGCGATGAAGGCATTACGTATTGCCAATTGGTTTTATGGTCAATCTGGTAACATGCGAGGTAAACCCTAGTAAATAATACTGGCTTCTAGATCCGTTCTGTGAATCTCGATCGTTCGTCAGACTGGTGTCGCGGGTTGCCGAAATATATATTCCTAGTTAGGGCTAAATAGGTACCGCGGAAAGACCATGACGGGTCCCCAGGAGGGATTGCAACTTCAACGTCCCATCCCATTACCATTTTCAATGTAAGTGAGCATATATTCCCTAATTAATTTGTTTTGATCATCTATGCCTAGCATTCTGTTCTAGAGCCTGGGCAACCATCCGCACAAGTTGACTTGGATGATAGATTTTCCGCTCCTCCGATCGCGGAGCCTCCCCCACAACGGCCGAGATTTCCATTTCAAGGTGTTTTGTTTTAATCACATAGACAGAAATAACGAGTATATACATGGAACACAGCCAAAATGACACAGCAAGGCCCCCACCTCCTCCCGCCCGATCTCATAGCATCCCAACTCTCCACAATCGACCTGTTAACAGCCATGTTCCCGGATCCCGAGGAGATCGACATCCCACCCTCGAGCCAAGAATCCATTGACAAACTACGAGCCTGGTGCGAGGCTGCGGATCCAGAGATATCGAAACCGTCAGGGATCCCAGAAAGTATATTAATTGCCGTGCACGCACCGATTGTTGAAGGGGAGAAGACCATTCAATTGAATGTCTCGATTCCGTTACAGTGCAATGAGCCGAGTACGATAGACAGTCCGCCGGCGTTAACCTATTCGCTTCGGCAGCCGGAGTGGATGTCCAAAGCTGAGGTGGCGCGATTATCGGCCGCCATGCCTGCGGACGATATCTTTGAAGCATTGGAATATATCCGCGAGGAAGGGATGCGATTCCTAGAAACGCAAAAAGCGCAAGCGCAAGCCTCGATATCCGAAACTACGCAAAGTACGACTCCGCTCGTCCGCGTCTGGTTCTACTTCCCCTCCCTGTCCACACGCGAGAAGCGCTCGGACATGGTCAACCACGCGCCCGACTACTCGCTGACGGGGTTCGTGCTCGCCGGCAAACCAGGCGTGCTATGTGTCGAAGGCGCGTCGCGAGACATCGACGCGTACATGAGCTTCATCAAGACCCACTCGTGGGGCGATATCCCCAGCCACCAGAAGAAAGTGAGCGAGCGGTATCGCGAGACGGAGCGGGTGAGCAGGGTTTTCTGTGGGATGGAGGAGATCACGGATTCGTTGGGGGAACGTGGTGGGCAGAGGGCGAATCGGGGTGATATGCAGGCGCTCGAGGCGTGGTTGAAGGGGAAGGGGTTGGGGGAGGCGTTTGAGAGGGTGATTTTCTAGGTGGGTTTGACTTGCCTGGAGCAAGTCCAGGAGATGGATAGGGGAGCTTGGATTGATTTGGCGGTATTTGATCTAGGAATTGGACAAGCGATTGGATCCATTCTGTGGCGATAATTTAGCAATGACACGCGAGAAGTTTTGTTGGCCGCGAAACAGCTTTGGATCATAGAGTCTACAAATCGTATCCATTGAGAAACTATTCCTTGGTCCAAACTGTGGGTACAAACAAGGTTAAGGTTATTATTATGCCGAGCTCATTAGAGCGGCCCTCCAGAGGGCCCTACCCACAGAACTTATCAATAGAACCGCAGTTAGCGGGGCATATTCTCTTATTTGACATTTTCTCAAGGATGACCTCAAAGAATTCTAATGTCAGGGATTTCACTTCTACGCACAACGGATAAGCAATTTCATCTGTTCCGAAGCTCCCACGCCTCATCTCGATCCCAGATGTCACAAAGTGGGGGGACACACCACACCCTGACATCAGCCTTGAATCACCCGCCACGCCTTGTGTAACATAAGAAAACAGCATAGACGAGACCTTCATATAAATCGGACCGTGTAGTGCGCTGCGCACTCGCTTAGGCAAGAAACACTGCCATAGTAAAATCAAAATCAATCAGTTTTTACAGAGACTCATCAACTCTGAACCTATTAATATTAGTTACTCAATATGGTGGTCACGACTCCCAATAATTACTACCGCAACCCAGCGCAGGGCAATTTCTACAATAACCAGGCAAATCAAGACCCTTACTACTACGGTAGTAACAATCAGGCCTCGCAGCAGGGCGGCTGGGTGCACAATACGCATCCCTCTTACCACGGTGTTTACACCTCTGGCGGGAATTACCCGAGCTATACCCATCCGCCCTACGACAATACCCAGTACCATTACTCGAACCTGAACCCGAACCACCCCTCTTCTTACGATAAACAGCTCCAGTCCTGGAACCAGCAGCAACCTCCCTACCATCAAGGCGCGTACCATGATGGATCGTCCTCAGGAGGAGGCTCTGGCATGACCGGCAGGCCGTATTATGCGGCCCCTTCCCTGCATAGTAATACGGGCTGGATGGGCCCGCAAATTACGGCGCGCAAGCTGAATTCCGAGAGTGAGGGAGATGCTGTTGTTGATCCGTATGAGGGCGAGAAAAGGGGGTCGAAGACGGAGGATGAGGTCGAGAAGGAGTTGTTGCATACGGCGAGTCCAGAGTAGACCGTTTATGAGACATTAGGGAATGGAAGTGGTCGAGTATTAGTATAAATTGTTTAGTGTGGGTGTATCCGTTATATTTCGCCGGCATGTTTTGTTTTTTTGTTTTTTTTTAAAGATTGTGAGCTGCGAGAAAGATCGGTTCCGGCTGCCACTAATTCTAAAAGTTGATATAGCTAGATGGTTAAAAAGATTAAGCATGCATTAGTTGAAAGCTAAACCAATTAACAAGAATCTTTACAGGAGGAGATCTGCTTCTCAAATGGGGATGATCTGGGTTACTCCGGAGCATATCTTGCCACCCGACCCCGATCCACGGAACACCCAGTTCGGGTCCAAACTGTACTATCACTCGCTTTTGCCACGTGTCTTTATATCATGATTGGATCAGTGTGATGTAGGGCACTCATGGTGAGACGTTTATACAAACACAGGGCACGCCCACTGTAACAAATAGACATTCCCTCACAGCCATCCAGATTTAAAAGCATACTTGAGCCTCACACGAAAGACACAAAAGTCATACACAGCACCGAGATTGATAGACAATGGTCCTCCCAAACGTCATCTCCACCATGCACCAGCCGAAATCCTCCTTCGGCGGTAACGAAACCCAGTCCCGGCAACCCCAAACCGACCAAGCCGGGCAAACCCAACAGTGGCCCAATAACGAGGAGAAGCAAGGCCAATACAGTTCCTCAACACACCCAACGGCAGAGCAATTCCAGTCTCTCAGTGGCCTGGGCGCCGATCCGTACTCATCGAATCAGGCGGACTATTCCATCAATGATGTAATCAGCGGGAGTTCATCTGGACGGCCGGCACGGAACAAGAGGGGCTCTGCTCCTGGGGAGCGCAGGCTGCATCAGGATATGCAGGGGGATACGGGGGTTGATCCATATGATGTTGGCGATGTTGGAGATAATCGGGGGTCGCGGACGCAGGAAGAGGCTGAGGAGTAGGTGGGTTAGACGTGCAAAGGGGATATTGTACCTCTAATGGAGCTGCGTATCTCAGCAGGCGTTTTTATCGACTTGGCTCTTGCAAAAGGCTACTACTATGTATGATAATAGCCCTTTAGATGAGGGCCGTCAATGAGGTTAAAAAGTTCATACATTCAACAAATAGTCCTTGAAATGTGCTAGGGAAGGTTACTACATACAGCTGGCTGATATCACTTATTTTGCCCCACATGGGGGGATATCTCCTCCGCGGGGCAATTGTCAGGTGCGACCCATGGGTGGTAACAGCACTAGGAACATTGCCTTTTATTGGAAACCAAACTACAAGCCTTGACATCACACTTAACTCACCTCTGAGGCAGGCATCAGATGAGGTAGACAAACATACGTATAGAAAGGATTTGCCTCCCTCTAACTGTGCTCTTTCAACGTCCGCATAATCCATAACCTCTATTTCACTAACTACTTTTCTCCTCACAAGGCATACAACTACAACCTCTCCCTCGATTCCACAAAGCCACCATTCAAAATGTCCAACCCCCGTTCCCAAGCCCGCGACCCCTACTCACCAAGCAGCCAAGCAATCGGCGACCCCCCACGACACAGCTACCAGTACCCGTCCGGGGACACCACAGCCGAGACACAAGAACAGCCTCCATTCGCCAACATGAGCGAGCAGCCACACATCGGCCAAGAGGATGAGTTCGAGCACGGTGGGCAGGACCAGGCCAAGTATGAGAATATGGGGACCGCGGAGGACTATGCGAGTGGGTTTAAGGATGGGAACTTTTATACCGAGGATCAGGATCAGGGGCGCACTCGGAGGGAGATTCAGGAGGGGTGGGAGGGGTGGGAGTGAGTGAGTAGGGTATTGATTTGATTGGGTTTTGTTGCTTTGGAGGGGTGTATATGCTCATCACTCTCTGTCATGAATGGTATTGTTTGTTTCGATCTGATGTTGCGCTGGGCGAATACAGGGCTATTTGCAATGCTCTTGTGCATAAATGCTAATTCAATAGCAGCACGTAAAGTTCTAACTTTGAAGACTTCACCGTCCCTGCAGACGAAAGTGAAGCTGCTGTCTGTACGCTAATCGGATCGCCAATCTGTGAGGATATAGAAGACCTCCAACTATCGAAGCGATCCCCGGACTGTTTTTACTTTGATGGCACGGCTCTGAAGGTGACTAAGTTTGTTCCACTGGCTGCAGAACATTTCTGGTCTCGAAGCTCCAAGCAGCAAGAGTGTCAGAAATGGTCACATGGCTACCTTGGCAGATGGCTATTTGTTCATGTTATACTAATAATTTCTAGAAAGCGAGGCAAGGATGGAGAAAGGAAAGGCTCCTAGGGCCGAGGAAGCTCGCAGAGTGCCTAAAATCCCTTCGATGACCCCTTGACGCTATTCCACTAAAACTAGAAGACCAAACTAATACTATGACTCTTATGTGCGCTCAATGAAACGCAGATGATCACATAGAGGAGACGTCTTTTCCGAGCGCAAACGATCAGCGCGATCGACCAGAAGAACTAGAACTTGACCGTCCCGGTCTATAGAAGAGACTACAGTCTACATCTTACCCGAATCGCAACACCGAGACTCAAATCCTTGCATGACCTGGTAGCTTGTATGCAGCTAGTTATTCCGCAGCTATTACGGTGTGTCAAAAGGTCCCCTTTAGGGTCGCTTTCATCAGCATGTTTCGCCGATGGGTCGACCAACAGTCTTCTAGATGTGGTAAAGAGCAACAACAGGGAAGAGAGAATCTGAGAAGTAAGGAGCTAGTTCTGATAAGACCATGTTTCGAGTAAGTGGCACTTCAAGGAGTTGCATTTCTGTTACGAGATATCTCGCACAAAATCTTCTGAGAAAGAAGTAGGGAATCCTTGCGCCCTGACCTTCTCCCGAGGCCCACTCGCCGTCTGAAAGAGGCCCAGTTTATACCGTATGTAAGGCATTCGATTTATAACATGCAGAGCTGCGCGCTGGGAAATAATGAGTGTGTTCTCGTCGGGAAGCTGTTTTCGAAGCTCTCTGTACCGTGGGGGGTGGTGGTGTGGAGCAAGATCAAGTTCCCCCGGCCCCAAACTCCCCCCACCTCCCCCTGGGCAGCACCGGAGTGTCTCCAGGCTTTAGGTATAATAGAGTTTTATGCTTAGACTTAGTTGAAAATGGATTCCAATTTGCCATAGTCAACCACTAGAAAGCCCAGCTGTGGGGTAAGCTCTCTTGCCCCAATATATAATATAGCTATACATTTGGCGATACAGTAAAACTCGGTCACAATGAATGAGTAAAGTACATAAATACTCTGTGATGCATTCCCTGCATAAGCTGTGCTTTGTCGCCAGTGTAAGTCCCATCACTCAGGGCCTCGCTCATCTGACCGACATTTGCATTGTATTCTGGGAGGTGCGGCCATGAGGCTTTTTCATCAACCCCCCCACCCCCACCCCGAACAGCCCCGGCGATCTCGTGCTTATGCGTGCATAGCAAGCTATCCAAAAAGCCACCTGTGTATAATGGGTACAGTCGGTAGCGCATTTTTGAACAGAGATCGTTAGCTGCAAGTCTAGGGGACATAGAAACTAATACCCACCACAGCGCATCATTAGAATAGACGGAGACCAGGCGCCCCAGGTGAGGGGTTAATTTCTGTTCAGCGTTATGACACTGCTGGCCGTATGGCGCATTGTGACGGTCCCATACATACTGTAAGGCTCTTTCGATCCGGCTAAGCCGGCGAATCCGCCAGCAGGGTTCATGGACATCTCTAGGTAGGCCCGCCCATATTCTCGGTCTTCAAAGTCACTTGTGCTGATCCTCTGCCGTATCCGGTACCCCGTCCTGGGATGAATTCCTTTCAAGCTGCGCCGTGTCCTCTGCAACAGGATGCCTTTCGGCGTCCTTCCTGTGGCCAGTCGATCTGTGAGACCTGTGAGTTATGCAGCCAGGGTAATTGCTTTTTTGCTACTAGAGAATAAGGACAGAATTGCCAGTGTCCATCACACTATTTTGAGGATAGCAAACTTCGTAAAAGATGCAGTGGTGTTGTTTGGTTCGTTCGTTCGCGTTTTCCCTAAGGGTTTCGACGTTCGGCTTCAAAAAAGAACTTTGATCCACTTGCGCGAAGCTTCTATCCTTCAAGGTTATGACACGAAGCTTCAAGGGATGCAAGGGAGGCCACGGCGCGCAAGCGCGCCGTGTCAAACCTTGCTGAGCCTAGATTCAAAGTCCTACTAAGCTAATTAACAATATTATAATAGATAAAATATAATTAATGATACGATAGTAGATAAAGGATGCATGCCATCGCGCGGGCGCCCTTACTGCTTCGCAGGCGCGGAGAACCAATTAGATACAGACATAATTAAAATGGACCAATCGGAACTGCCCATGAACGGAAAGAGCTACTCCTGTCATATAAGGGATGAGGGACGATCATACTGCAGTGTGTAGTTGCGCTTGCTTCTGGGTTTTCCCGTAACTCCGCGGGCTCCCTTGGGTAATACATACTTATGATGTCTATGTATCGCACGCAACATTGGAACCCATGATATGCACCCCGGCAGCTGAAAGTCTCATAGACCACGATTAATTCGATGAACAAGGCCGCCATCCCAACCAATGAAACTCAGCAAAGCCTGGTAAAGTACTCTGCGGCTTGGTTGAAGATCTTGGTTGTTTCTGATTTGTCCAAGCGAGGGACGGATTTCGCTCACCGCTTTACGTTGGTACTTATGTACATCTGTACAAAACGGCATTCGGACTATCTTTTCGGGCTTATATTCCCCTTGAGATGTGATTTGACAGCATGACTTGGCAGTCTGCGGTATGCACAGATGGATATAGGCCGATGTCATCCTGATTTGGGGACATAATCACTACTTCATTGGATGCCGCCCTTTCTCGTCCGTAGAGAAAGGCCGATAATATACGATTTCGATTCCCACTCGACTCTATAGATACACACATTCCCTCGACCTCCAGGATCTGATGAATGACTATCATTTTACTTGACCGTATCTGTTTTGACTTTTATGAATAACTGCTGATTACCCATCGTCACCATGAGCGACTACACAGGCCCGGGTAGCTACAGAGTGTGGTCGCGACATAGCGGGAAGGTTCTCGATATTGACGACGGCTACAACAATGGAGACAAGCTCCGCATCATGTAAGGGACAGAGGAGAGAGAGAGAGAGAGAGAGAGAGAGAGAGAGAGAGAGAGAGAGAGAGAGAGAGAGAGAGAGAGAGACAGAATCCAGCGTATCGCCGAAATCCCAGAACTAACTCTTTAATATTACTGCCGTCGAGGGTGACTAGTTTCTTATTCTACATTTTCAGGCTGGCCTTATCATCTGTCCTTAAACTAAGGATATGTTGGTCTACTTATATTCGACTGGAACTTCTTTCTTACGCCACACGGCAACAACAGGAACCCACGAATCGGTTCACGGCTACCGGTCCTGCCCGCAGAGAGAGGAGGCTAGATGGAAAATCATCCCAGTACACGATGGAAGTGGATCTTACTAGCTAGTTCCTCCTGAAGAGGTTCATCCGTTCGTCAATCATTTGAGAATGCTTCTCTTCCTGGCCAGGCGCTTGATGTCTTTGGTGGCCGAACTGCAGATGGCTCGATGATCGTGCTTGGGGACAAGAATGGCAGTGCACACCAGCAGTTCTTCATCAAGCTTCCTTAAGTTGTCTCTAGAGCATATTCTTGGTAGGATGGATTCAGAGGTATGGGTTCGGTCATTTATGCGTCATTAATGCAGGATAGATTACAACCGTCAATACTTCAGTCCTTTCGCTTTATACTATACCGCCTTGAAAGTCATCCTACCAATGCAATACACCACGCAGCGGCACCATGACTGTTTACGTGGATAATCTCTGTGGCCAACATTCTGGTTTTCTCAGATTCGTCGGCTGGCTCACAGAGCCCTGAAAGTGCATGTCTTTGTTAACTTACATGCGTTAAGTAAGTAGCTAGTCCTCAATACAGTTCTCTGCGTTGGAACTGTACAATAGAATATGCGCTGTGACCCCAGGGGACCCGTTTTAGAGGAACTC
Source organism: Aspergillus baeticus (assembly GCA_027569055.1). Taxonomy (NCBI): domain Eukaryota; kingdom Fungi; phylum Ascomycota; class Eurotiomycetes; order Eurotiales; family Aspergillaceae; genus Aspergillus; species Aspergillus baeticus. The sequence continues at coordinate 342,924 of JAPDEI010000006.1, forward strand.
TGGGGAAGGAACGACCACGACGCAGAACCACGTTATTCAGCTCGCCAAAAGTCCTCCAAATACGAAGCCAGCCACACGCCACATGCTCCCGTAATAGGCTTCAATGAGCGATACCCGAGAGTCAATTTAAGTGGCGCCTCGTATTACCCCTCTTCAAACAATTCGACGAGAGAGATCATAGAGCGCTGCTGCTAGAGTACGACCATGGCTTATCAGGAAGTCGTGAAGTTAGACGGAGGCAGAAGCTTTGACCCAGCAAGATTAAATACTTAACCATCATTCTTGCCATTTTGTTTACTACCATATATAATTTTACGCGGTCTAGGTATCCCTTTTCAAACCCTCTGCCCCTCCCGCGACCTTTCTTTCCACTATTATGAAGGGTATCATTGCGGAATACGAGGAAGCCGCGCTCCAGGTTACGGATAGCCTGGAGCTTCCTGAGCCATCAACAAATCAAATCCTCGTCAAATCGATCTATACCGCCATTAATCCGGTGTACGTAATCCCCTTTCTGTCTTCATGAGCATCTGCCACCGGCAGTCAGTTTTTCACGGTGCTTCTAACACATGCCCCTCTCTCGATCGTCTTTAGTGATCATATGATGGTCAACATGGGAATCCTCGTCGAAAGCTGGCCGTTTGTTCCGGGATGCGACGCTGCCGGGGTCGTCGTCAAAATCGGTGAGCAGGCCGCGTCAAAGTTCAGCGTCGGCGACGAGGTCTGTGGATGTACCCGCCTGGGGACGAAGGGGTATTCTACCTGTCAGGAATTCGTGAGCTCCTTCCCTCCCTCTATCTTTTTCTGTTAAACATAGTCCTTGCTCTGTGGGCCTTACAACTCAATTAATCGTACGCCATGTCGCGTAGTTCCTAATGGACGCCGATTTGACCATTCCGAAGCCGAAAAATCTCACCCTTGCCGAGGCGGCTACAATTGGAGTTGGCGTTGAGGTACATCCATTTTTGATATTGGAGAGCCCCTCGCTGTGCCATATTTGCCATACTAAGTGTGCCGCTTTATAGACCGCTGCGCTTGGAATCTTCAAAGGGTGTGCTATTCCTCTCCCCGATCCCGATAATCTCCCAGCACCGAAGAACGAATGGGCCGTCGTCCTGGGCGGCGCAAGCACCGTCGGCCGCTTCGGTATCCAGCTTTTCAAACTTCTTGGCTATAAGGTTATCGCTTCTTGTGGGACGAGGTCGTTCGAGGTGTGTATCATACACCACTCCCCCATCACACGCCACGAGAGATTTGATGGCCAAATAACTGACACATGATAATGATGCAAAGGCCGTAAAGCAAACCGGCGCAGATGTGGTGTTCGACTACAAGATTTCAACCACGGAACAAGTTTCAGAGTCTCTTAACGTCCTCGACGAGACCAGGGGAAACCTTCACTACGTGCTTGACGCTGCAGCGGGCGGTTTTGAATTCGGGCGCGCGCTCTTCAAGGAGCTTCCTGAAGGAGTGGCCAAGTACTTCGCTACGACGAATGACTGGTACGTTATTATGACATACTCAATAGCTGCGCATACTGATACCATTTTCTTTACAGGAGCGGAATCACGGATTTCGAAGGCGGAAAGTCCGATTGTATCAAGCTGGGGCTTATCGGACGGGAATCCGGCACAGAGGTCAATGACGCGCTGGCCGGGTATATTCCCGTTCTGGCCAGGCTTTTTGAGCGAGGGAAACTCCTGCCTGCCCCCTATGTCGAGATTGGTAATGGAGGGTTTAATGCCGTGTTGGAAGCCCTTGAGTATCAGAAGTCCGGTGCCGCAGGGTCCAAGAAGGTCGCGGTGAAGGTACAGGACAGGTGAAAATTGATATTGGGGCTAAATTTGTATCTCGCTTATCAAAAATCACATGGGAACAGCAAACATCGTCTTATTTCACTAATGAAGATATGTGTTTATGAACGAGGTAGTGTGATGAATACGAGTAAGCATTCTTCAAGTGTGCGTTTACAGTCTCTCCTATCCCGTGATAGCTTTACTCGAACGCGTGGACATGACCGCGCTAATCCACTTCTCCAGCAAACCTAACCTACTTGGCAAATGTGATCAAGGATATGACTAGGCAGTCTTCTAAGGTCGTGATATAGTCCTTGTATATCACAGTTCTGCGGGTAGGCTCCATACGGGACGGGGTCTGTATCGCCCGCCTGAGGAACACTCTGCAATGATTGTTCCCTGTGAGAGCGTTTCAGGAGCTATATGGCCACAGGTGGGGACCTTTCCCATAGAGGTGGATTAGACAGGTGGTTGAGGCCTGTTAACATAAAAAATGGCATGAAGCGTGAGCGTACGTGCAGAAGCTGAATCAAGTTGACCAACTATACCTAGTTGCCCTCTTCGTACTTAAACCGATGCAAGTTTACAAACCACAAGCCTTTCTTCCAGAATCTATGTGCTGCAATTGTTTTCTCACCAATTAGTTGCGAAAAAAAAAAACAGCTTCCTATAGCCCTCCGCTCCACCCATCTGCAATCTCTATCGTCATAACTATCCCCAGTCTAGTCGCCACCGCAATGGTATTTCCCGAAGTAGACGACAGCCCGGTTTGATACTCAAGTGGGAAGAGACTTAATTCCTGCCCACCGTCGACGATCCAATCACCATCAACATAGAGTCCGGCCGGCCTGGGAATGCCGCCATTCAACATGGTGGCCACGTCAAAGTGGCCTGCGCGGGTGTAGAGATGCCTCCCATCCGGAGAGAACTTGGCTTTTGTTAGGCGAACCTCCGGAATCGTTCCCATCTTGGCCCCCGTCTCAACGTTGAAAAGCTGGAGCCATGTGCCTGCGGTGGCGAAAATCAGATTGTCTGGAGAGAATGCTAGTCCCGCAACCGCAAAATCGCATCTAATATGGCGAAGGTGCTCCCTTTTGGCTATCGAGTAGATGTGGATGCTGACCTCGTACCCAAGCACCCATGCGACAAGTTGATTGTCGGGCGAGATCGTAAGGCTGCCACCATGTATGGATCTTTCTGTTTGGATAGTATTGACCAGGTTTCGGCTGTCGACGTCCCATACTTGAATATGTGTAAAGCTTGCTCCGCCCATTCCAGGCCGTCGCATGCTATCATCCACAGAAGCTCGCCTCGCGGAAGCTCTAGAAGTCCCATCTGGTGATATCGTGCAGCCACGCCCCGACCCGATTTTTTTTTGCAAAAGCTTTCACCTTTAAGTAAATCTACCACAATTAAGTGGGCTTTCGACGTTGAAAATGCCACCCTCTGGCCATCTCTCGATACTGTGAGAGTCCCAGAATGCACTTCGTTTCGCGGATTGTTCCATGCGACGTCGATCCAATCGTCACCCACCAGTTTTTTCATGGATAGCGTGGCTGGGTCCCGGTAAAGCGCTACAAGAGTTCCGATCGACATCTCCATATCCCAGAGCTCGCCATTGCTAGGGTTGTCTATATCATCGAGTGTTTCTCCGAGTGTATCCCAAATATGTACCTGATCAATACCACTGGAAGTGGCGAGGAGCCTCCCGTTTCCAGAAAAAGAAGTCCGAGCAAAGGAAGGCGTGGGGCAATCGTGGTGAGGCGGGGGAAGGCGTTGGCTCAGCTCAGCTATGCTTTGCTTGAGGCTAGTGGCAAACACGGACTCCCTGCAGAAGCGAATCATCTGTCTTTGTGAGCAGCACGTCTCTGCAGGTATTATTGGCGGATCGGCTTCAGCAGGGCTACTTGAGTCTTCCCTTTGGCATGCCTTGTTAAATAATCAGTGTGCGGGTTTCCTATGTCTCTGCCCATATGCCGTTTATTTGCTTCTCTATTAGGGAGAGGTACATTATTCTATAGTAGTTCCATTTCTGTTTTTCCTATTTCTATATTCAAGCGCCTCTAATACTGTCCTAGTACGATGATACAGACTTACACCAACTCTACTTATTGTCCTAATTGCGCTTTGACCAAAGGCACCGGTCCGCAACTGTCAAGCACCACGGGCGCTCACTCGAAGATTTCGTCAAACTGCTTCCTAGGAGCCTACCTGTCACAATTTAAAATATCTCTTTGTATAGGTCAGGGTTGACCCGACGCGTGCGACGCGCTGCCCTGCCCTACCCCTTGAAGTCACATCACTCAACACTCAGACGCTCTCAAGTATCTCACAACGAAGAGCCACCTAAATAATAAATTGTATGCTAGCGCCACCTAGCACCCATCAGCTTCTCAAGCCCGTGAATCGGCCGCCTAATAATTTCGTGTAATTGTGCCAGCGTTCCTTCGTCTGTATTTTTCTCCCCTCCCTCATAACGGGAACTCAGTCACCTGCCTGAAGCCGAGTGATCCAGTTAGCATCCTCAACCGGGAGCATGGACCAAGTTGGGTGAAAGCCATGTGTCGCGATGCTTTGTTGTGAAGGTGGGCTCCGTTGTACAAATCAATTGCGCATGCCTAAAAGACTCCAGTTTCAGGACATCATTCGTCACCGGGCGTTTGTCATCGCCAAGCGAGACTACAGATTTCAGAGCATAACATGAGGAGCTGCTACGAATAGAAAGCGTAGCGAGAGAAGAAGATCAGACGTCAGATCGCGTGGCTATCTACAAGCTAGACTAATATCTAATACTGTCCTCCGCTCCCACCAGCCTCTTCCACTCCCAGCCCGGACCCTAGCTCATCACCCGCCCCAATCCAACTCCCACCCATCCCCAACTCCTCCGTCTAGGGAGGTTGGTTAGTAGGTATTTTACGATAATAAAGGAATTAGCCTACCTACCCTCCTCTCGGTTATACCAAGCCCAGAATCCCCGGTGGGATTGGGCGATGTTTCCCACCAACCAACTACATCACGGTTAGCAATGTCTACCTACATTTTCGCCTTGAAACGCGAGAACTTACCCCCATCACCCTCCAGTTAACTGGGATGTCGGGTGGCAGTCGGTCGGTGTCGTAGACGCTATCAAAGTTAGTGTTGGGGTCCACCTACCTGAACCATATCGGTGTCGGTTTCGTAGCGGTAGTCGGTCGATGTCGGCGCGGTGTCGTGTCGGTGTCGTGTCGGTGTCGTGTCGGTGTCGTGTCGGTGTCGTGTCGGTGTCGTGTCGGTGTCGGTATCGGTATCGCGGTCGGTATCGCGGTCGGTATCGCGGTCGGTATCGCGGTCGGTATCGCGGTCGGTATCGCGGTCGGTATCGATGTCAAATATCGAAATGTCGAGGACGGTGTAAAGTCGATCGGTCGAGGGGGCGGTAGCGTCGGTGTGGCTGGCGCCCCGGCTAATGGACTACGACTTGGGCCCCGCGAACGGGAGTGCGTCATTACCCCTGTAAATAGGGAACCATCCACCGGTTTTCCTCTGCATTGCTAGATATCAGTAACAGTTGCCCTGTGCAGGCATAGACGTCTCACCTGTTTCGTAGCATTTATGCGCCACCAGCACTCAGTAGGACGAACGCCAGCCTGGTTATCAAATGGGCGAAAAATAAGAACGAAAAGAGTGGAAAGGTGGCGTAAGAATAAAGGCGATAAAAAGTTCATGTAGTCGTAAAAAAAAAAAGAGGTTCGAAAAAAAGTCGAAATGAGTGGATCGGCAAGTCGAATATAAAACGAGTGTCGTGGGAAGGCTTTAACGAAAGAATAGGCAGTGGAAGTCCATGGTTTAGAACATGGGGTATCCCATCTGCCGGACAACTTCCCGCTTGTGAAGCCATGATTTGAAGACCATGTTAGGAGCCCATGCAGGGTGTCTGGCCTGGATACCAGCCAAGACATTGTATGAGCAGGCTTGTCCATGGTCGCAGGGCTTGGAGGCGTGTTTTGTCAACATTGCGTGGGTGCCGGTTCCCCAGGACGCAATGTATCGGGCCTCCTCACCGAACTTGTCAGGCTTGGAGAAAGGAATGACTGACCAGCCTTGGAGGCGGTTTTCCCTGGCACGGGAAGGTAGACGTGAAACGTGAAGGATAGGGTCGATCCAACGAGTGACATTGTGAGTGGTGGTCTCACCGAAATGAACGTGTTTGGCAGGCTTAGCCTTGCATCCACCCTTGGCCGGAGCCTTAAGCTTAGCAGAGACGTCACCAGTGCCGATGCCGACTTGTGCGGTCGACTGCGCATGTGTGGCTTGTACCCTGGGGCGCCCAAAGCGGGGCGCAGAAACGTGCTTCTTGGGATCAATGTAACGAGTGACAGAGATAACGGTCTTGCGTGAACCGAAAGAGACGCTCTTGGTCGGAGCGTTGATCCAACGAGTGACAGGGAGAACGTCCACGATCGGGAAGAAACGAACGTGCTTGACCGGGTCGTTAATCCAACGAGTGACGGGGTGGACGATGACGGTCTCCTCGAAGCGAACGCTCTTCACCGGCTTGTTCTTGCGAAGGTCGCCGGATCGAGCAGTAAGCTTGTTGGAGGCGAGACGGCGCTCCTCGACGATGGCGTGGCGAATGAAGGAGGAACGAGCAGTTGAAGCAGGAACGGTGGAACGAGCGTGGAGGCGAGAGCCAAAGCGAGGCTCAGGGAGGGAGCGAGTGGAATCCCGGCGAGTCAGGGATGGGACGAAAGAGCGGGCAGGAGGATCGCGGTGGGCAGGGGTGGGGGCTGGTGCACGAGGCTTGAAAGATAAACGAGAGGCAGGCTGTGCTCGGACCCGGGAAAGGAGGGAATGCAGATCCTGCTGTTGGCGAGCAGAAAGGCGAGGGCGGGGCATTGCGATTCTAGAGAAAAGAAAAGGCAGGCGGAAAAAAAAAAAGGAATAGCAAAAGCTAAACACTAAATGGGGTACGATATAGCGCAGCGTAGACGAGTACGGTACTAGCAATCGAAACAGCCAAATGGTGTAGAGAGAAGAAGAGAAGAGGAAGACTTGGGGAGGGAACAACAGAATATAAGGGCGAGGGCCGTTGCCCTGCGCTGCCCCCGTTGCTGCGAGCAGATTATCGCAAAGAGAGAAGGAACACTCTCATCTTCATAACAACCGTCGTGCAGGAGGAAGAACACCAAGAACTTCGACATGAGCGCCTACAGACTCGTGGATATACCAGATCTGTTCCTTAATCATGCTATCAAAGCTACAGGAAGAACTCGAGCACCTGTAGGACTAGTCTACAGGGCTTAGCCAAGGTGACCATGCGCTACACCGGTTTCTGTACAGGCGGCGCCGATCAGGCTCCCCAGGAAACGCTATTCCAACGTCGGCTCTTTCCCTCCGTCTCCAACAGCTGGAGCCAGGCGACTCGGTACTATGGCAACCGCTCAACACTCCATCACTACGACACGGCGGCGCAATCTTCAAGTTTACGGCAATGCGAATTGAAGGGACAGTAGTCTAAGTTTATAGTCCTACGCTGCCCAACGGTACTAAAGTAGTTGTGTGAAACCATACTGAGGTGCGGCGATGGTCTGGGTTGTTGCTAATATAGAACCAAAAGAATTTATCCGGCGACAGGTAGAAGAACAAATACTCTACTGCGCGGCGCTTGATCGAACAATCCCTTCGGACATTCGCAGTCCCAAGCAATTGCCTAATCTTCTCCCACAAGACAGGAGTATCAGGCCCATAGGCCGAGTAAAATTCACACTCGTGCCATACAGCCGGTTCCCATCGGGAGACCCATCAAAGTATTTCGTACCGATAATCAATATTGGCGCACTCCCAGCCTCCCTTTCTTCTACTCGAGCGAGGAGGGCATCGTGTGCTGAGTCGTTCTCAGCGGGACGGGCTCTGGTCCGCCCTTCTTCTTCTCAGGTAAAGTAAAGACCCAATCGAGTTATATATATACAAGGTAGGTGTGAGCGCACTTTTAGGAAGGACTCATTCAAGTGACGAGATGTTTTCTGCTGATAGTGCAACAGCTATCTCTTGCTGACGCCCCGCGGAGGAGCAGTTTATGGTGCGATGTGCGGGTGAGAGAACGCTAGAATTATTGGGGGGATAATGCTGCCTTAGACTTGGGGGTGTTGACTCGTTCTAGCCCCGAGCGCCGGATGGATATATCAAGCATGTTGCCGGTTCTGTCGTGACAGCCACGAATTAGTGATTGCCCAACAAAGAAATGTTCTGTGTTACGGGGGAGGCTGCGGAGTGCAGATGATGCCGGCTGTCGGGGAGTCCCGATAAGATAAAGGAACTCTCGGCGAAGTCTCCGGCTCCACGTGGTGCGGGGTTTGGCGTCCGGCGAAGTTGCCCGACCCATGTTCGTGGCCAAGGACGAGTTGAGAGCTCAATCAATGTATTGCACAATCGATGAGCCCAAAGTTTGATCTTTTCCATGGGAATCTATGGCACGGTTTCTGAGCATTTGGTGCTGCGTCTTTGTGTATCCAGTAATCATTGCGGGTTCTAGGCTTTCGTGGTCTAGAAGCTCCCCGTCAATATATATCTTGAATGTTGGCATAGCAATTCGTTGAGGACGTGACAAGTGTAGACAAAATGTATTCAATTACCTCAGATAGAAGGCAAAACATTTAGTCTCTTAAAATGTTATTGATTGCCCAAGGATCTGCTTACTCTTATGGACAAGGCTTTGCAACGGGACCTGACCAGAGTTCAAGGCACGCAGGAGCAAAGTCACGTGGAGGTAAGCATCACGTGGTCGCGTTGCACGCCCTTTCTCCAACATTTTGTCTGAGCTCCACCATTTCTTCATGTTGCGCATGAGCTCCTTCGAGTCAAGCTTCGAGAAACCGACACTCTGGGCCATGCCTCCACTCCAATCTGGCGACTCAAACGGTTAGCACGGATATGATCAACTCAGCATGATCTCTCCTGAATTCACAGAGCAACACGGCCAAGACGGACCCGCGGAAAATCGCCAGTACCGTCCCTACCGTTCGAAGCGCCTCCGACCGTGCGACACCTGCCGCCGCCGAAAGGTCGCATGTCGCATTGACTCGCACCCTCCCTGTGTAAACTGCAGCAGTGGCGGTATCGAGTGCAGCTTTGAAGATCCTCCTTTGAAAAGACGACGGGAAGCCCCTAACCAAACTGACCTGCCATTGACCAACGGCGTTTCCTCCAGCGGGAATACTCCCCCAGTTGCACCTTGGAACGATGCAGGAATTGCGGTTGGCCCAGATGATTTGGTACAGGAGCATGTAGGGTGGCGAGACTGGGGTTTCAGCACATCTGGGAATGACCAGATGAACATCTCTCCCCCGCAATTACCTGCATGGGGCGGTTTTGGTGATCAATTTGCTTTCGAGGTGCCACCGGCGTCAAATGGGACGCTTCTGCAAGACCTCGCTGGCTCAGAATTCCTAAACTCCTTCAATAACCAGGTTCAACACTCACCAATCCCGGAGGCACCCATGGCGTCGGTCCGATCCCTGGATAAGCTGGACGGATTTTCAAGCCAGTATTTTGGCCTTTCGGGCGAGTCTGATCCCTACTTGCTGCGGCACTTCCGCTTCCTATCAGACGGACAAACCCAGTTCTTCAAAGTCCACTTTCGCTCTCTCGCCGCTGAAGGTGAAACTGGAAACTCCGCCCAACCTCCGGTGCAATTCATGGTTAGTTCCGACGAGCTTGGGAACGCGATGAAGTCGGAAACAACGTTTGGGAACCTGTCGCCGCCCGATTCTGCTCGTGATAGATTGGAGCACATGGTCGCTCCGGAAGAGGGGCGACGCCTCGTGGGATTGTAAGTACGGTATCTACCCCACGGCAGCGGTTCCTGAGCTCACCGGCGGCCATTCGCGCCGTTATAGATTTATACGCTACGTGTTTCCTAGCCTCCCGATAATCTCTCGCAGTGAATTGGGTATCGGTAAACATAAGACCTTCCCCTCTGCTTCCGCGTTGCCTAAACTTCCACCCCACCTTCTGGCCGCTATCTATGCCATATCAATCCAATTCTGCCATTACGATCCAATTCTTTGCGTCTCAAAGGTTTACACAAAACCTCCAACCGATCAACTCTGGAAACTTGCCCTGCAAGAGATATTCCGTGAGATACACACACCACATCTGGCTGTCTTGCAGGCTATCCTGCTATACCTTCAAAAACCGCAAGTCGAAATGTCTGGCGCTGTCGCCGACAGCCCATTCCGCTGGTCCTTCTTGTCCATTGCGATCTCTTTATCTTCCACCTTGGGTCTTCACCTTGATTGTCGAGCATGGCCCATCCCCGAGTGGGAGAAGCGGCTCCGTAGGAGGCTGTGGTGGGCCGTCTATTCTGAATCTGCTTGGCGAAGCCTGTTGATGGGCTTCCCTAATCATATTCACGATGACCATTGGGCAGTTGAGGAGCTTGACAAGACGGACTTTTCGGTCGATGCGCATTCCCCCAATGATGTTGATTCTCCCAAAGACGCGCCCCAACTCCCACCTGAGGCAGACGCCGACATGTCTAGATACGACTTTGTCTATCTTGTTCGATTGGCCTGTATCGCGTCCGACATATACTGGAAATTCTAGTAAGTCCCTGTTATTATTTACTCTAGTAGTAGTAGACTAATCTTTTAGCACGCTCAAAGCGACTAGCCGACTGGCGAAAGACTTGCATTCGTCACTAAGTGTTGCGAAACCTCTCCGTACTCGCCTCGATGAATGGTACTCCGCTCTACCTGAGGAGTACAGACTGCATCAGATTACCACCCCTTCAGGGTCTCTAGGAAATGGCCGGAGGTTCGTGGCCTATCTACGGCTATCATATTTGACATTGGAGCTTTTCATCTATAGAGCCCTGCTTAGACCTATAGGTCACATGGTTTCTCCCGAGCAAACTTTGTCATTGCCCCGACCAACTACCCAAAGCCTTGAGGAACGCGAGGCCAACATGGATCCTGCTATCGAAGCAACATATATCGCCGCAGAGGGATGTGCTTCGCTGGTAATATCATACGTCTCTGGCCTAAAGTCAAGAGACTTTAACTCCTTCTGGTTCTCTTGTAAGTCAGACCTTGTTGCGATGCTCTACTGTCATCGAGGCAGGCTCGCTGATTGTCGATGCGTCTCGCAGGGTCACGTGTTTGTTTCTCTACCATGTCCAATTATGCCGTCACACTTTTGCTACAAGCTCCGTCATCGGCGCACGCGGAGACAGCAAAGAGGCTCGTTGACGAATGGCTTGAAACCCTTCGAACCCACAGCCCTGCCTTTTCGCAAGTGCGGCTTGGCTTGCTGCGGCTTGATGTCATGCATTGGGTTGGTTTGCGGAATTTATCCAGGGCTTCGCCGTGGGCAGAGGCCGTGATTCAATCCCACGATGAAGCACAGGCAGCGATGGATGATTAGGTGTCAGTCTACACTTTATTTCAGCGGCATCTAGGCTACACAACATGCCTCTTCCCGTCACGAAGCGGTATGAACCATAAAAGGTCGAAGATGGCCTTTATCCAAGGGGTGCCTTTTGGTACACGCAGCAACAGTTTAGCCGTTCAGGGTTGAAGGAGCTAAATATTTTCGCTCTGATGCCTTTCAATCTCTCTCCCCGTTGTGAACGGTCACAGCGTGGGTATGTGTTCGTGTTAACCCCGATTCCTGACCCAACCATCGCAACTTCTTCCTGCCAGGGCCTGCAACATTCGCAAACATTCGGTCAGAGGGACGCAGTTGCCGTCATCCTCAAATGTTCGTCGTACTTCAAAACTGCATCAAGGAGGACTTTCGCTCCAAGGTCACTAGGTAGCCAATACGGGGTTAGTGGTATGTACGCGAAATAGAAATCTCTTCGGATAATGACGTACCATTCTTCAGTGGAGGTGTATTCGGCTGGGTTATGACTGATGCCACCTTTCGATGGGACGAAGATCATAGCAGTGGGTATGACGGTTGCTGTTTCAGCGCTGTCGTGACCGGCGTAACTCACCATGTCCATTGTCATGGTCTCTCCGGCATTTTCGATAGCGGCCGCTTGTACACAGGCGCGCACAACTTGATCGAATTGAACACTTCGCTTCGACCAAGTCCGCTCCATTGACACGGTAATTCCCGACCGATGCGTTGAGAGGTCATCAAGATAATGTCGCAGTTCTGTTTCGATACGACCTAGCACTTCCTCACTTGGGTGACGCAGGTCTAAGGTACAAAATGCACCCCCGGGAACTGTATTGGTACTGTTGGTTTTTGTTCTCATCACACCGACGGTTCCAAAGGCTTCTTCCCGCATTGAGAGCTCTTCGACTTTGACGGCAAATTTAGCCAGTACAACAAGTGCGTCGGCTCGCTCGCTCATAGGGGTTGCTCCCGCGTGAGCCTCTCGACCATGGCAATGGATAGCGTACCAGCGCATGCCCTGGACCCCTCTTACCACTCCAACCTTTTTCTCTGCTTTCTCGAGTAAAGACCCTTGCTCGATGTGTAGCTCGATGTGGGCCGATAATGGATTCTCCACGTACGAAGATGGTGTTCGTCCTAGGTAATTTATTCGTCGGAGCTCAGTACCCATTGTGAGCGGGGATTCGCCTTCTGCGGGTGGTTCAATTGCTTCTAGGTTGTGGCACTCTGATAAAGATTCGGATCCCGACCAGACTCCGGATCCTGCGCACATTTTAGGAAAGCGAGATCCCTCCCTGTTGTTGGCCGTATTAGTAACATGCTATAAACAAAATGTGCTGGTAGAGTAAGGGCTGTTTGTACTCACTCATTGGTCCAATCGATTGCCGCAATCGGCGCGTATGTTTTTATACCATGGGTCTTTATCGTTCGCAACACTTCCAAGGCCGCGATGACCCCAAGTATACCATCAAAGCGGCCACCCGCTGGCTGAGAGTCTAGATGGCTTCCCATTCCGATCGGTGGAATGGAATTATTCTCCCCTGGCAGGATCGCAAATATGTTTCCCATTGCATCCACCTTGACATGGCAACCTAGCCCTTCTGCTTCCTGCACAAACCAGTCTCGTACTTGACGGTCGCTGTCGCTGAGCGACTCGCGACTGAGACCTATGTGCTCGCCCGCCTCGAGTCGTCCATACCGAGATGAATGTTGGATCTGATCCCCGACACGGGGAGTGGGCGTACTTGCCATTGGGGAATTCATCGACAATTGCGGCACGAGCTCATGTGTTGACTGGAACGGAAGAATATTTGCTTCTTATCACGGAAGGCCAAAATAAACTCTTGGTACTTGAACTGGCAAATCGCGCTCCGAACGGTTCCGCCGACCGTCACCTCCAAGATGAAGATTCGGGGGCACCCCACCTGGAGAATTGGAGTTGCCCGACTCGGTCACCCATCGGCCTCTGGCTTATCTCGGGCGTCTCTGTCTTATCGCCTTATCATTGGCCCTAATTCCAGCGCAGTCTGGTCTGTGCGTGGGCACTTAGATACGATACTGGCAGTGTAGTCGTTCAATATCACGATGTGTAAGGAGGAGATAGATACCCAGGGATTGTCATAAAGACCCTTGCGTCTGGTCCCCGGCGACACAACTGTTTGAAAGGTATTGTCAGGATTTTCTCCCCTTCACCACCACAATGTCGGAGCTAAAGTCCATTGACTATACAGCCGCCGAAAACCCTCAGACTGATCGGGGATCTGTCTCAGAACATGGAGAAATTGACCATGCGGTCCAGAAACGGGCCTTATTCAAATTTGACATGGTCGTCATGGGTTGCTTTGGAATCATGTATATGCTGGCGAACCTAGATCGAAACAACCTAGTTAGTTGCCTTCGTTTTTTCCCCAATGAAGAACGGCGGGATAGCTGATTCAATCAGGGAAACACCCAACTAATGGGCCTACCTGAAGACCTGGGTCTCGTCGGCAACCAGTTCGGTAATGCTGTCTCGATCTTCTACGCAACATACGTCACGTTCGAAACCCCGTTATCCGTGCTATTGAAGATAATCGGCCCGAAGTACCTTCTATCGTCCTGCTTTCTTGGCTGGGGAATTGTCTGTCTCTGCATGGGCTTCATCAAAACTGCGAACCAACTTTATGCGTGCCGGCTGCTCCTCGGACTATTCGAAGCTGGCATTATCCCGTGCATCAACACCTATATTGGCATGGTATATTTGAAGTCTGAAATGTCCATGCGGTCTGCTGTCTACTACGCCTTTGGCGCAATCGCGGGAGCTTTCGGCGGACTGTTGGCTCTCGGTATCTCGCACGTCAAAACTGATAAGCTGAACTCCTGGTCATGGCTGTTTATCATCGAAGGGTCCGTGACCGTCTTCCTATTTCCTGTCATTTTTGCCATGTTCCCCAAAGACCCGCTTACGGCCTGGTTCCTCAACAAGGAAGAGCGGGCAGTCATGCGATTACGCCATGAGCTCAATCCCCACCTGAACCTGGACGATAAATTCACGTGGAAGAAAGTCCTTAGCGCCTTCCAGGACCCCAAGACTTACCTCCATGCTGTCATCCAGTTCTCGGTTGATATATCTCTGTTTGGATTCACGACGTTCATGCCCGCTCTCATCAAGGGGATGGGATACTCGGGCGCGCACGCTCAGGCTCTAACCGTGCCAGTCTATGTTTGGGCTACCATTGCCTACTTTGCAATTGCCGTTCTCGCAGACAGAAAAAGCGTGCGTGGCCTGTTCATTATAGGTGCACTTATCTTCCTCGTCGTCGGCTATGCCATAAGCATCGGAACAAGTAACGTGGCCGCTCGGTACACGGCACTTTTCATCATTGCAGTCGGCATATACCCTACGGTAAGTTCGACAGCAAACTTCAGATACCCAAATGGACCGCGTCCTAACAATAAACTCTAGACCGGAATGGCAATCGTCTGGCTCAACGCCAACTTCGCCGGCCACTACAAGCGCGCAACGGCCGTCGGCGTCACCTTTACAGTTGGAAACACGGCCGGCGCCGTTGTCGGTCAGGTATTTACCACTGCAAGTGGGCCGCGATACCTACCGGGTTTGCGGATTGCTCTGGGGCTTGCATGTCTGGCGATCGTGGTTGTCTGTGTTCTGATGGCTGGGCTTCACTGGGAGAATGGTAGGCGCGAGAAGAAACTTTTGGAGATGGGTGATGGCGGTGTTGGGCGGTTTGAGAGCGTGGTGGATGACCGTGATGTGCATTTTAGGTATACATTGTAGAATAGGCATTTCGTACCTTAGTCCTGTGAAGTCGAGGAACATTTGAAATACATACCTGTTACTTCTCACTCTTCTGCTACATTTAATTGCATTTGAACACGGGACCAAGCGGCGATGCCACTCGCTCGCTGTCTCGGGGCGCCGATTTGCCTTGAGTCTTAAGCATCTAGAAAGTAGGACTTTGATCCCATACACCGGCCGTAAGCACCCTTATGGTCAAAGTATGCAGGACCTCATTATCAGGTATGACATGCTATAGTACCAAGGACGGAAAGCTGCGAGGAGCCAAGACACGAGTTACGATGACAACGCCTGTTTCAAATTGACTTTTCCACAGTACCTACAATGTTAAATAACAAGAAATCCTCCAAGATACTCCTCCACGGCCCTGCCACCACCGCCACTCAGCTCTGCCACGAAACCCACATATCCATCCGGCCGCAGGACAACCACCGCGCCGGACTTCAGATCAACACCATACCGATTGTGCGCACCTCTTTTGCGGTCGTAGTACACTGGGCTAAACGGTGCCTGGCCCTCCAATGCCTCCTGAGTCCCGGGAGAGGTATCGCCAACGGAGGCAATTGTGATGATTCTAATGACATCGTTTTTCGCAGCCGCGGTCAAAGCCCCACTCTGTGCTAGATAACCCGAAAACGAGGCGATTCCCGCCAGTGAGTCGCGCGGGTCACCCACGAATGCCACGAGATACATACACCCGCGATTAGGCGTGATGGAGTGCAATCGAACCTTCTCCAACGTCCCGGGTCTGAGAAGCGGCACATCAGGTGACCTCTCCCCAGCCCGCAGTGAACACAGTCCCTTTGCACTAGACCCAGATTGATTAATCAAATTCCCGACATACCCAATCCCAAGCCCCGTATTATAACCCTTCGCATCATCAAACGCGTCCGCAAGAACTGCATTGATATCCTTTCCCTGTTCCTCCCCCGGTTGCGGCTCCTCACCCGCGGGCCACTTGTTCGCCATGAGTGTGGAGATGCGCTTGTCGAATGTGATGAGCCGCTGCGCGGCGCTGCGGCGCTCGCTGTTGTATGTTTCGAGCAGGGAGGGTTTTGCGAGTCCCCGGAGGACGAGAGAGAGTTTCCAGGCGAGATTTGTCGCGTCTTGGATTCCGGTGTTGAGGCCTTGGGCTGCGCCGGAGGAGTGCGTGTGGCTGTTGGAAAATTTAGTATATGGTACTCGTGCGCGTCGGGAGGTGAGATTTGCGAAGGATTGGACTTACCATGCGTCGCCGACAAGTAGAATCCTTGGGTGTGGTTGGTATGTCGATGCGACGCGTTGGCCGATGATGTACCTGCCGGCCAAATACCATTAGAGATCCGAGCCCGAACTAGGTGTTAATTTAGGAGGAGTACGTACAGAGTCCACCACTCGACACTCTCGAACTCAAGTTTGAACGGCTTAACGGCAGCGATGGCTTCTTCGATGACTGCTTCCTTGGTTAAATTGTGGCCATGGCGTGCTTCCTGCTCGGGCGTGTAGACGTAGCCGATCCGCGTCAGGCCGCGGTCGAGCGGCGCCCAGAGGACGTTTCCGTGTGTTGGACTCTCGATAGATCTATACATAATCTCTTGTCAATGGGGCTTCGGCTTCAGATGGAGAGGCTCGTATGTGCCAGGAGAAAGGCGGACGTACGCGTATGCTCGCGGGATCGGAAGATCAGTCTTCACCTTGCCGTCGACTCGAATCCATTTATCCTGAGTCGTGTCGCCTTC
Source organism: Aspergillus baeticus (assembly GCA_027569055.1). NCBI lineage: Eukaryota > Fungi > Ascomycota > Eurotiomycetes > Eurotiales > Aspergillaceae > Aspergillus > Aspergillus baeticus. Next base: position 359,621 of record JAPDEI010000006.1, read on the forward strand.
GAAGGGGATGTTGAGATGCCGTCGAACGAAGCTTCTGCCCCCGTCTGCTCCGATGAGATATTTACTGGGTATCATTGTTAACTCTCTCTATATCGAAACGGCTCGCTACCGAGCCCTTGAAAGAACGTACCTCTGTACTGTATATTCCTGCTCAGTCTTCAAATCTCTGAGAACACTCACAACACCCTCACCCTCACCCTGAAACCCTACACATTCCGTCTCTTCAGCCAGGCTAACACCCACCTCCTCTAGCCTCCCCCGCAAACACCCCTCGATAAACGCCTGGCGCAGCATAATCGCAAAATCAAACCTCGTATCCTCAATATTCTCCACAAAATTCCACACGCGTCCGGGGATAACCCTCTTCCCCTCAGAATCATAGGTATAGCTCTCCCGAACAAGATGGCACTGCTGGAGCAGATCATCAACGAGACCAAGCTGGTCGAGCAGCTCGGCGGAGCGCGAGTAGAGGACATTCGCGCGGCCGGATTCCTTCATTGAGGATTTGTCCTCTTTGTCGATTATGTGGACGCTGCAGCCCCATTGCGCGAGCTGGTAGGCTGTTAGCAGGCCGACGGGGCCGGCGCCGATTATCAGGACGTCGACGGATTTCAAGGCGGTCATGCCGCTGCTGCTGCTGATGCTAAGGGTTGCTATGGGAGGAGAACTAAGGGGGAAATCTGTTACGCGTACGCGGGGGTAGATATTTCTTTACAATTTAAACTTGTCACCAGGCTTCAAGCCCGAGAGTAACCAACCTCATTGGCTGATCTCGGCGTGGCGCCAACCGGGAATTAGCCCTAACTGGGGGTCCCAACCTTGTGGGGCGCTTGTCTTATCGCCCGAAGATCTGCTCGGCCGTCGCGGTAAACTTCCCCGTAGAAGTGCCCTCGGTGGTAGAGCAGCCGCGACAAGTGCTGGTAATCATTCTGTTTGTCGTTAGGTGGAAATGACGGGCGTCAGTTTTGCCGCGCATGCCCGAAGCTGTCTTCCTCGGCGTTCAGGTCAGACGTCAGGGATTTACATTTACAGAATGAACTGACCGAACCTGATTGTCCTCCAACAATTTGTATTAGTCACTCCCAATACAATCATTTAAGATAGCGTCTATTTAGCCTGACAAAAAAAAGCAGCAAAATATTTATCCCTTCGATATTCAACTACTCCTGGAAGGGGACCTTAGATGAGTCCGGAAGTGGAACAGCAAGGGGGTGGGATATGTGATTATCTCACAGATGACAGTGTGCTACTCGGCAAGAAGCTCTACATGGACGTTGTTCAGCTTTCTCCATTCGAGCTGTTCAAACAGCGCCCATGGGCTTGTCGTAGGAAGTAGCAGATAGGGTATAGTGATCATCGCCCTGGTAACCTCTCTCGCCCTCATTTTCGGCACCGACAGATTCGGCCGGCGTTTCATCGTCTTCCTGTCCAGCATAATCTGCTCGATCGCCCTCTTCGTCGTCGCGATAATCGGCCTGTTTCAGTCAACGACCGCGCTGCAGAACTTCTGTATCTTCACAGCCTGCGTTTGGTCGCTCTTCAACTACGTGGAAAACTTATACCACACCTATTAGAGGATGGGCTTTATGATTAAAGTATTTCATTTGTTCAAATGATACATTAACCTAATAGCGTAGAATAACTTGGGCCCGCACGGAGACATGTAACCCTAAACCCACGCCTCAAAAGCCTTGGCATAAACCTCCATCCCCGCCACTAATCCTTCGTCCCTCGCTGGGCTCCAGCCTAAAACCTCCTTCGCGCGCACACTCGAGCCCCAGAAAGTTGTGCTAAACGCCTGCGCGAAGATATTCTCATCGGCACCCTTCAGGACGATTTCACCCTTGAACCCCCAGCAGCCTGCCACGGCGTCAAAGATATCGCGCATGCATTTTTTGCTCGAGGTGAGGTCGAAGACTGGGTACATGCCTGTTCCGGAGATTAAGGCGAGCCTGTTGACCGCACAGAGAAATGCACTCGCTGCGTCGTCTACGTGCAGGAGTCCCGGGAGTGAAAAGGAGTCGAGAGGGATCTCGACGGATTGCTTGTCTCCACGCTTTGCGGCCGCGAGGAGAGGTCTTATGAAGGGAGTCCGGATCGTGGATTCCTGGCCGTAGAGTAACGCAGGTCGAAGGATCATAACGCCAAGAATGTCAGCTGCATTTAGGATCTTCTTCTCTAGCTCAACTCGCCACGCAACTAGCGCTAGTGGGGCCTCAGAATAAGACTGCAGACCCAACGGAACGAGATCGCTTGTCCCCGAAGATCCCTGCACCCACGTCCCGGAGCAGTATATGAACCCCAGCTTCGGCCTCGATCCGTTCACGCCGCTGCACTCATACTCCGCCTGCCTTTCCCTACCGACGGCGATTACACTCTCGAGAATATAATAGGAGCCCCGATTTGCGCCCGCGGCATCGATAAAAATATCTATTGTCTCGGAGCGGATGACGGATAGATACGGCTCGGGGCCTTCGACAGGATTTGGGCAGAGGACGGGGATGATCTCGTTCCGGGCGAGGAGGGTTGCTTTCTCGCGGGAGCGGGCAACGCCGTAGACGATGTGGTGGCCGGATTGGGCGAGGGTGGTTGCGATCCGGTGGCCTAGATAGCCGGAGATCGTGATGCATGCCATGACCCGGGTTTATTCTTCACGTCTGCTATTAAACCCGGCAATGAGATAATCGAGTACTGAAAATCCGATGATCCAGATGACTCCGATGCCCAGAGTGCCTGAATGCTTATTTCCACTAGTCCGGTGATGAAGATCACAATCAATTGTCTGTGACTGGGTAGTGGTTTCTGCGAGTCATCGCTTGTTCGAATTTCTCTCTTGTAGCGCGAGGTAGGGCTGGAAGCGCAGAACGCAGATAAGCGATACTTACCCCCCTTAACTCCGGCGATACCCGCGTCCGGAGCAGATGACAACCACCACTTTGGATGACAAAAAGCGGGAGAGCTATTACTCATCTTGCATTGTCTGATGTCATTTACTACGGCTATGTATGTTGGCGTCTACGCGGGAAAACTGTGTAGCCAGAAGGGAACGAAGTTCTCAGAATAGTTACGCTGTTCCGAATTGGTACGAAGAAGGTACATGTAGTAGAAGCCACTATAGACAATTTGATAAATGGACTTTTTACAAGGGCTTTTGCGCCGAAGTAGGTTGAATAGCAAAAGACCAATCCCAGTACCACCTGGAAAACACCCTAAAACCCCCGCAACGCCTCCAAAACAACAGCCCGTGGAATCACCGCGCCATACCTAGAGCCATCAGTTTAACTCTTCACCCAAAATTCAGTACATCTATTTCAGAATTGAACTCACCCATAGCACTTAATATGGTCCAACAATCTCTCCGCAACAGCCATAACCCGCTCCGCCTGCGCCCCCGCGACAGCAGCGTTCTGGCACAGGAACGCCCACACTTGGATGGGCGTTAGCTCGTCCTCGGTAGGGAGCTGCGCGGAGAGTTCAAGCAATCGGTCGAGCGTCGTTCGTGACACATTAAGCAGCTGGTCTTGCTCCTGTGAGTGACCGGAATCGGGATACAGGCGGAAGACCGAGGCCGTTAGGGTCAGGGCGTGTCCATGGCCTGTTGAGGGGTCTGGGGATTTGAGTGCTGAGCGGACGTGGTCGAGGCAGGGGCCCTCAAGACTGCGGAATGTTAGTTACTGTATTTCCATGGGAAGGGGAAGATGGTGTAAGGATAATCGGCCAACCTGAGGATGAAATTCATCGCAACGACAACATCGCCCTGATTCCTCAGCGGCGATGGAGTCCGATCGGGACCCGATTCGACAAGTGAACGTGGACTGGCCGATAGACTCGGCACTCCATCCTGCACGATGAGGCGACGATTATTGAGATGGTCGCGGTCGACGCCGACTGTGGCTGTCGCAGAGGCGGGCGACGACTGTCGCGAGCCCAGCGCGAGGATTTCCTGCGGGACGGGTGGGAGAATGATATGATTCTCTTCGATGATATGTCGTAGCCATCTGATCTCGGCACTTAGCCGGCGAGTTTCGCCCTGGAGGTCAGTCCGGGTGGTCCGGAGGGTGACGACTTCAGTTTCAAGAGATTTAATATAGCCTTCTTTGCGAAGGCGATAATTTCTGTCCTCTGTTAGTACCAAGCAAGATAGGTAAATGTGGGGGAAATGGGTGGGAAATTAAGTACTGCTGCGCCCGCCTCAGCTGCTCCTTCCGCTTGACGCTCTGCGAGGCCGAGCCCTCGCTATCATCATCTGTGCAAGTCAAATCAGCATTCTCCATCCGTGCGGACCATCATTAAACAAGAAGTACGGCACCTTTTAATGACCAGCGATTGGTAAAACCCTTGAGTTTGTTCATGGCGGTATTGTTGGAGATTGTGTCACCGTTGCAGGGGAGCGGAGGTAAGATGAATGTTTGCTCAGCTGAAGGTTGCAGAATCAGGCGAGTTAAGCGATGCATAATCACCGCTTTGCCGCTTCCAGTAATCGGGCGCTTACTGATCAATTCGCAGCCTGCCAAATGGGGATGTCGGAACACGTGATGTTCCTGTCACGTGCTCTCCGCCTCATGTCTTCTGCCACAGCTCCCTTGTAGATAGCAACCAACACATAAGTCTTCTAAGAATAATTATTTTTTTTACCAGCTCCCCTCACAGGTTATAAGCCCTTGTGGCTTTATTTTTATTTAGTCTCTCCTTTTTTTCTAGTTCTAGTCTTTTACTTATTATCTTCCTTGCACTTAGTATTATCTAAATTAATTAAATAAAAGTTTAATACTATCTAATTAGTTAAGACTTCCACCTTGTGGCGCTCTATAACTTAACCCTTTTTCCTCTTACCTAATTACTTATTTAACCAATTAATACATTATACCAAGAAGATATCCTTTATAGATTTTAATATTACTAAAGCTATTACTAAACTATAAGATAAGGCTAATTATAATTCCTGGATCAAGGCCTTGGAGATCGCCCTTTAGTCTAAAAATATAAACCTCTAGTATATCTTTAGCAGATAAATAATAACTCTAGTAGTAGATCCTAACAAGTAATATTCTTTTAATAAAAAGGATATTTAACAAGCCATTACTAGTAGGGAGAATATTACTACTAAGGATATTACCTATATTTAAATATATACCAAGTATAATACTAGAGTTACTTAAAATATAAAATTATAAAATAAGACCACTGTTTAGTAAAAGGTTTTTACTTAAAAATTTTTTTTTATACTCTTACTAGTATAAATAGTCCTAGAGAATAGTCCTTTATTACTAGTTACTAGCCTTTGTAAAGTATATAAAGTATATAAAAAGCTTTATAATTAATATTATTAAGAATCCTTAATAATAATCCTCTAACTATACTAGAAGGTGTAGTAAATATAATATACAGGCTAGGGTCCTAAAATATTTATTAATAAATTTTATAAAGCTATATATAATCTTGACTATTTAGTAGCTATTAAAACCTGGTTTAAGTATTATACTTTCTTTTCTACTATTTATAGCACTCTAGCTATTAAGCCATTTATTATATAGCTTTAGATATTTAGAAATATTAATTTTAAGGTTATTTATAGTATATTTATTAACTTTAAACTTAGTTACTATATAAATATTACTACTTATATAATAAACTAGTCCTCTAACAAGACTAAAAAAAATAATATAAATACTATATTAATAAGCTCTATAATATTATTAAATAACTCCTTTAGCTTTCCTTATTCTTAGCTTATAAAAGATAACTATAGTACTATCTTTTATAAGTTTTATAATACTATTAACTCTTATTTTCCTTTTTAATATAAGCTAAATCCTAATAATTAGGATAATAATAGTAATAACACTAATATAAGCTATTATAGTAGAGGAAGTGCCTGTAGAGAAAGAGGCTATGGCTATAGTAAAGGTTATGGTTATAGTAAAGGAGCTTATATTACTTTAACTTAAGAGACTCCTTAATCTTACTTAGGTAATTAATTATAAACCCTAGTTTCCTACCAGGGAAGTAGCAGCCTATTTATAAATATACTATTAATTAACTATAATAGCCTCTCTATAAATACTGCCTATATTAATCTCTTCTGTAAGTCTATATATAAAGATATAGCTCCTTATAAATATTAATAGATACTTAATTCTAGCTCTAGTTATTATATAACCTATATAAAGTCTTATTTTTTATTTTTTTATATCTACAGGCTTCTAGTAAGGACTATAAATAATAGTATTTTTTATATAAAAGGTTATAGAGATATATTACTTTAACTTTTTAATCTTTTTAATAACAGGTAAATTAGTGTCTTGTGCCTTAAGCACGTCTAGTATATACTATTTCTTATATATAATCTTTTATTAATTTATTAGCTAGCTAGGTTAAAAATTACTTTAAACTTTAAAACTAATAAGATAGTTAATCTTATATAACACCAGAAGATTATTAGCTTTATAGCTCCTATTAGTAACTATTACTATCTTTATATAGTAATTAACTCTCTACATAAATATATTACTAAGATTACTTCCCTACTTACTTGCTTGCCTAAAATTAATAAAATTATAGTAGTAGTAGTAATAAAAGTCTTTATAAAGGCTATACTAATATATCTAGCTTATTATTATACTATATATACTAGAATACTAACCTCTATTAAATTACTATAAGTCCCAAGGTATTATATAGGATCTATTTCCTTAGTACCACTCCATGTTAAACTTAATTACTAAGGTTAAGAACTATTATATTATCAAGCCTATAATCTTTATAATAGCTAAAAATTAGTTACCTAAATATCTCTGGGACTATATTATCCAGGCCATTATCTTTATAAATAATTACTTGCTCTATTTATTAGTTAGTAAAATACCCTATAAGGCTTTATATAGAGTTTAACTAGATATCTCTAGATAGCATGCACTAGGTTATAAATACTTTTATCTTATCCTAAAAAAAACTTATATAAAACTAAATAATTATATAGCTAAAGGTTGCTTTATAGGCTATAGCAAGGGTCTATACAAGGTTTATAATATAAATACTAAAAAAATTATATATATACAAGATATAGTATTTTATAAGTAACCTTTCTTAGCGCTTCCTGCTCCTATAATATAATATAACCTTAATAACTTACCTCTTAATATCCTATCTAACTAGCCTGTCCTAGAATAATACTATATACCTCCTAAGTTTATCTCCTTTTATAATTTATAGCTATTAGATATAGATTTTTTAGCTTTAATAGTTCCACTAGATCCTTTCCTCCCTTCTTTTTTAATAATATAAACACCTAACAAGCCTATTTAGCTTACTAAATTTAAGCAGACTAGTATTCTCCTTTTAATTCCTGCCCTAAATAAAATAATTAATAAGACTACTAATCCTATCCCTAATAGGCAGGAGATACTAATTATTAAGACCCTGGTAATTACCTAGAATAACTTAAATATAACTAGGCAAGATACCAGGAGGACTATAGGTAGCAAGAGGGATATAGCCCTAGCATAATAACTTTAATAGTTAATAAGAGTTTTAAAGCCATCCTAGAAGCTTCTTAAATCTCTATAATCTTATATATCTTCTTTTAATACTAATCCCAACCTTTATATAAATAGATTTATTACCTTTTTTAATAACCATCCTGCTACTCTTACTACTTTTATATATAGTATATAAATAAAGAAGGCCTAGTATAATACAAAGCCTCTCCTCCTTCCTTATAATACAGGCTTTACTTTATAATCCTATAATAAAGTAATTTCCTATATTAAAGCCTTTTACTAGTATAAATTAATATACAAGGAAATAAAAAACTATTTTTATAATAGCACCTTCCATGTTATTAACTAAATAAAGTCCTTTTATTTATTACCCTTAAAGTAGGTATATAAAATTAAGTATAACAGGATATATAAATCTTACCTTATTACTAAAGGCTTTAAATAACAAGCAGGCAAGGATTACTAGATATATAAAGTATATATAGCTATTACAAAGTCTATATTTTTTAAGGTCTTTATAGTAATTATAGCTCTCTCTAGATAGCTTTTATATTTACTAAATATTATTACTGCCTTCCTAAACACCAACCTAAAGGAATAAATTTATATATACCTTCCTAATAGCTTTAAGGAAGTAGGTAAATATAGCCTACTTCTAAAAACTATATATAGCCTTAAGCAGAACCTAAAGGAGTAGTATACTATCCTATTAGATATTCTAACCTTTATAGGCTTTTAAAGAACTCACGCGGACTATTTAGTATTTATCTTAAAGGACGCCTTTATTCTTATTTATATTAATAATATTATAATCCTTATACTAACTATTAGTAAGGCACAGGACATTTATAATATACTTAACAAGACTTTTAAATATACTAATAATAGAATTCTACGCAGGTTTATTAGTATTAAGGTTATATATATTAACAGAGAAGTATTTATCAGCCAACCCAAGTATATTTAGGAAATATTATTAAAATTTGGCCTTATTATATGTTATATATCTCCTACACTATATAACCCAAGGATAGTTCTTGTTAATAATACTAAGATAGCTCTAAATAACAAGATCATAGCCTACCAGGCCTATATTAGCTTATTAATATAGCTAATAATTAGTACAAGGCCTAATATTGCCTTTACTATATTTAAGCTTTCTTACTATACTTTAAACCTATTAAAAGACCACTTTACTACTCTAAATTAAATCTTCCACTATTTTTACAGCACTAAAAAGCTTTATATTTACTATACCAAGTCTAGAGGCGGCCTAAGGGGCTATTATAACACTAACTAGGCAGGCCCTTATACTAATAAATATTATTTAACCTCTAGATATATTTTTATACTTGCCAGCGCTTTAGTTAGTTAGTCTTTTAAAAAGTAGACTATAATATTATTATTATTAATAGAATCTAAATATATTATACAAGCAGTTGCTATACAGGAACTACTTTAGCTTTAACTTTTACTTATAAAAATAGACCTATAATATCTTTAACCTATAGTTATTACTCTCTCTAAACCCACCGCGATTTATATAAATAATTAGGGCGCAATTACTCTATCTTGTAATCTAGAGTTTTACACTTAAACAAAGTATATTAATATTAAGTATTATTTTATTCGCAAAGAGGTCTCTACTAGGAACATAGTATTTAGCTATATTCTAACCACCAAGCAAGTGGCTAATAGACTTACAAAGCCTTTAAAAAAAGCCTTATTTAACTGCTTTATTAACCAGCTTAGCATAAAATTAATTTCTATTACCAGGGCCTAATTCTTTATTTCTGCTTAACCTCTTTTATTACTATCTCCTTCTATTTTAGGTTAAGCCTACAGCTTTATATATATATTAATCTAGTCATAGCAGCTGCAGGCGTCAAGCAAGGGGGATGTTAGAACACGTGATGTTCCTGTCACGTGCTCTCCGCCTCATGTCTTCTGCCACAGCTCCCTCATAGATAGCAACCAACACATAAGTCTTCTAAGAATAATCGTTCTTCTTACCAGCTCCCCTCACAGGGGAAATATGCGATAGAGTCATCAAGAGTCTATTTTGGTTGAAGTATGGAGTATGTCTCATGGTGTTGGGTAAGTATGATTTGCGATCAGTCCCTGTGGCGGTATATAACCCCCGTCCAGCGACTGGTAGGAGGGACCAAATTCCCCTGCCAAGCTGTTCTTAATCGATCCCTCTTTTCTGTTACCTATTTATACAACTCTATTCAGCCTCGTAATGCATCTTTTTCTTGCTAGTGTCCTGCTTCTGGCCGCCTCTGTGGTCGATGCTCTCCCATCCCACGGTGCCAACAAAGCGATCTACGTCCTAACAAACACTGCCGATAACGCTGTCATCGGTCTTCCCATCGGCCCTAAGGGATACCTTGGGAAAGCTCATGTCACTCCGACAGGCGGTCGTGGCGGCAACGCCCTGAATTCGGACGGGGAGCCGTCTGGCCCTGATGCGTTGTACAGCCAGGCACCACTGACTGTTGCTGGAGAGGTATCATTTTCTCGCTTAGCCTTTTTGAGTGCCTAAACTAACTATACGATGCTTTGTAGTATATCTTCGCCATAAACCCCGGCTCAAACAACCTGAGCATGCTCGCCGCTCACCCTCATAATCTCCCGCTCCTTTCCCTCATCGGCGAACCCGCCTCAATCCCTGGAGAGTTCCCAATATCCGTCGCCGCCTCGCCCAAAAACAACCTCGTCTGCGTTGCAACGACTGGCGCAAAGGCAGGCATATCGTGCGCATCATATTCCGAACACGGTCTATCACTGCTAGATGACCTACGCCTCTACGACCTGAATCAGACGACTCCCCCTACAGGCCCACCAAACACAGTCACACACACCTTTTTTTCAGATGACGAAACACACCTCCTTACTACCGTGAAGGGCGTGCCGAATACCTCGAATAAAGGATTCCTCTCCGTCTTCCCCGTCGAGCGTAGTTCAAGCAGTAGCCCCTGCCGCCCACAGGATCCATCTACATCCGCAACTCTGGGCAGACAGGACATCCGCAGCTCCTTCAACGGCACATCGCTCCTCTTCGGCGCGGCCCCAATCCCCTCAACCTCGAGCATCCTCATCACAGATCCCTCCTTCGGCGCGGCGCTCGTGAACGTCAACCAGGAAACAAACTACGCAACACTAGTCTCCCGCACCGAAATTCCAAACCAAGGCGCAACATGCTGGGCATCGTACTCCGCAACACGTGCGAGCGTCTTCGTGACGGACGGCACGCTCAATCGCCTTGTTGAACTAGACGCGTCCGATGCGCGTATCGTCTCCGTCGCAGACCTCCCAAACCAGGACCCCGGGTATATTGATCTTTACGTCGATGGGGATATCGTCTATGCCCTGTCGCCCGGGAATGGGACGACGGATGCGGCGGTTGCGGTTTATGATGCGAGGGCCCAGAAGCAGGTGCAGCATGTTTCACTAAGGAGCTATGGGGCGGATAAGAATGCGGCTGGGGTCGCGTTTTTGCAGGTGTAAGCTTTCTAGGTTGTGTTGGCGGGGGGTGCCGTCTTGTACGTTGAACTGTAGTAGAATTATAGATTATACTTCCCAAGTTGCTCGTTCAGATAAGTGGTTTTTTTTGGGGGGGGGGGGGGGGGGGGGAGATACTTACGGCTGTTGCAGCGGTAGATAGAAATTGACATGAATCTTTCAGCGGGCCGGATAACCTGTTTTGCTGCATCGCCTCTGTCTCTCTCATGAAATTAGATGGACGGTATAATTTGGGTCATGGACTGCCACTCATTTTAGTAGTCTCAAATACCTTCGTACGCAAGAGCCAAATAAAAAAGAAAAAAGAAAGAAAGAAACAACAAGGACGAGACGAAGTGGCTGTGAACTAGCCTCAAAGTAAGAGAAACCACCTATCTTTTGACTTTTGGAAACCCCCATAAGCAGGCTTGGTCACAAATGTATCTGGGACCTGAAGGTCCAATCGAGGGATCTGTGGGATAAATGCGGATCGCGACGCCATAACCTCTTCATTTTGGCGCTCGATATGCTACATTAAGGAGATAGTGCCAAACAGTGGATAGTATAAGCCGAGCAGGGAGGTCTAGCGACGGGCTTGTTGGAGTGAGACTGTTCACCACCAAAAAGACCTTATGATAGTGATAGCTCATCGCTTGGCGCTATCACGTCCATCTGTATTAACATTACTACGAATCTCTAATTAATCACAAAAGGTCTGATAGGAGTACTAGACTTTACGAGGTAGGCTATGGCCTCGTATTCGATATCAGCTCATTGGTACGCCCAGCCAAGCTGGATATAGCTCGACCATCGAGGTACTCACTCGGGCATATATATAGTGCTCCTGGTGTAGCAGCGTCGTTTTCTATGAAGCTAAATTATTGCACATGCAAAGCCCGTTAACCCCTCCTAACATGACGCCCAATATGACCACCTCCACCGACCAGCCTACACAAGTTCAACAACTTTATGAGAACGCCGCAGCCATCTACGACCACTATAATAAGAACACGACAACGACCGTCGCCCGCTACATGCTTTCTCTCGCGCCAAAAACGGACGCGAAATCTATAATTCTCGATAACGCCTGCGGAACAGGCGCACTCACCTACTCGCTCCTCGGGTCTTTGCGCGCATCTCAGGAGGCGGAACCAGATTCGCCTATAGTCGCCGTGTACCCAAAAATCTACGCCGTCGATATCTCGCCGGCGATGGTCGCCTCGGTGGTCCGGAAATCCGAGCAATTCCAAATCCCACCGGGTAGCCTACAGACCGGTGTAATGGACGCCCAAACCCTAGCGTTCCCGGATTACACCTTCACGCACTCGTACATGAACTTCGGGATTTTCTTCCTTGCCGACGCCGAGCGCGGCGCAGCCGAGATCTATCGCACGCTGAAAGCCGGCGGCGCAGCGTTTATATCTACGTGGGAGAATCTCGGGTATCTGGAGCTTCTCCGGAGTGCGCAAAAAGCCGTACGTCCACATGATAACGGTCAGGAATTGTTCCGGCCGATGTATTCGGAGCAGTGGTTCTCCGAGGAGAAACTAAGGGAGACGTTAGTTGCCGGGGGATTTGCGGGGGAGAGTATACTGGTTCATCGCGTGAAGACTGCACTTATTGGGGAAGACCTCGATGGGCTTGTTGAGACCATGTTGTTGCCATTTGGCAAGAAGATAGAGGGGTGGACGGAGGAGGAGCAGGGCAGGTTAAGGGGTCTGATTAAAGACGGGTTGAGCGAGGAGCAGAAGAGGAGTTGCTGTGTGGATATGCATGCATTTGTTGCTGTTGCCCTGAAATAAGGGCATCCATTATGTATGTGGTGTTCTTGGTATACCTAGTAGACTAGGCCTCAAATGATCCAGATCCATCTCGAGCGATCATCGTCCGCCATCACAATGGGCCCAGGTCTCTCTTCGTTGCAATTCCAAGACATTCATCAGGTGCCACGTCTGTTTTTAAGTGGTTGCAGACTCGAATAAGCACTAACGCGACTGCACGGGGCGCTCGCTGGTCAGGGCGAATTGACCGAGAACCTTCGAGGTTTGTGTAGGTTTGGAATACGAGATCTGGCCAGCGTCAACACAACTCCCAATATGCCACAGCCTATCAGATACATAACAGGAACTGCCACTGTGTGCCTCATGTCTCAGTTATGCATCAGTCTGTTGGTAAACCGAGATGACGCTCCTGCGCGCTCTTCACACCGAGACAAAAGCAATGTGAGATTTCGGGAGTTAAATAGGGCTCTGAGCATTGCCATACGTCTATTCCGCCCTTTTCAAGTCTGCGGATTTTTGTACGGCTAGCAATGAAGTTTCCGGTCATAACTACATCGCTTGGCCTTCTCGCTGCCTCTGCGGCTGCAATTGAGATGGTACCAACCCTGCTATTCTTCAGCCTCGTCTCGAGCCCCTCGCTAACATATCACGAAAAGGATGTCCGAGAAGAGTCTGGAGGCGACTGGATCCTCGTCCCTGTCGAAGACGGCACGTGCAAGACATACGACAACCCGTGAGTCAACACACCCTCCTTCACAATCATCAGAGGCCCTTGTCACTGACAACCGACCGCCTTCAACAGCGTCGTCCAAATCAACCTCGTCCCCTGGTCCAACGGTGGCAGTTCTTTCATCTGCAGACCATACGTGTATGTTAAATATTCAGCCTTGATTGATTCCAGTCTATACACATATTATCCCAAGCTTGCTAATCAGGTCCCATCTGTGATTCTCTCGTGGTAGCCTTCCCGATTGCCAAGGCGACTCCCAGGGCTCAATCGCCTCTAACCACCCTCTTACCGGCGAATTCCAGCCACCAGTCAACTCGGTTCTCTGCGTTTCGGCGTGTTGCTGGGGGTAGGGGAGCGGGGTAATGTGGAACAGACGTTGGTAGAATTTTGGTAAAATGAAATTTGAGATATTTCAGACAAGTTGCAATTCGAGGCTGCTATATTCCGGTGAGGATAATTAGACATTACCTGGTATGCGTGCTTGCTCTAGTCCCTCCTATTTCTATTCACTGAACTGGGGGGCTGCCAACCTCGTCAATGCCACTGCCCAGGGAGGAGACTGGGCGTGTCGCTTCATATAGTCCGAATGGTTTTGAGGGAGTCTTGAGCTTGTCCTTCGTAACAGGGACCGAACGTACATTCAACGTAAGGCCACAGTGCTGACAGTGACATCTATCTCCTAGTACATGTTTGGCCTTGACTATCCACGACATAACATACGGCGCATAAAGAATCTTAGTATCACGATTCGATGTATGAATTGTTGCCTCTGGTTGTTGCGAAATTCGTCGCCACTGCCTGACGCTCCAAGAGCCGGATTCATCTCACTCATATACTCAAGCACATCGACTAAGCCCATTATAGGAGCGCAATGTTGTCCTCTCGTGCGCCCGCGTGCTGTTTCAGTTTCGTTCTGCCCACCTCGGCGCCAAATCACCGTGGTGGCCGGGGTGATATATCGTCATTTAGAGACACTTCCGTCAACCTCAAGACCAGGAGGATACAGGCGACTGCGATTGCGACCACCGCCTACGTTCGGGCAATTCGTCCCAGATTATGAGTATCGGCACGCCATGCATGGTGCATCCCTGGCAAAGGCGAAACATCGGAGCTATCGCGTTCCCAAGAAGCGCCCAGACGCCGGGCCCACCACTTATGTACAACGGATATATTTAGTCGCTTACGCCAACTTTGTGGGGCTGAGTGAGCGCTCAGATACCGGCCTAGTCGGGCGGCGCCAAGGTCGTAGGGCTCGGCGTCTGGTTGATTGCTAGGCAGCTGTTTTTCACTCCCCCTGCCGCCGCCAAGCGCTTGGGGTTCGGCCCTGCGGCACGCCACATCGTCGTGTGTTCTGCCCTGTTTCAAGGTCCCCAGGCAACAGACCAATGATGTCGTCCAGGGCACCTATCTTGCCTCAGAGACGAACTCAGAACTTCTTGGAAGTTTTGATCTTGTCGAGCTTCGGCGAAGAGAAGCAATTATCATACTTGGCAGGTTGACCAGCACGCCCACGATGCCGCGAATGCATGTAGAACCTGCATTCTAAGGCTAGGAAAGCAGGCATCAACTTGAAGATGCTGCATGCCTGTACAGAGTATCAGATGATCGATGCCCACAGCCCCGACGCCCTGACACCTCCGAGGTATCAGGATACTCCATGTAAACACCGCCTGCCCACGTCATTGAGATCGTCAGGCCACCTCCACCACACAGAACAGTCATTGGCGCTTGGCAGGGCTGGAGGAACTACTTGGCACGCCCAGCCCTGCCAAGAGATCCCGCCCCTTTTGGCCGGAGGGAAGTGGTCCTGTTTTCTCGCACTGGGCGGGTCACCTCACTCACTCCTGCCCCAGGACCTGGGACAGTTATATGCGCGATTTTCCCACACCAGTCGCAGACATATTCTCTCCAGTCTCACCTGCTGTCCGCCATGCCGACTTTGAATGTGAGTGAGTTGAATGTGGTCGTTGCGGTTTTGGGTACATCGTCTCGGAATGTATATCGGACAGGCTAATTAATATATGAGCAGGTGGCTTTATCACGTTATATTCGCTGCTTTCGGTGAAGATTAAGACTAGGTGGTATCTGGGCGAAGCGTGTATGAATTTTTTTCCCATCTACCCTTTTTGTGGTTGCTGAGCTAACCCTAACTTCTACTTGGTACAGTGCCCGCTGTTATCGCTGGCATTATTCTTGGTCCATACGCTGCACAATTCCTCGATTCTACAGAATGGGGTTCGGCAATCAGAGGCCAACAAGATGCGATCACCTTGGTACGCTCGACATGCACAGCCCGTCCTGCGGAATTAACATGAGCAGGGGATGTGCCGAGTTGTCATCGGCGTTCAGCTGCTTATTGTGGGATTCCAATTGCCGGCTAAATACCAGCTCCATCGTTGGAAGGAGATGTTCGTCTGTCTCATTCCAAATATGACGCTGATGTGGCTCTGCACGTCGGCTTGTGTATTCCTAGTCATCCCCGAGCTGCCTCTAGTTCGTCTATCTCTCTCTCTCTCTCTCTCAAACACCCCACAAGTTTCGTAAACCGCTGACATTTCGGATAGCTCAGTTCCCTGGTAATAGGGTCCTGCGTAACTTCAACAGACCCCATCCTCTCCCAAGCCATCGCCAAAGGCCCATTCGCCGACCGATACGTTGCTCGAGACCTGCGCGAACTGATATCCTCGGAAGCGGGCGCCAACGACGGATTCGGGTTTCCCTTTTTGATGTTGGCCACGTACCTGATACGATATACACAGGGGGATCCGGACCAGAACACGGGCCATGCACACCGATCTTTACACGTCAGAGCTGGTGATGTTGGTCACCAGCACGGAGGCTTGGGCAAGGCGATGGAGATGTGGTTTGTTGAGACGTTGCTTTACTACGTTATTATGGGGGCTGTTTATGGTGCCGTGCTTGGCTGCGCATGCATGTATGCCCTTCGGTATACGCTTCGAAAGTACGAGAGACTATCACCAACATCAACGCAGGAGACGGCGCTGACCGGGTTTAGAAAGTGGATAGACGCAGAGTCATATTTACTCTTTCCAACCGCGTTAGCAGTATGCTACACACTCCTTTACCATTTCTTCAATTTTACACGCTGAACGCTTCTTAGCTCTTCATCATCGGAACATGCGGCTGCATCGGCACAAACGACCTCCTGGCCTGTTTTTGCGCCGGCGTAGCCCTAAACTGGGATGGTGGCTTCCTCGCCGAGACAGAAGCGCGCCACGACGAAGTGAACCCGTGCATCGACGTCCTGCTTAACTTTGGCGGGTTCATGTACATAGGGGCTATTATCCCCTGGGGCGACTTTCATCAGCCGGATACTTCAGGAATTACATGGCCGAGGCTGCTGCTTCTTGGTGTCTTGGTGCTGCTCTTCCGGCGTATACCTAGTACGCTGGCGTTGTACAAGTTCATGCCGAAGTGCTGTAAAAATTGGAGGGAGGCGCTGTTCATGGGTTATTTTGGGCCGATCGGTGAGTTTTAGTCATGGAATTATGCAAAGCGTACGTCAGAGCTACCGTCCTAACCAAGCTATGTAGGAATTGGCGCGGTCTTCTACGCCGAGCACGCGGCGCATCTCTTCCCTGCTGTTGGCGAAGGCAGCGAGATGGAAACTGTGCTCATGCGAGACCTCAAACCCAGTACATGCTTAATCCCTCTCCTCTCCGATGGTTAAGGCTACTCTAACACTGCACTGTTGATCGAAATAGCAATCTACTTCCTGGTGATCTTCTCCATCATCATCCACGGCCTCTCGATCCCGATCCTCAGCATAATCTACCAACTCCTCAACGTCCCACACGAAATCGACCCTCTGGGTCCCGCCGAAGTCCGCCGCCTGAGCATCAACGCACACTTACCACCCAACAGCGCCCTCGAACCGCGCCAGCGCTCGATCTTGATGTACAATCGGTTCTCGCGAACGAAATTCCCCGCGAATATGGGCTGGCACCTACCGCATTTCAAGAGTGCGCATTCAGATCGCAGGCAGAGGGCCGAGGAGTTTCCTCGTGTCGATAGCTTGCAGTTGGGCGATGGGCCGAATGCAAATGGGTGTCCGGAGGTTAGGTATGAAATGCGTTGAGACCGGTCACTCTATCTATCCGTGGCTTTGATAGCGGCTGGGATCTATGAACATATTCTATGTGTCTCTCTCCACTTTCGTTGCGTTTTATCATGTGTTTAGAACTTGTTCGTTGTGTTTGGGTTCCGGCGAATTGGGGTTGATATGCATGGATACTGGTGCTTCGCGTCGCATTTTTTGTATTTTTTATAACCTATAGATTGGTTCTGGCGGCTGTATTACAAGGGAGTCATCACACTTTCCATCCTTATAGAACTTATATTTACTACAAAAAAGAAAGAATCCTGTTACATAAACCATTGTCGAGCCCTTCAATGTTTCAGCTCTCAGGTCGTCCCTTTACCCTTATTCCCTCACGGAATACACGGAATCTCAAGAACCTTATGTAAGGGTGCCGACCCATCATGACTGTATATGGTATCTATCGACCTATGGACGGGGATTTCAAGGGTTGGTTCATGCGGTCTCCTTACATATACGTAAGCAGCAAATCGTGTCCTCTCTGAGCCACGCCCGTTAATTAAGGCATTCCCGCTGCGAGACATGTTTCAAAGTAAAAAATAAAAACCCAAAATGAATAATTAAAATCAGAGTTGCGGGATGTATGCTTAACATCCACCACGCTGATCACTCGCCCCCTGTAAGCTGCACTGATCAAAATGTCTATCCATACAGTACGAGGCCCAAAACTTAACCTTAAGATCCTGCTTGGCCCTGGTACTATGGATTTTACTATTACCCCTCGAGCCACGAAGCTTAACTTGGACACGGGGTGGCTGGTAGCCTGATGCGAATGTCTGGGTCTTCAATCCATATCTGGTCCTCTTCAATCTTCGATGTAAGCGCCCGCTGTCCGCTGAGCCTAATGCGGGGATTGGGCAGAGAGTGCTACTGCCGCGGTGGGCCTCGAATATTTTGACCTGGGAAAGCAAGGCAGCATCTAATGGATAAGCTATGCGACAAATACTACTAATTTGCGCTCCCCCTCCCCACCCCCGGCGTTAGCACGAAGGCAGCATAGAAGGAGGAAGATTCCTGCGCGTCCCAGGAGTGAAGATGAACCTTGCGTGTTGTGAGAAACGGCTGCGAGCGCGAAGCACGCCCACCGCTCGTGCTTTTGCTCCTCTGATACCACCTTCCGCCGCTATTTTTCCGGTTATGATCAACTGTCTTCGCATTGGAAAGCTTCGCGGAAGGAACTCGTATAGGCTGAACATCCACTTACATGTCGTCTTTGCCGCTCGGGATCAGGTGTTGAGGTTCAGGGCCATGAGCCAGGGGCAGGAAGTTGGGAAGATGAAGATCCACGTCAACCCTGCACTGCTGACGTTATGTTGCGCTTCAGTAACGTAATTCCCTATCAATCCGGCCCCCCGGGCGACCTGGCCACCAGATACACCATACAAAATGCCATTTTCTAACCTTGAATATCTCAACCACTTTAGGACTTATATTATTCAAAGATAGTAATATTACTTATAGTATATAACCTATCATTTTAGTTACAATACTTTTTACACTCTTAATCGTGGGTTATTAGACTCTTAAATATGGCCTTTTTATATGGGCTGGATCGACCGGGGGGCCGGATTGGCAGGGAATTACGTTAGTATGTACGGATTCGTGGAGTCTTATATGGGGATATTAGGACCTCTTTTCCTTTCTTTTAGTATATGGCTTGCTACACGGCGAAATATGAGGCGATATCCTATGGTCGGTCTTGCTCAACGTTGCGTGCGCTGCCTTCAAAACACGTTGTAGTCATTTCGGTAAGTCAATGCGGCATCCATTCTGTTATATAAATCTATCGTTCCAGCTTGCCCATTTTCGTCACCATAGAAGCACTGTTCAACTCGCAACCTGGCGCTAACACGCACTTTACCCTCGAACACGAAGCATAACGTTATGCCGACATAGTATAAGAGCCCCCTAATGTACAACCACCAAACAACCCCAGCCAACTCCTCCGTTTAAAAATCACATAATCGCCTCTGTTCTCTCTTCCTGAAACACCATTTCGTTAAAATGCAATCCTTCCTCGCTTTCACCCGCATGGCCATCGGCCTCGGCTTCCTCACAGCCCCTCACACCTCCGCAACCCTCTTCCGTGTCCCCTTCACCACAGAAGCCACAATCGCCTGGCGCATGGTCGGGACGCGCGATGTGATCATCGGAGCTCTCCTGTATACCGCGCGGCGGTTGGCAGCATCGGATCCCAAAGTAGCCGATTCATCCGATCGTGGAAAGACCGCCGACTCGTCGCCGCACCAAAGAGATGACTGCGCGTGGAGTTTCACGCAGCGCGCCCTTCTGGCTGGGATTGCTTGCGATGCAGCCGACGTCCTTACGTGTCTGTGGTGCTACCTTGATGGCTCACTGCCGCTGACTCCCGCGTTGCTCTTCGGGGCGGGCGCGTCGCTGGCGGTTGATTTGGGTGTTTATTGTTTGTACTTTTGAGCATTGGTTGCTCGGATTTAAATCCCCACTACAGGCTTGGCTGGCCCCGTGGAGTGGATGTCTCGGAGTGTGTTTAGTAGTGATGGTGGGCGTGTGGGTTTTATATGGATTTTTTTGGTCTGATTCGGACGATGAATCTAGTTGTCCTAATTCTATTACCTATGTAAACCTATATATTAATCAAGCGTAAAAATTCCTCTGCTTCCATGCGTGTCTCCATCTGACTAAGAAGTTGGTGCATAGCTCGAAGGCTATGGCCAGGTTGATGCATCAATATTTTTTCGAAACATTTGGCCTTGAAAGAGCGCTATATGCTTGACAGAAGGTTGATGCCGTCTATCTGGAAAGGGAGGATGTGCCCGCGGCTGCTAGTGGGACTCTGATTTGGTCTTATGCGATTGGGCAGTGTGGGGATGTCGAGATAACCAGAGATGTCTGGGACGCGGGGCGGGCATAGAATTAGGTACCTACCTGATGTCAAGTTTAGTACTGGGGAAGTTATACTGGTGTGTCTTTATTCAAGATGCTGGCAAAGCGCCCCATGTCGTCTAGCACATACCAGCGACCTCAGCACGCGTCCTCAGAATAACGAAACACACGCCGCCGCTCCTCTAAAACAGTCTGCCGGGCCCCTTGCGGCGTAAACCTCCAAACGCCAGACAGGCCCGGTTGAGGGCCATCGACAAGGACCCTCTCGGCCTTGCGGACAAGTTGGGCGAAGAACTCACTCTCCCCGGGCGACGAGGCCGGGATAGAATAGGTGCACGCGCGGTAGTAGCGGTTATAACGGCCCCAGAAGATGGGTTTCAGGAGGAGAAGTGACTAATTCTATTCAAGGGAAGGAGACGACTATTCTAATTCATAGCTTTTACATTGCAAGGTTACCCTTGCTTAGTTTGTTGGAACACTAATGAGAACCCACAGGAATGTTGGCCATTCCCCGCGGTAGGTGACACATTCAAACGGATAGATCGTGCACCTCATCGACCCTGACGGAGATCGACAGGATCGGCACCCTACTTGTACCTTCAAGGCCCTAGTTAGCACCAAGATAGGGCTATCTGCCCGATCTATGCAAGGCTTGTTGTTTGGGGTGGAATTGACATGTTCCAGCACGAACTTGGTACCAAGCAAACACACAGCAAGAGCGAATGAAAAGGTTTTTGCCCTCCTCGCCACATCCAGTCATTACAAAGCCGCCGCATAAGCCAGTGTATAGCCATATGATGTTATATCAAATTGGTCAAGGATGCCGATGACTACTACTGCGGCGGCGATTCAATCACACCATGACTGTGCGATCAGTACATAACGGGGGCTGAGATCTGGCGAGAACAAAGTGGTGGATGTACCTGTAACCAATGTTTTCTCCCAAGACGGCCACGCCACCCGTTTATTCGGAGGCCCGTTTTGGCACGGATGGAGCGACTTGGCTTGCCCGCGTTGCTGACACTTCTCCACGTTGAGAATCTCGGCAACTGGCCCGGCCACGGCTAAGCTACAGGACAAGCCATAATGGATTTGACACATCTTCAACAATGACTTGTAATATCCTAGTTTAGCCTGAACAAGTGCAATGCGCTCATCAACGCAAAGCTCGAAGCACGTTGGCCACCAATCGCTTGTGCTTGCAATGTCTGAAAACGCACCAATAACCTCAGCTGTAGAAATTGACCGCACTGAAGCTAAGTCCCTCCCCGTGCCTCGCAACGTTAGCTCCACTGCCTGAAATTTCCACCTGCAGACCCGGCGTACCCGTCAGCCAATGAGCTTAATGTGTTCACAGTCCGGGGTAGTTCAAAGCTTCCGTGAAGAAACGACGGCGCTGACTCCGGTCCGGATAATCTGAGATTGAATTAAAGGACTATTGTCGCATATTGCCGGGGCGGCATGTTAGACGTGGTGCCAGAAACGTGTATATAAGTAGCAGTCGATCGTCCCTCTGCCGATCTATCTGTCTAACCAGGTCTATTCCAACACAACGATTGGAACGTCTGCAACACAACTGCAGATCTATACAAAATGGTCCAACTCCGTCTGGTTGCCGCGGCGGTAGCCGCAGGTCTCCTCCCATCTGTGTTCGTGCCCCTCTTTATCCCCGCGATCGCAAAGACTGGACATGTCAAGCTAATGTGTGTAAAATGAAATATACAGCACCGCCGCCATCGGCCTGCACGAGGCTGCCCTCGCCGCGGGCCTGGAATATTTCGGCTCCGCGACGGATAATGGCGAGCTGTCGGACAGTGTGTACCTGACGCAGCTCGACAATACCGCCGACTTTGGCCAGATTACACCGGGGAATTCGCAAAAGGTATGCTAGCATTACCCAAAAGAAAAAGTGTTCTTAACCCTAACTAACCTTTGTTGGATGCGCCGTACATAGTGGGACAGCACCGAGCCATCGCAGAACTCTTTCAGCTTCACGAACGGCGATGTCATCGCCGATCTGGCCGACTCCAATGGACAGTATCTGCGATGCCATACGCTGGTTTGGCATAACCAGCTACCCAGCTGGGGTAAGTTGGAATCTATCTACAAGCCACTTGTGACCGTCAACAGAGAGCAGAATAGAAGGTAGATTACTGACGTATCGTGTGCGCAGTCACCAGCGGAAGCTGGACTAATGCTACGCTGACCGCTGCGTTGAGGAACCACATCACGAACGTGGTCACCCACTACAAGGGGCGCTGCATCCACTGGGATGTTGTCAACGAGGGTAAGCTATCTGATCTTATCAGTCCTGCTGTCTACTCCATCGCGGTTTAACCCCTCTCAATAATACTAACACACTTGCCCCAGCCCTAAACGAAGATGGCACCTACCGCACCAACATCTTCTACACTACCATCGGCGAGTCCTACATCCCCATCGCCTTCGCGGCGGCCGCCGCCGCCGACCCGGACGTCAAGCTCTACTACAACGACTACAACCTCGAATACGGCGGCAGCAAAGCCGCCGGCGCGCAGCGAATCGTCCAGCTGGTCCAGAACGCGGGAGTGAAGATCGACGGCGTCGGCCTGCAAGCCCACTTCGAGGTCGGAACCGTCCCCAGCCGCTCGTCGCTCGTGACCGTCCTGAATGGGTTCATCGCGCTCGGCGTCGAGGTCGCATACACGGAGGCGGATGTGCGCATCCAGCTGCCGACGTCCGCGACGACGCTTACCCAACAGGCGGCGGATTTCGGGAACCTGGTGGGGTCCTGTGTGGATACGGCACCAGATTGCGTTGGTTTCACGATCTGGGATTGGACGGATAAGTACTCGTGGGTTCCGAGCACGTTCAGCGGGTATGGGGCGGCGTTGCCCTGGGATGAGAACTATGTTAAGAAGCCCGCGTATAATGGGTTGTTGGCTGGGTTGGGGGCTGCGACTTCGAGCAGTGCTTCTGCGACTGCGACCTCGACGACCCTGACTACGACTACGACGACGTCGTCGAGCGCGACGAGTACGAGTACCGGGACGGCTTCGCACTGGGGGCAGTGTGGTGGGAATGGCTGGACTGGGCCGACGGCGTGTGCGAGTCCGTGGACGTGCACGGTTATCAATGCCTGGTACTCGCAGTGCTTGTAGATAGTAGGCTGCTTGCTGCGAGGTCTTTGAGTGGTGGGCGGATTGGGGGATAGTTGCCACTCTGGAAGACAAGTTTGGGCCAGGTGAAGTTGATCAGGCGGGGGAGCGAAAGAGACCGTCTGCAAACCAGACTGTATCGTATGACTTAATTCAGATAAGCCACCAGGCTCTGTATCCTAATTCTCTAAAAAATGTCATTCAATACATGAGTCCACGTGTTTCGCATGCGCGGGGGTGTGAGCGGCTTGAGTATGCTGCCTTTATTCAATATGGCATCCACAGATATGCACCATGTCCTACCCGGCTCTGCAACCGAGTTCGATGACTGTATGAAACCACGCTGTATACCCCTTGGGTATCGTTCTCTGCTCATTCGCTGATCTGCGCGAATACGTCTTCAGTTCGACCTTCGTCCGCGGCGCGTGCGAATGCTTGGTTCCTTTGCCACGTCCGCCAGGGGTAATTCATATCCATGATTTTGTTTGGTTCTTAGTTTTGCTTTTCCCGTCGAGTGAGATCCAGGGATGCACAGGGTTTTATCGTTACCCAATGCTCGTATTCTGGCGCGCCACCTCTACCATCTCTCGTATTACTCTCCTCCTCCAAGAGGATCTCTCGGGCACGGGTCATCCTCTTGCACCAGCGCTAAAAAAAAAAAAAAAATTTGTGGCTCAGGTGCGGCTTATGATCGAGCTGCGCCTTGTAGCCCGATGTCGGCTATGTATGTATGGGAATCAACCAAATACGTATTTAACGCTGATTGGGTAAATTAGCACCACCAACAGCTGGCATATTTGCTTTTCTTACAGCCCCTCACCTCGACCCCCGCGATTTCCAAACGAGTCTACCTCTGCAAGGTTTCTTAACAAGCTACTGTCTCATCTCGGCCCTTATATACCTCCTATTGCCCTAGCCACAGTTGCCAACAAACAATCCTTCGGATGATGTCCCGACGAGCCGCAACGACTATTAGCTCCAAGTTGCCAGTCCGCTTCGCCGACAGCCATCATTGTCATGCCCTGCACGAACCAGCCTCGAATAGTGAAATCGAAGAACACTGGATAGACAAAGACCAGACTCTAGGGAGCGGTTCATATGGTGTTGTAAAACTCCAACATTGCATCACTGATTCTGCCCCAGGGCGACTCCGAGCCGTCAAGGAGATATCGAAGCACAAACTGCAGCTAGCACGAGTTGATTACACGCGAGAACTTGATGCCTTGTCGAGATTCTCTAGGAAAGAGGTCTGTATAATTCTCCTCCATGCTGAAATAGATACTCTGTGCAATCCAGCCATTGTGCGGCTAATAATTGGTGCTTATATTAGCATTCGCGCTACTTCGTCCAATCACTTGGATGGTATGAGGATGCGCATAGCATTTTTATTGCTATGGAGTATTTGCCCCTAGGTGACCTACAGCGGTACATATACAGACTCCTTCCACAGCATGAGGCCCGTACAATCGCTTTTCAGATCCTGGAGGGTCTGCAGTTCATGCACCACGATGGATTTGCGCACAGAGACCTGAAACCGGCGGTACGTTCTACTCGGTACTGCTATCTAGCTGTACTTTGAGTGCTAATTAACATTTAACGGTGCCAGAATATATTTGTCGTATCCACCGGCCCGGGCTGGCGCGTCAAGATTGGCGATTTTGGGCTGTCAAAACGAGTCAACCAGGAGCTGACAACCTTTGGATCGGTGATCGGGACTCTGAATTACCTGGCCCCAGAGGTCCTTCTACACTCAACGCCCGGAATGTCCGCCAAACAAACGAAACTGGGCCATGTTACCCCCGTGGATATCTGGGCCGTCGGAGTTATAACATTCCGTCTGCTAACTGGACATGTTCCGTTTGAGAATATTCAACAACTACTTTCATACGCTGACAATGGCAACGAGACGATCGCTCGGGCTCTATCTCAGCAAGGAGTTAGTGACCAGGGCCAAAGTATTATCCAGCAACTGCTCAATGTGGCCCCCGATACTAGACCCTCAGCCAAGGTGGCGCTGCTACACGAATGGTGGCATACAACCCTCGACACCCGACCAGCTTCAGTGACCGGTGATCTGAGTTGCCTCGAAGATCCAACTCTTGTATATGCAAGCTGGACAACCAGGGATACACTCGTACCAATAGGTCAAACGTCTACCTCCGCGCAAGGCACGGACAGCGAGCTTGGATCAGTTTCATGGGCCGCTGCGGAGAGTATGACCCGCCGGTATGATGCCCAACGCACCATGATTCCAAACCTGGAAACTACGAGCGACTCGACCCGGCCTGACTACGCGAATTCCAACCGTCACCATCCGCCAGATACTGCCCACGAAGACAACCGGAGGGCTGCTGGCGGTATTAAACCGCCGGCTCGGCGCAGTGCTTATCCCGCGGAAGCTGTCTCCGGAGCAAGTGACGCGGATTTCATCGGCAATGGAAGAAACAAGCCACCCAACCGTGGCATCAGTAGCACTGCAATGCGCATGTCGATGGTGGGGTCGACAAAAGTG
The DNA here is from genome assembly GCA_027569055.1 of Aspergillus baeticus. Taxonomy (NCBI): domain Eukaryota; kingdom Fungi; phylum Ascomycota; class Eurotiomycetes; order Eurotiales; family Aspergillaceae; genus Aspergillus; species Aspergillus baeticus. The sequence goes on from JAPDEI010000006.1 coordinate 385,769, forward strand.
AACCATATAGCTGATCAGGACATTCCCGGCCGTCGCTTGCCTGAAATCTCTAGTAGATCGATCGGACATTCCCATCGCACGAGGCGCATGAGGCGCAGTCCCATGAGGCGCAGGCCCTCGGTTGAGACCCTCGTGGAATCACCCCCGCCGGAGAAGGTGCGCGAATTGGTGAGCCGACGGTGGCAGGCAGCGCTCGAGGAATCAAGAGCAGAACACGAAAAGAAATTGAGTCGCGAACTCCGGCGACGTGTCCAGTGAACGAGTGGGAGAAGGTATGTAGGGACTCGCCATATATTCATAATATAAGCAACAAGTTAGGCTGGTCCGTAGTATCTATAGCTTAGCCTCCATAGTCCCCTCCTTGAAAACAGTCTTTGATATCGAGTTCCCCTTCGCATCCAGCCTCGCCTGCGTCGTCTGAAATAACTTCGGTAACCCCGTCTCGCCAAACCTCATCTCATTTACGACCATCTTCGCCACCCCCTCCGCAGCAAGAAATACTTGGGGCATCCCGTGTCCCGTAAATCCACCGATAATCCACTGGTCCTCCTCCCCCGGGACAAGGCCGACATGAGGGAGTCCATCGGATGAATAGCCCATGACTAACAGTATCGCGTTAGCAAATCTACCATAAACCCGGTGCCATGTTAGCGAACTCACTTCCAGTCCACACGCGGTCCGTATAGGCATGGCTCTCCTCCCACCCAACGAAATGTCTCTGCATATATCCATCGAAATAGCGCACCGCGGCTTCGAGGACACGGCTGTCATCGCTAACATCGTACCAGCTATCCGGGTTGTCGATGAAAGCCGGTCGAGCGCCGCCAACGACGATACTTCCATCAGCGCGGGGGATCAGGTAGTCGTAGTTCCAACTATTATGTCTGATTATATATGTCCGTGTTAACGAAGACCCACTGTGATTCGGCTGCGCGACGATGCGACTACATGTCCCGCGCACGGGGACGATTTTGTTCTTGTATTGCGGGAGGATGGCGGATGTGTAGCCGTTTGTTGCGACGATGAGCTTCCTTGCTTTTATCGTCTCGCGAGACGTGTGGATGATCCAGGGGTGTGTTGACTCTCCACCTCCGCTGTCCGGTCTCTCGATAGACGTGACCCGCGTATGTGTCTGGAGGTTGACGCCTCTCTTGACAGCCTTGTCAAGCAAATGCATGATGAGCTTGTACGGCCACAGATGGCCCGCCGCGTACGAAAAGCAAGCGACGGCGCCTTTAACGCCGGAGAACTGTATCTCGATTAGCGACGATTGCCCGCCGTTATTTCGGCAATGGGCCGTACATACCGCTTCCGCTTCCCCAGGGCCGGTATATTTCGTCCTCTTCGTCGGCCCACAACCGGCGGCCACCAAGCGGTCATATCCATCCTTGAGTTTGCGCGCGTGGCTTTCGCTAAACTGTACATCGACCGCTTCTGTCACACCAAGATCACAATCGATCGCCTCGCTCTCGACCAACTCGCGAATAACGTCGACATGCCGCGCCTCGAACTCGGCTACCTCGGTCGCAGCTTCGATGCCGTATTCCTCTGCGAGTGTCGCGATGCGGTTGTATGAGTCTGGTTTGAGATGGCCGCCTAAACACCGATTCCTATTAATTTGGTGCAAGGGATGAATAGGAGGGTGATAGACGTACCATTCCGCCCCGTCGCGCCTGAACAAGCCTCCCGTCCTTCGAGGATAACAATCGACGGTGTCGAGCCGTCTTTGATCTGCTCTAATATATGATGTGCGACTGAAGCTCCGGCATATCCGGCCCCGATAATCACGATATCAGATTCCGCTGGTAGGGTTTCGGTCGACCGATGACTATCCAGTGGATGCGGTTGCGTTCTCCAGAAGGAGGTGATTGAGTTCGGGGCAAGGGCTGGTTTCGACATCTTCGATCTGACTGTAATCAGTAGGTCTGTGCCTGGGAAACTCTCGGCATGGGCTAGTTTATTTGTTTAGGTACGGAGGAGAGCGCGGGTACCCTGACGGATGCGAGATGGAGTGCCGGTTGACTCCCGGTGGGACTGATAAGAGACGGCTTGGATGCCACCGGTGGGGCCGCCGGGATGCCTATCGAAGGAACAGTGATTGGCTGATGGCGATGGCAGCGTGGTATCAGGTGTTGGATAGTTGGAGTAGATCAGTTGGAGAAGCTGAGGGGGCGAGCTTGGCTGTCTCTCCAGCCGCGGAGGCTGGTAGTTCGTGATATGATATCTTCGTTATCGGAAGCTGATCGTCAGATAGTGAGATATGAAAGCTTTACGGAGTGATGTACGGAACTGGTCAAAAGTCGAACAAACTGAATATAAGAGTCTATCCTCCCTAGATATGACAGAGCACCGCCATTACGTATCTCAGACAGCCTACTAACTATGTACTCCTCAAGCTCTAAATAAATCTTCAGCGCCACGCACTCCGCTCACCGGAAAGTAGTACAACAAAGCAAGAAGCACAAAAGCAATCATCAAGCACCCCAAAGCCCACCCACCTACCCTCCTTACCCTCCGTTCCCTCCTCTCCTCCGCAAGCCTCGCCCTCTCCGGAAACGGCAAGTAACTCACTACACAGGCGAGCGTCATCATGCGGAATGTAAGATAGTACCAAAAGCGCGCGAGGTTGGGCTGCACGTATCGCGCCATGAACCAATCTTTACCGGTCTCGAGAGACTGCATGCGCGAGATCTGGTACGACTCATCGCAGACGGTGCGGATGCGTTTCTGTAGCGGGGCGAGGTGTGTTGTGAGCTTGGTCTGGATTTCGGATTGTGTGGGCTTGTGTCCGTATGTGAGGGTTGTTGTGTTGAGTTCGTGAAGGGCGTTGGCCAGGCAGGCGGCGGATTCGATGCAGAGGTTTGCGCCTTGGGCGAGGTTGGGAGTTAACTATACATAGTGTATTCATGTAAGTAAATGTCACACCACGCGACGAAGAGGAACTAGGTGAGGGGGTGTGATACCTTGAAAACAGAATCTCCGATACAGACAATCCTCCCAAAATTCCACGTCTCGAGTATCCCCTCGTGCGCATACGTCGAGGTTACCGAAGGGGTAATCTTCCAGATATCACGAAACGTCATCGGCGAGCAGATCTCATAGTCTGCAATCTCCTCAAGCTTCCTCTGCACATCTTCCTCCGACCACCGGGGCATATGCGGATGCACATATCGCTTATCATTCTTCACAAGCACGAACCAGTACACCGTCGAATCCGGATTCAGGCAGAACATGAAGAACACACCCTTGTGCGAACAGCTGTGCAGCTGTCTCGTGTCAAGCACGCGTGTCACAGATGACGGCGGCGTTGGATGCGTCATCCCGAGAAAACAGTAGTAGTCCGCGGCGATGGCGGACTTATCGGATGGCGCAATGAGCCCGGGGAGTTGGAAATCGGCTAATCGCCACATCTCTGCCCGGGTGATGCTGTGCACCCCGTCGGCGCCGACGATCACGTCGCCCGTGTATCGCTCGCCGGCCGAGGTGGTCACCGTCCACGGCCCGTCGCCTTTGGGGAGTGGTGGGCTGGGATCGATCCTGGCGACCTTGATGCCGGTCCTCACTCGGGATTTGCCCTGTAGTGAAGTATACAGAGCGCGAAGGATGTCGGAGCGGCTCGCAACGGTGATGGCGTACCCGACGCTGTCAAGCGAGGAAATAAGTCCTTAGTGATGATTTGGCAAGGATACATACATTGTGGGAGGTAAAGTGAGAGGGTAGTGGGGGGGGAGAGAAGGAGAGTTACCCATCAGGATAAGACGCATATGCGAGGGCCTTCCACTTGAAGCCATCAGGAAGAGCCCCGCTAAGCCCGTCTAGGTCCGCCCTCGGGTGCAGACGATCGTAGATACCGAGCTGGTCGAGGACACGACAACCATTTGGTTGGAGGGCAAGGGCGCCACCGATATTCGTCAGGATGTCATGGTGCTTCTCGAGCACGACGTAGTCGATTCCGGCCTTGTCAAGGCAGTGAGCGAGCGTCAGGCCCGTGATAGAGGCACCGATGATGATCACCCGAAGGGGGCCTTTCTCCTCGTTGAAGGCCATTGGATGAGCTGGACAATTGCCAAGCGAAACAAACCAAGCGGTTTCCTGGAATTCGGAAAGGCGTAGCAGGGCAGGGACCGATATAGACGCAGGATGATGATATCAACGAAGGGTGGTGAACACAACTTATAGACACTCGGTGGCTCGCAAATGCGCTTCGAATCGCACCTCGTACAGAAAAAACGGGGCCTCTGCTGCTGGGGCAGCTTCTCTATCCACCTCCCACCTGTTCAGCTCGCCACAGACGGTGTGTACGCATCTGAGATGGCGGGCCGGAGTTTCTGCAGGAAGGAGGCTTATTCAGAATACGACTGTTCCTTCTTACAGAGGAAACCAGCGTAGGGCAAGAAAGAATGTATTCTCTGTACCGTACTTTCTTTTTTTCTCATCTTTCTCTTCAACCATGTTACTCACTAAGGCTGCAGCTGTTCGGCTTCCCGTCCCGTCCCAAATATCGGATCTACGAGGGAAAACCACTTAGGAGTGCTGATAGCAACTTCACTGGTTGATTAAATCGCCTACATCCAGGTCTGATGAGGTAAGCCCGGGATTGACTCAAAAGGTCCGCTGAATCTGCGATTATGGCGCTTCGAGTGTCGTACCCTGCTAGCCCTTATCTTCTTCCTACTGTTGCAGGAATTGAGGACATGCAGTTCCAACCCGGGCAACCATGCTAGGTCAAAATCCGTGTTGTCAATGCCTACCAATATGTGCTGGGTAGTCTTAAATCGAGACCGGAGCACGGTCATCTAGAAGGGAAAGGCAGTACTACAGTCACGCGCGCACGTCGTCTATGGGAGTAAAAAAGCTAACTGCACAAGCCAATCCTATTGATATTGACCCGAGGCAAAAAATCTGCCAGCTTACCTTTCAATTGCATCGACCACATCCCTGCAGATTGGCACATGGGTTGATATAATTGGCTACATATGTAGATCGCAGGATGCGTGGGTGCAGCGATCTGCTTCCAGGGTTGTTAGCGCCGATCATGTCCCAGCGATCCTCTGGGTTGCATACACAATAAGTAGTTTGTTTTACGTTATCTACCTCTTCTTCTTCTCGGTCCAGCCTCCCGGCTCGGCGTTTCGGAGAGGGTTGCGGTGATTCCGGCTGGCGGAGTATATTTGTTGTGGAGTAATTCTAACTCCAGCCACACGACACGTGGACACATTGCTGGAGGAAGGATTTGGGAGGGAAAGCCTACACCGGATAATCCGGCATGTTCCCGTTTTTCTTTTCTGAGTGCCGACATTCGAGGCGTGTGTCAATAGAATGCGTGGCTTGCGTTTGAGACAGGGGGGATAACTTGTAGAAAGAAGCAGTGGATAGCGGTCGGAATGTCGAGGTGAGATAGACATATTTGTTAGCATTTTTGCGAACTGGTCTATAAACACAAATTGGTAGTCTATCGTGCCTTGTACTGATGTTAGGTAGACTTCTCTTGCCTTCATTATTTATCTTGTTTACGTATTGGACGCTTGACTGACTAGGATTAGATTCCTGTTTTTTAGTCTCTTCTTTATATGTATATTTGTTACTAGGTCGACGATTACCAATATATCATGGAGCCTTGGTCGACAAGATCGAACATGTTAACAAACATATCCATTTGCGAGTGGCAATAAATGGCTGCGAACAGCAAAAGCTATAGTTGAATACAATGGACCCGGACCACATAAAAGACCCCGAACACTACCAGAAAGAAGTGGATATATACATAGATATGTAGATATGTAGTTCATCTATCTAGCAGCAGCAGACTGTTGCCAGATAGCGACGCCCCTTGGAATCTCCTCCCCATCCAGCGTGCCGGTAAGGAACCCAGACCACTGGCGAAACGGCAGGCCCTCGAACGTCAAGTAGACGGTCTCCGTGCGCAGGCTCAGGAGCCCCTCCGGCGTCTCAAAGTCAACCTCGAAGCCCGTCGGAGCCCCGCTGGTGAGGAGCGGCGGGTACGTCGCGTTCGCCCCGTACGGCCTTGCGCGGATACTGCCCGCCTCGCAGCTCGCGACGAGGGTCTTGCCGTCCCTGGACACGTATGCCGAAAGGTGGTTGCCGCCGCTGGGCGTGAGGATGTCGATCCAGACGATCGAGTACGGGCCGACGCGCCCGCGGCCCCAGTAGTATGTTTCAAGTGTCGACATGAGGGGGCGGTCGCCGAAGTTCTAGAAGAGTTTTATGTTTAGGGCTGAAAACCAGGCGCAAAAAAAAAAAGGGGGGAAGAAAGAAGGGGTGTCATGATGAGGCCTGCACTTACATGATCGTGGTAACCGCGGCCCTGGATCTGGAACTCCTCGCCGAAAATATGAAATTGCGCCTCGGTGTAGCCGTCTGGGATGGGGTTTATCCAGCCTGACCCCGGCGCCACACGCATGTCCTGGCCTGCGCCAGCTGGGCCACAGGGGTAATGAGCGGGCGCTTGCTATAGAGGGAAGTATACAGAAAAGGGTCAGCCAAGTCACTGAAACTACATTTTAGGGGCTTTTTTTTGCCAGTGCAGAATAAGTAGTCTCACCGATTCGATAAACAGAGACCCAACAATGCCTTGCTCCGGTGCATTAATGTAGACCTCGTATCGCGACATATCTGGTGCACCGACGAACGAGACACCGCTCGATAGCCAGACCCCGCTAGTCCCATCCCCTCCCTCGGGGGTTGTGATGATCGCATCTTCGGCCATGAGCACCCACGAATGAGCCGACCCATTCGGCCAGGTCATGTCGAGGTTGATGAAGTTGTCCGTGGTGAAGTTATTCGGCAGGGCGCCATTCTGTCCCGAATTGCGGATCGTTATGGACATCGAGGCCTGATTGCCTACCCCGGCGTCGAGCTCTTGGACAAGATCAAAATACCACCAGTCGTAGGTTGTGCGGTTGATGGGGTGCACTTTGACTCCGTCGAAGCCGTCGGCGCCGGAGATCCATTGGACGTGGGATTCGGCTTCGGCACCGTGGTCGGCGGGGACGATTGTGCTCTGCGAAATGGAGCGACCGGCGAAGAGTGCCAGGGCGAGGGAGAGAGAGAATGTAGGAACCATGCTGGGGTGAATCTCTGTTGAGAGGGTTTGGCGGTGGTGCTTTGGAAGAGCACAGGTATGTGCATAGATAAGAGGCTTCAACCACCAACACGTGTACTGTACTCATCCGAGACCTACGCACCCGGGAAAAGAAACAGGGAATGGCTTACTTCATACCGCATTCACACAACGATATTAATTCATCCATCGCAGTTCGCTCCGTTTCCAGTCAACGGAACAGAATAAGTCCGGCTGACAGGGGATCTTCGCGACTATTGATCCGATGGTATGGATGGATGTTATCTTGGGTTTTTATGTCGCACAACTCCGGCTGTGCGTTGTGAAACATAATCTTATTCTCACATTCAAGGTAATTCCATACCATTCTCGGGAAAAAAATAAAAAGAAAAGAAAAGAAAAAGAAACCTAATGCGAAGCCTGATGTGCGATGATCTTGTCCGCCATTCCCGGCAACGTCTCGTCGATGACATCCATCTCCCCGAATAGCTCCGTCAGCGGCTCCTTTTCCCAGATGGCCGAGTAGGCGCTACGGAATCTACGTAGCAGTCAGTACCAATATCACAGCCGCCATAGCGGGAGATCCAAACGAAAATAAATGAAATTTTATAGGTAACGTACCCTGCCCTCCTCGCCGCCGAAACATCCCACATATGGCCCGCGGCGAACCACGGCGTCAGCCCGCCGTTCTCACTAACCAGCTTCTCCAGCAGCGGCTTATACGCCTCCGGGTCCGGCTTCCCGATCCCGCGGTCGTCGCACGAGAGCAGATTCTCCCTCGGCATGGTCACCCCCTCGCGCGCAAAATACCCGCCCACACGCTCCAGATCGCCCGCGGTAAAGCACCACACCGTAAACCCAGCATCGCGGAGCTTCTGCACGCACTCCGCAGCTCCAGGCCTCAGTTTGAGCCCCGCGTACCTGGCCATGATAAACTCGAGGTCGGACTCATCGGCGAAGGCCCGTGGTTCGGCGATCCCCGCCATCCAGAGCATGCGGTGGAAGAGGGCGCGGAAGACGGTTGCGAAGGGCTTGTAGGCGCCGGACATGGAGAGGTAGGTGTACTCGCGCTCGGCGACTTCGATCCACGTGTAGCCGAGCAGGGAGGGTTTGATCCCCTCGGCGCGGAGGCGGGTGCCGAGGCGCGTGTCGATTGCGTCGAAGAGGGCATCGTAGCTGATGAGCGTGCCGACGACGTCGAAGACGACGTTCTTTGAGGTGGCCATTTTGGAGTTACTCGGTCCGCTGTGCTGTGGGGTATGGTATGATGAGAAGGATGGAGGGAAGAACGACAAGCAATAAACCCACAGAAGAGAGTCTGGCAGGTCTTGGGATTTGGAGACACAACGTCATTCTTATCGATGCCGGCGGGAGTATCGCTGATCCCCCACTCGACTCCCGCCGGCAGCCCTAGCACGGCTTAGCCCCAGATAACAGTTGGAGTAGACAAGATACAAGCCTGCTTGGCGGATTCGAAGGTAGATACCAGCCAGGAGAGGGGCATATGAAAGGCACGCCTTCTCTGCCCGAATGAACGGAGAGTAGAGCTGGGACAACACGCAACGATGGCTGACTACTCTGCCAAGTCGGTTGACCATGATGCTGTCGAGGCAAAAGGCACTTTCGATGCACCGCCTGATGTTGAACGTGTCACTACTACCTCGACTGAGCTCAATGGCTCTACCACAACCGTCCATCCCGATAACGTCGGGTACCATCGCTCGCTCACCAGACGCAAAGTGATGATGATGACCTTCGGAGCCGGAATTGGAACCGGTCTCTGGGTGGGAACTGGACAGGCGTTGCACTATGGTGAGTCTTCTCAATAGGCAAACCTGGTGTAGACAGGTACTGACCGATCACAGCTGGACCAGCCAGCCTCGCCCTCACGTATACCCTCACAGCGTAAGCTTTCCCCATAATGTATGGCAGGATCGGCGCATACTAACGAGCGAAGCATCATCGTCTACGCGCAATACTCGTCCGTCGGCGAAATGACCACCTACATGCCCGTCCATGGCGGCTTCATCCGGCAGTGTTCGGAATTCGTCGACCCAGCCTTTGGCTTCGCAATCGGCATCAACTTCTGGTTTGCCGTATGCCTTCCTCTTATCATACTCTACTACTCTCTGTCAATCAACTCACTAATACCTCTACTATATAGTGGGTAATGATCATCCCCGCCGAAATCACGGCAGCCGTGAGCGTGCTGCAATTCTGGCCTGCGACAAATGCCCTCCCACTCGCCGCCTACATCACCATCTTCATCGTCACCATGGGGGTGGCGAACATCTTCCACGTCAAGATCTACGGGTACATCGAGTACTGCATGTCCTTCATCAAATGCGGTGCAGTAATCCTCATGATCTGCTTCATGTTCATCATGACCTCCGGCGGGATCAAAGCGACCCACGGCCCCATCATTTTCGCCTACTGGAAGAACCCGGGCGCGTTCAACAACGGGATCAAGGGGATCGCGAAGAGCTTCGTGCAGGCGGCGTTTAGCTTTGGGGGTGGGGAACACATCGCCGTGATCGCGGGCGAAGTCGCGGACCCGCGGCACACGATCAAGAAGACGGTCCGCCCCGTCTTCTGGCGCATGTTCACCTTCTTCGTCGCGAATATCTGGCTCGTGGGGATGTGCGTGCCCTCGGATGATCCCGATCTCGTCAACGGGGCCGGGACACTCGGATCGCCCTTTGTGATTGCGCTGAAGCGCGCGGATGTCTGGGGGCTTGCGCATGCGATCAATGGGTTTATCTTTCTGAGTGTGATTTCGTGCGGCGTGACGAGTGTCTACGTCTCGAGTCGGAGTCTGACGGCGCTTGCGGATCTGAGGATTATTCATCCTGTCTTTGGGAGGAAGGATGCTGCGGGACGGCCGTGGGTGGCGATTGCGGTTTGTTTGCTTCTCGGTGGGGGACTGTGTTATCTTAATGTGGATAGTACGGGGGCTGCCGTGTATGGGTGGTTCTCGTCGCTGGTATGTATCCCTCTTTCCTACTACGCAATCCTCGGAAACCACGCTGGGAATTAATGGGAATGCACAGGTCGCGATCGCAACCCTCTTCCAATGGGCATCCATCTACATTGCGCACCTGCGCTTCCGGATCGGACTACGCGCACAGGGGAAGAGTCTCGCTGATCTGCCCTTCAAGGGTATGCTCACTCCGTACGCGCAGTATTTTAGTCTAGTGATTGTCCTCTTCATCTTCGGGTGCGAGTTCTATCTTGCCTGTTTCCCATTCGGTGAGAAAGGGTCCGCGAAGAGTTTCTTCTCGACGTATCTCGCGGCTCCGTTGTTTGTTTTTGATTATTTTGCGTACAAGGTATGTCACTCTTTGATATCAGTGCGAGTGAGCGGAATAGGAGGGATTGAGCTAATGTCCCGCAGTTGTGGTTCAAGACGAAGATTGTGAAGCCGAGCGAGATGGACTTCTCGCCGGCGATCGTGTTTGATGAGGAGGATCGGGCGAGGGAGGAGGGCGAGAGGCTTGAGGAGAAGGCTGAGAAGAAACCGTGGTTGAAGAGGGTTCAGTACGTGGTATTTGGCTAATAGAACGTGCCATTTGTGCACGTAGGGCAATTGTCATTTCACTCTTATTTTATCCCCACTTTATTTGTATTTCCTGTCAAGAGTGCATAGAAGTACAACTATTCACCTTGAAACGGAGCAAAAACCTCACCATCCGACACCAGTTGAAAAGTCACTCCCCAGCCAATCTGCATTCATTAGATCCGCTACTTCATTTATCCTGGGCTGTCCGAGGCCCCCCGGGTCCGAATTCAGAAATGAAAGCGGGCTGAATGCGGATAGCTCAGTCATGTTCCCAGAGCCAGTCTCGCTCTTCATCGCCTGCGTCCAGTGCTTGAACTGGGCGTAGGCAGATAGCTGTTCCTGAATAGACAGCGGTGGATCGGCACCGCTGGTAGCAAGCGAGGACTGACGTATCGCGGCGTCAAGCGATTCAAGGTACGAGATCTCCGATTCAGATGAACTGCCCCCCGTCATTCGACGTATAAGCGCCATTCCTCGCGCCAGCTCCTCTTCGAACCGGTCAGTCACCTGTGAATTCACCCGCTCAGCGAGAATGACAAGCAACGCCGCGCGACAAGAGCTGAATTCGGTGTACGACGCCCGACAGAGGCCCGTATGGCTCGCGAGTAATTGTAGAGTCTCGATAATATCTAACGCGCTCTGCACACAGCTGCGCACGAGGATAACCCTGGGCTCGTTGCTATCAACCTGTGAATCTTGAGCTTTCCAGTCATCCGTAAACATGAATGGGCGGCCCATGTAGATATAAATCAGCAGGTACGCGAGCCTCAAATGCGAGTTTTGCCGGAACAGCGCAGTTCCAGGTGTTGTGTCGCAACAGGGCAACGAGGTCCACCACTGCTCGACATGTGTTCGGATTTGCATTAGGCGTTCTAGATACTCTGATATAAAGCGCTTCGGACAGTTGCGGAGCAGGATTCTGAATTGGAGAGGTGAGTCAAATAAGGGAAATTGACGGGGAAGGATGAGGACTTACAAGGTCTCTGCGACTTCTCCCAGCCACGAGCTTAGTTTGATGAATGCGATCATGTTTACATACGGCGGTGACGAGAAGGATGGGTCGTCGTTCGGTAAATCCGTGCTGATATCTGACTTGGAAATCGACGCTGGACGGCCATGGAAGATGCCGATCCTCCTGTAGTTGAAGACATGAGCTGCTAGAATACCAACACCGGGGGGACGTACCTATCCAAACTATATGCAGACCAAAATACACAATTCCTTGTCTCGATGATTTTCTGCCCGCATTCCTCTCCGACGTATTTACGATGCATTCCATTCTGGATCGCCATCTTCACCGCGATCCCGAGATAAGAGTAGGATAACCCGCCCGTGGATAGCGGGAGAGCATACAGCGCAAGAAGTAGAAAAGCCTGCACGCTTTCGTGGGACGCAACTAGAATCACGTCCGGTACCAGCCGACACGCGATATGGTACAGTGAAAGTCCTACTGAGTCTTCTGAGGAGAGATTCAAGTCCTCGCTCGCGGCAGACTGATCCTCCATGTGAGCCACTTGGGTGCCGATGGCCAGAACAGCAAACACCGAGCAAACCCATGGAACATCACTCAAGATATACTCCGTAGATGAAGTGTAGCACCGGTCGAGCCTCTCTTGGAGCCATGACTGTTCCATGTAGAACACATTGCCCTCGGAATATTTGAAGAACATGCTCATAAGAAACATGGCAATTGGCCGAGGGGGTAGATGGCCCATAGCCTTGGATACCATATGAGTCCCTGACTGAAGTTGCGTTGGCCGCCAGTACTCTTTGACCTGTGAAAGTCAGCCTGGTCCTATAGCTACCGCACGCTGTACCGTACACCAAACCTCTCAATAGGGGAGCTAATCTTCCGTCGTAATTTCTGAGAGAAGTTCCAATGCGAAAACTCGCCCGAGTAGTCTATAAGCCATTAGTACCACTATCGCCTCCTCGTTCTAGGGGTGCCACGAACGAGCGATATTCTTCGACACAAACTGGACATCAAACGGCTCATCGACATTGGGCGCCTCTCCCTGCGGCGTAGTTCCCAGTCTCGCCACAACCCGGCTGACATTGTCCTCATCAAGCGGCACATCTCCCAGGAAATGACGCACAATTTTCTCAAGCCCTTCAACACGCGATTTGCTGCTTATCGCCGATCGGTCCTGTACGATCTCTGTCTGGCCATGCAAGACACGGCCACGGACAGTACACGGTCTACCGAGCCTCTGGCACCTCCAGCAGGGAGGACCTCCCTCGCACTTCTCTTTCTGCCGTCGGCAAGTGTCGCATCTGTCGCCTGTTAGCCAAAGTAGTACTCGCAACCAGGGGAACTCACGCGAGGGTGGCCCGGCGTCTCACAGGGCGCGAACCAGGGTAGGGTAGTCCAGCTCCGTACGGCTCCATGGGCGCAGTCAAATCTGAATAAGTTTCCAATCTCAATGCGTAGAACTTCCTAAAAACGATAATATCTGCAGCCCGGCTATTCAGAGCTGGGGAAGATACGGTATCTCCTCTCTGCTATCGGTGAGGGGTGCGCTAGCAAGCTACTCCAACGAGACGGACCAGTCAGCTCTCGAGCAAAAATGCAACATAACTTACTATAACTTCCTTTGGACTAGTGCAATGGCGGCCACGGGCTCGTTGCATGAGTGTGGGTTTGGTCTCGTGCAACCTTGGCGGGGGAGGTCAACGTTCCTCTGCAAATGGGAATATATAGCTTCGTCAGACTCACAATGCAAATACCCAACACGACAGTTTATTGCATACAATCGCATTATGCAATGTCCAGGGCGGTGCTGATACATATAACCCACTCGTTTCCCTCTTATGATATATATTGACTCCAGACTTTAAAGAATACGAGTGCGATGGGCAGGGATTAAAACCATCAGATCATGCGGCCGTAGATAGGATGCAGGAATAGGTGGTCCTCAACATGTTGCAGAAAAAGGCTTTCCGGACGGCCACTGTAGATTGTATTTATACGGTAATATATAGTCCTGGCCTTCCGATCAAGCTGGTTGTTTAGGGTCTTTCCATGCAAGTATCGCAATCGCCAGCTGGGCTCCCCCAATAAGACAACCCAGCAACCCAAACAACGCACTCAGAAAGAGCCCAATAATGGCCACCGTAAGGGCATTTCGCTCGGATGTGTGCCTCTCTATCCAGCCAATTAGCCGGTTTCTGGGAGGCGGGTTTTTCACAAGCCGATATAATATTTCCAAGCGATGGTTCCAGTATTGGTAGGTGAGCTTTGCGGTCACGTCTTCTCTGACGAGGCCCTCGTCCAGTTCTGCGTTTGGATCAAAACCATGCTTTCGCACTAGGACTTCCAGCATTCTGATAGATTTCTTGGCCCTGTAGCTGGTGATAGGAAACAGGATAAACTGGATCGTGTGTAGGGTTTCGACGAGCAATTGCGGAGGAAGGATGCCTCTAGGAGTCAGAATGGGAATGTCAGAGTTAACCTCATAGAAAGTACTTGCATGCTTACAGCTTCAAACTGGCGCAGGCGTCCAGGTCAATTGGCTTATCTTTTGATCGCCGTAGATGAGCTTTGAGGTATGCGGTATGATGGAAAACCATCACGGTTCTTGTCTTGGGGTCGTAGAGAAGGTGCTCCATAATATTGTGAGTCGGTCGAAACTGTATATGGCATCGCTTTCTCAATTTCCAGGCCTTGAGATCCTTCTTATGTTTATATGCCTCGAATCCGCTTCTTTTCTCAGGAGCGGATTTGGGAATCGCGCGCTCCACGTAAGATACAAAAGGCTCGCTCGCCTCCCAGCGTGCAGGCGAATAACCCCCAACCTCGTAGTTCGCCGAGTACTTGTCTTTAAGGAAGCAGTCAAGCATGAATGCGACACGAATGACGGATTGAATCGCATTCTGGCACTCCCTTTGGGAGGTGGCTCTATTTACGACTAGAGTACGCGAGAACTCCTCACGAGTCACCATCGGGTTGTCACGAAGTCTATGAGCGCATTTGACGATATCATCGTGGCTGTCAAAGGCGGGATTGTCAATCTGGATAATTGTGCCATCCTCGTTTGCTGGACAGAATATGAACTCGTAAAGCTTGAAGTAGGCTGGGAAGGCCTTGTAAGCGCCAATCGAGTCGCTGAGGAGCAAACCCCGCGTTATGTTTGCTTTTTCTGCGTCTTTGACCGGAAACATGGTTTGAAGCTCTGCAGAGGTATCGCGCGTATTTCACAAACTGACGATGGTCAGTTTCTATCGAGAATAGCATCCTAAGTCTTCTTCGCCAGAGCCTCGTCGTCGGGCAGCAGCAAGATTCGGGCACCTTATCACGCCTTCGCCCAGTCCAGCCTTGCAAGGCTCTTTCGGCTCAAATCATCGCCGTGTGCCACGTGGCTGTGCAATAATAATCTCTCTGCCCGCATCACGGGGCGAACGATGGAAGCGTCACCTCTTTTTCAAGTCCTGTTGTTGCCTAACTACTGCATCATATCATCACTAATGGAGGCGACTTTGCCGGCGAAAGACGCCGGATCACAAGGACCAACGCCGGTACAAAGGTAGGCTGGCCATATATTCAAGTGAACTGGGCCTTTTCTAATTTGGTTTGTGCAGGGCGCCAGATCAGATCGCTGAACTGTTGTCAACCCTCCCCCACCCCAGCCGCAATGCCACGAACATGCGATCTTCCACAAACTTATCCAATGCGACCGTCTCCGACTCAAATACCGAAGTATCCTCCGTGCAAAACTCATTCTGCGCTTCTGTTACGACCAATCCGACAACAGTGACTCCGTCGGCCGTCACATCAAGCCCCCTTGCCCTCTCCGAACCAGACCCCTACAGAGACAGCTTCGTCATTCCAAAAATCAGGGCAGGCGCCGTTTCAGTATATCCATACGGCGGAAATTTGATTTCGGATAGCCATTATGACAGATTTCGGGTCCTCGTGGACATATTCAAGGAGAACGTGGAGAGCGATGCGAAACTCAAGCTGCACGTCGCAGAGATAGGATACGAGTTAAGATTGTGTGGTCGGTCACCGAAGGAGGCGCAACCTTCTATACTCGTCTATTGCACAGAGCGCATCTTCAATGACCTAAAAGGGCTGTTGGCGAGCTCACATCTGAAAGCCCAATATGCCGTTCTAGCCCGTCGTCGCTTTCGGTTTGGAAAGGACAATCCATTTGGGCACAGGGCTGGGGCTGATGTGCCGAGATTCAGTTTGTACTTTTGGCGAGGACCACCACACAGACTCTTGTCATGGAGAGGCAATCTTGCGGGGGAGATCCAGATAAAGCAGTCAGAGGAGGCGGACTCTTCAGATCTTCCCTGGTCAAACCTGACAATGTGCGGATCGAGTCTAATAGGGTTCGACAGCTCTTGCTCAACCCTCGCTTGTCTTGTGGAAGTCGATTCGGCCGTATATGGGCTCACTGTTGCTCATTCCTTCGCGCATTTGGCCCAACACCCTCGTGCCGGAGATGGGACACATGACGTAGATCACAAGAAAAATGCCTCCGAGGAGTTGATGTATTTTGAAGACGATGTCGAGTACGAATCCGTTGAAGAAGCCGACGGCGCGGTTCTCACTCCTGCTCCGAGCTCGACAACAAGCAAGAACGACCCAGTTCCCGCGCCTTTCCCAGCAGAGCAACCTGCCACCATTCTGGTAATGCAGTCTGACAATCCAGACACTCCTGACCTTGACTGGGCTTTACTCGAGGTCTCCCCAGAGCAAGCCGACAAGCCCAACTTTTACCTCTCTCTGGCAAACTCGCAGAAACCTGTACTACTGCACAAGGCTGCACAGCGACACCCGGGCCATGAGAGAGAGGTCACTATTATTCGGTCACTCCATGACCATGGACTCGGCACTCTCCTCCGTGGGAGCTCTTTCATCGGTGGTATCAACCGCTCCGGTCAGTGCGAAGTCTGGAATGTTGCCTTAACAGATGCCCATGGTTAGTTTCCTCATTGTCACCCATATATGCAATGACATACTTATGATAGCTCTGCAGGACTTATCAAGGGCGATTCCGGGTCCCTTGTTGTAGACCTTCTAACCAACGAAATTTACGGCTACGTTGTCGCGTTGAATCCCCTGGGGGAAGCGTACATAATGCCTCTCGCACCCACGTTGACTCAGATCAAAGAAGCATTGGGTGCAGACCACGCCTCACTTCCTGATCCGTATTTACTTGTCAGCAAGATGATCAACAATCACACCTTTGGCTCCGAGTCATCCGTCACCATGTCCATATTTCGACAGGCTTTGGATGAATGTCTGTCTACTTCCCCTTCTACAGAAGTGAAACCGACTACCGGGGGGCGTGGTAAGAATAGTCCGGCCATGAATTGGGCCTTTTGTGCACCAGCATTCACGTCAGATACCGCCGCAAAGCGCGTCACTCCCCACATGACGCCGGCGGATGACGCTCAATCGGACCTCCCCCGTTCCCAAGTCGATCAAAAGCCCCAAGCCCGGACTTCTTCATCTAGGATTCCACTATTAAGTCCACAGGGGGGAACTTTAGCGTTCGAAGAGACAAGTGCGTTCTGAGATACCTTGTGATTATTAAGACAAATGATCTGACGATGACTTTTAGATCCTGATGAATGGAAACCCTGTTGCTGGGACTGGGAAGCATCCAAGGTATGCGTATCATCTGTGGCTCCTGTTACTCTGATTATACCACTGACTCGTCGTCTCTCTAGCACAAATCTGCCAACAATGTTGCCATGTACGAAGTTCCCTATTGTTTGATTTGAATTCGAGGGCTGATATCTTTTCATTTACAGCTTTGTCCTCGACAAATCGAAGATCAAAAATCTTAGAAACTACTTTGATCACAGATTCTGGTCTATACTAGAAAAAGGCTCCAATGGCAGTTTCCATTGTGAATATGACGATACCTATGGTCCTGTCACTCCTAAAGGTTCTTACCCATATCCCTCTCCTCCGTCTCACCAACCAGTCTAACGACAGACAGTCTCGTGGGCATGTTTCAGAATCCAAAATTCTATCAGTATGCAGGGTTACGGTTGGAGACAGGCTTGCATCCATGTGGAATGGGACCTCGAGACACAGCGGCAGCTCATATTCATTTTCTATCTCTCGCCAATGATGCCTACCATGGCCTTCCAGTCGGCCCAGGCATTCCTAGAGCGCACCTCCGACTTTGAGGAGCGGCAGTGGAACCCATTCGCATGGCACGAAAGATTCGTCAGTGAGGTACTTGGGCAATACGAGAACTCATCCATGCGCCTGAAGGATTATGTCGAAGGAAAGAACAGGGTAGGCATTTCGACGTTGCATTCTTCTCTTCCTCTTATCTAACAACAATATGACATTAGGGCGATATCGTATCCAGACGCGATAAAGGGGAGTTCCCTACAGTTGCCCACTATGCGCCACAACTCTTGCATAGTCTTGAGGCTATCGACGTAGCAGAGCACACTATCAAAACAATATTCAAAGAGCAGGATCTTTGGCACCAGGAGAAGTCGAAAATACTCCACGAAAATACTGTGTCTTGGCTAAGAATGCGCTCACGCTTGCTTTTAGAAGCAAATAGGGCGCACTCCTTGAAGGTAATGATGGGATCGCTGCGTGACAGGTATATTCAAGAGGTCAACTTAGTACGTCCAAACGCTCCAGGGCTGTCTCATGCGTTAACCAACCATCCAGGAATCAAACGTTGCCGTTAAGGACATGGCTTATACCGCGTTAAAAGACTCGGACAAGTTGAAAGCTTTGACTTTCTTAACATTTGTCTATCTGCCAGGAACATTTATCTCTGTAAGCCAATCCGGACTTGAAAAAAATCAAAAGCTTACCCTCTTTGACAATGTGATAGGCTCTATTTGGCACACCGTTTTTCTATGTCGGCTCCGATGGCCTTTCTGTATCCAACATGTTTTGGTCCTACTGGGCTACTGCAATCCCACTAACCTTAGTCACATTGATTATCTGGTTTTTATGGGCTCATCGACTAAGTCCTCTTACGACGCTCAACTTCAGGTTTGGAAGAGCAAGAAAAACAGAACCAGAACTCGCTCTTCTGCCTACATAATCAACCCCTTTCGGGTCTTCACCTCCTCTGGTAGCGTGTGCCGCCAACAGTGCATCTCAGTTTCCTTATTCACCTCGATACCTCCGTGTATAGAACCAAGTGAAAGCAATTAGGGCAGGAGGAAGTTTAAAAATCAACATCAGGGCACGTAACAAGTACGCCTACCGCGCGGTAACCAAATCAACCCGGCATCCTCTGTTGTCGCATATCCAGCTTTATAATTCGGTTCTGTGAGGCAGATAACATCGTGTGAATGTGATCAAATTGCGTATTTATAGGTCACTTTAGTGCCATTATCCCCCTCGCTCGGCAAATGAATTTAGCACTTTGTCTCTTCGGTCCGCCCAAAAAACTCCCGCTTCTGCTGTTCAAATGGGGCAGGATTCGCAGTTGTCTTGGTTTCCGGATATGCATTTATAGATGGCACAAACTAGTCTTCATTATGCGTTTTGTATGAAGTAGCTTTTTGAGAGCTCCGCTTGACATTCAGGGTTAGCAAATCACGCAGAATACTAGTATAAATCCCCAATGCACACGCCCCCTCCTTAATTAAATTGCTTCGACAGAGCCAAACGTCGTGCATCCATAGTTACTAAATAAACGATTGTGTCAACTGACAATCCCGGACTCACAAGCTCCATCTGGTAGCAGCTCCGATATGTACCGAGGCATCAGTCAAGCTCGCGCCAGCGGTAAGATCACTATGTTGGATACAGACGGGGTTGGAGCGTTAATTAGACACCATCGACACGCGCCAAGGGCGATGAAACCAACTGCCGCTCAGCCCTTCCAAGTATCGTCCAGGTCCCAGCGCGCTCGCTGAGGATCTCAATGATCCTCCTATTTAAACGCTAGCATTACTAGATAGAAGCATTACCTAATAGACAAGGTGGCTGTTAGTAAGTTATAGTATGTGTACGGGCTGCCCGCTATACACATAATAACATACAAGGTAAATGGAAATGTGAGAGCAATGCAAGAGGAAAATGTCAGCTTTTACGTAGTAAGATCTTTAGTGGCAAGAAGCTGCTCAAAAGGGGCTAAACCAGAAATTACTACCAGGGGTTGGTGTGTGTTTCACCGTCCCCTTGTATAACTAATAGAGAGGAAGAGGCCCATTATTCACGATGAGTAGCGCTCAATTAGAATCAGACAAGCTTCTACCTCCGCACCCCCTCCCAGACCCTCTTATACCACTTCGTCTCCCCCTCCCCTTCCTCCCCTGTCCCATGCGCACGATGCGCCTGCCCCTCCTCCACAAGCAAACCTCCATTACTCGTCCCATCAACGACATTCTGCGCCCTACCGAGATAATAATTCGGCATCGCCAACCCGGCCAGCAACGGAATGACCGCCAAACACAAGCCCGCAAGGAACATCGGGCGCACGGTATCCGTAAACGCGCGGATCCCCATCTCGCGCTCCTCGCTGCCCCAGGCAAACGTATTTCTCGCCGTCGTCGAACTCCCATAGAACACCGCCGCATCCTCGGCCGACAGGCCCTGTGCGAGTAGGTTGTTATTATATGTGCTCGTGTACATGTGCGAGCTGATCGCGGAGCCGACGGAGGAACCGAGTTTCGTCCACAGCGAGAGCTGGGCGATGATGGCAGCGAGATCCTGGTGCGGCACCGAGGCCTGTGAGGCGACGCGTGTTCCAACGACGGAGCACGCGCCGCCTGCGGAGTTGAGGAGCTGGCTGAAGACTAGCGCGGCTGTTGTGGCGTTCTTGCCCACGGCCCAGTATGTTATCCCCAGTCCGAGGATCCGCAGTGAGAGGCCGAAGAGTTGCAGGGACTTGTACCGGTGGAAACAACGGTGGTAGAGACCTGCGAGCAGGCCGAAGAAGGTTAGCGAGACGGTTGTTATCGCTGTGAAGTTGCCCCAGTTGTAGGTGTCCCATGGTTTGATCACCAGCACCCAGGTTGTGTAGTAGGTTGAGCGGACGTTGCCTGAGATCATGTAGAAGATGTCGATTATCACGGCACAGATGAAGGTCTTGTTGTGCCAGACGCGGCGGTTGAGGATCGGGTAGGGCGCAAAGAAGATCTCCCAGGAGAGGAAGAAGATGAGCACCACGAATCCGACTGCTATCATCGCGATCATGGAAGGATTGGACCAGCCCCCTTGTGCATCTTTGGCTAGAGAGAACGGGAGCAGAACCAGGGCGAAGCCGAGAGCGAGAAGAAGGAGGCCGACGATGTCGATTTGTGTGAGGAGGGATCCGAAAGTAACCAGGCGAGCGTTGAGCGACTGACGCTCGATTTGCATGGTACCCGACTCGATGGCCGTGCGGGTTTCGAGTCGGCTCGAGGCGAAGGACAGCTCGCCAGCCTGCTTGGCCTTGTGGTCTGCGTAGAAGAGCGTGGCGATGATGGGGCTGACCAGTACGGGCGCGATGATGCAGAACATGCCGAAACCCCAGCGCCAGCAGTTCTTCAGGTCCGAGGAGCAGACGCTGGCTTGAATCTTGGAACCGACGAAAGGGAGGAATAGGTATGGGAAGGAGGTCATTGCGCTAACGAACCCACGCCATTGGAGGGGAGTTAGGTCGCCGACAATGATATCGGTTGTCAGATCTAGACCGGCCTGCCCGGTGGCGGAGATGACACGCCCGACGCAGAGAGCAGCGGCATTAGGTGAGGAGGCGACGACGATGTATCCGATAACATAGGAGACGAGAATGAATATGTACGCCGTCTGTCGGGAGAAAACGTCGCAGAGCTTTGCGATGAACGGCTTGGACACCGCAACAATGATTCCCTCGGCAATTTCGATCGTTCCGATGTACGACTGCCTGTTAAACGCCGCTGTTGCATAGACGTCGTATGCAGAAGTTGTTGACTGGTCGAGGGAGAACGAGACCGAGACGGCAAGAATACAGACGTACATGGTAATAGCAACCGGATGACGACGGTGGAAGAGACGCGAGAACGCCTCAATGCGACTCACCCCATTTTGCTGCAAATTGTGCGCCTTTTCAGGGTCAACTGTGCGGAAATCAACATTCCCCTGCGGCGCTGGAGCAGGAGTGATCTCATCTTCGGGAGAGAGGCTCGCCTGCGGACGCGATTTCTCCTGTGAAGCCATATTGTTAGAGGTCAGCTCTCAGAGTAAAACTGATCTGATCTGATAAGACAAACAATTCGCAACTGGGATTCTCCTCCCTTTAACCTGTGATCGGCACCCTTCTCCGGGCGACAACGCCTTACGAAAACTCTGCACCTGCTAGGGAGACCCTAGTTTAAGACTCAGCGCCTCAGTTGGAGAGACAGCGCTTGCCGTCGGAGGATCAACACTCTAAAATTCCCTGAACAGGCAATCCGGCGTTGGAAAAGGTGGGGGCTTGACGAAGGGTTCTGAGTCCCGACGAATCAGGGAAATGGCTAGGATCAGATTATATTAGACTCTGATTATCTGATGATCTGATAATCTTCCTATACCCCATATAGGTAGGTAATGGGTATTGACACAGGCTATATAGATGCTCGTGGAAACTACCTTCTTTACACACACACACACACACACACACACACACACACACACACACACACACACACAGGTCGTATCTAATACATTCGTGTCGCCTTGGGTACCTTGCTTGAGGAGAATCTGCCAAGTAACTCCAATCAATTTCCCTACTTTCCCACCCCGGGACGCCGGTTTGATTCCAGTCAACTCTCATAGATATCAATCTATCGTGCAAATGGGAATAGGCGCTTTTAATTGCTTAAACCCTCCCACATGGGTCCTATTAGTCTAGGTGGCGTGTTAGTGGATCCATGTCTGTTTTCTCGCCTTGGATGTTTGGCAGTGTACTTTCTTATGGCAAGAATGTCCGCATCAGAGAATTACATGTGGCGCATTATTCTTGCTACTCTGGTCAGACCGGGCGGTCCATCTCTGTTCTGTGAGCAGTCAATAGGAGCATTGACTGCTCCCACTAGAAGAAGACATAAATGAACCTTCTCTTGTATTAATCCCTATCAAGATCAACTAACTATTCATATTAGGGAGCAGGGCGCCAGACAATTGCAAGCTTTATCTCAATAATTGAGCTTTTTGCAACTTCAAAGATCCCCAAGGCCTAGGCTCACAAGCTTCGATTTGGCTAAATCCTTTCCCATATGCTCTGCCCGCACCGAAATGGTACTCTACTGATCAGCATCGAAGAAAAATGGTCGCGCAGGGATAATAAAATACCACATATCTTAAAGCTAATGTGCGCCGGCTAAAGATATGCCTAGTCACCTAGAATGTCCAGAAATATATCTGCATTAACTATAAACCAAAGCTCTAAATGTATACTTCCTCCGTAATCGCTCCCCGAAGCCTCACACACGATCCAGTTTCTTTTCTTTTTTCACTTTACCTTTTTTCCAATTACCAGCCACGAGGTCAATAAGCCACTGCAATGCTAGAAGTCCTAGTTGCATATGCATACAGGGTGACTAATTATTATGTACATAATTGGGAATGATGGTAGTCACGTGAGCTCGAGGCGCGCTGTTGTTTCTCTCGCTGGCCCCTGATTTCATTGCGCATCCACGTCAACTTCGAAGAGATTGCCGCCTGTTGTTTATCATAATATGCTACCGGAACATGTAGCAGAGGAACTGCAACGCGCGGACCCGAAACAGGTCATGGGAGCAGGTATCGGCTGTTTCTCGCAAGTCTACAAAATCCCCAATTGCGAGTTCGTCATCAAGGAATCGTTTGACCATCCGGTAACGGGATGTCTGCAGGCGAGTGAGAAGCGCGTCTATGAGCGGCTCGGCTACCATCCGTAGATTTTACGGTATTATGGCGAGCATTCTTGGGGCAATGGGCTTCGGAACGGTCTGGTGTTTCAGTACCAACCAGTTGGAGGGGGGGGGGGGGGGGGGCATGTTGAAGGATCACCTTGAGCTCTCCGAGTATCCAGAAACCCGACACGAGTAAGGCGAACCCCAACGCCCCCGCCTCACTTATCACGACCCACGAAGAGAAACTAATTGCCGGAAAAGGTGGCCCTTACAGGCTGCTGAAGCATTGCAGCATATCCACTCCAAGAACGTGGTCCACGGTGACTTCGGGAGCCATAATCTCCTAATCCAGCAAGACGGCAGCCTTGTATTGGCAGACTTTGGCGGGTCCAGCATCAATGGCTCGCCGCCGTCTGTGGCATACGCTACCCGATATGCCAGGCCAGGTTCCCATAATGCCAAAGTAATTGATGACCTTTTCGCGCTTGGAACTCTTTTCTATGAGATCAGCGTTGGACATGCAGTCTATAGAAATAAGTCCAGCAGAGAAGCCTGGCAGCTGCTACAGGAGAATGAGTTTCCGGATCTTCATTGTGTTCCTGTCTCTCTGCGTCCGGTTATCAGGAAATGTTGGGCCGGTAGTTATGGCTCCGCCGACGAAATCGTCCATGAATTAGAGACTAAATCCGCGCCACCATCTAGGCGGCTGCTTATCCTTACTAGTATTTCTTTTAGGGATAAGTCTCGTAGCTCTTGTTTGATTCAGGAGGAGGAAATAATCGATACCATACGCATTGACTCTCTGCCAGTGACTGGCAATAACCAGCATTGATGAGATGTGCATCCAGATAAACATCACCACTCATCAGTCATAGAGACCTTGTGCCTGGCAACTTGGACAGATGCCAGGCCATCTCGTTGATCCAAAGGACATCATAAATATGGCCATGTTCTCGACAATAGTCAGATCAAACCCGCTATATATCGCACCAGAAACCTTGCTCGCAGACCTCCCGCGCATCAGTTGTTCTTGTTTCTCTATGCGCTCGCTTGATTATTTGCGTGTCTTTTGGATAGACAGAGTCAGCCTCCACGAACTTTGGTCGAGTGACTGCTTGAGAAAGCCCCCGTCCCAGATCGAAACGTCTCGGCCACCAGAACGTCATTGATCTCGATCCCCCAACATCCCGCTCTCAAAACAAGTCAAGGTACCCATTCTCTTCCTGCCGCCTGAGCAAACACAAGTAGGCCTCTTTGGCAAGCTCCTTCGGACCACCTGAAGAGAAAGTGGAGAAGTCCCCGATCGTTTCGTGGCCGTACTTCCACCGCAAATACGCGTGCAGTCTATGGCTCCAGTCTTCTTCCAGGTATCTATACTTGACTGCGTTCCAGATGAAATCGCTAAAGGACTTCCAGAAGTTATCACGTCCCTGGCCAGGTGAATGGTAATCTGCTGGGTTGTCGCTTTCAAGCTCTGGATCGTTGTACAGCAAGTCGAGGTAGTCTAGAGCTCCCTTACCGTCCGTAATTGGCGGTAATGTGTTGCTCCGCAGACGAGCCACAATCTGGTCCTGCGCTTCTCCAGAGGTGCGGCTCACGAGATACGCGAGGCAGCATGCAGCAGTATCAGAGTCTTTCTCGGTCGCGGGGAAGCTGCATTCCATGAGGTACCTCCAGTTCGAGAATTTCGGCTGGACCCCATCAACCAGCTTCGGGGGGTCTGGATGAGTGTTACTGACCACGACTGTATTCGAAGATCTCCACGTCGACCGACCCCTGAACAAATCGGACATATCGGCATCGCTTTGACTGTTCGCGCGTCTTTGAGCCGAAAGTCTGACCTCCAGCTCTGAAACCCGAGCCCTGGATGCCTTTGCCTGCAGTTCCTGCGTCACAGCTTTGGCCTCCAGCTCGGACACCCGAGCCTTGGATGTCTTCAACTGCTGTCTCTGCTCCGCCAATTTGCCCTCCAGGTCTATAACCTGAGCCTTGTATTCCTTGAACTCATTGTCCTTCGCTGACAGTCTAGCCTCGAGCTCCGCAATTTTGGACCTGTATTCGCTAGCGCTTTTGGCTTCACGTGCCGTATGTGCGGCCCATTGCGATCTCTCCGCTGCCAAGTCGCTCTGGAGCTTTTCATCCAATCCGAAAAGGCCTTCTGTTGGGCATAAACCTCGTCGAAGAGGGTCTGGGGCGAGTCCATGGCATGTTTCAGCCACGAACTGATGCCGATCTTGAACGAGCCATCGCCGTTTTGAAGCTTGACAAGACGCGGCTCGGTGACTTGGGCTAGTTCGGAAGACATGATGGCTTGTTGCTTTGTCGATTAGAGATTGATGGCAGTGTTAGTGAGCGCTCTACTGTAAACCAGGCGTTTTGTTGGGATAGAGGGCGAGACGAACCTTGGGAGGGATTGACAAAATTAGAGCCAAGGTACGGTCAATTAGTGAGCAGCGGAAGACAAGTGAGATATTGGCAAAGGTATAACGCAGTGTGCAAAAAGCAAGCAACGCAGGTGGAAGGGAGGGGATGTTTACATCTTGAGAGAGAAATGGCAGCAGGTGTTACGTGGTGCGTGTCTCGCAATGCAATGAGAGGAAAACAGGACCCCCTCAAAGGACCTCCCTCACTGCCTCATTCCAAGATGAATATGCTGTTTTGTATTATTGAACTTTATTGATTAGTTTCCTTTCTTTTTCAATAAAGTTGATTGCAAACATCTATCGTCAGGAATCTCTCAGTCTTTGGGTTGCTAGTATACTTACAACAATTCTTGAGCATCTTGAGTTCCGTTGTGTGAGCGTGTAGGGCGATTTTGGCCACGGGAATCCCATAGCTCGGATCCGTATTCCATTTTGTAGTAGGAGTATCTGATGAAGATAACTTGCGAAAAGGCAGGAGGTAGCTAGAGGAGTGAATGAATAGGGGCGAGGGCCTTGAACCATTAAACGAGGGCCTGAAACTCAAAATTAAACCACTTGCAAAAAAGTCCAACGGCAGTCAACGTCATCATTCTGAAGTAGGATATCTTGGAGCAAACAACCTGGAGTACTGCAACCGAGCGATGAGACAGAGGATAGAACGAAGACAAGAGCAAGACTTGAACCGGGATATCCAGGCTATGAAAAACAGCACGTCCCCTAAGAGCCAAACCTCAAATCACATAAATAGGCTTCAGCAAATCCCCCCATAACACCATGATGGATCCTAAGCTCGAAAGTACACAGGTACACCCTCCCTCAAAACATACCTCGTACCGTTCGCAGCAGCAGCCTCAACTTCTGCCTGCACCTCGAGTGTAAGAAGTTGCCAGAGCCCCAGGGCATACACGCTCCAGGCCTCAACCTGTTGAGCATATTGGACAGCCAAGAAGGCTGCGTAGCCCGAAGCCCCGAGTATGCCGAACAGTATTATAGCCAACGTGACAAAAATGCATGCTGTAATCATAGTGCTCTGTTTGGAAGCTAGGTTCGCTTCGCTTGGATGCTCGAGGTATGCCGTCTGTCGATATTGATTTCCCGAGGAGCGGAGGGTGTAGATGTAGGACGGTATAATGATGTAGAGAAGGGCTTGTTTGTCTGGTGATCGTCTTTGTTGTTGGTTAGGCTTGTGGTTAAGGGGCTTGCACAGCGATGGGGTAAAGAGAGAGAGAGAGAGAGAGTGTGTGTGTGTGTGAGCCGATTCAGGGAGCAAAAGATTGCAATATCTGGATAGACGAGAGTTTAAAAGGTGCCACCCATCCCCACCTGAGAACTCTAGTCTAGATCACACGTTCCCCTATACGCCTCCCAAAGTCAAAGTAGAAGCAAAACCGGCAAATTAGATTCCGACGCCGCGTATCCTTCCGCTAAGAGTCCAAAATCGCTCGCTGGAAGTAGGGTATCTAATCCCATTACAAGGCTATCCACACCAGTGAATCTATGCTTCCTCCTCGCAGACCGAGTGTGACTAGAGCAATCAACCCTTCCCAGTAACCATAGAATAAATAAACGCCCCGGCGATAGCTAGAACTACGAGTACCGCAAAACACCGCAAGCTTGTATACGTACATCCTGTTCAAGATAACGAGTTGGTCAGTCTGAGCGCTTCTCAGATCATCCCACTATATAGAAACTTGTAGATCTTACCCATACAACAGTCCTCGACCAAGTGGAGCCGTGACACCCTGGGGGCAGCGGGTCTACGGCGAAAGAGGCGTGTGAGGCGCCGTTCTGTACGTCGCCATCGAGGCACAGAACGGGGCAATTCGACTGGATTGGGTTCTAACCGCCCGATATCGATGGTTTCGTACGGAGGTGGAGGGCGCGAGTGAGCGGGCTCAAGAGTGTGGAGTTGATCTGTGCTAGGATATACAACCTGTGCGGTTGCATGCTGTTGTGTTCGGACATCCTGCCTTTCTAGCTCAATACCTTCGTACGTACGACGTGGCCACAAGTGGCATGGCTCACGTTGCCGCGGTAGATTCGTCATCTCGATCTCGGTTCTGGATGGAAGTGTTGCAGACAAATTTTGGTGCAGCGAGGGTAGGGAGAGAATCATAACTGGCAACCCGCGACTGGGAGAACTGGGCAAGGATATGGATAATAAGGGAAATGCCAGGGCAGGACTTGAGATGCTTGTGATGGATCCGTTAATAAAGCTTTGCGGACGACGGGGATATTTGGCAAATCATGGAAATGTCATCAAGTAAGTGTCTGAGGAGCTGCGCCTCAACAGGAAAAAAAAAAAAAGCTTAAAGCACGCAAAGTGTATGGTAAAACTCAGAAGCTTACCGGATACAAGAGCCCGGTAGCGGAGGTGTAGAATCCCATGCCTTAAGTTATACATTTCCACTCCGCAAGGTAACAGTTTGAGCCGTCCCAGATTCTTGTCAAGCGTACACGGATAGGCGCCAGCCTTGAAGTGATTCTTAGAAGATCGGTGGGTTTGTTGGACAGAATGCACTAAGCGGCCATCATAATTCAAAGTGGCCGCGCCGTGAATTCTTGATGAAGATAAAGGTGGCTCTGCTGTTGATGAAGACAATACTCCGTCACATTTGTTATCAAGCGATTATAGTAAGATAGCACCACAAGAAGAGCATGATATGCGCACACATACAATAGACAGACAGTAAACCCTGTAATTCAAGATATCAAGAAAAAGATGCGGCGGCAAACAACCTCCCCTCCTTAAAAGAACCATGCATGCAACAACATTCTGCTATTCCTAATCGAAACCAAGAAACTGCCTTCAATATCTTGCCTATAAGCTATGCTCGCAATCGACTGTATCTACACACGCTGTCCGAGATCCTGCATCCCAAAGCGTTCCGTGGTTGTGGTTGTCGAATTCGAAGCCGTTTGAAGAGATATGCGAAGCGACTCTTGTGAAAGGGTGGCGATGGAAATCTCTGGTAAAGTTGGAACCGATGTTGATCTTGGCCGCGTCATGGGGGCAGCTATGGTATCGGGAGGCTAAGAAGGGATCGTCTCTATGAAGCCTTGGCCCTGAATAACGTTGACGGGAGTGGGAACTAGACCAAACTTAAATTGACTGAGAGGGCGTTGAAGTTGAAGTGAACTCGCCTCGCAGTTCTCCATCGACAACTCCCCGAGTAAGCGCTGGCCCAGCCACAATGGTGTGCTGCATCAAGAAAATATTATGCTTTTTTGCACTCTGCAAGCAACGAAGGGGCTACGGGTGTCTATCTTCAAATGAGGAGCCGCCTTGATCTCTGATACTGGAGTTGCCTCTTGATATTCTCCTACTGATTGTCCAAGACCTACCACTTGTGTCCCACGCCTGTCTTGCACTTACCTGCAAGCCCCTATACAGACTAATACGCTCTGTCTGCAACGATAAACAACTGGCCTGGCCAAGATGAGCCTGTTACCCTTAAGCGAACTAAGATGGGAAAGCCGCCCACGGAAAGACCTCATGTTCAAGCTGGAAGACGCCCACTGGCTATATTGCACCCAGTGTCTCAAGCTTCCCCACTTTCCAAGGGGAGTAAGAGCGATGCCGCCATCAGGATGGTCTTGCAGGATATACGCTGGTGTCATCGATTTATGCGCCTGTCTTGCTCTCACTCTCTTGAATGGCGTCCAACTGGCAGATTGGATACAGACAGGAGTGCCTCCCAGTCCGGGCCTCCAGCGAGATATCCGTCGGGAATTTCGCTTTCGAGAGCGCAAGAATAGGGGTTTCCTTATCCACAACTGCTCAGTAACAAGCCAACCTGACTGTTACGTCGCCCCCACGACCGTGGCGGCCATCAACGCGGACAACTGCCTGGAGGCCACAACCAGATAACTAGTCAACACCGCGCAGATATCAAGAAAATTTGTCAAACGCCCGCCTAAGCTATATACCGCCGCGCAATACCGAAGCCATATTCCTCTGCCCGCATGCCCACGCCCTCACTTGGCACTACCGTGGCGCGCGCCCCACATGGGCTGCTGGTGATTGCGGCTCGTGTTCGACAAAGATTCGCTTGCTCGACGGCGGCACAGACGGGTCTCACGCTATTATTCAGACCGAACGCGATTTAGGAAACATGCAGGGCAATCCAAGTGAGTTCATATGTGACTATAACGTTGCTAGGCGCTAGCGGCGTTGTTTTCGGTCTTCCGGGAATTTATTGGAGATTTGGTGGTATAGCCGGCACTTGGACCTCTCTTTACCTAGTGCGCAACAGGAGAGGGACTTGGTCCTTGCTAGGAGCCGGTTTTGAGTTTCGGCCTTTGGAGCGCGTCTTGTTTATTGGCATGGCATGGCATGGCATGGCATGGCTTTATCACGACGTTCTTCTGCTTCTTCGCTGGAGGGTTGGCTTCTCTCATGTCTTTGATTACTTATTTTGTGAAGGTCAGATAGCGGTGCCTTTTGGCTCATTCGAGTGGCCATACCGAGAGCCAAAGCTCCAGTAAAACACCATGAATCTAACTTTCCACCTCCTATTTTTATAGCAAGTGGCAGTTGATTGCTCTGTAGAAAACTCCACGCCGGAACCCAATTTTATGTACCCAACAAAAGAGTGAGAAAAAACTCCGAGGCCCCGGCGGACCCGGCTGTTGGAGTCGATGGCAGACAGTCTTTATCTTAGAAACCACGACAAGCGATGACAAGAAAGAGCTTAGTGATATCTAGCACATCATAATCGTGTTATCGCGTGCCTATCACCCGAGGGATTCTTATCGCAGTTTTCGTCAACCGTCCCCTCTCATGTCTCTCCAGGGCTCCACTCGGCAGCTCTGTCCGGGTCGTTGAGCGATGGTGATTGGTGCAGGGCCGAGACAAGCTTGCCTCGCTTGACACTCGCGTGTTTCGAGACCCAGAATTCCCAGGAAAAATGCCCACGCGATCGCGCCCCGTTCCCAAGCTTGGAAATTCGGGATCGCATCGCTGCCTGCTATCGCCGTCGTGGATTCCAGTGGGCCAGCCAATTGATAATGAGAAATTATTGTGCGCACGCGTTCTAAAGATTTTATCTCCGATCCACATAAATATCTAGAGCGCGCCCCCGTTTCATCCTAAAGAAAAAAAAAAAAAAGAAGGAAATGTGAAGCTCAGCGCGGCCAGAGGGGTGTTGCATCCCTTGCTCCAAGATCCTCCAATCTATCGTGAATTGAATGTGACCCGTTTCAAACAACACCTCTTCAATTCCATCACCATCACAATGGCCGGGCCCGAGTTTGACCTGGAGAAGAACCCTCCCGCGCGGCACGCTGCTGTCATGGACAACGCCAGCGATGGCGCCGTGCCTGGGGAAAGCTTCGCGTATGGAAGCTCGCTGTACGCCAACCTCCAGCGGCTCGCGGGCAAGCTCAAGATTGAGCAGCGCGGGATCGAGCGCGTCCCGGCGGAGGAGCAGACGGATACCTCGTATACCAATATCGGGAGCATGTGGCTGGCTGCAAATATGGTCGTCAGTTCGTTCGCTATCGGTGCTCTCGCGCATCCGGTCTACGATCTCGGGTTTGTGGATGCTATTCTGACGGTGCTCTTTTTCAACCTTCTCGGTATCATGACCGTCTGCTTCTTCTCATGCTTTGGGCCGTTCGGCCTGCGTCAGATGGTGTTTTCAAGGTTCTGGTTCGGGTGGTGGGTGACGAAATTCTGTAGGTGTCCCCTTTGCGTTTCTTCGGGTTGAGCAGCAACTCATATCGCTCTCACAGTCGCTATCCTCAACATCCTTGCCTGCATGGGCTGGTCCGCTGCAAACGCAATCGTCGGCGGGCAGATGATCCACGCCGTGAACGGCAACGTCCCCGGATGGGCTGCAATCCTCATCATCGCGATCTGCACCCTCCTCGTCACCATGGCCGGCTACAAGGTCGTCCACATGTACGAGTACTGGAGCTGGATCCCGACCTTTATCGTCTTCCTCATTGTGCTCGGAACCTTCGCCCACTCCGGCGACTTCCAAAACATCCCCATGAAAGCCGGCACCTCAGAGATGGGGAGTGTGCTCTCCTTCGGCTCCGCTGTCTACGGCTTCGCAACAGGCTGGACCAGCTACGCAGCCGATTACACCGTCTACCAGCCAACGAACCGCAGCCGCGTGCGCATCTTCTTCTCAACCTGGATCGGCCTGATCATCCCGCTCCTCTTCGTCGAAATGCTCGGCGTCGCCCTCATGACTGCCACAACGCTCAACGACAACGTCAACAAGTACCAGGCCGGGTATGAAGCCGCGGGTAACGGCGGGCTGATCGGTGCCGTCCTCGACCCCCTCGGCGGCTTCGGCAAATTCTGCCTCGTGATCCTCGCCCTCTCCATCGTCGCCAACAACTGCCCCAACATCTACTCCGTTGCACTGACCGTGCAAGTCCTGAGTCGGTACACGCAGCGCGTGCCCCGCTTCATCTGGACCGTGATCGGCACAGGCGTCTCCATCGCAATCGCCATCCCGGGCTACTCACACTTCGAGACCGTCCTCGAGAACTTCATGAACTTCATCGCGTACTGGCTGGCCATCTACTCGGGCATCTCGCTGACAGACCACTTTGTCTTCAAGCGCGGGTTCTCGGGTTACCGCGTCGAGAACTACGACAAGCCGTCCAAGCTACCCGTGGGTATTTCCGCGGCGCTGGCGTTCGGGTTCGGGGTTGCTGGGATGATTACAGGGATGAGCCAGAGCTGGTTTGTTGGGCCGATTGCGCATCATGCAAGTGGTGGGGATGTTGGGTTTGAACTGGCGTTTGCGTTTTCGGCGGTTAGTTATGCGATTATGAGGCCGATTGAGATTCGCGTTTTTGGGAGGTGACCAGCTCTTTGTTTTTTTTCTTTCTGATAGATCTAGTTCGTTGCTATAATTGTTGTATGTGGTGTGTCGTTTAATGTGGATACTCGAATCTCTAGATTCTAATCTCAACGCATTGTTCTAATTATCGACCTTATTGGCAAATCGGCCACACATTGTTTTTGGAATCTGTTATCTACCCAAGGGTAGGGCGTTGAGCAACCACTTAAACACGCGTTCAGTAGGTTATTAAACTTCTTATCAAGATTCCCTATTAGTGTGTCCTTAAAGGTAGGTACTTTACATATATAATGAGTGAGTATGTAGTTAGTAGGGCTATTACATACACACTAATCTTGATCCGCAACCCATTGTTTAAGTAGGTGCGGAGAAGCTCATCAATCCCGGTTGGAGGGTTCGGATATAGCATTTCACCAGCCTTCGAGATTTGATATCTTGATCTTCTCCGTTCTTCTCCTCGACCCATTTAACTTCGAACCCGTAGATAGACAGCCAGGGATGAGGTGGAATCAGCGAAGGATAAACATTGGGAGGACATCAGACCATCGCTCACTGTCGGAGGAGGTCCCTGTACGTAAATTCATTGCAGAAAATCGTCGAATCCAGAGAGCAGCCTTGATCGCCGATAATAACTAACGGATGCTTCAACCATCCGAGGCTTCGATATCCGATAACACGTCTATTCTCGCAGGTGGACGGAGTGTATCGGAGAGGGTATAACATCTAGCTACCAGTATTTAGATGGAAAGATGAGAAAACCAAAGGAAATCATGCTAAAAAGCTTGTACCCCATGACAGAAGTGGTGTTTTGGTGATGCCTATACAGAGAAAACGCCGGGCCACGTGACGTAGGTAGCGTACGGCAGTGCACCAGCCACAGCGCCACAGAGGCTCACAAATCCACAACCGGAATCAGCTTTCTCGAAATCCAGAATCTTCAACCCCGAATTCCACAACTCACAAAACAACCAGCACAATGTCTCGACTAGGGAAGTACGTACTTGTTCTCCCCGTGAAAAATCCAGTCACCCTCTTATATTCGCTCAGAAGCTAACAAAACTTTTTCCCCCGAACAGCCGCGCCGACTGGGCGGACGATGAAGAATTCGACGACCCCTCCGCGC
Source organism: Aspergillus baeticus (assembly GCA_027569055.1). NCBI lineage: Eukaryota > Fungi > Ascomycota > Eurotiomycetes > Eurotiales > Aspergillaceae > Aspergillus > Aspergillus baeticus. The sequence continues at coordinate 419,562 of JAPDEI010000006.1, forward strand.
TCCCCGCTCAACAGATCACAACCAACAAGGATGGCACCAAGACGGTCGTCTCGTACCGCTTCAATGACGATGGCAAGAAGGTCAAGGTCACCCGCCGAATCAAAACAACCGTCGTGCGCGAGCACGTGAACCCACAAGTGGCAGAGCGCAAGACGTGGGTGAAATTCGGGCTCGAAAAGGGCCACGCCGCGGGCCCGTCCTTCGACACGACCTCCGTCGGCGAGAACATCGTTTTCCGGCCCTCGGTCAATTGGAAGGCGCAGGCGGCTGAGGCCGAGAAGAACGGCGGCGAGAAGGGAAGCATCAAGGATCAGCTCAAGGATAAGAAGGTCAAGTGTCGTATCTGTTCCGGAGAGCATTTCACGGCCCGTTGTCCGTTCAAGGATACCATGGCGCCGGTCGATGAGGGTACCGGGGAGGGTGGTGAGCCCGGCGCGCCTGGTGCGGAGGATGCTGCTGGTGGGCTTGGTGCTGGCGGTGGTAGCTATGTGCCGCCTCACCTGCGCAAGGGCGCTGCTGGTGGTGGGGAGAGGATGGCGGGCAAGTATGAGAAGGATGATTTGGCGACGCTGCGCGTTACGAATGTTTGTTCTCCTCGTCCTATTTTCGCTCTTCTCTTCTCTTCTCCTTTTGCGTCTCCTTTTTCGCCAGAAGAGTGTCCGTGTGAAAAGTCGGTAAGCTAACGGTGAGACAGGTTTCCGAGTTGGCAGAGGAGCAGGAGCTCCGGGATCTGTTCGAGCGTTTCGGTCGTGTCACCAGAGTCTTCCTCGCCAGGGACAGAGAGACCCAGCGGGCCAAGGGATTCGCCTTCATCAGCTTTGCGGAGCGCAGCGACGCCGCACGTGCCTGCGACAAGATGGACGGATGTACGTTTCCCTTTCTCTTCGCTCCCCTTTTCCTGTTTCACTTTTTTTTTTTCAATATCTCATATCCTTCCTACTTCTTCCTCGTCTTCTTCTTCTTCTTGCATCGTTGATGATCTCATATACTAATAATATGGCTGTACAGTCGGATACCGCCACCTCATCCTCCGCGTCGAATTCGCAAAGAGGGCCACATAGGCTTCTTCTTCTCCTCCCTAGCTCCCTCCCTTCTATCCTCACCTTTTCCTTCCCCGTATATCAATCATCTTTGGGTCTACTTTTCTTTTTTGGCTTCGACGGGGTTTACGACATTGGTTCGGGGTGACTGGCCTTTGGCTGGTCTGTTCTGCTCTGTCCTTTGCAGGATTACGCTCGCTTAAGCGAAAATAATTCTTACCTACCTCGCAAAAAAAAAATAATAAAAAATAAAAGTGCCATGGCTCGTTTGATAATGATGATATGATGGATTGGGCTTATTCAAGAATGAACCAAAGAATTAATGTCGTGTTTGACGTATCTGTTCCTGCTTCTGATGCCGTTTCATGTTGATGCTTCTGCTGCTGAAAGAGTACAGCACCCGCGTACATAGAAATACACACGCAGGGGCGCCAGTGCGCTGCTGCGCAAAGCAGGTACGGAAAAGACACAGGCCCAGGCACCGGTTCTGAAGCAGGAGTACGGGTGCGAGTACGAGTAGCTGTGCTGCCATGTGATGTGATGTGATGCGAGATGGAAGATGGGCGAGCAAGGATGTATCCAAATTTGCCTATTAGAAGCTATGGATGATGGGGCCTTTTTTTCATTCTCTCTATGTCCCGCTCATCGTCCAGAGAGACGTTGGCTGTAATATAAGGTTGTGTGGCTAGCAGTCGAGTTACATGGCATGGTGTACAGCTGCGACTTGACTGTCTATCTTCCTAGTCTCGGCCTCTGTTGTATTCCCATCCTCGCCATCCGGGAATGGAGCTGTATATACGGCGGGGAGCTTCTTCGACATGGCGAGTTTCACGGCTCGATGGGTAGGATTCTAGCCCGTCGAGAGCTAGAGTTGAGTCGGGGGGTAGGCAGACGGTTCCAGAGTAAAAAGATCCCGAGAAGGAGATGGTCATCCGCACGTCGACAACTATATCAGCTCGAGCTAAGTCGAACGCAGAGCGCAGGAGTATATGTACCAGTTTCTAGGTTCTCAGGCTATCGAAATACCTATAGAGCAACAAAGGTAGGTATGCTGTTTAGGAATATGAGTCGTGCGCCGGTCGTAATCCGAATTATTTGCAGCTGCATGTGCACTTGGTCTGGTCATGGGCCGGCACGGGCATTCAACGCTGCTGCTGCTGCTGGTTGGGAGACGTGTCTCTCTCAGTGGACGCAGGCAGGGAATACTGACAGAGCCTTGCCTCCAGACACCACCCCCTTTTGAGAGCTAGGGTGAATCATTTTTAGGCAAATGATCCAGCAGGGGGGGTCTCCAGTCTCCGTCAGCCAGTCTACTTCCTCTAGCTCTCGGCCTGCCTCTCACGCGCCTTTCCCCCAACCTTAGGAGACGCACACAGATTATCCCCAGCGCCACCCGCTTCATTTCTTCCCGGACTGCCGGTTGTCGCCAGCCTAGAGAATATGCAAATCTCGGTCTCCAGCAAGGCCCTCCGACTGAAAAATGTTTTTGTCCACTGAGGAACCCGCAAGTCGCATGATGTAGCATCATAGTTTCATTCATGGGTAACACGAAAGCGTCTGGGTCTGCCGTGAATGGACCTTCGATTAGCTTCGTGACGCTGGCCTTTACCCTTTCCCCTTCCCCGCGGCCCCAGTCGACCAGTAATCGGATCTTGGAGTCATGGAAGCTCCCGGAGGGCGCTGTCGGCATCTAGAAGCTCCGGTTACATTGCATCGATGGGCCGCCGTTTTCCTATGGACGTTCAACGGATAGCGACGAAAATCTTTGGGGCAAGGTCCCATTATTCGAGCTGAGTGGCCACTCCGTCCGGGATCTGAAACGGAAACTTGAGAATGGCCCGGCATTTGGGGTTGGTTGCGCGTCAACTTCCTCTATTTTATTCCCTCTTGTGTAACTCCATCCACCCCTTCCACTGGCAGGGCCTGAACGCACTGGAGAACAAGATTTGGACGCGCTGGATGAGGTCGTCGTATCGGCCGGTTCGGAGGAGGTTTGAAAGTTTCTGCAGCGCTGGTAAGTAATGAAGCAGTCATTGTAAGCGGCAGCCTGCGAGGCGACGGGCTGAGGCGATCACTTTGTTGACGTCTAAGGCACTCTTCGATTTGAACCCGGAACCTTGTTCGAGAATCTCGTCAGCGTTTGCTCCCTCTATGGCACCACGTTGCCCTGTTCCTTCCGGTATTAGTCCTCATGCCATATGTCTCCTGTCGTCGGAGCACAGGCGAGAATTTGAGACGGCGTTGGCTAGTTTTGATGAACATAATAACACACAGCTAAACTAGTTTTCGAAATCGGAGCCATGGCCATATTCGGGTATCACATTCAAGAGTCGATCTTTGGTCGAATATGGACTTGTTCGTAGCTCGAACCGCCCAAAGGATCGGTCAGTCTCCATGTTTCGATGAGGTATATAGGCAGAGGGCAGGACGGTGTCTTACGCAGCCATTGGCCACGGGTCCGAGTGGTACAACTATCCCCAACAAGGAAAATATGTTGTGGACCTAGAAAGACGCATAGCCACGAGGACTGAGTCAGTCTCGACTACTCATGTGGTGCGCGCGATAACTGCGCAGGTTAGTTGCGCACATGAGGCGAGTATGGACCCATGCGACGAAGCACTATGGAGACTTTTGGATACGTACCAGTATTCACTAAGTTTACACCGGCCAGGTTGCCATCCGAGGCATGGCATTAGATACGTCCCCGTGTCAGCTTTATGGGATTCCCACGATCCGATGGTGGATCGCAGATACTATGCATGTGCGTAGTAGTCAAAATCCCCGGTTTTTATCCTTCTCCAAAGGGCGCTTCAGTCAATAGTAAACCGGCATTCCGGGGGATCTTTGGCATCCCCATCCAAATAGATGAATCCGCTGTGCGAGCCATTTTTGTTTTCGGCAAGAGCTCGTCGACGCGCCAACCGACTCATAAGGCGGATGGATACAAGCACCAATCCTGTGACGGACTATTCGCTGTAGACCTCAGTCTAAAGCGATAGAGACCGTCTCTCAATGAGTATTTCACTAAAATAGTATTGCACCGGTAGAATGTCTCCAAAGTCGTCGAATGCGGCAAGTTCAAGGGATCCTGGAAATAACGGTCGAATGTTCTGGACTCTGGGAGCTCGAGCTTATCGGGCAACGTCCGTCCATATCGAGCGAGCTAACAGAGTCTCGGGCAGTTTTGATGTGTCAGAAGAGGAATTGACGGCGAGCTGCAGCCAAATACACTGTCGTTGTGGTATATCCAGCGTTGACTATCTATGTATAGTGGCCATCTTAATCAGCCTCGCGGACAGAAAGTTACGCCGTAGGAGCGCCGAGCTCAAAACAAGCTTGATTGAAAAAAAGGTGCTAGGACGATTGACAGCGCCCGACGTACCTGGCGTGGTCTCCACTGGCAAATAGCGTTTGCGCCAGCCTCGGGTCGACAAGACGTTGGCAAAGGATGGGGTCTCGGAAGGCAGAATTCTAAGCCTCAAGGACGGTGAGACTATGGAGAAAGAGCGGAGGGGAAATAAAATAAACTGAAACATCGCAAACTTAAACAAAAATAGCCAATGCAAGAACTGGTTACAACTTTCAATGATTCCATCCAACCAGGGTCGGTGATTTGCGGAGCTGTCAAAAATTCGATCTGCTTTAAGGTTTGCGAAGAGGGGCGACCGACAGTGAGGCAGGTACGGACACGGTCCGTCCGATATCATCCAGAGAGACCACTTTTGAGACGAGTTCCTGAGTTCACGGTCTCTACAACGTTAGATCTCTTCGGCCGGCCGCTTGACTAGGGCTGCACTTACCCTTTACGAGTGTGGATGTGGTGAGACCCAGGCACGTGCCTTGATTGCCGTGCTAGTCCTGTTCGGGTCTAGCACCTCCTTCCAGCAGTGTTACTCTTCTCTTCACTGTTAATTCGCCATGATCAACGCAACACTTCAACCTCCACTTCATCGTCCTCTATTTTGATAACACTGGCTTCATTTCAACAGTCCATCTATCAAGTCACATGTGGCTCTCCACAGGCCAGTCGCAAAAGGCCTAAACCTCGCCCTGGAGGCCAAATGCAACCTCTTCATCCTCCCCACCCGCACCCCTTGTTCAAGGTGCACGAATGGATTGGTGCGGCAGGCCGTGGAAACATCCTGCACAACATCACCCTCCACTAGGGATGTCATCTTCTCTCCCGGTGCCCACTTCCGCATTTTCAAATGCACGAGGTGTTGGCCCATCTGCCAATCATCGGATTCGGCTCCTTTCTGCTCAGTTATGCGCACATCACATTTGGACCAACTAGTTTCCTGCAGGTCTGGGTGATCGTCTCAGCCACACTAGATTCCCCCTCCAAGTGCTCGCAGCGAAATGAAACGAGATAAAGAATGACGGTTTGGAGACAATATCCTGATTGGTGCTCGCTCTCGGAGGAAGATGTGAAAAAAAGAAAAAAAAAAAAACTCTCCAGACTCGCTTGAAGCCAGGAGCGACTCCACCATGCGTTCAGTTCCAACCTTCGTTTACCACTGTTTATCGTATCTCACCGATTCCACCGATAGGGCGAGCCAATTATTCTGGAAGCTCTGTTGTGTACTCCGTACTCCAGCCTCTCTGTATCCTCCACATCTGTTGTGCCTACTGGGGGCCGTAAATATGTTCACACCCAAGTCACCCTAATCTTGCTCTGAGAGATTTCGGCCGTCTTCTAAAATAGCATCAACCCGCAGTATTCTAGCCAGGCTGCATTATTACGCAAATGACGGTTGTCCAGGTCGGTGAGGAAAATAATTGTCAAAAAAAAAAAATCCCCTCCACCTTTAAATCGATTCGACCCGACGATCGTCTGATTTCCCTCCTCCATGCAAGAACGGCTCTTGCTAGTGCCTCGAACACCCGAAATAGCAGTGGAATTGGATCAACTCTCAATGGACTGGAAGAACTGTTTGGAGGCAGATCCCCAAGGGGCTTTGCTATGTACGTCTAGAACGACGCTCTTCTTTTTAACGGATCCACAAAGCCCCCCTGGTCTGGTGCTGGACAAAGGCCGTTCGCCGCACAAACTAGCAAGCCATTGGCTGTCTGCAATCGCCCAAGCTCAGGAGTGCCCACAGCTCACTGTCAGGCGACTGGGGTCTGCACGGGATTGCTGGGTGACGATCGCCGCCACTAATCTTCTCTAGCACCCATCTTAATTTGTCTTGCTGCAACGAGCCGTTTGCCGCTGCTCACACTAGGACAGCTGACTTGACCGACGATGTTTCTATACAGCACGATCTACCCAGCCTGGCACAACCCGGGCTATGTCGACATTAGAGTGCGTTCCATTTAGGACCATTTAGACATCTGCAAGCTTTGGGTTAGCCCATAGGATGTAACATTGGCTTTGGCCAATGCTGTGCGTCTCCAGTGTTTCTGACAGGGTCCAAGACGATCAAGCATCATTTTTCGTGATGCAACTAATGTCGCTTCTCTCAGAGAGCTTGCCCTCTTGACTTTTTTTTTTTTACCCCCACTCAAAGGAGGTAAACCCTAGGGGTAAAACGTCGCTGAAAGGGCGATCAACGAGGCCAGGAACAAGAGGTACTTGAGACAGTAGAGCGTGCAAACCACTTCTGGACTTTGTAGTGCTGAGCGGCCAGGAACCTCCCGCAAAAGCAAGAAAAGAAAAACGGGCATAACAGCGATTCCATCCTTCGTCTCCTGAAAGTCCCAACGGCCCTGGCATAGCCCGAACTCAGCAGCAAACTCGTGGCGAAAGTGGTATCGTCCCCAAGCTTAATTTGGTAAATCGAAGCTCCAGGTCTCTGCAGAGCGCATCCTTTTGCCGCATGCTTGTCAGGGTTCTTCATTGGGCGGTGTTAAGGGGCCGGCGAAGCAGCAGAGAGGTGGACATGCTGTGGGTTTAGTTTGGGTAGGAGGGAATTAACATGATTCCATCACGTCTGTCTCTGCACACAAATATCAATCGCTCTGATCCTCCCTCGGCCCTTCAACGTCCACGACCTGCTCCCCAGCGCCTACTTACCCACAACTCTGATCCCCCAGCTGCAAAAGGGACCGCCAGTCACCCTCGGTTACTACTTGACACGCGACTAGCCAAACCTTGGGAAATCTTATTAAACGCCCGCGAGTGGTAGCTCGAGAATCGGTTTCTACAGCGATCAATGCAAGATATCGCTCATCTCCACCAAGTCGTTTCTCTTTGCTATTTGGTGAGTGCCTCTGCCTTATTTGTCTGGCCCTCCCTTCTCATTTCCAGCACCATCACCGTCTTTGGACTCTCTCGGGTCTCGCCTATTTCCTACAGACTCGTCACTGCGTCAGTCTTCCAGGTCCAGGTTTTGCTGCCAGGTCTGTCGTCCTTTGCAGTGTTACCTTTACAACCATTGCGTTGAGTGGATTTCGATACATGCGTCTGTTCTTGAAAGTGATTTCGTCAGACACTCTCATACAATAACTCCGAGAGCCGCAATTGAGTCGCGGGACCTGCCATATTTTCTTCTTCTGCATATCCTACTCCGCGCGGTTTCTTCAGAGCTCATCCCACCAACCCCGCCATCACTTCTTATTGCCCTCCAGCGTCCCTGGGGCTTTTTTCTTCTTGTTTGAATCCCAATGTTCTAACATGTCCAAAAAGTGCTTGTATCCAGAACGGTCGCCGACTTCGGGTTTGCCTTTCGATTCCTTCCTCCAAATCCTGCACAATACAGAGCTACCCAAGTGCCGATCGACCCGCATCAGTCACCTACTAGGTCACGACGATAATTCGGAGCCACGAGTCTTGATCTGGGGTGTTGAGACAACGAGCTGCAATACGCCAGCGAGCCGCAAGTACGCACTAGGCAAATAAGCAGCCTAGCCTAAGATTCGTCACAGGGTTGATTCTTCACAATTCTATTAATTGACGTTGTCAGAAATCTAGCCTTTCAGTCACCCTCTGGTCAGCCCTAGAACTTGAGACGACAGCATCGACAGGTTGAATCCGCTGTGGCCCCAGATGAATCATCGTAAGAAAATCCCCTTCTTTTTTCCGTGTCTCCTACTCCATATTTCCTCTCTGCTGTCTCTACTCCGGTCACTTGAGATTTCTCTGCCCTCGCTCATCCCCCCTGCAACTGGAGCAGCAAGGCTGATGACATGCGATCTACATCCGGGTGACGTTGGTTTTGCTGGACCTCTGGCATTCCCTGAACTTGCGCTTTGGTTACACAATATCTCGTTTTTTTGTCCTTTGCTCCAATTCTCCATCTCCATCTCATTGTCTTGGTTAGCATCAAGATTTCGCGCATATATGTATGTATCATCCTTGCCTGACAAGGATGGGACCCTATTTCAGTTTCGGCCAGCGAAGGAGCGATAGCCTCGCGCCTATTTTTTTCTTTTTTCTGCTTCCTAATTATTAATTTCGTGGTATTTGTTTTCCTGTAATACTGTTTCTTACTTTTTACTTTTTCCTACTATTTGTTTGACGTTATATTTCCTTTGACTTGGTCTGACCACAATTTCTTCACCCAGCGACGCTGCTGCAGAGTTCCTTTTCGCTGGAAGGTCCAACGGGCTTTTCCATGGACGACGAAGACACCCATCGACGAAGTGGTGTTGTTGGCAGCGCCCTGGCGTCGTCCGTCCCCATACCTGCCACCAACGGCTTGCGATACAGCACACAGCAGTCTGCGATGCAGGATTTACCGTACGTTGTCTTCTGATTTGGACCACCCTCACTTGCAGCCACTAGTCACAAGCCTCTCTTCCAGCTTTGGAATCGCCTGGACAGCTGCTCTGCTTCCTCGCCTTTGATCCGCCTCCCCTTTGTATTTGACTTGTGCTTGCTGCTCCACCTGCCAATCTCTTGCCTTCGATCGCAAACTTTCAACTGCGTCCGCTTCCTGCCTAAACTGCTGGATCGTCCAGTATGCACGTGCAATTATATATGCGGCTTCCCTTTGATTCCTACGCTTATGCTGCATACTCATGATGTGTCGGCCTTTGGCGAAGTGGTTATTATTTCTGACGCGGATGCTCTTCTTAGATATGGAACATCTCCCACATTGCTTATGAGCCCCTCCGATTCATGTTCCGGTTTGTTGCTTCCTTTTTTTCACGACTCAAGCTTTGCGCATTTCCACTAACTCGCTCGCCACTTGCAACTTTTGACAGACTCTTTCTCTCCAACCACAGGGTCTCTTTACTCACATTCATCGGGAATATACGAGAGAATGCCAGAATTCAGGTCTCATCGTGCACTGTAAGCTCTCCCTAAACGACACTATTTTATGTATCAAACCTAATTAACAAAATCTTTTGCGCAAAAAGCCAACCACCAACGGGAATGTCATCTACTGTTCCGTCTCCAGGGAACGCATCCTTATTAGGAAGGAACGACAGCTACCCTGGGGCATACGCAATCGCCAGGGCCCCATTTCAGGTTCCGCCACTAAGCAGTATCAGTGATCTTTCAAGATCTGGTCCGTATACAGCGACTCCTCGAGCTCTTGACTGTTCAATGGATCGCACAAGTCTCATGTTCTCACCGCCTGTGTACATGGATCATAGTCAGCGCGTACCACCACCCATACCTGATGCTCCTCCCTTCCATGACACAAACAGCCTGGTTTCAGTCATTTCAGGCAATCAGATCGTCAGGCCGGAAATCGGTGCAAAGATCCATAAAGGATTTTTCCAAGTTGACGACAAATGGACCTGCTATCGCCGAAACTATTTTTCCATTTCTTGTTCATTCTCTTTTAATCCACCAGTCCATGGCTCGTTCTTCCTCAAATATGAAGGTCGGACCGAAAAGATACACCAGTTCTCCATGTCAATATCTGCGATAGTGAATGCGCAGCATAACGAAGTTCGTGAACTTGTGCAGCACACTCCGAAGCGCGATAAACAGTCAGAAAGGCCGCCTCAACGAGTCGTACTACAGCCATCACCACCAACCGGCATGGTCCCGAGTCTCGGATCGACATCGACAACTGATCAGCACGGCTTCCCGTTGATGTCCCAGTCAGCCAGTATGTCTATTGATTACAATGCACCGTATGGTGGGCCGCCGCATCAATCGCAACCTCCAACGCAGCACACTTTTGAGCGGATACAGTTCCAAAAAGCGACTGCTAATAACGGGAAGCGGCGCGCCCAGCAACAATACTATAATCTGGTGGTTGACCTTTATGCTGAGATAAACAGTGCGCTTGGGGGCAGTGAGTGGGTTAAAATCGCTCGGAAGCTGTCATTTCCCATGGTGGTTCGAGGGCGCTCTCCTGGACATTATAAAGATGGCCGGCGGGATAGTTCCACAAGCATGGGGCCCGATGGGGGGAGCGGTGGTACAGGGGATGGCAGCGGCGGCGCTGTTTTACCAGGCAGCCTTGGAGGACACGGTTCACGGTCTCACCAACTTTCTCTGATGCCATATGACTCGGGTCAGCGCGGCGGTGGTTACAGAACCGATTACCACCACCAAATAGCCGCGGACCATTCACCACTCAGCGCGAGCCCACATATATCATCATCATCCTCGTCGACTTTTGATATTGGCATCATGAACGATCCACTGGACCCAATGGAGTCGATCAAAAGCACACCAAGCATGGACTCGTACCAGGATTCGAACTATGGGATGATGGACACCCGCAAGGACAATCACTACCGCAATCCACTCCCGCCCTTCGACTACGACCCGGTATCGAGGGCGAGCGAAAGTTCTGGAACCAGCTTTTCTGAGGCCTACGATCCACTTGCGTCGATGGTCTCGAACGACTCGGGAGAGCCTCAGTTTCTCAAACACCCTCCGCGTGTGGCATCACAAGGCTACCATGCCAGCGCCGGTGCTTATGACGCAGTCTACTCGACACGCTCTACGAATGGGAACAGCCCCTACGGGCGGCTTCCCAGTTCTCACAGTCTCTGCACTTGATGATTTCTTGTTCCTCTTCTACTCATTTGTTTGTGTGTGGCGTATGGTGTGTTGTGTGCTCACCCCTTACCTCTTGTCGCTGTATTGTTCCTGCAACCAGGTACCCAACGGATGAAAAATAAGACTGACGATTGTAACTTTTGTGTCGTGCTTTCTTTTTTTCTTTTTCTCTTCTTTTTTCAGAATCTCCCTTAGCACAGCGCCCTCACCGTCTTTCTCGAAGTGACAAATAGAACGCCCAGCTCGAGACTTTTCCGACGACGATTATCCCCACAGCGAAAAACTGCTAAGCTCAGTAGTTTCGCTCCTTTGAGACCAAGTCTACTTTCTTTGAGTTCTTCGCAAATTCTTATTTGCGGTCGCTTCTTTGACTTTTTTTACTTCCTAACGGTCGAATTCAAATTCTTCCCCCCCCCCCCCCCCCCCCCGGGAGGGAGGAAAGGAGCATGGTATGGGGGTAATTTTGGGACAACAACAGGAGCAGCAAAAACGATATTACAGGTAGACCAGCACTGGGAGGGGCATCATGGCTATGATGGGTTTGATTTCTTTTTCTGTATTGAGTGGGAGGCGCTGTCGATGCAAATCAGGGAGCAATAATAATAATGGATACTGGCTGCTCTTGGTCTGGTCGCAAATCGCCCCAGGGGAAATAAAATCTGTCCTTTTTCGAGGAGTTCTTTTTTCTTCTCTCTGGGAGATCACTGAGAAAGACCCCTTTTCGTGATTTGCTTGCTCATCGCTCGTTCCTCTCCCCTCTGCGTCTCGTCCACTCGCTCCGTCTGCCCCCTGTCACTCTGTAAGCCTCTGCACATTTTTTCCCTCTGCCTGCCTTCCCTGGAGACGCTCATCATCATCATCGTCATAATTTTCACTTTTTTCCTCTGAGACATCTCACATTCTACCTAACGTGGCAGATCTGCAGCGGCCACCAATCTTACTCTTCCTCTGGCGAGGGATCGACCAGGCGTCGAGTGATCCTCACGATAGTCCACTCGAGTTCATCAGCCTGGCCTATGGGTATCCTTCCTGCCTTGCTGACAGTCGGCACTAGTCGGGCCTGGTCCGTTCCTCAATGGTTCCACTGGTTTTTTTCGGCACGTTCCGTCCACCCAGTGTGACAACTAGGTACTGTACTCCGTACGTTGTACCGAACACGAGAAGATCGATACCCGGCCATTGTGTGTCCCGTCTTCCGTCTCTCGATCTCGTCCAATGCTATCGACGGTTTCACCGTTACCGATGAGTACGTTTCTCCGCCGCGTCTAATAGTGGCCCCTGCCCTTTCCGTCCTCTCTTTTGTTTTTCCGACCATCGCCCGCCCTGATTGCTAGACGCCGCCTCGCCCGCCTCTCTCTCTTCCTCCGAGAGCTAGCCCAATCCCTTCTGTCAGATTTTAAGCACACTTCCGCCCCAAGAGCCGAAGGGGTGCTTGGCCTTGGTAGTAGTCTGCTTCCAGTCCCCAGAGCCCAGGCAGGCTGCGAGACTGTGAATCGAGCATGCGCCCGAGCGATTTGGAGTCGGCTGCCGCCCGTTTGGCGATCCGTGGAGTCTGGCTGTCGCGCGCGCGTCAAACAGTCCACCCATGTCTATGGTCCTTTTACAGCTCAGCTCAGCTCAGTGCAGCCAGGCTAAACCCAACACGTCGGTCGCCAGCCAGCGGCAATCTGGCGCGAGTGTTTAGGCAGGAGACTGGGGGGGGGGGAGAAGGACACTCGTGATGCAGCTAATGCTCCCCCCAAAAAGATCCACTCTATGCACGTCGTACAAGGGAGGAGGGGCCGGTCCCAAGAGAATGAATCAGGCGCGAGATGTGCAGGCCCGCCGGCTGTCAAGAGAAGATTGCTTGCCTATTCTGGCCAACAGCAACGCTCCCGCTGCCGTTAGGAAAGGCAACCCCAGGAATCACCATCCTGCCGTGTAACCGTTGCATCCAGTCTCTGCTCGTCGGAGCCCACCAAGATAACTTGTTTACGTCCAAGAGCCTGCTCCTTCTGACGTACCCTGACTACCTAGGCTCCACTGCTCTCTCCAAGACGATTGGGGGTTGAGCCTCCGGATAGAGGAGAGGGAAATTGGACCCGAGCAGACCCTTGTACTTAGATAGTTGGTATCTGTCAAAACCGTCGATCCCGGTCTTGGAGGGCTCGGATTTCGTCTGACGACCCTGGGCAATCCTGGATTACGGATGCCGATGATGGCCTGGGCGGAAGGCTACTGTATGTGTATTTACTGTACGGGACGCGCCTTGCTTTCATTACCGACTGCTTAGAGGTCAGTACGGAGTGGTGAGGAGTCCAATTGCAGTTTGGGCTAATTGATCTTCGACGTCCCCGCCACGGACTTTTTTTGGGCGGGCAGTTTTGGGTTTTTAAGAGATAACCTCGTTCCTTGAGGTTCGAACAAAATACTCCGAAAACGAGGCAAATGCCCTCCGCAAACTCTCTGTCAGACTCTATTCTTGTCAGACAATTCATGCATAGCCTTTTGTTTCACGGACGGCTATTCCCGGACGCTGTGTTGCGCCAACAAACCTCCGGCCAGCCAGGCACAACACGCGGCAATATGTCCGCGAGATCCGAACAAAGGACAAGAGTTCCGCCTTTGGAGGAAGGCCGAGAAAGCTGGCGCAGACCCTTGGCTCTTCCACCTTGGCGCCGCAGGCCAACACTTGCGTCTGTCTCCCAGCGGCACTGATCAGGGCGACGGTGCTCATGACCACCTCACTGCTCGGGTTATTCCAAATACCACAGACAAAGGACAGCTCGCCGTCTTGATCCTCCCCCACTGTCCTTTGAGATCAACCCTCCTTCAGGTGTCGCAGTTGTAGGCGATCGTGCAAACGACCTCAGAAAGTGCCAGTCAATTATCGCCCTCAATCCTTATCCACTCTTGAGATTCGAATTGCCATCTTCCGGTCTAGCTCCGCCTGCTCGGCCGCCGTCGGCACCATCCCCATCGCCTCTTCAACCTTGGGCGACGTCCAGAGACCAATCGACGCCCAAGCCATCACACCAACACCGAACAACGCGCGCGTCTTCGGCGAAAGGGATTTGTAGGAGCTAGAGAAGATCACAATAATTAGTAATTGACTTTATATTCGTGCGCTGTCGGAGGAGCGATAGAAATGAGAATAGCCATCCTTTTAGGAGAAGTGTAAACGAACCTCCACAGAGACATGACTTTGCTTGTTTCCTCTGCAATGGTGACAAGTCTAATTCCAGTATGTCTTGCACTGAAACGTGCAATTTCCCTCTCCTTTATAATTAGGAAGGTGCCACGTCAGCATCTAGTCCGTCGCCCTTACTCTTGAGGAGACTGTGTTTTGGAGAGGGAAGGAGCGGGCCACCATCGCTCCTTACATATAAATACTGCCGATATACTCCGCCTTCTTTTTGAATCCAGTGTGTACACACTTTGCAGGAGACGAATCCGATAAACAACAAAGATGATCCGACCTCAAGATTGTGACTACAAGGCACGATAGCACAAGACCATGTCAAGGATAAAGCATACATAGTTCCATGGTATAGACACAGGCATACGATAGGTAACATACATTGGATTGTCTCGGATGCTAGTAATGTAAAGAGTTCAAGGTAGAGAAGTACAGTAGCAGCAAGACGAAAACAAGGAGGAAACATAAACGAAAAAGGTATATCGGGGGTTGAGAGGGCTAGATGGGTCATTTCGTAGCTACATCATCTCAATCGGGCCAGCGTTATGTTTGAGACAAGATATAAAGAGAGAAGATGCTTATTTCTTCCCGTATGCTTGGTCAATGTCTTTCTGGAACCTGGCGACAATCTTCTTGCGTTGCAGCTTTTGAGCGGCGGTTGTGAAACCCTAGTATTGGTTAGTGGAGGCATTTTCCTGGGGAATGGAAAGGTACATACGTTTTGTGGGGTCCACTCTTCTTCTGACAGGACGACTCCGTTGATGATCTCAATGCCTCGGAGGCCGCTGTTTCTACCGAGGGTCTGGAGCTGCTTGAGAACAATAGCCTTGAGCTTCTCGCTGTGAACAAGGGTCTCAACAGTGTCGCCTTCGATGCCGTTCTCGCTTGCGACCTTCTTCAGAGCGATTTCGACGGGAACAATGATGGCAATCGGCTTGTCCTGGTCTTCGGCAGCATAGACGCAGATGTTGCCGACGACGGGAGACGAGCGGTAGACGGACTCGAGTTTCTCCAGGGCGATGTACTCTCCGTTAAGGGTCTTAACGAGGTTCTTCTTGCGGTCGATGACTCGGAGGTGACCATTCTTGTCAAACTCGCCGATGTCACCAGTCATGAACCATCCGTCTGCAGCATAAGCGTTCTTGGTTTCCTCCTCATTCTTAAAGTAGTGGGTTGTCACACTGCCACCGCGGATCCAGACCTCTCCTTGGGGAGGAGTGTTCTTTGTAAAGTAGCCAGCGTCGGGGAAGTCGACAAGCTTTACTTCAATGCAAGCTGGGGGTTCACCAAGGATGCTGGGGTTCCACGCCCCTGGGTCATTGATAGCACCCATGGCGGCTGTCTCGGTCAATCCATAACCGCCAATCATGGGTGCAATGGCCATGGAAAGGAACCTTTGGGTCTCTTTGGATACAGGACCACCTCCATTCATCATGATACGCAGGCGGCCACCAGTAGCCTCCTTGAGCTTCTTGAAGATCACGTTATCGAGGAAATAGGTACCCGGTAGGCCGGTAGACATTAAAAAGCCCTTCAGAGACATTGCACCCCAGAATAGGCTCTTGACGAGAGCGCTGTTCTTGTTCAGGTTGTTGAGAACACCCTTTTTCACCGTCTCCCAGACGGCGGGGACACCGACAAGAATGGTGGGCTTGAACTCGCGAATGTCGCCCTTGCAGTTCTTCATGGAAGCGTCCGAGAGCGTGCGGGGGTTTCCGTAGCCCATGGTACCGCCCCAGAACATGCACAGATTCTCAAAGATGTATTCGAGAATATGTGACTGGGGAAGGTATGTGAGCAAGGCATCTGAAGGTGTAATGTAAGGGCCAATGATCACGTTGATTCCAGCCACTATTACGATATTAGCTTAAGAATCCAAAACAATATCGGGAGCACGAACTAGCAGCGACAACATTGGCATGAGTAAGAGGAACACCCTTTGGTGGGCCGGTCGAACCGGAAGTGTACATGATACAGCACACATCCTCTGGCGCAGGCGGAACAGGCTCCACAGAGTTTTCCTCGCCCGACTTGCGCAGATCCTCGAAGCTTATAATGTTGACATGCTCGTGCTCCTTTTTCAGTCGGTCCAGATCCTCTTGCTTAACGTCCTCGGCGGAGTTGTAGATGACATGCTTGATGGTCTTGGCCTGGTCCAAAATATTGGCCAAAGAATTAATGAGTGCGGGATCAAGGAAAATGGCGCTACTCTCGGTCTGTACCAGAGAGTGCGCCAGGCCTTCCTCGCCGAGGGTATCATACGCGGTAACAATGGTCAAAGACTGAGAGGCAGCGGCTGTTTGCAAGGCAATCTAGTTAGAAGGACATTTTGCGCTGAGCTACGCGACAGGATATGGGGCACAAACCGTGTGACATGGATAGCCAGTTTTCGCTGCAAATCACAAGTTAGCGCATTCGTATTCTTGTCTTGAGATTGAACGCACCTAGTTGAACCGTAGAGATGAAGCTTATCAACTTTGGTAAGTCCGAGGTTCCGCAGACCACTACCCAGCTCCAGCGCCCGCTTCTCATATTCTACAAAGCTCTTGAAGGAGTAGGGGCTCTTTTCAAAGAACATCCACTGCTTGTCCACCTCCTGCTCGACTCCGTCGACAATCTTTTTAACTTTTTTGGTCTCGACATGAGTCTTTATGAGGCGACGACTGGCAACTGCCTTGGCATTGCCGTAAATGCGCGCCGAGCGACGAAAGGCATCGTAGATGGTTGAGAGGTCATCGGCGGGCCGCGTAATGAGGCCGTCTCTGGCAGCGGGATGGCGACGGGGGATTGTCTCCCCAGCGACAGGTTCAACGCCTGGAACCTCCACGGTAAATGGAGGTTTCTTGGTCATGCGCGGGTGGACGACGTCTTGGTTTTTCGACATTTTGGCTGAGGGCTCGCGGGGCAGCTAGGCGAGAGGGGAAGGAAGGTGAAAGCCAAATCTAGCTCCAGAGAGCACTTTTAGAAATAGATCTGGGAATGGCGCAGGCAAATTTCAACGTACAGGCAGCACCAAGCTGGGTCGGAGGAAAAAAAAGGTCGGGGAGCGGCAAGCTTGGAAGTTGGAGATGACGGAAGGAAGGATCAGAAAATGCGGGGGCAAGGCAGTGCTTTAAAAAGGGGTACACTGTCGAGAACCATGGAAGACGGGGAAAGGCTAAGGAGCTAGCTAAGAACGAGGCTTAATGAAGTTGTGTCTCGTGTGTGAGAGGGAGAAAGTGTCTGGACTGGCCTGCTGTGCCAGAGTGCCAGAGCGACGGTTGTGCCGTGGGATGAAGCCACTGCCTCCGGTCCTCCTTGGTGGCTGGGCAGCGGCCTGAGCTCTTTCCTGTGACGCCAGTTCCAGATTCCAGGGAGCTTCCACTCCGGTTCATGAGTTGCCGTCACTTTGTGTATCTACACATAGATGGGGAGCTACCGGCTATCTCTTTCTTGATCTTGTCGATCTCAAATTTGTCCGGTCTGTCCACTGTCAGATTCCAAATAATCCATCCAACTGCTGCGCCCAGATGCCCAGAAACAGGCCGAAAACTTTCCTTTCAAACCCCCAATTTACCGCGGTCCAGCTCAGAAACACCCCGGTCGTGGGCTGCTGATTCTTCGTTAATTACTCCGGGGTACACGGCGCTCGGAGGTCATCCCTCCTCCAGCCGCACCTCATTCGCAGAGGAGCTTCTGTTGGGATTTTAGCCCCAACGCCTGCTCGGACTGTGTTGGATCTGCGCTACGACCGACCCAGTTAAAAGCCTCTTTGTTTGGCCGCATGATCAGCATCAACTGATGCTCATATATTTCATTTCTTGGTCAATGACAAAAATTCCCTATCTACTTGGTTTGGGGCTCTGGTTCTTGCACTTGGGTTGACCAGTCATGTGACCTGGGGCATCTCCAAGCTCGTATTACTAATCTACCCCACGTCTGCGAGCCAATCATATCATTTTCCTCTCACTCGATGAAAAGCCTCATCACAGCTGGAGCATGATGTCGGCATTTATTTCCAGAACACGGGATCATTCCTATTGAATAAGGATAAAAGCGTCAGCCGTGACGATATGGAAGATCTATCAATGTTTCTATCCTCAATTGGGCAAGAAGTGGATGATGCTGATGAGGGTATGTCCATCCGCCACGAAATGATGGCAGATTGAGAATTGGGATTGTTGATACTTAGTATGCAGAATCATTTCTCCTCTTCTCGCAGGATATTCCCTCTTCCAATCTAGGTTTCGTTGACTCCAAAGCCACAACGGTCGACATCACAATCCACGGCCAAGACTACACCATCCACCAATCTCCTACTCTCCTCTCATCCTCTAGGGCTGGAGGCACAACAGGCGCAGGTGTGTCTACCCAATGTCGCTGCTATCCCACATATATAGAGGAATTCTAGGCCAAGACACCAAGACTGACAAACTAAAAGTCCTTTGGAAAATCACCCCTCTATTCGCCGAATGGCTCTCCAACACTTCCACAAACCCCCTCTGGACATCCTCGCGTCTCACCCGCAATTCTGCAGTCGTGGAACTTGGCTGTGGAATCTCAGGCCTGATGGCGCTGACCCTAGCCCCGCTGATTGGGCACTACTTGGCCACAGACCAGGAATACGTGGCTCGGCTCATGCGGCAGAATCTAGAGAGTAATCCGCCACAGCAGAGTCAAAAATCGTCTTCGGCTGCAAAGGGGAAGGGACGGAAGCAGCAGCAAAAGGGCAAAGCTAAGGATTCACGTTCAAGTCCTGCCACTCTACATCCGAATATCACATTTACCTCGCTAGATTGGGAGCTGGATAACCCAGCTCGATTGCGGCAGGAAATCCCCATCTTGGATAGTGAACATGGCGAAACGTCAAATGCAGATCCAGATCCTGATACCGGCTTTGATCTTTTGATCTCGTGCGATTGCATCTATAATGAATCTCTGATAGCCCCATTTGTGCGGACCTGCGCTGAGATTGCGGCGCTGCGCGAGAATGCCTCTACCGGAGGAAATTATAAGCCGACGATTTGCATCATCACGCAGCAGCAACGGTCTCCCGATGTCTTTGAGGCGTGGCTGCGGGAGACGATGCGAGTTTTTCGGGTTTGGAGGGTTGAAGGGGATGTACTAGGTGGGAAGATGGGAGAGGGGAGTGGATATCTGGTCCATGCCTTGTTGTTGAAGGGCTGAGCCACTTGTTTTATTGAAAGCAGTGGCTGTGTATGTGGACATTTGATGAGAAGGTAGAATTAGATCTATTAGATAGAGATAGACAAGGTAAGGATATAGGTTATGGCTATGGATACAGGTCCCATATTTTAATAGATGTACGGTGATGAGAAAAATGGCCGTATGTCAAACATTATATATTAGAGGTGAGAATTACAGAGTTCCCACTTGGTATACCGTAACAGTAGGGCATTGAAGTTGAAGGAATCTCAGCATGCTGATGGCCAGAGAGTCCAAGCACAACACAACGGTGCGAAGCCGATTCACCATCGCATGTAGAGATCCTAGTTTGCGAGATTGCAAACCTTTTATTTAGCCTCTTCTCGTCCAACAGCCTCCGTCTCAATTTCCTGAGGCCCAGAGAGACCAGCTCCGGCCTGGGGCGCCGGCTCGATCTTCGAGGCAGCGCTATAGAGAGGAGGAAGAGGGGAGACTGTGCGGTCTCGAGGCAAGTGCTCAGGGTCCCGGTCGATGATGGAGGAGATGGAGTGCTTGGTCGAGCTGTTTGTCTTGGGGACCGGTGGGGGGTATTCCTCGGACGGCGTGAGGAGGGCACCTGGCGGGGGGAGCGGTTTATCCGTGGCCTCGGTCTTGACGGGGACAGAGTGCTCTGCGCTCTCGTTATCCGACGCGGAGGAGTATTCCATGTCCTGCGGGTATCCCTCTTGGTCTGCGGCTGAGTCGAGACGGCTCTCTTCTGTTGAGGCGCGGGCACCGTTGGGGACTGGCGGGAGGGGTGTGCTGGGGTCGTATATGACGCCACAGACTTCGAGGGCGCGGGACTGGCTGCCTAGGCTGCGGTCCTTGTGTTTCTTGGTGAGGTGGCACATGAAGCCGTGCAGGGTCACAAAGTCGGCCTTGCCGCAGCCCGAGACTGGGCAGGTGAGGTAGACTAGGCTCCCATCAGAGGGACGCTTCCAGAGGGCCCTCCCCGAAGGATCGTGTGCTGCTGGTCGACCGTGCCGCTCTCCCCAGGCTTCTACGTTCTTGATCGTATATTTTTGTTTTCGTCGATGTTGTGGCATAGGATCATGGTGCATATGTTGTTGTTGCGGCGGTTGGTTCATGGGCGGCGGAGGTGGGGGAGCAATGGTGCGAGGTTCCGGGGGTGTTTGTTGCTTGAAATAGGCGAGCGTGGTGGCTGCATTTGTCTCAGACAAACGGCGCGGCGGCGTAGGACGAAGAGGCGGAGACTCTAGACTGGGGTTGTAGAGGCCCATTGACTCCCGCTTCAGTCTTTTCCGTTGCCTACGTAGTTCCTTTTGCGAAACACATGTCAGAAAAGGATCTATAAATCTTCGAGGCAAACCTTTCTAATAACCATACCTCTTCTTCAGCCTCTGCGTTCTCGGTCATCCTACGGAATTCCTCATCCTCTCGCTTTCTGATAGCAAGCAGGTGGCTACGAGCCGCCATACGAGAAGCCTCTTCATGTTCCAGTTGTCTCAGACGAGACTCAATGTGATCTATACCGCTTGGATGTGGTGTCGGGGGTCCTGGAGGGCCCGGCGGGCCGGGTGGACCTTGTTCTGACATCTGAGGAGGGGGAGGATAAGGCCGATAGTGTTGGTGGCCGTGCATCATGGACTCTGGGGGTACTGGCTGGCCGGGGTTCATAGCAATTGGGTGGAATCGAGGTAGGCTGAGGTTGACATGGTGTCCGGGGATGTTGCCATTCATTCCATTCTCGTGCACAGGGGGCACGGGAGGTGCAGCAACTGTCATGCTGAGAGGGCGACTGGAAGAATTAGATACTGCAGGCGGGTGATGATGATCAATCCGGGGAAAGGTGAGAATGGCAAACAGGGCTTAAATGAATATAAGGAATATAAACCCTCGGAGAGGGAGAAAAACGAGACACGAGAGCTGGCGGAGGCGAGCAGTCCGGAGGAATCAAAGCAGATAACGATGAGGGCAAGTAGGTACATATGGCGATAGATTGGGGGGGGGTTATGCATGGGGCCAGGAGGGCGAGAATGAGGTACTTACATGGAGCGAGGACGAAGTACTCTGGATGTCACTGCCGCTGTTCGAGAAAAACAAAGTGCTAGCGCGCTGCACCTTGCCCGTTTTTCTTGCTCTCTCGAGAAGACTAGGAGAATTTCCCGTGCCTTCTCGTAGCAGAATGATTGAAGGATGCGAGTGGCAGATGAATCACGCAAGGGATTTATTACCAGGATCGAGAACTCGAAGAGCAGAGAAGAGGAAAGAGAAGAAAAAAGGCGTCAGGAAAAAAAGACCCTTTGCCAAGAGAGTCGAGAAATCGAGCAACAAGAGAGTGAAAACAAGTCTCGCGGGCGATCGATTGGCACAACAATTGCAGACTAAGGCATGGGCTAAACACTAACTAGTCAGTAGTTGGCCCCTCGATCCAGTAGGATTCTGCGGTCAAACAAGCCCATGGAATAAAATGGATAGAATCTGCACTAGTGAGCCCCAGTATCAGATGTAGTAATAATTGTCAATATTATTCTCAACACTCAGCCAAGTACAAGCACTGCATGTACAGCAATGCTTTCTGCAGGCCGACCATCTCAGCATCTCTCGGGTCCCCAGCTGTGTTTTTTGCCGCTCCACTCGCATCCTGACCAGTTGGTGGCCATTATTGGGCTGACCTGTGTTCACACAAGTTTCAAAGGCTCAATAGGGGGGTCGCGGATGGATCGAGAACCCACCACTGTCGCACTAGTGACAAACACAAGTCAACTCAACAATGTCCCCAGAACCGCCTGGATGGAGTAATTAATATCGCACATCTTGTCACAGGCAAGCCAACGGTACCTGGAGAGTACTTTGATAGGTACATCAACTGACTCCAAGAATGAGGCGGCAGCAAACAAGCCAACCAAAGCCGTGGAGCAAGAGGTAAATAACTTGACCAGGTTCTGGCTCAACGATTTTGTAACAGTGTTTTATTTATTTTTAGTCTCCGTCAGCCAATGGGAGGCTAATGATCTACTACCAAAATGTAACACTTATAAGACGAGACACTCAAGTTCTCAGCACTCCCTTGACGACAACGGGGTCATGCAGATGTGGAGTGCATAGCTCTTCAGTCGAATCTTCAAACCCAAGGTTATCACAAAGAAGTCCTCAGAAAGCAAAGGAACATTTCAAGGCAAAAACAGTTTACTGGAAATTGTGTAATATCCCCAAGTGGAGAATACCACCAAAATCCAGTCGCCAGCCAGTGGATTTCCGCGGTTTATTATTAAATGATCAACCAAATTAATTCTCAGTCACAAGGCTGGCTTTTTGCCAAATAATAAACCAAGACGATCAAATCATAATAATTTCCTGAACCAGTCGCAATCCTAATGACCGAGACATGATGGCTCCTGTTGACATTGGTCTGGATGATGTGATGAGGAAGTCAGCGCGCCTCCTCATTCTTCCCCCAATCCAGTGTGAGTTGTGAGTTTGGGACTCTTTGCATTTGTGTACAGCAATGATTTGCTCCTCATCTGCACTGTTGCTGCACGTCTCCCAGTGGAGAAGAAGCCACACCTGTCTGCTGCCGATGCCGATAAGAGCAGAAGTACCTAATCTAAAAGTCTTGATCGCACTGTTCCATACACAATAATGGGAATGCTTCGCACCTCCTCTAGTTGGATCATCTTTTGGAGTCGTTATGTTGGGTGGAGGCTGAGGTGGCTGCCTCGTCTAGTCATATTTCCAGGTGTTGTGTGGCTCGCCAGAGTTTTCAAGAACCGGCTATAGACGACTAGGTTGGGTAGACGACCGCCGAGATAGACAAGTCCAAAATGTATACCTCCTGCATATCACTCCCCCCACCCAGAAGTTGACCCCCTTGAAACATTTTAACTGGAATGCTTGAGAAGCGCGTTAAAGTAGTAGCATCTGAATCTGGATTAGAGACCGAACAGCTGGCAAGGCGTCAAGGCCAACACAACACCGGAGTGTATCATCCTGGCTCCCCGGTCGGTGTAAGATAGAACTCCAGCCTGCTTGTTCGCTGCGAACTGCAAAATCAACTTATGGGTGGCAATGCACCGAGGCTCGAGCATCTGTGCGAAACACCTTACAATCAGCTGTACGAGTAGGAGCACATCGTCTACAACGTATCAAGGAAGTCTGTTAAATCGAGAGGAGAATTTCCTATTCTATTATCTCACATGCTCCAAGCCCACCACATCCATTCGCTTTTGTGGTCCCAAGCCGTAATGTCATTAAGTTACAAATTGTAGGCAAACTAGCATTCCCATCCAATGGTTGCTCCCCGGAAAAATCAGTATGCTTGCCCGATCAAAGGGTATGAAGCCATGCGGGGATCAGATGAAAAACAGTAAAACACCCGTACACCGAGAACAGGGCCCATCAAACAGCCCAATAAGTATGTATACATAGAATGCTCGTTGAAACAATCGAACAAGAGGAAAAAAGATATCTAAAAAAAATCGCACATGGTAAAAAATACAAACCCCCTAAAGGGCATCAATGGTGGTACATTTAGGGCTTGTTCTCACCCTGCTGGCCGGACTCGCCCTGGGACTGCTGCTGCTGCTCGGACTGAGCCTTGTGCATCTTGTCGAAGAGGGTCAAGCTGGCGGTCTGGAGCTCGTCGGTCTTCTGCTTGAGCTCCTCGGCGGAGGCAGCAAGCTCACCAGATTGGTTCTTGGCAACGAACTCGCGCAGGGTGTTGATCTTCTCACGGATCTGCTCGGCTTCGGCCTTGTCGAGGCGGTCCTCAAACTCCTTGAGCGCCTTCTCGGTGTCGTTGAGGACACTGTCAGCGCGGTTGGCAGCCTCAATAGCGGCCTTGCGCTCCTTGTCCTGAGCACCGTACTTCTCAGCATCCTCAACCATAGACTGGATCTCAGAGTCGGAGAGACCGGAGCCAGAGGCAATGGTGATAGACTGGTCCTTGTTGGTGGACTTGTCCTTGGCGTGGACGTGAACGATCGAGTCGGCATCGATGTCAAAGGTAACCTCGACCTGCGGAACACCACGGTGGGCAGGAGGGATACCAACAAGCTGGAAGTTTCCGAGCAGCTTGTTGTCCTTGACGAGCTCACGCTCACCCTGGAAGACCTTAATCTCGACAGCAGTCTGGAAATCAGCAGCGGTGGAGAAAGTCTGGGACTTCTTGGTGGGGATGGTGGTGTTGCGGTTGATCAGACGAGTGAAGACACCACCGAGAGTCTCGATACCGAGGGATAGAGGAGTAACGTCCAAGAGCAGAACGTCAGTAACCTCACCAGCCAGGACAGCACCCTGGATGGCGGCACCAATGGCAACAGCCTCATCTGGGTTGACCGACTTGGCGGGGTCGCGGCCAAACATCGACTTGACGGACTCGGTAACCTTGGGCATACGGGTCATACCACCGACAAGGATGATGTCCTGCACTTCGCTGGACTGGAGGTTGGCATCCTTGAGGGCCTTGCGGACGGGGTCAATGGTACGGTTGATGAGAGGGTCAACAAGAGACTCGAGTTGGGAGCGGGTCATCTTGAGGTTGATGTGCTTGGCACCACTGGCATCAGCAGTGATGAAGGGAAGATTGATCTCAGTCTGGAGAGAAGATGACAGTTCAATCTTGGCCTTCTCAGCAGCCTCACGGATACGCTGGATGGCCATTCGGTCACCAGCGAGGTCAAGGCCAGACTCCTTCTTAAACTGCTGAACAATGTGGCGGACAAGGCTGATATCGAAGTCCTCACCACCAAGGTGGGTGTCACCATTGGTCGACTTGACCTCGAAGACGCCCTTCTGGATTTCCAGAACGGAGATATCGAAGGTACCACCACCGAGATCGTAGACAGCGACAACGCGGTCAGCCTCCTTCTCCAGACCGTAGGCAAGAGCAGCGGCGGTAGGCTCGTTGACGACACGGAGCACGTTCAGACCCGCGATCTGACCGGCATCCTTGGTAGCCTGACGCTGAGAGTCGTTGAAGTAGGCTGGAACGGTGACAACAGCGTTCTTGATAGGCTTGCTCAGGTAGTTTTCAGCAGTCTCCTTCATCTTGTTGAGAACAAAACCGCCGATCTGAGCAGGAGAGTACTTCTCGCCACGAGCTTCAACCCAGGCGTCGCCGTTGGTGTGCTGGACGATCTTATAGGGGACCTCCTTGATATCACGCTGAACCTCGGCATCGGTAAACTTGCGACCGATGAGACGCTTGGTTGCGAAGAGGGTGTTTTCAGGGTTGACAACAGCCTGACGCTTGGCAGCAATACCGACCAGGCGCTCGCCATCCTGGGCGAAAGCGACAACGGAAGGTGTTGTGCGGGCACCTGTCAATACCAGTTAGCATGCGAAAAATTTTCCGGGTCTGCGGTCGACGGTCTCGCGCACTCGGCGAGTACATGGACATACCTTCAACGTTTTCAATGATCTTCGGTGTCTTGCCCTCCATAATGGCAACAGCAGAGTTTGTGGTACCTGGACTTTCGCATTAGTGGTGAGTTGCGCCCAGGACTAAGCTCACTACTTACCCAAGTCAATACCGATGACCTGGCCCTTCACCTTCTCCTCTGTCGAGTTCCATCTCCGGGCAGCGGCGCCGGGGAGTCTGAAAGCGGGAGCACGGGCGAAAGGAACGGTGCGCGGGAGCTGTATGAAGAATAAACAGTCAATGCCGATATCCTCAGAGATGACTATGCATGCAGGGGTGACCTACCGCGCGGGAGAGACGAGATGACAACATTGTAATAGGATTAGAAGGAGAAAGGACAAATAAAATAATACAGGAATTAAAAGAGCTATAGAGGGACTCCAATCGATTCAATCGAAGGGAGAGAGGGATGGGGATGGGGGTATAAGATGGAGAGATGAAGAGGTGAAGGGGGAGAGTTGAGAGAGCAAGAAATTTTTTGGCTTCTTTTTGGAACGAAGAACTTGAAGAAGGGAGACGGCAAAGAGGACTAGTGGAAATTGCGCGGAGAGCTTCGGCCCGTCGTCCACGGTCGAACTTGGTAGAATCGCCGAATCACCTGCTTCAGCCAATTAGAGCTGATATCTAGCAGCTCTTGCTCTGACCGCCTAGAAAGCCGATCTTGTATGTCGGCAAGGAAACTTTCTCTATTCAAGTAGCATCCAGTATATTCTAAATAACGCCTCCTGGGTGGTAAAAATATGCTTGCTGCACCTTTGAAGTAGAAGCTTGACTTGACAGAGCATCGCTCACATTCTTGTCAACCTTGAACAACGCCACGCAGGATACGCACGTGAGCCCAGAGCTCATCCGTATATCCGACCGAGGCTTCGCCGTCTTTCCTCCGCTCCATCGGAATTCTCTCTCTTCTCCGGGATACTTCAAAAATAAAATCGCCACGCCAAGAAAGCTGATACTTTTTCCATTCTCCCAATAAAATGGCATGCAGCGAGTTAAGGTATTTTGAACGCTGGAACTCGCGGCTTAGCTAGGTCCTTTACCTTCTATCGACCTAGACTGAGCTTCATTGCTACCTACGTACATGATATATATATGAACCCCGAATATAGAAATCAACCAAGTTGAGATTCATCTTCTGAATATCACCCCAGATCCCAAGGCATCACTCTACAACAAGCTCAATTTAAAGTGGAACAATTTGAATGTTATAGGACAATGGCTCTCCATGGATCGGAAGCCATTCTCTAGAGTTCCGTTGTGACCTGCCTCGCTTTACTGGCACGCAAATGTGCGTTCTAAGCATCATCAGCAGACCCATTGCTCAGTAGTATAGAAGATGGTAGGGCAAGCAAACGCTTTCTAACCAATGTTGTACGGACCAGCACATTATTAGCTAACCAAGATCATACCACTGGTGGGATTTAGAAAGAGACTCGTACTCGACCACATTCGCCGCTCGCAAGTTCCCCGGATCGAGCAACAAGTCTTACGTCATCCGTCCGACGTTCATCAGGCGTCGATTCCAAACCTGTAACATCAATACTGGTCTGACGACTCGGAAAGTGTCTTGCTTCTCATTTCTTTTTCTTCGATGATAAGAAAGAGAAAGGCTGGAGAGGAAAAGAAACTAAAACGGGCAATCTCCGTTCAGTTAGCGACCTTGACCATTACTGGGTGGACTGAGCTGGCAATCCCCCAGGTCTCTTCTGAACGTTCCCTGACATTTGGGTAACAACTTGAAGCTGCTCCACCACACATCGAGTTACTTTCTAGAACGGCACTATCATTGCCGCCTCTGGGCTCTAGGTCTCTCGATTGCCCAGCTAAACCGTCGTTTTTCGCTTCGGCAACAGCGGCGCATATCTCCAGCTGCAACTCCAACAATGTCACCGAGATCTCTCTCATCATGACTACAGATCCAACGTTGTCGTTAGTGCAGAAGTCCCAATGCCCTCAAGTATTCCGCCATTTGCTAACCCACAACAACCTGTCTAGGTATCACTCAACGGATTCCCTCGTCCTCCCAGCCAAACGCCGCTTCTTCCCCTTCAAAATACCAAACTAGTCTGTCGCATCCCTTCATTTGCCCACAGTTTGTCCACAATGCAGGCTAACGCCCTGTAGCCACCAACAACTTCGACATTACATTAGCACCGCCGATTCCGACAGAATATACGTCGTCGTCGACCGGGTGGTTTACTCGATTCATATCTCGTCACGAAAAAGAGAGACGATTGCTGTTATCCCGTTTGAGCCGAAGTGTCTTGCGGCCGGCTATGGCTGGATTGGCGTCGGCGGGACCAACAACGGAGAGTGTGCCTTTGTGAAGCTTTCCGGTCGGAATGTGCGTATCTCTCACGGTTCACTGGCTGTTCAATCGACGGACGTCGATAGCGCTCTACCGTTTGATATCGAAGCTCCCTTACGGACATCGCCTCGGTTACCGCTTGGCAACGAATCTCCCTCGAGGACCTCGCCGGGTCAACTTCCGGAAGTCCAGCTACACAAGTTTGGCGGCAGTATTGTCAACTCTGTGACGATTCATCGTCTGCCTGGCGATGACAAGGGGTTCTTGGACGAAGATGTGGCGGTCCTCAGCAACAACGACAAAACAGTTACCGTTTATTCGCTCACTCGATCAAAAGTCTTGACGAAACTCGGTCACTCGGCATGTATGAATTATGCAATCATCTCCCCCGATTCGACCCTTCTCGCAGCGGTTGGTGATGAAAATAAGGCCTATTTTTATCGAGTCACTCGTGATATCAGTAACATTAGTTCGACCGACGCCGGTGAAAAGCTCAGTGGCTGGAAATTGGATCAACTTCTCTGTACCGAAATGGATATTGGGACTAGACTCGATGATAAATGCTGTTTCACGATCGCATTCTCACAGTCGAATCGGTTCTGCGCCATTGGATCGCAATCCGGAGTGATTACTATTTTCCATGTCATGACCATTCAAGATCTCGATTGCGCACCTTCCGATAGGGACCCCATCATGTGCCAATTCAAGTCGTCACGAGATTGTTGTATGGGGGGCGCCGTTCGCTGTATGACCTTTTCACCAGAGCCCTGGGACCTCCTCGTGTGGCTTGAGGACAAAGGGCGTGCCGGTATTGCAGATGTTCGCCAGGACTTTATTCGCAGACAAATTCTTCAGTTAGACATGAATGAGCCTGGATTAGAGGAAGTTCAAATGGAGCCAATAATTGATGACGCTACGGGATTAGGACTCGACCTCGAAGGCCATTCTTTTCACGACTCGCGGCATGACCTTGATGCACGAGCTCTGCTTGATTCAGTCGAGGGTATTGCTGAAAGTCAAGATACCTCGCCACTGCGGGAGAGTTTAATACAGGACCTGACTGAAAGGGAAAGGCTGATAGTGGAGTTTTTGAATACAGCGCGCTGGACGTCAAGGTTAGAAGATGGACTGACAGACCGGCTGGTTAGGGCCAATTCTAACTCGCATCCACAATCCGGACCTCGAGCAAGACCCCCAGGTCCCACAAGTGGAGCTAATCGATCATCTCGTCCTACCTCGCCTCGACCTGTCATACTTTCACAGAGCAATTACGAGTCGAGAAATCGAACTGCAAACGCGGGGAGCTCAACCCCCGATCCACAACCGAGTCTTACACTAAGCTGGACTGCTTCGCCGGCCGAGCTGCAGTCTGCCACGTTGGATAATTCAGCCCATACCGTGGAATCAAGCTCTAGTGAACAGGCAAGTTCGAGCAATGAGAGTGGGACTATTGGTCGAACTCGTGGAACAGTAACTAGACCGACGGGTAATTTCGACTATGCCAGTACCACTCCGAGTATGCTACCTCGACCGAGAAACCACCAGCGGTCCCGATCTGCCCACAGGCGACCTGAAAGACCTGAGAGTAATTTAGACATTCCTCCCAGTCTGAGGGCAAACATTGTGGCCGTGGAACGCCTACGTCGGCAGCGACAACTCATGAATGAGGTTGAGACTCAGAGCCGAAATCATCCGCGAGAACATCGGTATATGCAACAGCCGCCGACCGGCCTGGATCACCTGCGCTCCCCTCGATGGATACGAAACGTGATGAATGATATGCCAGAACGCAATACGGCGTTTGGGCGACGAGATCTAGACCCAAGCAGCTCAGCTGGACTCGGCTGGGGTGCCGACGGGAGAACACTGTATGTAGGGCCTGTGAACTGTTTGAGCGAACTAACAATGTCATAGGTATATCGCAACAGTGTCTGGAATTTTTGAATATCAAATCAACGTGATGGATCGGAAAACCTTCCCCGTGATTACGTACAGATGATTCCTTATTTTTTCCCCTCTAGGATGGGGGCTCTTTTTGCAAGTTCTTGGCATTATAAAAGCGGCTTTTGTGACTGACGAGCCTGTTTCATTTTCAGACTGTGCTGTTTAGCTAAGTTGATTCAAGGGCGGGTCAAAAGGGTTTCACTGCGCTGCTTTATCTTGCTGGTTTATGTTCTGGTCAGGCGTTTGGTGATCTGCTTGGTTTACTTCACTGCTGGAACCATTATTTTTGTTTTTTTAGTAAATATTATGATGGAAAACTTAGCTTACACAGGTTTAATCAGGGACTAATATTTTGAATGTGAATAATAATGTGCCTTCAAAACAAAGGAAACGAGAGCTTCCAGTACGAAGTCACTGTTGTCCCCACCCGCCACAATCAACGTCAGCAGAAAGCTCTGGTGTGCCTTCCCCACTAAAAAGGTCCAACACTTCCAACAACCATGCATCCTGCTTTGGAGGCTTACAAGGACCTCCGCGTTTATTTAACTTTTTAGCCCCATCGTATATAAACTGGCTCATTTTCTGATTCCCACTCTCATCTTCCGCCAAACACGCGGGGCTCCCTCTGCATTGGTTCTCAGATTCTCGCCGGGAGCTCTACACAACCGGTACTGGTCACGGCGCGGTCATCTATTAGAACACTCTGATTTACTACTCTGAACCCTCTGAGCTACGATGGAGACAGTCGCATCGACGCTAGTTGGACTCGATTTAAACCCCCAGGTCCTTAGTGGAAAGGCCTTTGATGCACGCATTACCGAGGAGGAGAATGGCACGTATGAGAACCGTGCGCCAAAGCGCAGAACTCGACCAAATGCCACAGTATTGAAACAGGAACTGGAAAATGAGTTCCTGACCCCTTCGCCTCGATTTAGTCCGGAGTGGTTGAATCGTTTACAGAGGTACGTCGGCGCATGAGCATGGAATTGACCAAGCTAATGATCCACCAGGAGATGGGATGTCTCAACTGACTACTCTGACCTCTTCGAGGTCGCCGGTACACAAACAAGGACAATCGTCCGGTTTGACCGCGAGGGTCTCGAAGGACGGGTGACTGGCTACCATGAAGTGACAGTCCCCGCAAACAGCGCGAATGCAAAGAACTCGACTTCCTTGCTTCGTCGCCCTGCTGGCCGTGCTGATTTTGTACGCGGTGCAGCTGGGTTCTTCCCGTTTGCTCCTGGTGGCCTTGAGGGTGTCGAGGCGATCGCGGAAATGGAGATGGGAATTCAGACTGCAGAGGCTGCTAGATCCGGCGGCAAACAGGCTGGACTGGATCGGATCATTAATTTCGGCTCCGAAGGTGGTCTATTGGAAGTTGCCCCTGGGTTTTTGCGTGGGTTGAAGTTTGAAGATGCCAAGTCCAAAGAAGCTGCAGAGGAGGACGAGGAGGTCGAAAACACACTGCAGGAAGAGGATGCTGACATCAACCTTGACAAGGACGAGACCATGTCTGATGTAGAGGGAGGGGTCAAAATCGACGACGAAGAGAGCAGCGAAGACGAGGAGGAGGAGGACATCGACTCCTTATTACCCATCGAGTTCCCATCTCTCGAGCCACGCTCTGCACTTCTTTCCTCTGTCCAGAAGAAGGGCGGAAGGGAGTGGGCACATGTCGTGGACGTCAACAAGGAAATCTCCAACTTTCATGATCTGGTACCAGACATGGCTCGTGAGTGGCCATTTGAACTGGATACGTTTCAGAAGGAAGCCGTCTACCATCTTGAGAACGGAGACTCTGTCTTTGTGGCTGCTCATACGTCGGCAGGTAAAACAGTCGTTGCAGAGTATGCAATTGCACTGGCTGCCAAGCACATGACAAAGGCTATTTACACGTCTCCGATCAAGGCTCTGAGTAACCAGAAGTTTCGCGACTTTAAGAATACCTTTGAAGATGTTGGTATCTTGACAGGAGATGTGCAGATCAATCCCGAAGCCAGCTGCCTGATCATGACCACTGAAATCTTGCGAAGTATGCTCTACCGTGGAGCAGATCTGATCAGGGATGTAGAGTTTGTCATCTTCGACGAGGTGCACTACGTGAATGATCTCGAAAGAGGTGTCGTCTGGGAAGAAGTCATCATCATGCTGCCTGAGCACGTCACTCTGATTCTTCTCTCTGCCACGGTCCCCAACACCTATGAATTCGCTTCGTGGGTCGGTCGTACAAAGAAAAAGGACATTTATGTTATTTCAACTGCCAAGCGACCTGTGCCCCTTGAGCACTATCTATGGGCCGGCAAAGGCAAGTACAAGATTGTCGACTCGAACAAACGGTTCCTCGAAAATGGCTGGAAAGAAGCAGATGATATTGCCTCTGGAAAGGATAAGATCAAAGCACAAAAGGCGGCCGAGGCCCAAGCTCAATCCCAGGCGAGTAGAGGTGGTCATCAGGGACGAGGAGGACGCGGGCAGGGGCAGGCTCCTGGAAGGGGAGCTCCTCGAGGAGGTGGCCAGCGGGGAGGTCCACAGCGAGGACGAGGTGGGCCGTCGAACAGAGGAACAGGAAATATTGCCCGTACCGGCCGGGGTGGTGGACGGACGACTGCTGCGCAAGACAAGACCGTTTGGGTGCAAGTTGTCCAACACCTGCGGAAAGAGAATCTACTCCCAGCTTGTATCTTTGTCTTCTCTAAGAAACGATGTGAGCAAAATGCCGACTCACTATCGAATCAAGACTTTTGCACAGCTTCCGAAAAGAGTCTTATTCACATGACGATCGAGAAGTCTCTTACTCGACTCAAGACAGAAGACAGGGTATTGCCACAAGTTCTTCGACTTCGAGATTTACTCAGTCGAGGTATTGCCGTCCACCACGGCGGTCTCTTGCCTATCATGAAAGAAATTGTGGAAATTTTATTCGCAAAGACCTTGGTCAAGGTTCTCTTTGCCACTGAGACGTTCGCCATGGGTCTGAACTTGCCTACCCGTACTGTTGTGTTTTCAGGTTTCCGCAAGCACGATGGCAAAGGATTCAGAGATCTATTGCCGGGTGAGTACACTCAGATGGCAGGACGTGCTGGCCGACGAGGTCTCGACACAGTCGGATACGTGATTATTGTCAACTCTGGCAAAGACGAGGCTCCTCCTGCCGGTGCATTGCGGAAGATGATCCTCGGCGATCCGACAAAACTCCGATCTCAATTTAGACTTACATACAACATGATTCTCAACTTGCTCCGTGTGGAAGCTCTAAAGATTGAAGAAATGATCAAGCGAAGTTTCAGCGAAAATGCTACGCAAGCCTTGCTTCCGGAACACGAGAAGCAAGTGCAACTCTCAGAAGCTAGCTTGGAAAAGATCAAGCGAGAGCCGTGCGAGATTTGCGATGTCGATCTTGCGACATGCCATGACGCCGCTATTGAGTACGCCAAGCTCACAAGCGAGTTGCACTTGATGTTACTTTCGTCACCTGTCGGCAAACGCCTGCTCATGCCCAAGCGTTTGGTGGTTTATCGAAAGGTAACCACATCCGAATTTATTAATGGGGTTATGCTGACTGTTATAGGACGGATTCCGAACAGCAGGTGTCATAGTCCGCGAAGTCGGTGGAGGCGCTAATCCTGTCATACAAATCCTTGAGATAGGAAAACTGGCTAGCAAGCGCCACCCAAGCGAAATTCTGCCATTCCTTCCTGCATTCAGGCAGTTCTTCAATCCTCTGCCGGCTCGTGCCATTGATATGACACTCAAAGTCTTCAAGATTCCAATCGCTGATATTGAATGTGTTACCAATACCATGGCCAAAGTCAGTGGTCCGCCATGGTACCTCAACATCAAAAAGGGTGGGTCATCATGTTGCTTAGAGAAAGGAAGAGCGAGCTGACTATTCTGCAGAGGCAATCAAATTTGCAGAAAAAGAGTTGTGTCAACTATGTGCATCCTGGACTACACCAGTTTGGGACGAGCTAGACTGGGCTAGGATCAAGGAACTACAGCTGCGGGACATTCTGGATAAACGACGTGAGCAGGCTGCTATTGCTCAATCATGCAAGAGCCTGGAGTGTCCCCAATTCGTTAAACATGTAAGTCTTCTTTCAAAAAAAAATCAATCATATCAACACTAACAGTGTTTTAGTTCGAAATGCAACGCGACGAATGGCAGATCAAGGAGAACATCTCGGCCCTGAAGCAACTGATGTCGGACCAAAATCTCCAACTTCTTCCCGACTATGAACAGCGTATCCAGGTACTAAAAGACCTCGGCTTCGTGGACGAGCAGTCTCGCGTGCAACTGAAAGGAAAGGTGGCTTGTGAGGTAAGTGATTGAGCGTCGAGGCTTTTTATGCTTTGCTAAAACTTTCTAGATCCATTCTGCCGACGAGCTCGTCCTGACGGAGCTCATTTTGGAGAATGTTCTCGCTGAATATGAGCCCGAGGAAATAGTGGCGCTCCTATCCGCCTTTGTGTTCCAGGAAAAGACGGAAAACGTGCCCACTTTGACACCCCGCCTGGAAAAGGGCAAGGAAGCCATTGTACGGATATCAGAAAAGGTTAACGACGTGCAGATCCTGCACCAGGTCATCCAATCCAGCGAGGACCAAAACGACTTTGCCAGCCAGCCGCGGTTCGGATTGGCGGAAGTTGTCTACGAATGGGCCAAGGGCATGTCGTTCAACCGGATTACAGACCTCACGGATGTGATGGAGGGGACCATTGTTCGGACGATCACTCGACTTGACGAGACGTGTCGCGAGGTAAAGAATGCGGCGAAGCTAGTTGGAGATCCGACCCTGTATGCGAAAATGCAGGAGGCGCAGGAGAAGATCAAAAGGGATGTGATTTTCGCGGCGTCGCTGTACATGTAAGAGACGATGATGCTAGATTTGAAGTTGAGGAGGCGATAAGATACCCAGTATCTCCCTTTTTGTGGTTCGTTGTCTCGGCTCTTGGGCACCACGTGGGCAAACTTGGACTTTATTTTTTTTTTTCTGCCAGAAGAATTTGCGAGGTACAAAAAGGTTGATGGCTGGGCACAACCACGCTAAGTATCCACGAAAGGGGTCTACAATCAAGGGCATTAGATGTCAGTATACCTTAGTAGCCCAGTATCCTAACCTCTTAATAATAATCTCTCTGACATCCTCGTGAGCCACAATCCTGGCTGAAAATTCTCTTACCGCGCGGGGCGGCAGGCGGTCTGATTCGCTGCCCTAGGCGCGGGGCCAACACCGCCTGAAAATCCACGAGAAGAAAACCAAACCCAACAAACCCAATTCTGCTCTCTCCTTATTGATCCCTCTTCTTATCTTCCCCTCCTCATCCCCCCGCCGCGCTCTTTCTATATTTCACCACTCTCCTGCGGGGATCGTTTTTTTTTTTTTCTTTGAGGTTTATTACTGTGTTATCAGGGGGCCGTTGCTTGGTGCGATATGGATGTTGCAGCACTGCGGAACCGCATCCAGTCTACACTAGACGCCAATGCGGACATTCGTCGACAGGCGGAGCTTGATCTGAAATATGTATGTGCTGAGCCGCGGAGATCAAATAAAGGGACTTGCTCGTTGCTGACAACTGCCTTCTTAATCTCAAGGCCGAGACGCAACCAGGCTTCATAAACGCCTTGCTGGATATCCTGCAGGGGGAGCAGGTGAATGCTGTTCAGCTATCGGGTATGTTTGCGAAGTTTGCTATCTTTCTAGATGAGAAACTATGTTATTCGGCGAAACCTTTGTGAAGCTCGGCAATACTAACGAAAGGCACTGATAGCGGGCGTTTATCTGAAGAACCGAATCAACCGGGGATGGTCCCCACACGAAGATAGCCCTTTGCGCGCACCAATCCCCGATGAAGAAAAGCCGGGTTTCCGAGAGAGACTTATTCCAGCCCTGGTATCCACGCCTCCCAACGTTCGCGCTCAGCTCGTCCCTCTCCTCCAGAAAATCCTGCAGCACGACTTTCCCGAACAATGGCCCGGGTTCTTGGATATCACCATGCAATTACTGGGTACGAACGATGCGAGCTCGGTGTATGCGGGTCTACAGTGTCTGTTGGCGATTTGTCGTGTGTATCGGTTCAAAGCAGGGGAGAAGCGGGATGAGTTTGACAAAATTATCGAGCATTCGTTCCCCCAGCTGCTGAGCATCGGATCGAAACTTGTGGATGAGGAGAGCTTGGAGGCTGCGGAGATGCTCCGGATTGTGGTCAAATCTTACAAGCATGCCATTTACGTGAGTGGGACTACAATGCGGGGTTTACAGAACGCCCAACTGACGCAGATTAGTTTGAGCTTTCACCGCACCTGCAATCGCATCAGGCGACAGTCGACTGGTGTACTCTGTTTTTGCGAATAATCGCCAAGAACCCCCCGGCAAGCTCGATGATGGAGTCCAAGGAGGAGAGGGAGCTCAACCACTGGTGGAAGTGCAAGAAATGGGCTTATGCCAACCTGAACCGTCTCTTTATCAGGTATGCTCCCCGCGAAAGGAGTGTTTGCTCACTATTGACACGCATTAGATACGGAAACCCTACTACCATGACCAAATCCAGCACTCCCGACTACACACAGTTTGCCAAGGCTTTCATCTCCACATTTGCGCCAGAGATCCTCAAAGGCTATCTCCAGGAGATTGAAAAATATGTGTCGAAGGGACAGTGGCTCAGCAACCCTGCGCTTTCGTATACTTTGATCTTCTTCGAGGAATGTGTGAAGCCCAAGTCCATGTGGGATCACCTGAAGGCACACATGGATAACCTGATTGCCCACTTCGTCTTTCCTATCCTTTGCCAAACCGACGACGACATCGAGTTGTTCCAGACCGACCCCTCCGAATACCTGCACCGAAAGCTAAACTACTACGAGGAAGTCTCGGCGCCCGATGTTGCGGCAACGAACTTCTTGGTCACCCTCACCAAGAACCGCAAGAAGCAGACCTTTTCAATCCTCACGTTCGTCAACGGCGTCGTTAGCAAATACGAGGCTGCTCCGGATGACCAGAAGCTACCGAGAGAAAAGGAGGGTGCCCTGCGGATGATTGGTTCCCTGGCCTCGGTCATTCTTGGAAAGAAGAGTCCGATCGCGGACCAGGTTGAATACTTCTTCGTTCGACACGTCTTCCCCGAGTTCCGCAGCCCTCATGGATTCCTCCGTGCGCGTGCCTGCGACACTTTGGAAAAGTTCGAGCAACTCGATTTCAAGGACCCCAACAACCTGATGATCATTTACAGAAACATCCTCGAGTCCATGACAGACACTGAACTGCCCGTCCGTGTCGAGGCCGCCCTCGCGCTCCAGCCTCTCATCCGACACGATGTTATCCGAACCTCTATGCAGCAGAACATTCCCCAGATTATGCAGCAACTTCTCAAGCTTGCCAACGAAGTCGACGTTGATGCTCTGGCTAATGTCATGGAAGACTTTGTTGAGGTATTCTCCGCGGAGCTCACTCCTTTCGCCGTTGCGCTGAGCGAACAGCTGCGCGATACTTATATGCGTATTGTTGGCGAGCTCCTCGAGAGAAATGCCGCCAAGGGTGAGGAAGACGCATATGGCGATTTCTTGGATGACAAGAGCATCACTGCTCTCGGTGTTCTGCAGACAATTGGCACACTCATTCTTACCCTGGAGAGCACTCCCGACGTGCTCCTGCACCTCGAAACCATCCTCATGCCGGTCATCAGCATCACCCTCGAGAACAAACTTTACGACCTGTACAACGAAGTGTTCGAGATCATTGACAGCTGTACATTTGCCTCTAAGTCCATCTCCCCAACCATGTGGCAGGCCTTTGAGCTCATCCACAAGACCTTCAAGGCTGGTGCTGAGCTGTATCTGGAAGACATGCTCCCCGCGCTTGACAACTATGTGGCATACGGCTCCCAGATGATGGTCCAGAACCCCAACTACCTCGCCGCTGTTGTCAGCATGGTCGAGGACATTTTCCGTGACGAAAAGGTCGGTGGTGTTGACCGAATTTGCGGCTGCAAGCTTGCCGAGACCGTCATGCTCAACCTGCGTGGCTACATTGACCAGTACATCCCTGTCTTCATTGAACTCGCCATGAATGTCATTGACGCAGGTGAGGCGCGGACAAAGTCGTACCGTCTTCACCTGATGGAGATGGTCATCAACGCCATCTACTACAACCCGGTTCTTGCTCTGCAGGTTCTCGAAGCCAAGGGATGGACCAACAAGTTCTTCAGCACTTGGTTCTCCAACATTGACAACTTCCGACGTGTCCACGATAAAACCCTGTCAATCGTCGCAATCACTTCGCTCCTTACCCTCAAGGCTGGCGATGTCCCGGCTAGCGTCCAGCAGGGTTGGCCTAGGTTGCTCCAGGGTGTCACTAGACTGTTCCAGACATTACCTTCCGCAGTTAAGAGTACGTCACCAATACTTCGTTATGTAAGATTACCACTAACTGTTTTTAGATCGTGAAGAGGCGACAAAGGAGTCAGACTTTGTATACGATGACGAGGAGGATGAGGACGAAGGTAACGACTGGGACGGGGAAGTTGAGTGGACTGAGCAGGACGAGGCCGAGGCCGGTCCCGAGGGCGATATTCCTGACGAGAGTGCTGCATACCTTGACTTCTTGAACAAAGAGGTACGTTGCCAAAGACACCCATGGCTTTATTTTCCCGTCTAACCATATTCTAGGCGCAAAAGTTCGGATCTTTTGCGGGTGATGACGAGGATGACGAGATTGACGAGGAGAGCTTACTCGAGACTCCGCTGGACAAGGTTGAGCCTTATGGACTGTTCAAACAAGTGTTCTTGGGTATGTATACATACAGTCTTCTGACTGTCAGAGCGCTAACTCGGTACAGGTCTCCAACAAGAACAACCACAACTTTATGACAACTTGACGAATATTCTAAACGCGGAAGAAAAGCAGGTCATCGAATCTGTTTTCCACGAAGCGGATGCAAAGGCTCTGGCCGCAGCCAACGATGAGGCCGCCAAAGCTGCCGCGCAGGCCAACGGAAATTAATAGATTTTTTTTACGCTGGTGTAAGAAAAAAAAAAAAAGCAGCTTGGTAGTCGGTTAAGAACCTGCCGACTCTGAGTGGAGCATGCTATGAACGATGCCATGCCCGTTGAATTGGGATTACCATTTTGGACATCACATACATATCGTCAAGCAGCCACTGGATAACGTCATAACGTGACATATGCTTATTGCTTTCCTTTTCCCCTGTTTAGAACGTTCTGTCGCGAGATCATATGTTTTCTTCTTCTGATGACAGTATCGACCCCCTTTTGCATCTCTTTATTCTCCAACGAGTTCTGTCAAAAGTCCTATCCATCACCATTCGCCCCCTACCCTACCTTGCCCTACTCCTTCCTCCGCCCCCGATTCCCCAAGTTGATCTTTTCTTTCTTCACCCACGGCATGAACAAGAGAACTTAATGCACATTTGATTTCGCAACGACAATACCAAAAGAAACAGAAATCACCAAATTGCGGGAACCACGCCCCAAGCCAATGCTTGGACATAGCTCAAGACTTATGTCAGATACCATCACGTGATTATATAATCGAGACTACTCTCTCCCAGACCCTTGCGCAGTCACGTCAGTGTGTTGTTCCTTCGTGTCGATCAAGTAATATTCGTAAGCCAAAGAATGATCCGTGCTTATATTATGCAGCAGCAAGACTGCAGCTTGTGGAGTCTTCCCGCAGTGAGTGAGCCCTTGGTCTTCACCGAGCTTCGTTGGCTTCGCTGCTCTAGACCCGCAACGTCATAATGATGTTATTGAAGACGTGCCTTGTAGCATCATTCGATTGATATATAAACTCAAGAATGGCCTCCTTGCTTCTACTCAAAACAACATTACCATAACCAGGTAAACATAAACTACAAACCACAAGGTATATTCTTATACACCCCCGGCAAAGCTGATCCACCAATCCACCCATCTAACACCATCTAGAACAACCAACGACAGCTTCATCTTTACAGCCCAAAATACAACCTACTATAACCACAATCAATATGTCCGCCCCCCTGTCCGGCCGCCAGTCCCCACCCCCTGAGTCCCAAACCGGGAAGCAGGAGACATCCCCGCCAGGATCCGGCCGTACAGACCCCAAGTACGCTCCTCCACCAGAGTACGCGCCCCATAGTGGTAAGGGCAAGGGAGAGAGCCAGACGGCTCACCTGTCGAGTAATCCCGTTCATCCGCTCGAGGATATTGAGGCGGCCAAGTATACGAAGGGGCCTGTCAACACGATCCACTTGTATTCAAAGGAGATGTGAGATGGGATTGATGATGGTTTTGCTGTACATTAGTTAGGATTATTATGAAATTAGATTATGAAATATGTAACCTTTATATGACTCAGGCCATTTAGTAAATATTAGACAAAAAGCCCAAAAAGAGCAAATAGTACTTGTAACCCTGGCCTAATTCGACACGGCTACTCAGAGCAGGGATATATGTCGGATTGTACCGTGAACTATGTGGTTTTAGATTGCTAAGATCTATATCTAATGGTGGAATAACGGGAAGGTAATTAGATTCAATTTGTACTGTCGCAGACAGTCAAGGAATGCACAGAGGAGAATAAGAATGACATCATGCTAGAACACAACTGCAAAAACTGGTGAGGGTCATAAACAACGTCACATATGTGGTCATCAAGTTATAGTCATCGACCAAGTCTTAGGTGGTAGACAAACAAGCTTTGCTTTACGCTGTCTTCTCTGTAAAGGTAGCAGGAGCTGGGGCAGCCTCAGACCCAGGAACAGCGGGCACAGCAGCAGCAACACTCTCAGGGGCCGGAGCAGCAGCAGCAGCAGTAGAAGTTTCGCCCTCGGTCTTCTCCGTCTCTGTTTTCTCGGCCTTGCCGCTCTTCAGATCCGCAAGTCTCCGCGCCTCGCTGTGGATATCGCGGACCTGCTTGTCGGTCTGGGCGTAGAAGTCGCGCAACTTCCGGCCCGAGGGGGTACCAAGAGCCTTCTCAAAGTAACTGTGCAGGCCGCGCCAGCCACTGGTCGCCTTATTAGTAATCTTGTAGCTCTCATCGAGGCCCTTGGCGCGGTCCGTGGCACCGGTCTTCTTGTCAAAGTTGTTGAGGGCGTTTGTGAAGCGCGCGGAGAAGCCGTGTTTCTGATCAAGGGTAATGGCCTTTTGGATGGCCTGGTCACTGATCACGTAGCCGTGGGCGAGGTACTCGGCGACGATGCGCGAGCGCGGCTTGTCCTCCTGCTCGAGGTCGTGGTTATTCTCGTCTTTGGCTTCAGCTGCCGTGGCGCTATGTGAGCCGGCGAGCTGGTCGATTGATTGGGCGGCTTCAACGTGGACGATTGAGCTGCCAAGTTTGGTTTGGTCAAGGAGGAGCGCGGTTTTGGCGGCGCTGTTGTGATTTGTTAGATGATACGTTTCATGACGGCGATGAAGGTGGGGTGATGCGGGGTAGCCTTACGCATCCTTTTCGAATGTCACTGTTGCGGACTTGGGCGCGTCGGCTTCGCTGGAAGTAGGTGTGACGGAGATGTTGACGATCTTGCCACTGTAAAAGCTGGTTAGAGATAAGCTTCAAAGCACTGAATAGGTGGGCGCTTACCAGAAGCTGAAGAAGTCCTGGACTTCTTTCTCGGTGGTGGCGGCGGCGATGCCCGAGACGTGAACCGTGGTATGGTCAGACATTGCGATTATGATTTACGGGATATAGAGAGGGGAAAGTTGAATAACCTAGAAGTATGAAGAGTGATAGAATAGGTAGGCTGGGAACAGGAACAGGGAAAGAGAGCAGCTCGACAGGGTATTTATTCGAGGGATGACGATGGCCGCCACACTCTATGTATGACGTTACCACCATCTGAACACAGCCACAGTGGGCCGTGGCCGTGCTTCCATACTGAATCACGGCCAGCAAATAACTAGGTTGCTGCACTGACGAGTCTTGCCCACAAGGCAGTAGCATTCTGACAAAAATAGCTGGCCCCGGAATTGAGAAGAAAAAGAAACTAACAAAGAAAAAAGAACCTGTGAGAAATAAACTCCGTGTCACCAAACGGTTCCCTGTTGAGATGAACATGCATCGACCGTCAAAAAATTCTGGCTGAGAGATTGAATGAAAACTAAATATGGCAGATTTATCGAAAGCAATTGTTCGCGCGGGTGCGACATTACTGTGTGAGTAGACAAAAAGAGACGTGCTGCGCAATCATGTGCACGCGTTCTTTTGAACGCTAAGCTCAACCTCAAGATCCCTTATGCGCTGCCGCAGCACCTCATTCTCGGTCTTGAGCGATTCCATTTCTCCGCGCGACGCGGCTTCATCCAGACGAAAAACTGCCGAGCCCGAGAGTGCGCGCTGCTGCGAGACGGAGCTGCGGCGGAAGCGCGAGCTGTGTGCGACATGGGATGACGGATCAGGCTTTCGGTCGTGGGTCTGCGATGTGACGGAGATGAGACTTTGAGACCGCTGAGGCGACACTAGAGATGGCCGTCGGCTTCGACCGCTTGTTCTGGAGCCCTGGATAATCGGAAAGTATGAGGCGCTCAGGCTTGACGAGGATCGATGCCGTCGGGATG
The DNA here is from genome assembly GCA_027569055.1 of Aspergillus baeticus. Lineage (NCBI taxonomy): Eukaryota > Fungi > Ascomycota > Eurotiomycetes > Eurotiales > Aspergillaceae > Aspergillus > Aspergillus baeticus. The sequence continues at coordinate 462,061 of JAPDEI010000006.1, forward strand.
CTGTGGGATATACAGGGCCCGAGATGAATGTTGATCCGTGGGGTGCATCGTGGGTATCATTGAAGCTGGTTGAGGTGGACGAGGTTGTTGATGCGACGGAGGCTGTTTGATGGCGGAGTAGGGTGAGTTCTCTAGACAGACGGTTGACCTAACGGCTCGATTAGATGGGCAGTTTATGGAAAGGACATTGTTGAATGACCCACTATTGCTTCTTGTTCTTGCTCGAGAATGGAATGGATGTCTGACGGGGAGAGGGGCTTTGGGTGTCGCAGTGACCCTGAACCGGTTATTAGGTGAATGCCTTTGAATAGGTAGCATGTCTTGTAGACGGGACCTACCAGATGTTGCTCTTGTACGCCCATGCTCCGCAACCTCAGCAGCCTGACCCCCTACATCAGTGGTTCGGCACTTGGAAGCTGTAGTAGGACTCAGTGCTTGGGTCTTTTCTGTCGCGGCGCCGGGTCGGGATCTTGTGTATGTAAAGGGGACCTGGGCAAGTTCGGGCGACATTTTGTGGAAGGTTCGCAGACACAAAGAAGAAAGGGGGAAAAGAAGAATGACGAGGACACAGGCAGCTTAATCTACTCTTCAAGAGGCTCGATGAGAGGGAAAGAAACTGTAATGTGTCGGACAGGAAGCTCTGCACATCACCCCTTGATAGTCTTGAAGGGAGAGGGGGAGGGATGCTAGTAGTTAGCGAACAAAGGGAATGCATGAGACATGTCAGCAATTTTGTTTGGATATCTTTGTTCCAATTTCCATATTAAACTCAGCCTTCATGACAGGTGTTGCTATGGAACCGTCATTTTAATTCGCGTTAGAATTGAAGGTGGTTATGGGGATGATTCGAAAATTATCAACTGTCTGTGTCAGCTTCATTCAACCTTTACTAAAGATATCGTTGAGGCCCGGAGCTGTAACATGAACAGCCAGCACAAGACCAAGGTTATGCCCATTATCATCTGTCCATATGCAGACCATGCATAATACCCTGTTGCAGCTGCAGCTGCAGCTTGTAATCATGCAGCAGTTGATACTCGCGAGACTTGTCTCTTGGGGTCACCAAGTGTCAGGCAACATCACAAACCGTGTTGAGGTCTCGTCAAAGAACTTTACAGCATTACAAGGGCCCATATGAGAGTAGCTTATCATGGCATTCCTTGGATCTTTGAGCTTGCATTTCCGGTGCCGATGACATCTGCAGATATGGTCAACCGCCGACAATTGAATTGAGTCATTGCGCTCAAAGCCGGTTTCGGAGCAATTGATCAACGAGTCCGCATAAATAGTGCAGCTTCAACATGCTGGGTCTCGCACAAAAGACGACAATGTACAAGTCGGAGATGTCAGTGTTCATCATTGCTGCAGGACAAAGGGGAGACGAGCAAACCAAAATGACATATCACGTGCAACCTACCTGCGCTTAGGTAATCAAAATCTACAGCAAAACAAACAACCAACACTCGGAACGGGGGCGATGAACCGCGGCATAGTTGGGTTTCAGGTAGAGTGAGATTTGCATCAGAGCTCCAGGCTGCCTTGCCAAATTATCCAGCCCCCGTGAGCTAACCAGGACCCGACTGACCTCCCCGCAATGGCCCGTCGTAACGAACCCTCTTCGGCAACGAGCCCCTCTTCCGAGCCCGACATTCCTCCCTTCGCGAAGCCTCTCGCTCCTTACATCAAAACTCGCCAGGAAACCCTGCGTATCCGGCAAATCCTGACAGCTTACCTCCGGTCCCAAATAGTCTACGATGACAGCGATCCCGACCACCTGAATTGCCATGCGCAATCGCACATTTCGCTCTGCGTGCCCGATAATGCGGTGACTGGGGTGAAGCCCATCCCTGCGGAGGTTACGGGGCTGAGGAGGGAATACCTGCAAGCTTTACAGGTAAATGTTGCTGCAAGGAAACAGCACCAGGTTATTTCGGAAAAATTGGCGGCATCTGCACGGCCTTCGAGGTCTCCTTCGTTCGATAGTTCGTTGGAGCTGTCGTCGTATCTGAGGCTTGTTCGGGACAAGCGGCGGCATGCGAAGCTGCGGGTCTTTGAACATTACTTGCAGGAGCTTCGAGGGAGAGATATCGCTGAACCAGAGGATTTCGAGAACCAAAGCCGAGGCCAGCTTGGACACGAGGAACTTGCACAGGAGGACCAACATAGCAACGCGAGGGACAGCGATATTGAAGGACTGGTACAGAAGCTGGAGCGGGCAGTGATCCGTGCGAAATCACAACTCGACAGAGAAAGGAAGCTGTACGACGACCTGAAGGCGCGGAACGACTCAACTGGTTTCAACAAGGATGAAGTCGCTCCCTCGGTAAAGGTTGCCGCTCTTCAACGGACACGAGACGAATTGGTACATTGGGTTGAAGAAAAGCTGATGGGCAGTGGCAGTACCGAAGGAGCCCCCGTGACGGAGCTGCCTGCCGAAGAGATTGAGGAGTCCGCTCGGATTCTCGAGGAACAACGGGTTCGGATACTGGAACAGTACGCGGCATATACGGAAACCCGCAAGCGCTTACTGGAAGCAGCAGCTCGAGCCTGCCAACCCGTGTCCACGGCATCAACGAAGCCTCCACCTCAGCCGGCCGATCTACGGGGCATGTCCATCGAAGAAACACTACCGATCGAGCCGCTAGAGGTCTTGTCTTTCGCAAGCAATGTTCTCCACCCGATTTCCAAGGCCCAGCGCTCTCTGGCGTTACAAAAGTTTTACCTCTCTGGGCTATTCACCAAGGAGAAAAGTACAACCCTTCGAATGCTCAACCGCTTGAGCGACGAGAGCCACCTTCTCCCCGAGTATCCGATTCTCGCTCGCCAGCCCCGTTTCAAGCATGCCGCTGTAGCACTCGGTTCTCGACATGTAGCGAATCGACCAGACCCCGCTAAACAGGACGAGATTGTCAAAATGGCAGAGGCATGGGCGTTTGCATCCTCTGCGGCGGGCTCAAACGAAAAAGAGTTTGTAGAGCAGAAGGTTGGTGATGGAACTGAGCGAGCACAGAGCGCACAAGAGGAGCTGCAGAGAGTATACGACCTGCTGGACCAGAACCTGCAGGAGGCTCTGGAGGATGGGAATGAGTGCGAGGGGGAGAGCGATATCTGGGCCTCCGAAGCTCAGTCTACGAGGTCTCGCACGCGAATTACGCGGTCAAGCCAGCGCTCAAAGGGACCTTGGTCTCGCTTGAACGGCAGGGTTGGCGTGGAAGACTAGTTACTTTGAGTGTTTCGAAAGCCTTTATCATCGTCAGCAATACCCGGAAATATCTATCCTTAGAATTTGAAGAAACTATCGATTCTAGCTTTCAGAGGACCTGTAGCGAGGCGTACTGTCCGACTCGGCCTATCATAACAAAGCTAATCAGGAGAGAGCTAGCTCAGGGCCAATCAAGACTGGTTCCGCTTCTCCGCAATCTCCCTCCACTCGCTCATCGGCCGATGCAGAGTATAGAACCTCTGTCTAGAACGCTTCACAGCTTCCTGACATCTCGTCCACGATCCATCATAATAGGCCTTGAAGGCTTTCTTTACATCTCCTCTACCCTGTACATCCTCTAGAGCCTTCGCCAACTCTACGCCATCAACAATCGCATGATTCCCTCCCTCCCCGCCAAAAATAGGCATCGCGTGCCACGAGTCACCAATGAACACCACTGACTTCTCCGTACACCCATCCACATCCTCTCTTGTCACAAACACACATCGACTGACCCAGTTGAACAACCTATGACTCTTCATCGCTTCCCCATTCAAAAACAACGACCACGGCTCCGCCAGGTCCCGGGTTGCAATCTCCTCTAGCAACGCGGGTGGGATGATCTTGGCCTCTTCGGCCGATATATCTGGATTGTATAGCGGGTCACCTGCACCCGTACTAGGTCTCGAATATGACCAGTCCAGGTGCACTTCTGTGTTTGTGATGCTGCAAATCGTCAACGGTGTGTTGAAACCGTCTCCGACGCCCGCGTGGATGTTGCTTTCCCCGCAGTGCGGTCGGACGACTTTGTCGAATTCTTCGCGGGGGAGGCGCAGCTCTCCGTGGAAGACCACGACGGGAACAACTCCAGGGACTACCTTGGGGAGCAGTAGGCTTCGGGTGGCGGAGTGTACACCGTCTGCGGCAACGAGCATACACCCTCTATACCGTGCCCCGTTCTCAAACTCCGCCACTATCACCTGGTCTTCTTCCCCTTCCCCATTTGCGTGTTCATTCTCACGCGGGCCCTCGTACTGAATCCCACAAAGCCGATGTCCAAAGCGAATATCAATATCCTCGTCCCCACAATCTGCGATCCACCCCCGCAACGCATTCCGATTAGCCCTTATGATACTTTGCTTCGCCTCAGGCGGCGGCTTGATAAGACAAACACCCGTGTGGTTATCATTCAGCGCCTGATCGATCCAACCCGAGCCGCCAATGTGTCGGTCTGGCGCGACGCCCTTCGTTAGACTTGAGAGCGGGATTCCGCCGAGGGCAGATAGAAGTGATGTATAACCCCAGTCACGAAGAGAGATGGCATACCCTTGAGTTCGAGAAGGCTGGGAGGCTTCGAAAGTGATGTTTGGGATTCCGGCGTTTGTGAGGAGGCGCGCGGTCGTTAGGCCTGAGAGGCCGGCGCCAATTATGAGGATTGGGAGCAAGGATCTTTTGTCTGATGATGATGTGTTGTTCATGGTTGCTCGGTTTGTCTTGATTTGCCCCAGGGCAAGAGCTGGGTGTAATTCGGGTCTCCGTAGTGGGTATAGGTTTACGCGCTGTGAGAGGAGAACGAGTGCCGGTTTATCATGCAGTTGCTCTCTATGGGCTGATGATGAGAATTTGGTTTATAACCCGGGCGGGAGGTTTGGTTCTGTGTATCGGATTTTAAGAGAGATTGCGGTGGAATTGTCCGAGGATGGCTAGGGATGCTGCGGGTATTCTCTGCATGGGTCCATGTAGATGTACCCAGATCAACAACCCGGCTAGACATTGTCTCTACTTACCAACTAATTACCGAGGTGGAAGCGAGGAGAATTTCTTGTACATTTACCGAAGTAGATAAGTAAAAGTGTAAAGCCCAATGATGAATTGATGGTTGTAAGGCTCCGACGTAAGCAGGGGCAAGTCTGATTGATACTACCTACTAAGGCACAGCGATCCGATAATCTATCAGCTATCATCCCCCAGCGACGCAACTTGTCAAGAGAAATAAATGAGTGTAGAATTAAGCAGAACTCGTGATTTTCTATATCAGCACTTCTTAGGGCTAACGAACCACCGCCGCTTCGTAGGCTCACCTGCCTCAAACCCAACCTTACGATCCTCCGCCAGCTTCCATAGAACCTGGCTCAAGAACGGAACAAGAGCCTTCTCGACATTATCTGGTACATTCCCATACATAGACTCCACAATCTCACGTAGCGTCATGCTGCCGCGGGCCCGACCCTGTCTCTCGCTATTACGGCCACTCATTTGGCTTCTCTCCAGCGTCGAAAAAACCTGTCGGATGCGGAACTCTTTATGCTGAATATATTCTTTCACCTTGCTCGGCAGGTCAATAATCTTTTCACCATGCGCCGGGTAGCCTAGCGTGCAGTGTATTTTCGCCATGCGGCTCAGGCTGTCCATATATACGCCTAGATCCTCAACAACCGAGTATCCGTGGCCGAGCACGTTGTCACCGGTGAAGAGGGCATTCTCTTCCTCGAGCATGAAGCACATATGGTCAACTGCGTGGCCGGGCGTGAAGACAGCGCGGATAGTGGCTCCCTCGACGCGGAATGTCTGTCCATCGGCGATGTTCTTTTGCCCGCTGCCTTTGTCTGGTCGGTTCTTGTACACCCGTGTTGATAGAGACTTGTCGTATGTCACCAGGCTGGGCACACCACCCGTATGGTCCCCGTGCCAGTGGGTGAGGAGGACGTAAGCTATGTCTATGTTTCGGCCCTCCAAGACCTTGATGAGCCTTCGTATCCAAATCGGCTTGCCCTAAAATTAGGGGTATCATATGAGTAAAACAATATTAATCTAGGAGGAAGACGGGAAAAAGAGTACCTGGCCTGTGTCGATCAAAATGCGGGAGCTGCCTGTACCCACGAGATACGTGTTCGTCCCCTGTAGCTGCATGCTGCCTGGGTTCCCGCCTAGGATGCGGATGACGCTACCAGAGACATCCTCGACAGCAGCAAGCGCAGGGAGTTTGGCTTCCTGGCCGGAGAGATAATCCTCCCAGGAAGCCCGTGCGAAAGGAATTTTGAAGGCCATGATAACCGTAGACCAAAAGTTAGGAGGTTTCGCTCTATCATAGTTTGGGATGTGGTCCTCTCTCTTCTCTTTCTCCCCTCTTCATAGTTTTCCGGATCTTAATCGGGAATATTTCTCAAAAATCGAAACTAGAAACAAAGACCCGAGCGGCTGGGGTTGGATCCAACCTCGTGCTAGGGAACCTCATTCAATCACGGTACTCGAAAGTCCCCGTATGGCATCCCGAAACATCTCGAATCACAAGGTGAAAATTGATATCTCCAGTTTTCAAAAGTTCCCGTACGGTGCTTTTGCCTATAGAACAATGGCATCAAAAACCCGGGCAAGCCAGTTCCAGCTTGCTGCATAGTTTGGCGAACACATTTTTTCGTCCTGGACGAAATGCTTGTCTGAGGACTGACACAACCGACATAATGAAGGACGATAGACAAAGCACAGAATTGATATTCTTCGGGAACGAGTTCCCAAACGATGATCTCAAGGGCCTGTTTCGTAACCTGCTTCGGTCCGCTAAGGATCGTAGGTTCCGTCACCTGGGTAGCTTCCTAGAGGAATCAACTTTGGTCCTGAAGAGAGAGATCGCAGCTCTTCCACAGTCACTAAAAGTGTTGGTGCCGCATTTTCATTCGTTGATGTCCCTCGTCGAAGTCGATGACTTCCGCCAAGGTCCTCTGGGAGCCGCTATGGAAAGCGCTCTGCTCACCGTGTTGGAATTAGGAATGTTCATTGGGTAAGAAAGCTGCTCCTTTCCTTACAATAAAGGGCTATCGACTGATGGATACATCTAGGCACTATGAGGCCGAGGGAGGCGAATGGGGTCTTTCAAAGCACACAACCACGCTCGCTGGGCTGAGCATTGGTCTGCTGGCTGGCGCCGGCGTAGCGCTGTCTTCCAATCTCGCAGAAGTGGCCCAGAATGGGGCCGAGTGCGTTCGCGTCTCATTCCGCCTAGGTGTATATGTCAACGAGATCTCGCGCAAGCTTGAAGCCCCTCAAGCGGACGGAACGCTACTGAGCTGGGCTCATGTCATCACTGGACAGACGCAGTCCGCCATCCAGGACGAACTGAGCCAATGTAACTCGGAGTCTGGAACACCAGAGCTCCTCAAAGTCTTCATCAGTGCTGCAGACAAAACTTCTGTTAGCATAAGTGGGCCACCCTCGCGAATAAAGGCGTGTTATGGGGCATCGCATCTCTTACGTTACTCCAAAACTTTGCCTCTCCCAGTCTATGACGGGTTGTGCCATGCCACGCACCTGTACAGCCAGGATGCGATAAATACCGTCATCAACAGTGAAGAGTCCATTATCCCGGCATCTCGCCCCGTGCGGATTGCCCTTCTTTCCTCCAACACTGGGCAACCGTTTATGGCAAACAATGCTCGCGAACTGTTCTTGGCCATCGGTACGGAACTGCTGACTTGTACCATCTACCTTGACCGGATTACCGCAGGAATACTCGAGCGAGTGAGCGGCATCAAGTCTAAACATTGCCAAATTGAGAACTTCCGCACGTCGATCGTATTCAGAAGTATCCTAGGAGCTATCGAGGCCAACTATCCCAGTTTGGAAATCAAACTGGTCGACTTGATTCCTTGGTCAATGAGAGACTATGGTCCCCGCCAGCCACGTTCTTTTGCCGACTCGAAGCTAGCTATTGTCGGCATGGCATGTCGTATGCCTGGTGGCGCTAACGATACTGAGCTTTTCTGGGAAATTCTAGAACAGGGACGCGACGTCCACACGACTGTACCAGCAGACCGCTTCGACTTGGAGACTCATTACGATCCCACCGGAAAGACTGATAATGCCACTCAGACGCCGTTTGGCAACTTTGTCGAGAACCCAGGATTGTTTGACGCCGGTTTCTTCAACATGTCGCCGAGAGAGGTATAGTATAATTCCTGTAGTGCATATCGGGTAGCGAAAAAAAGCTGACAGTCACAGGCGGAGCAAACAGATCCTATGCAACGACTCGCCCTGGTTACCGCATATGAGGCCATGGAAATGGCAGGCCTTGTCCCTGGTAGAACCGCCTCATCAAACCCTAAACGCATTGGCGCCATCTACGGTCAAGCAAGCGACGATTGGCGTGAACTGAATGCCTCGCAAAACATTGGCACATACGCGGTGCCAGGTGGTGAGCGCGCCTTTGGCAATGGGCGCATCAACTACTTTTTCAAGTTTTCTGGCCCGTCCTTTAACGTCGACACAGCCTGTTCCAGTGGTTTGGCTGCTGTTCAAGCTGCCTGTTCAGCCCTCTGGGCGGGCGAAGCAGACACTGTCCTCGCGGGTGGACTGAACATAATCACAGATCCCGACAATTTTGCCGGTCTGGGGAACGGGCATTTTCTGTCCAAGACAGGGCAGTGCAAAGTTTGGGACGAGACCGCAGACGGCTACTGTCGCGCCGATGGTATTGGCTCTGTTGTGGTTAAGCGGCTTGAGGATGCGGAGGCTGATAATGACAACATTATCGCCGTTATATTGGCCGCCGCCACAAACCACTCAGCCGAAGCTATTTCAATAACCCACCCTCACGCCGGAGCGCAGAAGGACAACTACCGCCAGGTACTTCATCGCGCTGCTGTCAATCCATTAGACGTTGGCTATGTCGAGCTCCATGGAACCGGAACCCAGGCAGGAGATGCAGTTGAATCTCAATCTGTGTTGGATGTATTCGCACCTCGATCACCATCTCGCCGTCCGGATCAATTATTGCAACTGGGCGCAGTGAAAAGTAACATCGGTCATGGCGAAGCAGCAGCTGGTATTGCCTCACTGCTAAAAGTGCTGCTAATGTATCAGAAGAGCGTGATCCCCGCTCACATCGGCATTCACACGGTGATCAACCCAACGATCCCCAAGGACTTGAAGCAACGGCGTGTCCGATTGACCCAGGTTACTACCCCATGGCTACGCCCACCCGGTAAGACACGCATGGCATTAGTCAACTCTTTTGGTGCGCATGGTGGCAATACCACCATATTGTTGGAAGATGGCCCCCAAAAAGTCAGACCACAGATCGAAGATGATCGCTCAACCCACATAGTGGCAATCACTGCCAAATCGAAGAAGTCCCTTCAAGCCAATATCGCGAGCCTCTCGCTCTATTTGGAGCAACATCCGGATACTAATCTTGCCGATCTATCGTACACAACCTGTGCACGCCGCATACAACACAACTTGCGCGTCGCAGCCGCCGTTTCGAGTCTCAATGCACTACAGAAGTTCTTGCATAGTGCTGGAGAAAAGGATACCCTCGCTGAGGTTCGGCCCGTCCCAAGTGACGCTCCACCAATCTGTTTCACTTTTACAGGGCAAGGCGCATATTATCAGGGGATTGCTCGAGATCTCTTCGCGGCGATTCCTTATTTCCGTGAGGAGGTTTTGCAACTTGACCACGTTGCCAAACGGCTTGGATTACCCTCAATTCTCCCAGTGATAGACGGAACTGTTGACGAGAATCCCTCGGCCATAGTAACGCAACTGGGCATCGTCGTGGTTGAAATTGCCTTGGCCCGTCTTTGGATCCTCCTACTAGGTGTCCAGCCTAGTGCTGTGATTGGCCATAGCCTCGGTGAGTACGCTGCCCTTGTCATCGCCGGCGTGCTGTCTACGGCAGACGCTCTCTTCCTCGTCGGCCGGCGTGCCCAACTAGTCGAAGAATGCTGCGTCCCCGGTAGCCATGCGATGCTGTCAGTACGGGCATCTCCAGGTGAGGTCAAACAGCTGTTAGGTGACGCGAATTACGAGGTCTCATGTCAGAATACGCCGAACGACACGGTCATTGGAGGGCCAAAGGAGGACCTCGATACCGCCCGAAACAAGCTTGAATCGAGCAGTGTAAAATGTGTAATGGTGGATGTACCATATGGCTTCCACACAGCACAGATGGATCCTGTTCTAGACGGGGTTGCCCAGATTGCGCGATCACTAGTCTTCAAGGCACCCAGTATCCCCGTTCTCTCTCCATTGCTGAAGAACGCGGTATTTGACGGTAAAACTATCAACTCAGACTATGTGCGACGGGCAACACGAGAGCCAGTTGATTTTGCTGGTGCTGTGGAGGCAGCGCAGGAACTCGGTGTGGTGAACGATAACACCCTGTGGGTGGACATCGGACCTCATCCCATTTGTGCTGGGTTCATCCGCAGTATCATACCGAAGGCTCGTGTGGCTTCAAGCTGCCGCCGCAACGAGGACAATTTTGCCACAATCGCAAAGGGCCTGGTTACGCTGTATCTGGCTGGCCGCACCCCATGCTGGGGCGAGTACTTCCGGCCCAATGAGCAAGCGTATTCTCTTCTCCTTTTGCCCAAGTACAACTGGAACGAAGTCAACTACTGGATACAATATATAGGGACTTGGACTTTGGATAAAGCTCTCCTCAAGCATGGCCTGCCCAACAAAGCTCGAGATATCAAGCCGGCGCCCTCGGGGCTGCGAACGTCTTTGATCCATCAAATCACAGAAGAGGCAATTAAAGAAAAGACTGCCACTGTGAAGATCGTCTCAGATATGCAACACCCGGATTTCCTGGAGGCGATTCACGGACATCGAATGAATAATTGCGGTGTAGCTACCTCTGTGAGTCGAACCCATTCCCAGCTGGAGGCTAGAAGGACCACTAACAGAGAAGACAGTCTATCTGGACTGATATGGCATTCACCATCGGTGAGTATCTTTATCGTAGGCTTGTACCAAAGGGTGATGTATACTTGAACTTTGGTGAGCTTGAGGTTTTGCACGCACAGGTAGCCAGTTCGGAGAAGAACTGCACTCAACCCCTCGCTCTTGAAGCTCATCTGGATCTTCCCACGCACCGAATGTCACTCGCCTGGTTCAATGTCGACCCTGAATCTGGCCAAAGGGCGCCCGAGTCCTTTGCTACAGGCTCGGTACGGTTTGAGACGGACCCAGAAAAATGGCGTACCGAATGGGACCGCATGACGCATCTAGTACTCGGGCGTATCGAAGCACTCGAGCGCATGGCGGCGGAGCAACAGGCGAGTCAGTTATCAAAGTCTCTGGCATACGCGTTATTCAAGAATGTTGTCGATTACACGGACCGATACCGTGGTATGGATCGTGTGGTCATTCACCAGTACGAGGCCTTCGCCGATATCACACTTATTCCAGAACGCCATGGAATCTGGCATACACCACCGCACTGGATCGACAGCGTATCCCACATTGCAGGCCTAGTTATGAACGGAAGTGATGCATCAAATACCCGCGATTACTTCTTCGTCACTCCTGGTTGCGAGAGTTTCCGTTTACTGAAGAAGTTGGAACCCGGGGCCAAGTATCGAAGTTACGTGCGGATGTTCCCACTGGAGACGGAGCCGAATATGTATGCTGGAGACGTCTATATGCTCAAGGAGAACCAAATTGTTGGCATGGCCGGACTGCTGAGATTCCGCCGAGTGCCTCGCCTGCTCATGGACCGATTCTTCTCCCCGGAGGCTGCACAGGCTGCATTGAAAGCTCTCCAGACAGCAGTTTCTTCAGCGCCAGGCACAAAACCTGCTCCGCCACCCCAGGCACCAGCTAAGCCAGCAAATGGTTCTCTGGCCAACGGCGAGGTACAAAGTGCTAATTCAGTTCCCAGTGCTCCCCAACCATTGATCCCACCAGAAACCACAGCAATCAATGGCTCTAAGGAGGCGACAGGGCCAAAGAAGCCTATCAAGGCCGATGTTCCCGAGGCCAATGCAAAAGCTTCCATGCCAGAGGTTACTGGTGTGCTAGGCCAGTGTTTGCAGTTGATCGCCAAGGAGACGGGCCTCGGTGTTTGTGAATTAACGGCGGATGCAACATTCGTTCAGCTAGGGGTTGACTCGCTGATGTCACTCGTTCTTTCGGAAAAATTTCGCGCAGAGCTTGGGCTGGAAATCAAGAGCTCCCTTTTCCTAGAGTGTCCGACGGTTGGAGAGATGACGGAATGGCTAGAGCAATACTGTTGATAGTTTTAGTAATAGGCTTCTGGCTAGATTAGGAAACGGGTGTGAATGATCATCTCGTACTATTAGCACGGAGTACCTTATCCCAGTATGCCATCCTGTCTCCATGAATGACTTGTGCGCCATGCAGCCTTTCGCGCCCTGCGGGAGGACAAAATTTGATGCCTGGCGGACCCTGGGTCCCCGGATCTTAAGAGGACCGGTCTTTTATTCCAGGATAACTTGAAAGTATAAAAAGAGGGACCCGAGTGAGCGAGAAGCTTCCGGGTCACAAATTTCCTCTCATTACGATATCTGTTACTCAGGAATAGATCATCGTCAACACGCCTCTCTCTTTATTTCTCTCTATCCACTCGTCTCAGTCTCTTTTCCAGAATCTTGCAGGTCGCTGGCGGTTTCAGTAAGAAACGCCGGGTCAAGCCTTCCTTATGGCTCTGACAGACACAGGCGAGTAGAACACCCATGCAGTGGCGACCTTGCAAATTTTATAATGTCCTCCGGTTGCTGACCTTTGTCCCTCCTGCAGAGTCCCTACCGTCACACAGGGGCGGTGGGGTCGATGCCAACATGACAGAACGAGACCCGCATCTTGTACGACAGGCATTCACCAGCGACCCCATGTTTTAGTCCACGACGGACAAACTAATATTCAGCTAGGTCTCCTGGTCCTCGCCGAGTGACCCGAGCAACCCAAAGAATTGGACCCTCGCCCGGAAATGGGCAGCCACGGCCGCGGTCTCTTTATTCACTTTCATATCTCCTGTCGCGTCCTCCATGGTGGCGCCCGCGTTGAAGGAGATAGCCTCGGAGTTGAAAATGAACACTGAGATAGAAACACAAATGCCGGTCTCCACCTTCGTTCTGGCCTATGCCGTTGGCCCGCTTTGTTTCGGTCCGATCTCAGAAACATTTGGTAGAGCCTATGTTTTGCAGAGTAGTAATCTGCTGTATATCGTCTGGAATCTAGCTTGCGGTTTCGCTCAAACCAAAGGTCAGCTATTCGGGTTTCGGTTTATGAGTGGCATCGCTGGCAGCGCTCCGCTAGCCGTGGGAGGGGGTGTCTTGAGGTTAGTCTTTTCCTCTTTCATCAGTCTGACCAAGCTAACTAGACCACGTTGTACAGTGATTGTTGGAATGCAGATCAACGAGGTCAAGCAGTCGGCATTTATACCTTGGCTCCTTTGCTTGGCCCCGTTATTGGCCCGATTACAGGAGCTTTCATATCGGAATATACCACTTGGCGTTGGGTATTTTGGTCGACAAGCATCGCTGGTCTCATAATCCAAATATTCGGTCTTTTCTTCCTGCCCGAAACGTATGGCCCCACACTGTTGAAACGACGCGCAAAGTCGTTGCGAGAAAAGGAAAGCAATTCACTTTACCATACCGAATACGACACTGCCAACTTTGTCTCCACTATGAAAACTGCCCTCCTTCGGCCATTCAAAATGCTCGGCACCCAACCTATCGTCCAGGTGATTGCGCTATACATGGCATACCTGTTTGGCCTTTTCTACCTCATTTTGTCGACATTTCCGGGCGTCTGGGAGGGCGTGTACGGACGAAGCACTGGCATCGGAGGCTTGAACTATATTTCGCTTGGCGTCGGGTATGTCCTAGGTGCACAGGTGAACTATCGCACGAGCGACAAAATATACCGCCGTTTGAGGTCATCTTCGGACAATGAAGGGGTTCCTGAGTTTCGCATGCCCGCAATGTTTGTCGGCTCCATGTTCATCCCGGCTGGACTTTTCTGGTATGGCTGGAGTGTGCAGGCCCGAATTCATTGGGTGATGCCGAATATTGGAATGGTCATCTTCGGGTTTGGCGCCATCATGTGTCTGCAGTGCATGCAAACGTATATCATCGACAGTTACGCTCGATTTGCTGCGAGCGGACTGGCCGCTGTAGTGGTGTTGCGCAGTCTGGCAGGCTTCGCATTTCCCCTGTTCGCCCCGTACATGTACCAGTCGTTGGGCTATGGCTGGGGCAATAGTTTTCTTGGCCTCCTGAGTATTGTAATTGGGATTCCAGCTCCCTTCGTATTCTGGTTCTTCGGCGCGAGACTGCGCGAAATGTCGCGATATGCTGCTGGGTGAGTTCGGCGTTTTACTTGTTTGAAGTTGCCATCAACAACACAAGGCAAAATAGGAGGTTCACTCTGTTCAGATGTCTTTGCTCCTGATTTGGCTATAGGAATTTCAAAAAAATGTGAAAATAGTATCCATTGCTTAGCAAAATCAAGTGCACCCCGTTTCTTCTAGAGTTTGGTTATGGGATGTATTGTCGCACAGGACCACCTACCCTAGTAGCACACACGAGCAGTAGATATACGGAGGATACCAAGGTCATAATGGCCTCGCCCTCGCGCTTCCAGAAGCCGGAGAGGCAGGTCCCATGGGTAGCATGCCAGTTTAAAAGCATTCATGCAGTTATTTTCATGTTTTCTGGGTCAATTTGGCCGATATTTCGAATATTTTCAGGTAACTGATCTGCCTTCTAGCCGATAAGAGGACGCTATTCCCAGAATGGAAATTTCTCAGGATCTCTGGCCCGGCGAATGAGAGGGCAGGCACCGGGCCAGTTGCGGACATGAGTCGCATATCATTGGCTTTACAAGCAGGCGGTGAGCGTGAAGGCTTTTTTTGCTGGGAATTGTTGGGTCCGACTCAGGGAGACCTTTTCTGGCTCCCCACACACCGGAGTTCTTATCGGCTCTGAATTCAAAGGACTTTTAGTCTTCCTGGGGGGTTGTTCTTTGGCCTTTTGGCGCTATACCAGTTTCTCCCGGATTGTCTCCTCAGGACTCCGTTCTCTGCACTGACTCATCGCCCGGCTTTACCTCATAAATTTTTTTGTGTCCCTCCGCCCTCCGCCCGCTCTCACCGTCTTCTTTCCTCTCCTTGACTCACCACGCAAGGTCAATCTCTCAATTCTCTTTATCCTCGACTCCCCCTCAGTCTTGGGCGCGCGGCAGAAGGCGGGACGACGGTAGGGATTTGCCTAGACCGAGATTGAAACAACCACAGACATCGGAGCTCCATTGGTGCGAACGTCCACTTTTCCGTCTCCGAGTCTCCGCGCACGCAATAAAAGGCAGTAGAGCGTAGATTCAGCTCAATTGACCTGCTATCTTCCTGCTTTACCTGACTTTCACTTTTCTTGAGCAGCGCTGTGCGCAATGGTCCTCGCCGCTCGGTGTGGGCAGGCTACGTCCGCCCTTCTGCGCCAACGATGCCTCGCTGAATCTCGTCGATCTGCGCTGGCTCTGCGCTCTTTCTCTTCCCAGACCTCCACCCACTCGACGGCTTCTACACTTCGATTGCAGCAGAAGACCCCGTCCCCATGGCGGCCACAGCAGCTGCGCACCTTCTCCAGCGCGCTCCGCCGCTTGGCGTCAGAGTCCTCCTCCACAGGCGATAGCTTATTTGCCAGCGGCATTGTGAGGCCGGGAGCCAACCTGGTCGATGTCAAGAAGGTGCTGGTCATCGGTAGTGGTGGCTTAAGTATCGGACAGGCCGGAGAGTTTGATTACTCTGGTAGGTCTCAGCCCTTAGTTCCCTCTCAATGAGAGAGGCACAGCCAAGCAGAATATAGACAAAAAAACGAGAAACTGTCGGCTGAGGTGCTAACTCTCCCGCTCTTATCTACAGGTTCCCAGGCCCTCAAAGCTCTCAAGGAAGCCGGCGTTCAGTCGGTCCTTATCAACCCCAACATTGCTACAATCCAGACCGACCACAAACTCGCCGACGAGGTCTACTACCTTCCTGTCACTCCGGAGTACGTGACATATGTCATTGAACGGGAGCGCCCCGACGGTATCTTCCTATCCTTCGGTGGCCAAACCGCCCTGAACCTCGGTGTACAGATGAACCGCATGGGAACTTTCGAACGCTATGGCGTGAAGGTGCTCGGAACCAGCATCAAGACCCTTGAGACCAGTGAGGACCGTGACCTTTTCGCCAAGGCACTCAACGAAATCAACATTCCCATTGCCGAATCTATTGCTGTCGGCACTGTCGATGAGGCCTTGAAGGCCGCTGAGGAAGTCGGCTACCCTATCATTGTTCGTTCCGCCTACGCCCTAGGTGGTCTCGGCTCCGGTTTCGCAAACAACCCCGAAGAGCTGAAGAACTTGGCTTCTCGCTCTTTGACCCTCTCTCCACAGATTTTGGTTGAGAAGTCTCTCCGTGGGTGGAAGGAGGTCGAGTACGAAGTCGTCCGTGATGCTTCCAACAACTGCATTACTGTTTGCAACATGGAGAACTTTGATCCCCTTGGTATCCACACTGGTGATAGTATCGTCGTTGCTCCCAGTCAGACCCTTTCTGATGAGGAGTACCACATGCTCCGTACCGCTGCTATCAAGATTGTCCGTCACCTTGGTGTTGTTGGTGAATGTAACGTTCAGTATGCTCTTCAGCCCGATGGTCTTGACTACCGTGTCATTGAGGTCAACGCTCGTCTTTCTCGCTCCTCAGCTCTTGCCTCCAAAGCTACCGGATACCCTCTTGCTTATACCGCTGCAAAGATCGGTCTTGGCCACACTCTTCCCGAGCTCCCCAATGCCGTTACCAAGACCACAACTGCCAACTTCGAACCTAGCTTGGATTACATCGTCACCAAGATTCCCCGCTGGGATCTGAGCAAGTTTCAGCATGTCAACCGCGATATCGGCAGTGCCATGAAGTCTGTTGGTGAGGTCATGGCTATCGGTCGTACTTTCGAGGAGTCCTTCCAGAAGGCGATCCGCCAGGTCGACCCACGCTTCGTCGGATTCCAGGGAGACAAGTTCGAGAACTTGGATGAGGTCCTGAGGAACCCGACTGACCGCCGCTGGTTGGCTGTTGGCCAGGCTATGCTGCACGAGAACTACTCTGTTGAAAAGGTCCACGAGCTGACCAAGATTGACAAGTGGTTCCTCTACAAGCTCCAGAACATCGTTGACTGCCAGAACGAGTTGAAGGAGATTGGCAGCCTCTTTGGCGTTAACAAGGAGACTATGCTCAAGTCGAAGAAGCTTGGTTTCTCCGACAAGCAGATTGCTCTCCTGGTCGGTGCTTCTGAGGATGATGTCCGCGCCCGCCGGAAGGGATTCGGCATCAGGCCCTGGGTTAAGAAGATTGATACTCTCGCTGCTGAGTTCCCTGCTGACACCAACTACCTCTACACTACCTACAACGCCACATCTCACGATGTGACCTTCGATGACCACGGTACCATTATCCTTGGAAGCGGTGTCTACCGTATTGGTAGCTCCGTCGAATTCGATTGGTGTGCTGTCAATGCCACTCTTTCCCTGCGCAACATGGGCAAGAAGACCGTTATGATCAACTACAACCCCGAGACCTACTCCACTGATTTCGACACTGCTGATAAGCTCTACTTTGAGGAACTCAGCTACGAGCGAGTCATGGATATTTACGAACTCGAGAGCGCCAGTGGCGTTGTTGTTTCCGTCGGTGGTCAGCTTCCTCAGAACATTGCCCTCCGCCTGCAGGAGACTGGTGGTGCTCATGTTCTTGGCACCAATCCCAAGGACATTGACAACGCGGAAGACCGTCACAAGTTTTCCCAGATTCTGGACAGCATTGGCGTTGATCAGCCTGCCTGGAAGGAGCTTACCTCCGTTGCCGAGGCTGAGCGCTTCGCCGAGACCGTTGGCTACCCCGTTCTCGTCCGCCCCAGTTATGTCCTTTCTGGTGCCGCCATGAGTGTTATCCACAGCCAGGATGAGCTCAAGGAGAAGCTTCTGAGTGCCAGCGCTGTTTCTCCTGACCACCCCGTGGTTATCACCAAGTTCATCGAAGGTGCTCAAGAAATTGACGTCGACGCTGTCGCTTCGAACGGCAAGCTTCTGCTGCACGCCATCAGTGAGCACGTCGAGCCCGCCGGTGTTCACTCTGGTGATGCTACCCTCGTCCTCCCCCCCGCTACTCTGGAGAAGCCTGTCATGAGCCGTGTTAAGGAAATCGCCGAGAAGGTCGCCAAGGCCTGGAACATCACTGGTCCCTTCAACATGCAAATCATCAAGGCCGACCAGGAGGGTGCCGAGCCCCAGCTCAAGGTCATCGAGTGCAACCTCCGTGCTTCCCGTTCATTCCCCTTCGTCAGCAAGGTTCTCGGAACCAACTTCATCGACGTTGCTACCAAGGCCCTTGTTGGCCGTGACGTCCCCGAGCCCGTCGACCTCATGGAAGTCAAGCGTGACTACCTTGCAACCAAGGTCCCTCAGTTCTCTTGGACCCGTCTTGCTGGCGCTGACCCATTCCTTGGCGTCGAGATGGCCAGTACTGGTGAGATTGCTTGCTTCGGTAAGGATGTTGTCGAGGCTTATTGGGCTTCTCTTCAGTCCACTATGAACTTCCGTGTTCCGGAGCCTGGTGAGGGTATCCTGCTAGGTGGAGATATTACCAACCCTGCTCTAGCTCAGATCGTCGACTACCTCCAACCTCTGGGCTTCCAATTCTTCGCTGCCAGCCCTGAAGTCAAGGATCACATCGAGTCCTCCTCCAAGGAGAACGTCCCCGTGCAAGTGATTGAATTCCCCAAGAAGGACAAGCGTGCCCTTCGTGAAGTTTTCCAGAAGTACGACATCCGTGGATGCTTCAACCTGGCCAAGACCCGGGGCAAGACCCTGCTCGACGAGGACTACGTTATGCGGCGAAACGCTGTTGACTTCGGCGTGCCTCTCTTCATGGAGACCAAGGTAAGCTTCTCATCTTATGATCTTAGGTTATTCAAAAATTTACTAATTTATCCCACAGACTGCCACCCTCTTCGCTCAGGCTATGAATCAGAAGCTTCCTCGCGCCGAGGGCATCCCTGCCGAAGTCCGTACCTGGTCTGACTTCGTCGGCGGCAAGCTTCTGTAAAGTATTGAACAAAAAGGGCTAAAAGTTTCTGGATACTATAATCTCCCGGTGTTATATTCTGTTCTGTTCTCTTATCATCACTTTCAGGCAGAAACGCCCTCATGTTTGGCGTAGCGGATGAGACCATCTTGATAGACTTCTTTGCTTTATCTGGCATATGGACTGCCAGAGTCTCGCTTTTCGAAACGACAAGGACATGCGCTATGGCTATAGGCAGGCTTATGTGCACTTGAGCGAGAAAAGACATTGAACTGGATATTATGAATGATTTGATTTTATTGGCAACATTGGCAGTGTATTTATTGTAGTATATCAACTTATATCCAATCTCGACTTTGATTAACAAACTGTTGCACTCCGGCTGTTTCGCAATTCGTTGCAGGAGAAATCTTTGTAGGCGTGGAGGGGAAAACCTCAAAGTTCCCGCTTCTCACATACTAGTAGAACCCTCCGTCAAGGTAACTACAACCATCGCTCTTTCCAACTGGGAGCAAGTATAACCTATGGCTCCTCTATGAGTGAACGTAGATTTCCCTTTTCCCAACGGAAAATCTCAACTATTCAAATTGGTATGTCCCCGGGAAGCACAAAGACCATAAGTTAACATTCCCTCCCAGGAAAAAGATCCATTAACATAAAAATCATCAATAATATCACCGAATCATCATAGTTATGCCTCTCACAGCAACATCCCACCGATTTTTCAATTCCAACACGTCACCTAGAATCGCGCCTCAAATCGGAAGAGGTCTTTTCGCGACCGCAGGCTTTGAAATTGGCGGCGACGTTCTACATATTGAAAGACCTTTCCTCGCTGTCCTGGAAACCGATCGTCTGGACGATACATGCGCTGGATGCTTTGGAGCGAGATCGCTTGAGCAAGGCGAAAGTATTAAGCCACTGCCTTGTTCGGGCTGCCAAGTCACTAAGTATTGCAATAAGGTACATACCAGTGCTCCTATGACCCCAAATCTGTCTAACTTGTACGATATGTAGACATGTCAGGCCAAAGATTGGAACCTCGGCCATCGTCTAGAATGTCCTATCTTCAAGAAGCTGAAGCCCAGGATCCTCCCTATCAATGCTCGAGCTGTCCTGCGGATAATCTTGCGAATGTCAGCGCCACCAAGATTCGCGTTTGACCCTGACGAGCTGAAACTGTTTGACCAGCTCGAATCGCATATGGACGAAATTCGTACGACGAACGCCCCGGTATGGGAACGTATAACACTTTCCTCAATGGCTGTCAAACATTACTCAGGTACTGAAATGGAGCTTGAGGAGATACTCCAAATCAGTGCCAAGGTCAGTACTTGTTTCCTTGGTAAAATAAGGACGAAGCGGTTCTGACCTTGTCAGCTTGATGTAAATTCCTTTAGCCTAACGACTGCCGCTTATGACCGGATCGGTGTGTACCTGCATCCTTACGCAGCCATCATGAACCACGACTGCAACTACAATGCAATCGTAGGTTTTGACGGACCGGAAATGTACGTTAAAGCCATTCGACCGATCAAAAAGGACGACCAGATATTCATTTCTTATGTCGATGCTACGAACCGCTTTTCCGTCAGAAACAAGGAGCTACTCCAAAGATTCTACT
This sequence comes from Aspergillus baeticus, assembly GCA_027569055.1. Taxonomy (NCBI): domain Eukaryota; kingdom Fungi; phylum Ascomycota; class Eurotiomycetes; order Eurotiales; family Aspergillaceae; genus Aspergillus; species Aspergillus baeticus. The sequence continues at coordinate 482,755 of JAPDEI010000006.1, forward strand.
TCACCTGTCGCTGCAACAAATGCTTATATGAGGAGGGAGAGCCTTTGAAGTTGCCTGGTGCTGTGGTAGATGCATACGCTCTCCTGGAGTCCGACTCAGCGTCCTACGAAGGTGACCAGCTTATGGGCACGATAACCAACCTAACTGATCTATCATGGTCTATCTCGGAGCAACCACTCGTCGCCATAGTGGACGAGTACATTGCAACTTTGCTCAGCGAAAATGAGATTGCAAGTGCTCTATCAGCCGCCGCACTGCGGTACTTACACATTGACCCCGACTTATATCCCGAGGGGCACTCCCTCCGCGTTGTGCATGCGTGGGCGCTGGCTAATATTGCCCTACACGCATCAGAATCGAGCCCTCGGACAGTGCTCAAAGTGTATGGGGGGATCATAGACGGTTCCGTGTATCAGGGAGGCGAGGTCTCAGTGAATACCAAATTCATTGCTTACTCAGTATTGAATACGCTTGTTCTTGGAGGCAACGAGAGTTGTGTGGTTCCTGGACTCAAAGAAATCATGAGGAGAGCATATGCACAGCTAGATGAAGAGCTCCGAGCGCAAGGCACGCATCTCCGGGAGATGGAGGACAGGGTTAGCGGGGACTGGGCCAAGCTTGATAGGGCGGCATTGTCTATAGTTGGTAAACATGTTAAGCAACGATAGCTTGCTTGAGTCGACGGTGGCCACCTGATGATATATCACTAGTCACCTCCAGTACGAATAGTTTAGTTAGAACCTGGTGTGCAATGCGTGAAGAATATAAATTTCGTTAAATTATACCCTCTCTATACTAGAAAGAGAGACAAGACTGCTACACCTGCTCCAGTTTTAGAGAACAGGAGTATAGTCCGTTAGGTAGCGGACTCGTGAATTTTCATGCCGACAAGACCATTGTATTGAGATGCAAAAGCTGACCCGCACTTGACATACAAGCAGATGAACCCAATTCAAACGCAAATGGTATCCATCCGATCCTCTCGTATTTGTATTTTTGTTCTCCCGTACGCCCAAATCCTCCACGCAACATCCCATAAAAGCATCTCTTCTTTATTTGAGGGGAATGAAACGAGAAGAGTGGGTGGCACCGATACCAGGACGACCGTGCTTGACGGGCTTGCTGTAGACTTGTTAGAATACCCTCGGCTTCATTGCTTACTGATCACTTCAAGTGGGACGTACTAAGAGATAGAGAATTCACCCAGGTAGTGGCCAACCATCTCGGGCTTGACCTCAATCTGGTTAAACTCCTTTCCGGAGTAGATACCGATGACGGAGCCGATCATCTCAGGGACGACAATCATGTCACGGAGGTGGGTCTTGACGAGGTCGGGCTTCTCGTTGGGCTTGGCCTCTTGCTTGGCCTTGCGGAGTTTCTTGATGAGACCCATGGGCTTGCGCTTCAGACCGCGGTTGAACCTGCGGCGGGCACGGGCGTGCACAACATCACGGAGCTGTTCGGAGGAGAGGTCGAGGAGCTGGTCGAGGTCGATGCCGCGGTAGGTAAACTTGCGGAACTGTCTTCTCTTCTTGATCTCTGTAGGCGAGAAAAGTCTGTCAGTTGGGTTGTTTATGCGACATTATCTCGAGTGTGGTGTGGTTGGGATTGATTTAGTGGTGTATGCGCCTGCCGATATTTGTGTCGAATTCTTCATCCATTCGTTCCACCATCCTTTTGCCTCACCCATCTCTTTTCATCCATATCATGTTTCCAATATCACAACAATTCTAACCGGGGCAATAGGATTCTTCACGGCGCATTTGACGATGATCTGAAAGGTAGGGAAGGGAAGGGTTTGTTGAGGTTTTTCACATACCGGCAGCCTCCTCGGCGTTCTAGAAAAACATCATTAGCACATTGTTCCCATGTCCTATTTTCTCGAGGATGGAAAGCACTCACGTATTCGACGTCAGACATTTTGGCGGGGTTGTTCCTCTCGGGTCGCTTCTCGAATGGATCTCGAAAAGCGAAGGGAAGATGGTTGTCGGATGGCGTGTCGCTTGATGAACGTTCGGCGGTCTCTCGCTATCTGCCGCTCCTGCGTGAGGTGGGCGGCAGGGCTCGTCTAAGCGACAGGGTCAAACCCTATCACGCTAACCATTTATGGTAGGTGACCTTGAAATTGGCTTTGAATTCTATGGAGTAGAACTGGGCCTATCAGGTATTCTCAGTCGAATTTACGTTTATACTCCGTACCACTGCATGGATTCGTGCTGATTAGGAGTGGGGTTTCTGACAGACTTTCATACAGGTTCTATACAGAAAATCTACAGTTCAATGCGCACTTTACAAGTCTCGGAGACAATTCGAGGAGGTCAGATGATCTGTATTGGCTAGATGCTCTTTCAAGCTCGCGTATGGATCATTCGTAACAGCATTAGACAAGCCTCAGATGCAGGCTTGCTATTTCAATTGGTAATTTTCCTCCCAATGCCGAAATCAACAGCCGGATTCCTGGCCCCCACGATCGGTTGATTTTACTTTCAGTCCGGATAGGTTGAAGGTGCTTAGTCGAAGAGACCGAAGCCCATGTCCTCATCGGACTCCTCCTTCTCCTCCTCCTTCTCCTCAGCGGGGGCCTCAGCGGCAGCAGCGCCACCAGCAGCAGCAGGGGCGGCAGCACCACCAGCACCGCCGGAGGGAACAGAGGCGAGCTTAGCGGAACCCTCAGCAATCAGCTGTAGGGTGAAGGTTCGTTAGTCTAACGTTAATCGAATTTGAATCCTCGGTGTCAAGACGAACCTCCTGGATGTTCTTGCCCTCAAGCTCGGAGAGGAGCTTCTCAAGGCGCTCCTCCTCAGCGTCGATACCGACGGAGGAAAGGACCTCCTTGATGTCGGAGCCGGAGGGAGTCTCGTTGCCAGCAAGGGCGAGGAGGAGGTAGGCGGCGAGGTACTTCATTTTGAACTGTACATTGGAGAACGTCGGTCAGCACACCGCAATCTCAATATCAATGGTGTTGTTGTGGGAGACGCATACTGAGTTTGATGTGTTAATTGAACAAGAGAATCAATCGATTTAACCGCAAGTTGGGCGGAGACTGAGACGTCGAGTTCGGGGTGAAATGCGATGTCGTGGATAGAAAAGAAAGAAGCGAGAAAAGTTATCTCCAAATTCGCGAAAGTGCGTTGCGGCTGGTGACTAAGCGAGGCTTGAGGGGCTTTGCAAACGGGGCTCGTGCTTCGGAACCACGTGACCGGAAGTTCTAGAAGACAGCATGCATGTCACAGTCTCGTCCTGCTCCCTTTCGCCTACCTAGGCGAGACAGCCTCATTTGAATGTCTTGCAGTTATTATCTTACGACTGATAACTAGGCATCCAAATCACCCTCCGGAAGCCTCGCATTTCTGCCACGGCTGAGGCGTGAAATCTCTTATCGTCCATTGGGCTACTGGTTTCCCGGTGGTGCCCACTGACGGAGTCATGAAGTTGCCCGTTTGTACAAACCACCGACGGTGAACCTGTTTGCATCATACAAATCACGATCTTTCGGTCGACTTGATCAAGAAGCATCCACAACATGAGTGTAAGTACCATCTCTCCATCTTTTACGAGTTGCCACTCATTACGTCGCAGTTTCTCGATTCTGTCCTCTCGTCCATCGAGACGGGCAAGCCGTCACCGATACCAACCTCCTCGCCCGCTCCCTCTCCCACCATCTCTTCATCGACTACCAAGCCAGAGGCTCGGAAAACAATGAGCTCAACGGCCCGTCCTGTGACTCCCGTCACCGCTGAACGAAGGAATGGAGTCCCAGCAGGAACAAAACGGAAAGCAGAGGATCCCCTGACGAGGGTTCAGAAACCTGAGCACCAAGTCCCTACCAGACCAGCACCGGTAAAGCGGGTCAACAGTAATACACCAGCAGCCAGCAGCGCACGCCCGATTGCACCTTTGAAATCTATAAAGCCTCCAACGAGCAGCGCCGCGTCTGCTCCTCAGAAGACGACGCCAGTATCGTCGAAACCGCCACTAAAAGGTTCATTTGCGGACATCATGGCGAAGGCGAAGGCTTTGCAGCAGACCGCCCCTACCCAGGTGGGAATGTTTAAACACCAATCAGTTCCTAAGGAGAAGCTGAGCAAGCTGGAACGCAAGAAACGAATGCAGGAGGCACAGGTGAAGGAGAAAGATACGAAGCAGGCGAGGAAACCAGGCGCTACCGCCGGCGCGTCTGCTAGCAGCAAGATAGGAAACACGAAGCTTGCTCCCAGACGTGAACGTGAGGAGCCGACGTACAAGGGCACGGCAAGACCCCCGCCGCCCCAACCGGAATACCGTGGAACAGCCGGCCTACCGAGCCGAAATGGCGACCGACGGGGGCCGCACAGAGCCAACAAGCGATCAAGAATGGATGAATATCTTGGAACAGATGAAGAAGACGAGGGTTGTGACTACGCAAATGACTACGACGACTATTACTCAGAGTCCTCGGATATGGAAGCAGGTCTCGACGATGTGGAAGAAGAGGAAGCTGCAGCACTGGCAGCAGCTCGACGTGAAGATATTGAAGACATGCGCGCAGAGGCTGAGGCCAAACATGAGAAGCTAGAACGCCGCAAGAAACTCACAATGTTAGCCTCCAAAAGGCAATAATGTGCAACTCACCATTTTTGTCTGAATTACGTTACATCTTATCGACATTGGTTCGTCGGCCCTTTATTCCGATAGGAGCATCAGCGTGGAATACCCGTGGGTGCATTGCAGAAGTGGGTTTGTTGACTTATTGTGAGGATCCTCTTGATTCTTCTCTGAAACTTGGTTATCTCAATATTCTTCTTCAATTTGTTCAAAGCATCAGTGAGCGTCAAGGTGCCATAGATAGGGGCAGTCAATTTATTGCTTGCTATTATTTTATATTTCCTCGTTGCATTGTGGTCATTGTGGTTTCTTGCAGGCGCCCTTTTTTTTATGTTGTAGGTAGATCCTACATGTAGATATTTTCAACAACGATATTCGCAGATAACCCAATGCAGTTTGTATAATCCGTATGTACTACGAACGTTATCTAATCCTGTTGCGATTGCATCAGCCCCACCACGCGGTGACATCACCGGCTCATCAGCTTCAATCGGTCTTCAGTCTATCTACAGTAATTCCACTTCAACCTCGCATTGTCATATTCTCATCTGCAAAATACAATTTACCATATACGTCGGGCTCAGCAAATATGGATAAAGTTCAACATATCTCGGTACCCTCAAAGGTGCTTTTCCAGAAGGCCCGCAAGATCGTCCCTCCAATGTTGGAGAAATTCCACAAAGGTAAACAATCACCCGCCGGCTATGGTATCTGGAAATTCCGCTCATAATGACTCTTATAGGGCAGCAGGGACGTATCGCTGTTATTGGAGGCTCTCTGGAGTATGCCTCGTTGTTCCCCTATTGCAGACGAACAGATCGAACTGAGACCCGACAAGCTACACAGGTGCACCATACTTCTCTGCCATGGCGTCAGCTAGACTAGGTGAGCTTATCTGCACCTCCATTGTATTATTCTGCTAACAACGCTCTAGGATGCGACTTGGTACAGCCTCACTGTCAGATTTTTATACTAATACTAATGCTATACTATAGAGCCATGTCATTTGCGAGAGCTCTGCTGCTACGGTACGTGCTGTAATTGGCGAAATCTACTTGACACCTTAAACTGATATATCAATAGGTTATCAAATCGTACTCTCCTAACCTTATGGTACACCCAATACTTCCAAGCAGCAACTCAGTCAAAGATCCGAACTCAATCAATGCTCTGGAACTCGCAAGCCCCATCATATCAATGCTCTCGCGCCTTCATGCGCTTGTGATTGGACCAGGCTTAGGTCGAGATGGCGTTACACTCAAGGTGGTCTTGGAAGTCATGAAGGAGGCACGGTCGCGCTCTATCCCTTTTGTCCTCGATGCCGACGGGTTATTGTTGGTTACGGAGAATCCGGACCTCGTGAAGGGGTACAGGGAGTGTATCCTAACACCCAATGTAAACGAGTTCAGCCGCCTCGCAAAGGCGCTGGGGATCGATGTACCAAGTCTAGCACAGATTTCCTCAAATGACGGCGAGGATAAGACAAGCCAAGAGGCAGAAGCATGCGAGAAGCTGTCGAACGCCCTCGGGGGTGTCACGATCATCCAGAAGGGACCACACGATGTCATCTCGAATGGCGTTACGAGTATTGTCTCGGATATTCAGGGTGGAATGAAGCGCAGTGGCGGTCAGGGCGACACTCTGACTGGATCGTTAGGGACTTTAATGGGCTGGCGAGCGGCCTACCACAATAAGCTCTGGGACTCGGGCGAGCAGGAAACCTCGAAGGAGGCGCAGTCCAAGGAGGAAGTTCGGTCAGAGTTAGAGTCGGACAAGCGAATGTCCCCAACCACAACGCTCCTCCTTGTCGCGTGGGCGGGCAGCGCAATTACAAGGGAATGCTCCCGTCGGGCATACAAGGCAAAGGGGAGGAGCATGCAAGCTAGCGATCTGACAGATGAAGTCCATGGGAGTTTTCTGGAGCTCATTGGCGAGCCTGAAGAGTCAAAGGTGCATCTTTAGGGCATAGCGGCAGCCGACTTACTTGATGAAAGAAATACCTGTCCTATAATCTGACAAATATTAATCCACGCTTCGGTAGACCCTGTTTCTGGGCCCTTTTGATCACTTGCCAGGCTTTCTGTGTTTTGCAGATCAGGTCCTGGCAATGAGCTTCAACTTCTCTGAGCCATCTATCTACTTCCTCAAACTTTGGTTTTACTAGTACCTAGCTCCCAACACTCTTGCCCCAGACTGTTCTATTACGTCAATCTCTTTTTGATGCACCAATGTATCGTTCTCAGTGTTCCACACCTGTCATGTCCTATGCCGGGGAATCCTTGACCGAGGGACCCTCGTTTCCCGTGCCACGCCATTTGCCAGGTTCCAAACCTTCCCCTCACCCACGCTTCTAGATCCCCAATTCTTAGTGCCTACTCTACATCAACCCTCATAGGGCTTAAAATGTCTCACTCCTCTGGTTTGCATTCATTATCCATGTTCCAAATAAAAAAAAAAGAGAGAAAAGAAGAAAAAAAAGAAAAAAGCATTGGTAGTAAAGTACACTACATGTTGGATATCGGTCCACCCCTGCTGAGAGCTAGTCACCCGAGAAGCGGGGAAGCATCATCGCCTCGACGTATTGAATGAGATACTTGAAGTTGGGGGTTCCAGGTTTAGAAGTCAAGGACTGCCAGACCACCGTACAACACATCTCGGCTGTTTCGACCTTCCATGGTTGTGGCCCTCGTATTCGAGAGAATTCTGCTCAGCTCCGGCATATAGTGGCTTTACACTCAGCCGCGTTACATACCGGGCTCTCTCAGGATGCAGTCAGCACACTGGAAGAAGCATGTCTCGGACGCTGCAACCTTCTTTGTTGTTGTCCTTGCATCTGGTGACACGGGGACCCGATCTGATGGGTCGAAAGCATAGTTGAGTTTGCTGATGTCTTAGGCAGGGCTGGGACTGCTTAAGGCTCTTGGGCTTGGGGATATACATGGCAAGCCTATCATGTTCACTCCGCTCAAGAAGACGACGGGAGCATTAGTCTCAGTGTCTCTTCCAGAATTAGCTCAGCTCGAGATATATAAAGCGGGTATACCACCCCCTCAATCAATGCCCTCGTCTCATTCCATCACCATCAGTCAATTAAGCAATCCTCCTATCCTCCTAACTAACAAATACTCTCAATCCAAACCTCAAATCTACGAAAATGAAGCTCACTCTTGTTGCAACCCTCCTCCTCACCACCCTCACCCTCGCAAAACCCACACCCCCGGCGCCCAAATGCGGAACCTGCAACCCCATCTCTGGGGTGAACGGGTGCGACATTACGACCTCGTGCATCAACACCGGCACCCGGTTCCACTGCGCCTGCCGTGCAGGTTACAAGGCGTCAAAGAGAAATAATGACATCACGAAGCAGTTCCGCCTCAACATGCCGAATTACGAGTTCCTTGTCTTCACTCCCGAGTATACCGAGTGCAATACGCTTTGCGATAACCCGTATGGGGCTTCTGCACAGCTTTGTAAGGAGGTGCCTGTTTATGACAAGTGCAGTGTTTAGGTGAAAGAGACAAGTTTATGAAGGAATGTGGTCAATTAAGGTGTGGTTGGGTGTTGTTCCTATATATATATAGGTATATGGTGATGAATGTGGGCGGCGTGCTTCGCTTAGTATATATTAGTCTAATTTTACTGGGTGGTCCCTGAAGATATATATATACTACTACTATCCCTAATTAACTATGGCTTGGTTAACGTTACAATTGGACGGATGCTTTGATGCCTGGAATCTGAACCACTAACATACTTTTGCTAGAGCTACAGTAACACAAAATTGAAATGAGTTTGTTGACTTATATCCATCATTCCCAATAGGATATTTATTAAAGAACTACGCCATTTGATGGGCCGAAAACCACGATTATATCAGATCCCATTCTATGAATCTATAGATACCTGGCTTCGACAGGCTTCACGCGCCTCCCCCCTCAACAGTCGATCATCAATCACATGTGAAAAACAGATATACCCAAAGCCCAATGAACAAACAAGATATTACCTACTATACACCGTAAACACCAGTTCCCAGTCGACCTGCCTCATGCACTACGTACCCTCAAACCAACAGAGATGACCAAGCTAGCAACGACAGAAAACGAGCTTGAGAAAATAGAATTTTGTTCACGGCATTGGACATTGAAAGGCTGACTCGCGGGCTTATGCCGGTCACATATCCATATCGTCTGTGTTGTTAACGAAGATAAGGCGTGTTCCGTTGGCGATGACTTGCCAGACCTGTGGGAAGGATGTCAGCGGACTGTGTATAATAGTACTGCTAGAGTAAGGCTTACCTGAGAGTTTTCGTACTCGTTGATTGTCATTGTGAGTTGATCCTCTGTGAAGCCCTTGGCCAAGACTCGCTCGCGAATTCTCCTCATGCTGAGCTCACCATCTTCTCCATCGCCGACGGCAGCAGCACCGCTGTCGAGCATGCCGCGGATGAGCTTGTAGATCTGGGATGTAGGGGTCTGGTCCAGGTGAGACTGGCCGTCGTTAGATAGTGAGGCTCTGCTGACTTCAATGAGACGCAGTGCCTCGTCGACGTCTTCCGTGACAACCTCCTCGCTAAACCGCAGACGCGCGAGGGCTTGTGAAAGACGGACAACACCAAGCAAGGTACGTGGGGTGACATGGGAGAACTGCTTTTTGTTGGCCTCGTCGTGCTTCTGGCGCTTCCTCATCTGTACATAGGCGCCAACCATGTAATCCGACACCCTTGATGGAACAACGGGTCGGTAGGATCGTGCCTTGGCGATGTATTGACGGACTTCGTGAGGGGTGAACATGATACCCGCATCTTCACTCTCAGGGTGCTTGTTGTGCATATGGACGTAGGCAACGTGGCTGGCCAGCTCCTCATCAGTTTCTCGTGAAGGAGTATCGAGAATGAGGAACATGACATCGAAACGGGAGAGCAGAGCAGCCGGCAAGTTGATATTCTCGACAGGAGAGATTCGTGGGTTGTACCGGCCATACAGGGGATTGGCTGCGGCAAGAATTGAGGTGCGGGCATTGAGGGTTGTGGTGATTCCGGCCTTTGAAATGGAGATGGTCTGTTGTTCCATCACTTCGTGGATTGCAGTTCGGTCCCCATCGTCCATCTTGTCGAATTCATCGATACAGCAGATACCATTGTCTGCAAGCACAAGGGCTCCTCCCTCAAGCACCATTTCGTCTGTAACAGGATCCCGCATGACTGCTGCGGTAAGACCGACACCACTGCTACCACGACCAGTTGTGTATACACCCCGCGGCGCGACCTTGGTAATATACTTGAGCAACTGAGATTTGGCAACACCAGGGTCACCCATCAGGCAGATATTGATATCACCACGAATGTGCATTCCATCACCCATCTCTTTTGTGACTCCACCTATCAGCAGCAGAAGCAGCGCCTTTTTCACATCCAAATGGCCGTAGATCTCAGGGGCGATAGATCGCGCAAGGTATTCGTACATATTGCCCGATCTTTGGTACTGCTCGATCTTTCGCAGAGTCCGGCTGTCCATGGCAATGTCGTTGTAGGACTTCTTGTGCTGGGTGATATATTGGGCTTCAAGGTAGGTGTCTGTGAGTAAACCAGCCCGGATCGCCCTGAATCCGGTATACGGTGTGGGGAGGAAGATTCCGGCAATATCCACCACATCACCGGGATTGAGTTGGCGAGTAAGGTTCCCAGAACAGTGAACCGTCATTTGTCGGGGAATGTGGCCGACAGGCACCTGGTCTGCCATTTCTTGGATCTTGACCTCTTGGAAGGGAATGAATTTAGACGCTCGTGTGGATAGAAAGAGCTGACCCTTAGTGTTGTTGCCTTTGCATTCATCCGACGGACACTCGGTCATTGGAAGGAACTGCTTAGTTGTAACGGGCTGGAAGACTTCGTTTCCGCAACGGTCGCAAGTGTAAGCGTTGATTTGGACGGCTGGTTTCACGTCCGACACTCGCGTTGTGATACCACGGACTGTGATCAGGCTACCGAGGTGTTCTGAGCGCACATTTCTGACAGCCAGTGCTTTGGATGCATGCTCGCTGCTGGACCCCGAAGGAGTCAATGGCTTGAAATTGAGCACGTATCGACGAGTGAGCTCAGCGGGAAACATTGACGGGGAAATTGCGGCGTCAATGTCAGCTTCGGCGGCTAGTGCCATGGCTTCATTACGCTTCTCACGTTGGGACATGATCACATCAAGAACATCATCTTTGAATCTGTTTGCGACTTAGTAATAGCCAAGTTCGGTTGCGGATGTTCCTACTTACGTGATTTCTTTAGTCTCCTTAGGCAGTATCGCATCGACTGCTTGAGAAACAACCTCGATATAACGCTTAGTGTTCCTTTGGACCGATTCGGCAAGCTTCAAATCAACCTCGTCCGGCAGAGTTCGTTCGTACTATATCACGCGGAGTGGTTAACCAATGCTTCAGCCACCTGCGTTCCAGGTGCAGCGCTTACAGCAACCAAATCATCAAGCTCAATAAGAACGTCGGCCCGTTCCCGGTCTGCTACGTCCTGCAGCATCTGAATATACTTCAGTTTTTGCTCCCTGTTCCGGCGACGGGTGCCCCTGCTTCGCGCACCACCCTCGTTCACATCATCCATGAAGTCGTATTCATCGCTGGTGCCATCTTCGTCAATGTGGAGGTCTTCAATCGCTTCCGTTGCAGCTGATGCGGAGGCGGACTCGGAGCTCTTGAAGTGCTTCAAGAAATCCTTGAAAGCATCAAGTTGCCCCGCGTAATCGACGGGGGCAGGGTATTGATTCAGAGCCATGATGATGCGACCACAAAAAGACCAGCTGGTTCAATTGGTAGTGCGGAAGCTCAACAAAAGTAGGAGGGAGGGCCTTGGTGTTGCGGAAGTTGAGATGGGGACAGAAACTGGCACCAGGCAGTTTTCAGCAGCACGGGAGGTTTCCCAGCCTCAGGCGCAAAACACGTCGCGTCGCGAAAAGACGCGTTCTCATTCCAGAGTAACTGCCTTGGTGCCTGAATGCATGGCGGCAAGCGCACGTGGAACGGAACGGAACAACTCTCGGTCCGGCGGCCTTGAGACACAGGAAACTCGGCTCGGCGAGCACTTGATTTGCGGAGACGATCAAGTCCGGGGTTAGTGCCGGTGCTCGCTCGCCCATCTGCTCTTCCTTTTCGTGCTCCCAGCCCAAGTCTTAACCATCCCAGCATTCTCCGAACCCCTACTCCTGTGCTTTTTTTTTTATCAGCGAGCTATTGCTAGTGTGGGCCTGAAAATGGCGCCCAGAAAGCCGTCCACAACGGCGGAAGTCGCCTTGGTCCCTCTGAAGAACTGCCTAGTGAACTTGCCGCCTTCGCTGGTTTCTCTGCTGGTCAATGCAAACACGGTAAGTTATTCAACGATTTTTCTTCAATTGTAGTTAGGCAAATCGTATGAAAGAACCACTGACAGCACAATAGACTGCACAGAATGTGATCGTCGAGTTGCAATACCGCCCGACCGTCGGACGAGCTGGCAATGCTAGCACTACCCCGCGATCTTGCTATTTGGGATGGACAGGAATGCCGAGCAAGAAGAGACTTGCTCCCGTCGTTGGAAGGGATGGGATCAATAATTCGCCCTCTACTAGAGAGCAGGACGCCTCCACAGTCGAGCTGGATACCACATTTGGAAGGGTCCTCGGTTTGAGCGAGGGACAGAGAGTAAGCAACATGACTACAACGAGCTTCCTTGAGTCCTAATAAAGATATAGGTCGGTATTTTCATCCACATTGATCCTCCAGTGGCTCATACCATTAACATTGAGCCGTTAACGCCTGAGGACTGGGAGAGTATGTTTCCATCCCCTGCGCGACTGGCGTGTTCGGCTGTTAACGCTATCTCCAGTCATTGAACTTCATGCAACATTCCTCGAGCTCAATCTCCTGTCGCAAATCCGCGCACTACCCAACCCTACCTACACATCATCCCAAGGCGACCATATGCATCCGCTAGCACTACACCTCTCTCCAACATCAACTGCAAATATCGTTATCACCTCATTAACTCCTGCTCCACCAAATACCTCCCCATTTGCTAAGATCGCGCCGGACGCTGAAGTTATTGTCGCCCCAAAGACTCGCCCCAAGGCGAATACGCGAGTGTCTCGCGGAGAAAGCCGGAGCGTCACTGGCAGTAGTAAACGAAGTGCCGGGGGGAGAAGCAGTGGTGGAAGTACAGCGCGTGGTAAGAGCAGCAAATCTGAAACCAGCCGAGGCGCGTTATATTTCAGAGGAATTGATCGCCAGTGGTCGGATCAATACTTCGATGCAGAGGCGGAAGAGGACAACAACGAAGGCTTCCGTGTCTGGATAGACCCCGACGTGCTCGGGACGAACGAGCTCCGGGGCGCCAGTTGGGTCTGCGTCACACTTGTGCAGCCTTCAGGCCTGAAGCCGCCACCCGATCCTCAACAGCAAATCAGTCAAGCAGAGCAGAAATCTAGTGATGCTGGTACGCCCACGACGAAACTCGTCGCCAAGATAATTCCTTGGATTGATGCGCCAGACATTCAGCATGTTGCTTTGTCTTCTGTTCTCTGCTCAGCGATAGGGGCAGAAAGTATGGTGGGTGGCATTGTCCGCGTCGAAGCGGCGCCCCCCCCACTGCAGCGGTCCGCGACCAAATCACTTAAGGTTTATCCCTTCTTGATAGATGCGACAAAGCGCAAGGACGGACTGAAATTTGGTGCCGACACAATCGCAGCCAAGGATGCATTGGTGGAGCGTATCAAAGTGCTCTATGGCACTCCTGGTTCTGGTAAAGGATTGCTCACAGGGCCATTGACAGACGGCATGGTGCTTCCTAAATCTGATAACCAAGAAACGGTGTCCTCATTCGATGGGGCTATCATCCGGTTTGATCCTCCTTTGAAGAGCAGCTCCGACGCCTCCAAAACAGTATTCAGTTGGCTATTAGGATCCGATATGAAGCTCCCTCTTGAGATCCAAGCTGAGATACCGAAACCAGCGGAACAGGGCGCATTAAACCTAGCGATAGAGGACCTGATACCCTCTACAGTTCCTCCAATGGTTGGAATCGACCAAGTCATATCACAGTCCTTGGACAACCTCAACAAATCGTGCTCTGTCTTGGTCACTGGTGGTCTTGGATCCGGGAAAACTGCTTTGGGCCAACTCCTTGCTCATCGCCTGCGAAAAGAATACCTCTTCAATGTGAAGCACTTTTCTTGTCGAAAGTTAGTGACCGATGAGACACGGATCTCTAACATCAAAGAAACGCTCAACCGCCTTTTCATGTCTGCAGCCTGGTGTGCTCGCCTTGGTGGACAATCAGCTGTGATTCTCGACGATCTTGACAAGCTGTGCCCAGTCGAAACAGAACTTCAGGTGGGGGGTGACAACGGGCGCAGCCGGCAGAACAGCGAAGTGATTTGCTCCATGGTCCGCGAGTATTGCTCAATGAACTCTGGCGTTGTGCTTCTAGCGACGGCTCAGTCTAAGGACTCATTAAACAACGTCATTGTGGGCGGCCATGTGGTCCGAGAGGTCATCCATCTAAGGGCTCCCGATAAAGAAGGGCGCCGTAAAGTTCTCGAGTATCTCACTAGCCAAGATCGCGCAGCCTCGAGCGCCACGGCCGAAGCTGGCCCGGCAAAGATTACAAACGGCCACGTGCGGACAGTGAGCTCGTCGACCAACGATTCCTGGCTGGACCCTTCAAATCCGGGTAGTCGTCCGAGCTCATCAGGCGGTGATGGATTTGTCCTTGGGCGTGACGTCGACTTTCTCGACTTGGCTGGGAAGACTGATGGGTTTATGCCTGGGGATCTAGTCCTGCTGGTCGCTCGTGCACGCAACGAGGCGCTCATCCGGTCTGTTACCGAATCGTCGGATGAGACGAAAGCAGTCAACCTCGGATCAACAGATTTTGACAATGCTATCAAGGGGTTCACTCCGGCATCTCTGCGTAACGTGACGCTAACTTCATCCACTACAACTTTCTCGGCCATTGGTGGGCTCCAGGAGACGCGGAAGATGCTTTTAGAGACACTACAATACCCGACAAAGTATGCCCCTATCTTCGCCCAATGCCCGCTGCGACTGCGATCTGGTCTGTTATTGTACGGATTCCCAGGTTGCGGTAAAACGTTACTCGCCAGTGCCGTGGCTGGAGAGTGTGGCCTCAACTTTATCAGTGTCAAGGGTCCAGAAATTCTGAACAAGTACATTGGCGCAAGTGAGAAGAGTGTCCGTGATCTATTCGAACGAGCGCAAGCAGCCCGGCCGTGCATTCTCTTCTTTGATGAATTCGACAGTATCGCACCGAAGCGTGGACATGACTCGACTGGTGTCACAGATCGAGTTGTCAACCAGCTTCTCACCCAAATGGATGGCGCTGAGGGCCTTTCTGGTGTGTATGTTCTAGCAGCCACATCTCGGCCGGATCTCATTGATCCCGCATTGCTACGCCCTGGGCGTCTAGATAAGTCGCTTCTCTGCGATATGCCCAACCACGCTGACCGGGCCGATATTATTAAAGCGGTCAGTGGGAAGCTCTTAATGAGTGAAGAAGTAGTTGCACGGTTGGACGAAGTGGCAGCACGTACAGAGGGCTTCTCTGGTGCGGATCTACAGGCGGTGGTCTACAACGCGCACCTGGAGGCGGTCCATGACGCATTAGGAGATCGTACTGGAGGCGATAAACCGCAAGCGAAGGCCGGCAAGTCCACCACCACTAGCACAAGCAGCCGGTCGTTCATCCAATTTCTCTACTCGGACCTGGAGCAGCGTGCTGGCACAGTGGCGATGCCGGCGCCCGCGGTGGTGGCGTCTAAGCTGGATGCTTTAAAGAACGCTCGGCGCCGTCAGCGACAGCTAGAACAGGGCAGTTTCGGTGCGCCTTCTACCAGCGCTACGATCAATTCACACGAGACAGCAGCAGATGAGGGGCGGGAGGAGATTATGGTGCGGTGGGAGCATATGGAGCGATCTTTGACCACGACGCGCAGCTCGCTCAGTGAAGCCGAGCGAAGACGACTTAACGCTATCTATCGAGAGTTTGTTGAAGGTCGAGACGGTGAGATGCCAAATGGTGAGGGAGGAAGGGAGATCGGGGGTCGGACCAGTTTGATGTAGATTAGAGATACTAGATGGCCGCGTGTATATTATTTCGCGATTCCCTTGCACGATGGGCCTGTTGACTCCATTCCGTAGTGGCCACTAGTAAGAGACGAATACTTCCAAGGTTGGTTTGGCTAGACCCACTACCACCAATGGTCCAGTCAGTTACACTGCAGTTGTTGGTTAACGGGGATTGGAATGTCGAGCGGGGGATTTCCCAAGTGCCAGCATATATCTATGTGACTTTTCTTCGCTGGGATTCTGCAAAGAGAGTTGCTGAAGAAATATATTTCGCCAAAATAAATGGACGGTTTGCCGATGACTTCGGAAGAGTGAGGGAGAGCAGGACCGGCGTGGAGCCCGATGCGGCCGCAAATGATGACAAACCGGGTGAGCGTTCGGCACCTTGCGCAAGGAGTAATCTGGGGTCAAGTCAGGTGAGGAGATGCCGAGGGCCGACAAGAGTGTCCATGACAGAAGACGAACAGATACCCGAGTTATAAATTGTGTCTTTCTCTTGTCACGCTGCTCTTCCTGTTATCAGCCTTTCGCCTGCTTTGTTTTACTCTCTCATTCTTTTCTTCTACCCCCTCACTATCCTTGTACGCCTCCGCTCCCCCGCATTCTCCATCCCGTTCTCTATTGCGCCTCCGCGCCTTCTCTCTCCACTCTTTCGCCATGCCGGTTTCCTCACATTACCCTTCGGTCGACGTCCCTGACATTGACCTTTGGACCTTCCTCCTCGAGCGCAAGGATAAGCCCTTTCCTGATAACAAAGGTACGCTCCCCGCCTTCCCTCGCCACAACGATGTGTGCTAACTCCGTTCCAGTCATCTACACCGATGCGGATACCAAGCGCTCATACACGTTCCAAGATGTCAAGCAGGCCGCTATCACATTTGGGCAAGGGCTGAAGTCTGTCTTTGACTGGCGCAAAGGCGATGTCCTAGCTCTCTACACTCCCAATAGCATCGACACTCCAGCCGTCATGTACGGTACACTCTGGGCAGGAGGCGTTGTATCGCCGTCTAACCCAGCCTACACTGTAGAGGAACTTGCGTTCCAACTTCGGGACTCAGGCGCAAAGGCCATCGTCACACAATTGCCTGTCTTAGATGTCGCGCGAGCTGCTGCGAAAAAAGTGGGCATCCCCGATGATCACATTATCTTGATCGGGGATCAGCGCGACCCCGAAGCTAGGGTCAAGCACTTTACCTCCATCCGTAACATATCCGGAGCAACCCGCTTTCGCCGTTCCAAAATCAACCCGGAGAAGGATCTCTCGTTCCTTGTCTACTCTTCCGGAACCACTGGTATCCCCAAGGGCGTTATGCTGAGCCACCGCAACATCGTCGCCAACAGCATTCAGTTGGCTGCGGGCGAAGATGGTGAACTCAAGTGGAACGGCGGCCCCGATGGTAAGGGCGACCGCCTACTCGCATTCCTCCCGTTTTTCCATATCTACGGTACGCTGCTCTATAGACAATTCCTAGTTCATGTACTAATAAACTGGCAGGGTTGACATGTCTTGTCCATCAAACACTCTATCAAGGATACGAGCTCGTCGTCATGGCCAAGTTCGACCTTGAAAAGTGGTGCCAACATGTTCAGAACTATCGCATCACATTTAGCTATGTGGTGCCTCCGGTCGTCCTTCTGCTCGGAAAACACCCCATTGTTGAAAAGTACGACTTGTCAAGCATACGGATGATGAACTCAGGCGCTGCACCGCTCACGCAAGAGCTTGTGGAAGCTGTCTACAATCGCCTCCGCATCGGCATCAAGCAGGGATACGGGCTCAGTGAGACCAGTCCCACGACACATACTCAACCTTGGAGCGAGTGGCGCGAGAGTGTCGGCTCCGTTGGAAAGCTTCTTCCTAACATGGAAGCCAAGTACATGAGCATGCCCGAGGACGCATCGGAGCCTCGCGAAGTCCCTACCGGTGAGGTTGGCGAACTCTACGTTCGGGGCCCTAATGTCTTTTTGGGCTATCATAATAACCCGGCCGCTACGGCTGACTCTATTTCTCCCGAGGGCTGGTTCCGCACTGGCGACGTCGGCTACCAGGATGCCAAGGGCAACTTTTACATCACAGACCGCGTTAAGGAACTTATCAAATATAAGGGATTCCAGGTTGCCCCAGCGGAGCTGGAGGGTATTCTCGTCGATAACAGTGCCATTGACGATGTTGCTGTCATTGGTATCGAGAGTGCTGCTCACGGGACTGAGGTTCCCGTCGCTTATATCGTGCGGAGCGCGAAGAGCAAGTCTTCAGGGGTCTCTGCGGAAGAAGAAGCAGCAAGCATTATTAAATGGCTGGAGGGGAAGGTGGCGTATCACAAGCGGTTGCGTGGTGGAGTGCGATTTGTTGATGAGATCCCGAAGAGCGCGGCTGGCAAGATTCTGCGGAGGATGCTCAAGAAACAAGCACAGGAGGAGGCCGCGGCGCCAAAGGCTAAGCTATAGTCCCGTTTGGGTTTAGTAATATGTACCACCCAAGTGGCATTTAACAGTTGTTAGCGACTCTTTTTGAATTAGAATATAAGGAACTGTGAAATTAATGCTAAAACCAACTGCTATGGAGATTAAAAACGGCTGCATTTCCAACTGCAACTCTTGGTAGTGCGATGCCGCCTTTATCCCCTCTCGTGTGTTCTACACCACTATTCTACACCTGCTAGGCATTTTATAGTCACCTCCTGGGCTAATATTTGACTCGCGCTTAGCTTCAGCAACATCGTGGTGTCACTTCAGTTTATAAATAATCAGTGTTAAGGTCACATGAATTCTCCAAGGTTTTACCAAAACACCAACATTGCCTGCAAGAGGCCATGTTCTTTGTGTATTGGTGCCTATTCTTTACATACAGATCATCCACCGGATAATCATCCCATCTCTAGAATTTCAGCTCATCAGGGTCATATTGGCGTCACACATTCAACTAATAGTATAATTAAGCAGTGGGATATCTGTAATCCCCTTAAAAGGCCTGCGCAAGTACCAAACCTAATAGCTTTATAAAACCAGCTCCCAAGGCCTCAAACAGACTCTGCAGTTGGTTTTAATATAGTTTATGTACCTTTAAACCCGAGTGGAAGCGGGAAACCCCAGTTTCACCAGTTGACTAAAATGACCCCTTCTTTAGAGGGACGACAGACATGCTGTTTCTATTTTTTACTATTAGAGCAAAAGCCTGCACTGGGGCGCTTGAATTAGTAGATTAAGCAAATAGTCATACTGCTACTATTACCACGAAAGATGTGGTTAAGCTCTATATGGTCGTGAAGCATGAAAAGGAACTATACCACAAAGCCCTTGCATTTTTAATTACCTATAATCATAGATCCGTCAGGATTCATGTTCTAATTAAAGAAGACATAGCCACCTATTATTACTATCTCCTTGTTAAGTTCTTATTTGTAATGGGTAGTAGCAAGGAACGCTGTACGGCATATCCCTTAGTGATGGTTGTCCATAATAGCAGGGTACCATCATATTTCTGACTTCTCTGTTCCACAATCAAGGGTCTGCCAGAGCTCAACTTTGACTTAGCCTTATTACTGCCTGCATTCAAGGGTGCAGGGCTAGATGATGTACAAGCATGAAATAGAGGGGCTGTGCCCAGCAGTCGTGTTTTTTAATGAATAATTTAAGGTGGTTGATCTCCGCCCCGATTTTTGCACACGACAAATTGCGTAGCAGTTAAGACAACCTGTGTAATCCACTAACAAGTGATTGATATGTCCATAAGTTCCGGTTTCTAAGGCGAGGGTGGGGTATAGATTTATTCAGGGACCGGTGATTACTATAATTGTACTCTGCCTGATTTTGAGGATAAGGGAGATGGAAGTGGAAGTACGTTGAGGAAGTCGGAGCAAGAAGTTAACGTGGTATTGAAGTGTGTTTGAGCGATGTCGCTGTATACAAGGAGGTATTTAAAGGTCTTACAGTTTGGCCGCTAGCCTGCGTGTACAAAACTGCGATATATTAACCTAGTTTCTTCCCCTACTGACCACACAATTCGAATAATCCTCCCATGAATCCCAAGCTTCCATAGAACGGGCTCTTTCATGGGTAGGGTAAGCTCTTGCCCCTTCTTACCTTGACCACCCATGCCTGTTGTTCCTTCCGCTTCAAGCACCTGCCGTCTCGTCCCAGCACAGAGGCACATATACTCGTCGATCCCCGCCTTCTTCCTCTTCTTCTTTCTCTCTCTTTGAGATGTCACAGCCCGCTATATGCGAGCACTTAGAGTAGGGTTTCCCTGTCTAAGGTGACCAGTCTTGCCTTCGGGCAAGCAATTTTTGGAATCTTTCGTATGGTTGGGCTCACACCCCTTCGATACACTTTTTTTTTTGTCGAGAATGTTGGCTTGTCCGATGTTGTGGGGAGAAAAGTGCTTTGATGGTTCTGTTGCTCCATTATGCCACTCACTTAACTGTCCTGCTTGCTTCATCTGCCATGTGTGGTAGCTTTTTGTTTCTCTCAGGGTTCCAGTACCCGACCAGGTATAGTAGAAGAAAAAAAAAATGCGAACTTGTGTAAATTAAGCCATCAAGTATGTCTCTTGAAGAGTTTTCTTGATACAGAGTTAGAGTATAGATGTCTGTTAAAAAGATAGCAAGCTGCTACATACTTGCCTAATATGTTTATGAATACCAAACTAACACTCCAAAATCCCGATAAGTGAGCAATGATCCAGTGGCATTAGAGCATCACACCCACATCCATCTATCGACGCAGTGGTAAAGCTCATAAGACGTATTAGGCAACTATTTTAACAACGGCCCAAGTATACATATGTCATCTCTGGTTATGTCAAGGATTCGGGAAGAATAGAACTACTTGTCACGGAGCCGGCAGGGGTTTCTATCAATAGCTCAACATGTAACATGGGAGCAAGTAGTCTATATGATACGGAGCTTCCTGTCTAGTCAAAGCGATTTTTAGCTCAACTTTTGACCTCCATCAAGCCAGGCAATAGTCTAGCCCTGATATAATTAAAAATTTCTAGATTTAATCATTTCCTCAAAGGGCTAGATGGTACAGTCGGCACGGCCTCTGGAGAAAGCTAACCCTTTTTTTCCCCCCTCCTATTGGGAAAATAGGCACGACCCCTGGCTTCGGGTTTGAACTCGGTCCTGCCCTCTTCTTTTTCTCCAACCTTCCTGGGCCAGCTCTTCTGGTTTGCTTCACCCAGCAGGCGACAGTGTCAGTCATAATCTATCAAACACGCTGTTCGTTCTTAGCTCTTTGAGTCATTTTAGGATATTCCATTCATCCCAAATTCATCAAGATCACACTGCGCATGAATACCTGCCTGCCCTGCGGTGGTGGTGATAATACCATATCGGGAGGCAATCCCGTAAGCGGCAAAACTAGCCCAAACAGGGAATTCACAGCGCCTCACGAATCAAACATAAAATAGAGATATATGCCATGTATCATCCATTCTCTTTTATCAAGCTACTCAACACTAGCCTCGACCCAAGCGAACCGATGATAGACAAGCCGAATTTTTGTATATCTGGTCATCAAGCACATTTTTCATATTCAATGCTTCGAGACCACTGCTCAAGCATCCAACCCGAACCTTTTGACCATAGCTTCCACATCCTCTCCCTCAACCGCATCAAACCCTTCCTTCGCGACCCTATCTACAGCCCTCCCAATCTCCTCTTCTCCACCCAAAAGATCATACCAGCCCTGCGTATCCTGCCTAGCCAACAGCTCATCCGCAACCCGCGCCACGTCCTCCCTAGTAACCTTACCCTGTCCCCTCGTCTTTCCCAAGCTCACCCTTCCCGTAGCAGGATCATCAGTCAGAGTCCCCGGCCGCAGACAAATCGCCTGCAAGGGCGAAAGCTGCGCACCGGCGGCCAGCTTGCGTGCACGCACAGCCGCATGCGCCGTGAGGAACTCGTCTGCTTCGAGCTTCGCCTTCGCGTACGTGGGGAGTACGTTGGTGAAGACGTTCTGCGAGGCCGCCCAGTCATCGTTGGTGAACCAGGAGGGCTGGGTGCGGCGTGAGCCGAGCCAGGAGACGAGGAGAAATTTTGTTACGCGGGGCCGCGCGTATGCAGCTGAGATGAAGTGCTGCGCGGCGGTTTCGTCGATTGCAATTGTGCGAGCGGGGCCGCCTTTTCCGCCGGCGCCTAGATAGAGACTTCATGTTAGCATTTGAAGACGGGGCTGTGCTCGTTTGCGTCTCCCAAACTCCAGGGAGTCGCTCTCGAGGGGTGAATGACGTCGGGGGCGGAAACACACCGGCAGACCAGATGACATAGTCTGGGTCAGTGTCAGCGAGGATCTTTGCGGCGTCGGCCTTGGTTTTGATGTTGTCCAGACTGGAAATCAGGACGTTGAGCTTGCCCTTTGCGCTGGCGCTCTTGCCGAGGGCGAGGATCTCGGATTCGTGGTCTGGGTTGCGGATGACGCTGGTGACGTTCCAGGCGCGGGCGAGGAGGAGTGGGGTGAGGTGGAGGGCAACTTTACCGTGGCCGCCGAGGAGCAGAACCTGCATGTTGATAGTTTTGCCGTGGTGGTCGATATTTCTGTAGTTAGTTGCGGAGTGAGTAGATGAGGATGCTAGCTTCTGCTCGACTCGTGAGTTCAGGTTTCTGAATGCAGTGGTTCTTGCGTGATCTTGTGCGGGGTGTGCAGCTCGATTATTAATAATACAACGTCATCGATCAACGATGAGGACCATCGTGGGTTCTATCAGTTGTCTCATCTTCGATTCCGTGAACAAAGAACTTCGCACTCGCCGAAGCCGTGAGAGGAGCAACTCGAAAGCCGATGAACGATGGGAACTGATGCCCGAGAGAACCGCCGTTCTTCAGCCTTCTAGCGCGCCTTTAGAACAATCCGAAGCCATCGTCGATTCAGGCATCGAAGTAGTAATCATTAAGTTGTAGAATTTGGAGGGGGGAACAGCCTCGTCAGGGCGGTGTTGGTTGGTTGCCTGACAGTGTTGAGATGAAACGCCGGTTGTTTGCGTATTGGAGTCTAAAGCTGGGGAGAGAACCACTGTTTGGGCCTGAGGAAACACGAAGTCTGATGAGCAGCAGTGTTCTCTCCACCACGAGGTTAGGTCCGATTCAAGTAAGATTCAGATCGAGGCTTGCATGATGAGATTGCAGCTTTGGGCAGGAGTTGCATATCTACACTCAGTTTGGTGATCAAAGAACCAGTTTTGTTGAGGGTGCAGGCTCATCTTGTGTGTATCACGTCTCGTGTGCAGTGTTCTGCTTCGGTCGGCTGTGGCTATCCCCAAAACGTGCTAGTCAGGGGCACGGTGTATCCGTAATACAACGTTACCCACATTACGCCACGCGCGCAAAAGGCTCCAGCCCAACGGCTGTCAACAAAACTAACAAATCTTAGAAATCACAATCTTCCCGGAATCCTGGTAGTTAATAATTTAGGGTTGACTTAGAGGAAGCCGAGGGCCAACACGGCAAAAACTCTGACTATAACCAGATCCTCTTCCTGAATCCAGGTCCTGCTGGGTCGGGCCCTTGCTCCGACCCGGAAACTTCGCGAGATGCATCACCACGCGCTTTAGTGCGCAAGTTGCTGCAGCAGTCTTCATGTTTGGAGCTGTAGACGCAGCGAAAAAAAACCGAGCGATTCGATTGCTCAATTCTATCTTTTGTGAAGATGGTGAAACACTGGGAAGGTAACGGGATAGGTCACATACGAGGCTCAGCTGATGTTTCCTCACCAAAGGACCATACAGTAGTGTGAGAACTATTGAGCCCGCCAGAATCAGAACTATCGAAGCTGGGTTTGCAAAGTCCCACTTGGGCATTAAAAACAAGATCGCAGGGCTTGTGCAGTGCAATTGTTGATGTCTGGATGATATCACCACACTCGGGCCTCTGTTGCTATTGATGCCGTTCGCCCGCTTCCAAGTTCTGAGTCTCGATTTCCTGCATCTCAGCTTTGATCGAGAAAACTCTTGTTCCGTTTGGCTAACTCAGACTTCAAGAATAACCGAAATGATACCGGCAATTCAATGCAGATTATTGGCGGGCTTGCAGTGGGGCTGCAAGGGTCACTGAGCCCCTGTCAGGAATGGTCCATGGTTTTGTACCGTAAATGCCGTATCATCCATGGTTCTGTAACACTTTATTTACACACAGTCCCCCATCATCTCCACGGGTCCAAGAGAAGTACAACTTGAAGGCGGCGATCTCCAGGAGGTGGAATGGGAAACAACAAGAGTGTCTAGGATAAATAAGGCAGTGAAAGCTGCTCGGTCCAAGTAATCTCCAGGATTGAAACGGCGAGCGCAGGACGATTCCTTCGAGGCGTGGAACCGCGACGGAGTAAATAATGTGTGCGTGTCGATCGACTCCGCGACCCCATTCGGAAGCTGGAGAGTCTGGACTTTCGTGGGAATTGGTGCAATTCTGGATACAAATAAAAATTAAATCGACGATCGAGATCCTTCCCTTCCTTCCAGTCAGGCACACTCTCTCAGTCGCTCTTTTGCATCTCGTCTTTCGTCTCTGTCTTCCATTCTCTTGCCCAGTCATCCAATTCCTCTCATTCAACTCTCAACTCGACCTCGACACTCCTTTCTGTCCCCCATATTTCGGCGCCGCAGTCTCTGGCCAGTAGTATTATTCTCCACAGATTCTATCGTTGCCTCCGCTGCAGCCACATTCCTGCTCCGTCTCGTCCACCAACCCCCCTCATCAATTCGACCGGCCTGACGAATTTATCGACCAATAAATCCTCCCAAGTCCGACTTTTGCTCCGGCAAAGATTGTTTGCTGTACCTATCGCCTCTCCGGTGCTCTTGCCTGTCCTACACGTCTCGTCCACTGCACGACAGATCAGCCACGGACTGGTTCCGGAAACTTGCGCACAGGAGAATGATTTGATGGTCCCATCCACCATTCACTAAGCTACTCCTTTTCCTCTATCCCTGCAGGATTCAGCTTGCAATTGCCGCCTTGTTACAGCCGGTTGTGGCTCGTACTTAGGTGCTCCCACTATCCGGTCTTTTCTCGTTCAGTAGGTCACCATCCCTTATGTCGCGAACAACCTCCCATTATCGCCTGAGCGATTGACACTGACTCTACAGACTGGCTTGAGCGTTTTGCTGAGTATTTCAATTACTCTATACCCTCCCTACGTGCCAACTATCCCTAGTGGAAGTTCTCGTCCGTCACCATGAATCGCTTCAGGAGAACGAAGAAGGAGAAGGCCAAGGAAGATGTCATGGTCACTGAGAGCGCGCCAACATCTTCGTTTGGCTCAATGCTGAAGAAGGGGAAAAAGGAACCCGAGAAGGAGCCCCAGCTCGACCTTACATCCGCTCTACCTCCGACAGATGATTTCCGTACGAGTTTGTTGATGCCGAAACTGTCTGCGCGCTTCAGCATGCTCCGAGAGCAAGACGACCCAGAATCCCTTATAGGAAAGGCCAGCGATGATAGCGTTCTATTTCCCAGACGAGCCTCGCGTCTAAATCTCTTCGGTCACAACCCGAGCCTCCTTTCTGACATCGATGAAGCCTCCGACCCTGGCCGGCCATCACTTAGTGTTGGGCGAGGTTCCTACGCTTCTGGGAGCGATGGATATGTTGGGGATGATGATTCCCACCAAGGAAGCATTATGAATAGGGGTCGGCGCACAGAAGGGAACAACTTGTTCGGCGGAAGACAAAAGGTGTATAAGATCGCTCCCTCCGGACCGAGCGGTGGAGGACGTCTTGTCTATGAGCATGACCTAACTAATTCACTATTCCGACGTGAAAAGGCCAAGGAAGGCGAGGAGAGGGAAGATCTCTCAGTCTCGTCACTGCACGAATCCACAGATGCGTTATCTCGTGTATCTTCTAACAAGCGCACGACATACTCCTCGACCGCATCGGGACCGACACCAAATACCCGCATATCTACTGCTGCGACCTCCATTGATGAGCAACCACTAGCGACATCACCGGGCCAAACATTTTCTCCCAGCCCGACGGATTATGTTGCCCCCAAATCGGCGGGCCCGAGGATAGCTGCGGAGCGTGGGTCAGTCCGTACGCGCCGACTGTACGGGCAAGCTCTTGAACAATCAGTCCATACCCAGCAAGCTTCAACTCTTCATCGGCTTGAGAGTCTAAGCCGTCAGCGCGCCGGCACCCCCGAGATGCCTCCTCTCAACCGCGCCTATTCCCGCAGTGCCACCAACTTGCGCGACAGACTGCAGAAACTGGCCATTGCCGAGCCATCACCCGCTGCTTCGCGACCAACCAGCCCGCCGTCCTCGGCTACCTCCCCCACGCGACCACCGAATGAGTCTGAACTGAAGCCTCCGATAGTCGGACATCCCCCTCTCAGCCCTCCGGTTAGTGAGAATGAAGAAGGTACGACTTTGATGGCTGCCTTACAGCCCGGCGACCACGGAAAGGCTACTGCCATGGGGCTATTCAACAAGCCCCGAACAGCCTATGATGAAAGCCAGTTTTCCCGCCGCCAGTTGCAGATGTTCCATGGAAGGAATACGCCACCTTTCCGCCAGCAGTCTCCTCTAGAGCGCCCGCTTCCACAGGAGCCCAGTACACGTCCACGAGGTATTTCTAATGCCAGCCGTCGCTCACGTGCTGGATCAGCTGCCTCATCCCACTACAGTGAGGCGAACCGTCCGGGTAGTCGCTCCACGGGTGCTAGCGTTAATGCTTCTCCCGCAAGACCTGGGCATGTAGGTACCTTCTTTGACAACTCGAGTCCTAGTGAGACCGAAGACGAGGGATACAGCCAGCGAGACCATGATTACAATTTCCATAGCGACCACCCTGCATTCCGCTCAAGGACACCCTCCAAGCCGTCTACCCCGACAGGTGAAGATAGCAGCCCTCTTCCTGAAGTGCGGTACTCAGATCTTGGTGATCTAAAGCCTATTGCAGAGCATAGTGAACACGCTGCTGAAAAGTCAAGCGACCCTCCTGAAAAGCCCGATTCGCCTACGATTCCCTCTGGCCTGGGGCTCAGTGGTCTTGTCCGTACACATCTTCGCCACGATAGTGATCGTTCTTCTATTATGCCACCGCCCTCACCTAGATTCCCACAGTCGACAGAGCCTGATACCGCGCCCGAGCCGTCCTCCAATCGGCAACCTGATGATATAGCTTCTCGCCCCCCTACAATGAAACCGCCTCCCATCCCTACATGGCAGGAAGACCTCATCCGGCATGAACGTAATGGAAGCACAGAGACGCAAAAAGAGCGCGAAGAATTTGCCAATGAGTTGGCAGAGCGGCGGCGAAGGGTGCAAGAGAAGCTAAGAGACTTCGCCGAGAGTGAAAGCCGCGCCGCAAGCCCAGTCTCTGGCCGCCAAACTCCCGACTTTGGTGGCCAGCCAAGGCCGGGAAATGCCTTTGCCCTCCTCAAGAACAAACCTGGAAAACACAATATCTTCCGCGGTGAGCCTCGCGGAATGAAGGGACTGGGATTTGGTGGCAACGCGTCGACACCAACGTTGGTTTCAGATGACCCTTGGGGAGAGGACCTACCGCTTCCTAACATTGGAAGACACGGAAACTCAAGCTCTCCTCATATTGGAGAGCGATCTATGCGGTCTAGGATCGCAAGCTTCGGACGCCGCAGTCAGGAAGATTCTCGCGACTCGAGCCTTAGCCGGGGAGCGTCCCCCCACTCGAGCTTCCGGTCTCGTAGAGATCGATCAAGCTCGGATGCGTCTGGCCGCTCCAAGAGCCGCTCTCGCCGCGAGCGAGATGACCTCGGGACTTTAGAAGAGGACGAGGCCGGCTCTGACAACAGCTTTACATCCCGCAGTGGACGCCGCGGCGTGGCTTCCACTACATCATCCGGGCGTCCTTCTGTTGAAGCTCACGAACCCCCAACCTACGACCGCAGCCCATCTGCTGCTTCTGGCAGATACCGCCCGGAAAGCCGATCTGCAACGCCAAGTACCCACGACCGGCCTTTCCACGCACCCATGGCCAACTCCCCGCTAATTGGAGTGTCCCCTCGCCCTTCCCCTGCCGCTCCTCCATTCTCAGCTAACGCAACACCGCCACTTAACGATCTCAGCGGAAGTGCTTCCGTGCCAGCCCCCCCGGCTGCTCTTGCTAATCACCTACAGGGACTGCCCCAGCGCACTCCAGGAAGCAACAACCTCCCAAAGCGCACAGTGGACAAGTCCCAAATATCCGAACCCACCTTTATTTCCTGTACATCCAATGTGCCCACAGTTGGTCTGCCCCCAGGCGCAAGCCTTAGTAACGGCATGGAAACCCCACCACTACCACCTATGAACCCTCGCCGTCGCCGCCAAACAACCACACAAACAATACTGGGTGCGTTCAAGGGGGACAACAGACATGATGCACTGCAACCCGTGCCCGTTCCCCACGCGGATCGGGAACCAGGTCCCGAGCTCAGCACATTTTCCGACGACGGCGAGAAGCGAGTTCCGCGACCGCGGAACCGGTTGCGCAAGATCTCTAGTGAGGGCGGAGAATTGAATGCGGCCAAGGTTCGCCAGACTATGTCGGCAGGGGTGTCACCGGCGCCCCCAACTTATCCTCCTCGCATCCCTATGGACGGAGGCATGTTTTGAATTGATTTTGATTTTACATTCGGTCGATCGGTCCTTATTAGCCATTTTTTTGTGTAAGATACCTCATCTGTATTGGTTGAAAATAGATACCATTGTTGTTTTGAGCGGTGGATTTATCGGTTTCTTGTCTAATCTAGTTGAAAATGACTGGTTATTTTATAAGCTTTCTTTATTATGTATACTGTAGTTTCTCTTACTCTCTGTGCCTAAATTAGCCGGTCTCTCTTTTGCATCCCTCTTCACCAAGTCACGTGGAAATGAAGCCCTATACAAAGAGCAACAAAATGGCATCAAAGTCATTATTAAAGAAACCAAAAGCTTTTCCTATCTCAAAGGTCTCAGGACTATTTGTTAACAAATATAAGATATGGTTTATTCTCTACTTTTCTATGCACATGTCAAAGTGCCTCCTAAAGGGAGAATCATAACAACAGCTCACCGTCTTGCTCATCGCCGCAGCGACATCATCAATGGCGACCAGAAAAAAAAATCAGCATTTCATCTCCCTTTCTGCTTCCATTTCTCCCCACTTCCTCTTCTTCTCTTTTCCTATGCCCTTGCTACAACATCTCGAGCCTTGGTCTTATCAAGACTCCTCGAGGTGTCTCCATTCTTTTCACCGATCCTCATACTATCCTATCACACACATACCGTGTACGACCGTCAATCCCGCCTATCTAAGCAATAACACAACGCCACAAAATCTTCCAGAAGCGAAAGCAAATATGATTAGACGCAACACTTTCTGCCCCTCCGAACTCCCCTCCACTGCGCAAAGCTTCGACGAGTTCTTTTCCATCTCTCGTCCACACCCAAGTCAGGACGGGTTCACATGGACCGTCAAGCGTACTAGGGCTTGCTCAATTGACGGCATAGATGGGAAGCCAAATTTCGGGGAGAGAATCGCCATGGCGAGCGGGTTGGATGAGTTTGTTGAGGCACATATCCAGATGCAGTCCCAGATTCAGACTCCTGTGTATAGGCATGAGCTTGCGGTAGCGCAGGTTGATGGGCCTTCTGAGAAAAGGAAACAGAAGAAAGCCGAGAAGGCGAAGAAGAAGAAGAAAGCTGTAAGAAATGTGAAGGATGGCGGTGCTGAAGGAGATGGGGTGAGGGACGAGAATGAGGTTGAGAATGGATTAAGAGATGAGTACAGAGATGGCGATGGAGATGAGCCTGTACAGGGGAAGAATACTAGTAATAGTGAAGAATCACCGGGGGTGAGAGAGGTCACTGTCGTCTACAGGAATGGAAGACGTGGGAGGAATCCGCAAGAAGAGGAGCAGGCGTACGTTGAACAGGTCGAGGACGTCGGTGAGAATAGGGACGCTGGACTTCAGCAAGAGGAAGCAACAAAAAAATCTCTGGAAGGAGAAGAAGAAGAAGAACCTAGCGACCTTGCCTGCCTTGTCCACGGGCGGCTGCTGTGTCAATTCAATATCTCCTGCTGCGTGCATCGTCCCGTGCAGGTAGCTGGCTGCGCCTGCCCCCCTCAATACTCGTGCTGTTGCATGCATCATGCAGGCGACTGCTGTACCTGCCGCAGTGATATCCCTGTTGCATGCGATGGAGATGACAACTCGTCCAAGACTGTGTCGGTTGCCCCATTTACTCCAGCTACGCCCACGACCAACGCAGCGGCAGCCACCCCTGCCTCTGCCTCTGCCTCTGCCACCGTCTCAACTACTGCCTCCGCATCTTCTCCCTCCAATCCCGCCAATGTGAAGCTCATGGTGACTCCAGCCTCACCTAGCGCAATGAAATGCGTTGAGCCCGTCGTCATAGGTGGTGCTGAAGATGCAGGGATTCTAGCTGCACAGGCAAGCCTGGAGCTGTCGACTGCCCTTCTCGGTATGCTGGATATTGGCCATGTGAGCGACTTCCGTTTGACGCTGCGCTCGAGTACCGACCAATTCCTTCCTATCCATATGACGGCACATAGATGCATCTTGGCACGCAGCCCGCTCGTTTCTTCGCTTCTCCACCACCCATACTACAGCCATGAACTTGTCGCGTTGGCCTGCGAGCACTTTTCCATGGTCAAGCCCTGGGAGCAGGTTGTGCATTACCTCTATGGCCGGCCTATGCTTACCACCCAGACCCTGAAGCTTGTTACCTTGGAAGGCCTTGGGTATGACCCATTCCCTGATCACGGCTGTGAACCCGAGTATCCGTTTTCCGTGCAGGCTGCAATGCTGGACATGGCTTTGGGATATGGGGTCTGCGGAGCTTTCTTCTACCTGCCCACCGTCGTGGACACGGGCTTTAGACTGGCTCTTGACCTGATTAGCTGGGAGACTGTTGAGCATATAATGTTCTTTGGGTTGTGTACCTATAAATTTGCGGTTATACTTCCTGCCCCATCCTGGCCTCAACCTCAACCTCACGATCTTACCCAGGTTCTCCACCACGGTGCTCATGCTCATGCTGCGACGACAGAGAATATTGAGACTGATACTCCCGGACAGGAAGAGCACAAAGTACCCGAGACCTCACCCAACACGAGCGAAATCTCTTCCGCCTGGAAGCCAGTTCCTATTCCTATTCCTGCACTAGCCGAAATGTACGCAGACGCTTCTCAACTGCCCCCTTACCCAATCTACCTGCTTGAAAGCGACTGGTCCCACCGCATCACCACCGCAGCGCTTAATTTTCTGCTCGACCTTGTCACTCCAGGCTTTAAGATCTACTGCGGCGCCAAGTCGGATCTTGTCCCTGATCGTATCCCGGATTATCTGCGTGCTCCTTCCAGCGTCGCTAAAAAGCCAACTAAAAAAGCCACCGAAGGGCAGGACAGCTCTACCTCGACCACAATTCCGACTCCAACAACCTCGTCCTTCGCACTCGCCCATAATTCCCGACTTGCAGAGGTGAAGTTTGGCTTCTTCCCGAACAGTGACGGTGAATTCGAGAGCAATACTGACGAGCAGCCGAAGCCCAAAACCAAGTCGCAGAAAAGGAGAGAAAAGGAGCGAGAGAAGAAGAGACTCCAAGATGAACAAGCTCGGGCAGCAGCGACACCAGTGCAAAATGTTGCCGCCCCAGGGCCCGAAGTTACCATTACCTCTGCTGTTATTTTGTCTATAGGTTACTATCACCTTCAACTCACTTTTCGCATGCTTTCAGAGCGCCATGTCCTAACCCCATCGCTGGCAAGATCTATCATAATGGAACGTGAGGCTAGACGACGTGCCGCGCTGAAACGCTACGCTGAGATAGTGTTTGCAAACAAGCCGAGTGCGGGTGCAAGTGCAAACACAAGCCCTATTGCTGATGGTACTACTACTACTGGAGATGACACTAGTGGTGCCGGATCGAAGGAAAAGGTCAAGTCGAAGAAAGGCAAGGAGAAGGAAAACGTGGATGTCTCTGTCGATGTGGTGAATCTGCCGGACGAGGTGAGAGAGCTGTGCTATCGAGAGTTCTTTGCTAGCAAAACGAAAGTAGGCCCTAGAGCTGCTGGACAGACAGAAGCTGGGGTGGAGATTGTCCTTCAGCGTGAGTGGGTGGGAATCGAACAGTAACCAGGTCCTAGATCATCTTCTTGTTAAAGATGTTCAATCGACAGTAGTATATTAGGGCCTTCGGGGACATGTATGGAGTATCGCTATTTCGACAATCAATGCCAGTTGTTTTATGTACACGTCTAACAAACTATCTTATAGTCTACTTGTAGCTAGTCATTGCTTGTCTGGGAACCCGAAATCAACGCCGAACGGAGGATACACGTAGCGCTGCCACTTCTTATTCGCGACCAGGTTGTTGGAGTACTTGGCGATGAGGTCTAGGTCCTCCTGGTCCAGCTTGACAAGGTTCATGTTCTCCTCGATGCGCGTGGGCGTCACTGACTTGGCGAGCACTGACGAGCCACGAGCCACTACTAATGTTAGTAGCTACACGAGAAAGAGGGAGAAGACGAAGAAATGAATGGGAGACATACGATGCCAACTCAGGAGCACAATAGCAGGGCTCACGCCCTTCCTCTTCGCAACCTCAACAATCGGCTCGGCCGTGAAGAGCGGCGAACCCGTCGACCCCAGCGGCGAGTATGCGGTGATGAGAATCCCCTTCTCCTTGCACAGATCCACAATCTCCTGCTGCGGCAACGAAGGGTGGTTCTCAATCTGATTAACTGCAGGGACCACCTTGACCTGCGGCAACAACTGCTCCAAGTAGCGCTTGGAATAATTACTCACGCCAATCGCCTTGACCTTGTTGGGAAACTTGGCCGCAACCTCCTCGAGACTCTTCCAGGTCGTCACATGGCTGTGGCTGTGGACGATATCGCGACTCCCATCCGCCAATTTGGGAAACAGGTCATGGTTCCCCTCGGGGTTCATGGCCAGCGGCCAGTGCACGAGGTAGAGATCGACGTAGTCGAGGCCCAGCTTGGCGAGGGACTGGTTCAGGGCCTCCTCGACGCGCGTGTGGTATGTGGACCAGAGTTTTGTGGTGACGAAGATCTCGGACCGCTTCACGAGGTTTTCGGAGAGGGCGCGGTTGATCCCTTCGCCGACTTCGGCTTCGTTGCCGTAGCATTGCGCAGCGTCGATGTGGCGATAGCCAGATTTGAGGGCGTGGTAGACGGCGCGGCTTACTTCTCCCGGGGCGGATTGCCAGGTTCCTTTCGGCTGTGTTAATTTCTAGCTTACTAGAGGTGTAACGAGAATTGGAAGGAAGGGAGGGGTAGTCAGTAAGGTAGTGGGGGAGACAGATACCTAAGCCAAGCGCAGGGATCTCAGCGCCGGTGTTGAGTTTGAAGACAGTCTTGGAGAGAGACATTTTTACGAAATTCAGGGTATCAATTGTTGGGAAATTAGAGAAAGAGAGAGAAACGAAAGAAAGAGGAACAAAACGAAGAAACGAGGGAAAAAAGAACGCGGGACAACCCCAAATATACCCCGGGTCTATTGTCCCGACAGTATAGAGAGCCGAGCCGGCCAAGAGGGGCAATCGGGGGCAATTACCCCGGCCATTATTCCATCAACCGGAGCGATTCCGATGATTCTTGCGTGTCTGTGCAGGGCATACTTATGTAAGTGCGCATATTTGTGGCACATGGCTTATGTAACACCTGTATAACATTCGGAAACTGGAATCCAGGATTGCCTGCGGATTCCAGTATCCGCTACACGCCCCTCACCCTCTCGCAGGGCAGATTTTGGTAGACATCATCGGAAATCGGTGGGCTATTATTGCCTGATTACTCGCCACGATGGATATATATCTGATCTTCGTCGACTTTGACTGTCATCATCAACATCATCGATATCCAGGTTTCTCTCTACTAAACTACCCCAGAGGTACTTGAATTCGCACATACAAGAGTCCAAAGACACTTGGAAAATACATATAAAATGAGCCCTCACGCCAACGCTTCAGGCGCTGCCCTCGAGGAGCTCTCTGACGCCATCGACAACGTCAACATCCTCAAGCAGAACCTCAAGAAGCAGCAACAAGAAGAAAAGGACCTTTACGAAGCCTCTGAATTCGACCAGAACAAGGACAAGACCCAATTTCGCCAGTACGAAGACGCCTGCGACCGTGTCAAGAACTTCTACAAGGAGCAGCACACCAAGCAGACCGTGGCCTACAACCTCAAGGCCCGCAATGACTTCCACTCCAAGACCCGCGCCGAGATGAGCGTGTGGGACGCAATGATCAAGCTCAACACACTGATCGACGAGTCGGACCCTGATACCTCGCTGTCTCAGATTGAGCATCTGCTCCAATCCGCCGAGGCGATTCGCCGCGATGGCAAGCCCCGCTGGATGCAGCTGACGGGGCTGATTCATGACCTGGGCAAGTTGCTTTTCTTCTTCGATGCCCGCGGGCAGTGGGATGTCGTCGGGGATACATTCCCTGTAGGCTGTGGATTTGATGAGAGGATCATTTACGGCACCGAGTCCTTCAAGGATAACGAAGACTTTGGACACCCGATCTACTCGACCGAGAACGGTATCTACACGCCTGGATGCGGTCTTGACCATGTTATGCTTTCTTGGGGTCACGACGAATACCTCTACCATGTCGCCAAGGAGCAGTCCACACTTCCTGCCGAGGCCCTTGCTATGATCCGCTACCACTCCTTTTACCCCTGGCACAATGCTGGGGCGTACCGCCACCTTATGAACGAGAAGGATGAGGCAATGCTCAAGGCTGTCAAGGCTTTCAACCCATACGACCTTTACAGTAAGAGCGATGATGTTCCTAGTGTTGAGGAGCTTAAGGTACACCCATCTTTCTCTATCTTACAACGGACCCAAGCTTATGAATACAGCCATACTACCTCGAGCTGATCGACGAGTTCTTCCCCAACAGGGTGATCAAGTGGTAGACGTTCTTACGGTTATGCATTTATTGTTTATGAGTTACGACTTGAATTTTTTTTCTTGAATACCATTATCATTTTCCCATGTTACTTTGTTTCCTCAATTCTTATTTAAGTCCTAGATAGGTAGATAAAATGGTGACCTCATTACAATTACGCGAAACGCAATACCACCAGGAGTATCGGCTTATGGCGACGGCATCAAACCCTCAACCTAGTTCCCTCAAGTAGATTTTGTAAACCCTCTCTTAGAGAGCGTTGGCCTGTATTTCCCACACCGGATGCGGAAGCTCCATAAATCGAAGACAAATATCATCTCATATTCATTCTCAGGGTCATACAGCCCTGAAGATGGTGTGGCAATGCCATTCGTAAACTGGCCTTAACTGGCTAAAGGCCAGGCACCTCCACAGCGCCGTCCAGTAAAGCAACGACTTCTTCGCAGTATCATAGCCAACTTGCCTTAGTATTTCAGCACAAGAGACAGGTTGGGCTTCTGATTACTCTCTAGGGCTTTGATGGTTTCCAAAAGCGATGCTTCTCGGAGCGACAATCTGAACCTAAAACATGAGAATGTCAGCGAGAACTCAGGAGCCACTAAGCATTCAGCTTTACAGGCCCTGGTACCTGCGGCGTCTTGATAGGGCTGTCGCGGGTTGTCGTGCCCAGAACGACCATTTTTCCCCTCAGGCAGATCTTGGCCCTGAAATGCGAGCACCCACAAGATGTGAAAATGAAATTAACAGTCCAGGGACAGACGAGCACTGGAACATGACAAATCAAAAAAATAAAAAAAAATAGAGTGCCCAGCTCGGCGCTGAAGAGAGCCCTATAGGCATGCCGTACTTGGCACGGGGGCAACGGCCATAGCCCCCAAATGCCCAGCCAAGACCGTCCGCTGCTCTTAGCATACACTATGTGACAGCGCTCTCTAGTCCCTGGGGCGGAGCTCCTGCATGTAAATACGGGCAATCGGCTGTTTTCTTGTAGTTTAATGATTTAGTTTTCTGTTTGATGTTTGATTAGGAGCGCAAGAATGAAGTATTGCAGCACTCTGGTAATTGGGCTGGGTATCTGGAATTTACCTCTTGGTGTGTTCTATACCCATTGCCTAGTTATCCGACTGATTATGCAGGTGTCCTTGCCCGCGAATGCAGCACGACGGAATCAGAGCAGATTCTCCAGCTAACCAGCCCGGATCAACTTGGTGTTTTCGAAGGCTGCACAATAATCACTGGCCACATCGCGATCGAACCCAGCTACTCGGGCGACTTGATCCTGAACGGTGTTACCGAGTTTCCCGGCAACATCTCGACTAGCGGCGACAGACCCTTGGGCTTGGGCTTAGTTGAACTGCCGGACCTCGTCAAGCTCGGTGCCGTTAATCTCAGCAGCGTCGCGAACGTCCATCTGCCGAAGCTCGAGCGCGCTGTAGATATTGTCCTAGTACAGCTGGGTCGGAGTGGGGAGGTCGATCTCCGGTCGTTGGTTGAGGCGAATAATGTGAAAATTCGAGGAAGTTAGACCAGGTTAGCGGTCCTCTGCATATCCATCAGACACATGGCCGCTGACATGCTTAGTATAAATGTCTCCTCTCTCCAAACAGTTGGCCAAGTGGCCCAGTTCTGCGGGATGAATTCAAATGAAGAATACCCATTCATCTCTGTCGACCTCCCCGAACTAGTAAAGACCAACTATCTCGAGCTGGGAGTGAGCGTGGGAAGTGTGTCAGTCCCTCTCTTAGAAGTTATCGGACATCAAGTGCCGGAGGTGCAACACGTGCAGGGATTGACCCTCAACATTCTCGAAAATACTGGGAAGGATTTGGATTTCAATGCGCCAAAGCTACATACGATAAATGGGACCCTAGAAGTCAATAGGGGTGTCTCTGGGTACGCCTCCCTTTCCTTCTACTTGCTCACCCAATCTCTAACCCTCCTTTGCTCTACAGCTTAAGCCTAGGTGCCCTCAACGAAGGCAGCGTAGGCATAACCCTAAACTCTCGGGCATCCCCCGGTCTAAACGTCTACTCCACTCTGAAAACACCCCGGCACCTCTACATCTGGGGTAACCTGGCAAGGTAAGTCAAGGCGCATATTCCTCTGTTGATCCCTTTGCTACGAGCTCTTTAATTATGATACCAGCATCTATCTGCCCAACCTCGACTACGATGGCACCTTCGGCTTCAGTATTGACTATATAAATGACATTCCTTGCAACGAGACCCTCTATAGTCTTTGGCAAATCGTTCCATACCCTTCAGCCGATAACTACTGCGACGAAATTGAAATTCGAGATGAGGAGCCCAACGACGAAGTGCCAGAAGATAACCGATGATACCACTCCTGACACCACCATGACCGATAAGAGCAATAATACCGGTGCTGGAGGTACAGAGCCACAATCTGGTAATGATGACAATAGCGAGGAGTCTGTCTCTGGGGATGGGGCCGGCATGGTCCTGCCAAGGGGAGGAATTACTATGATTGCTGCTGCTATTATCTCCAGTTGGTTCTCATTTTAAGCTGGGCACCGAAGCGTTGGTCCAATTAATGTGAAATTGTTATGTTATCATTCTATGTTCGCATCATGCCACGGAGTCTATACCGATCTATATACCTTTTCTTTCCCCTGAGCTCCTCAATCGCTTACAGCTTCCCCTTCTGCGCCCGGTTTCCACTCTCGTCGAAGAAGATCTTCTCCCCCGTGATCAGAGCCTCCTGCAACGCAGCACCAATGCGCACCGCCTGAACCGCGCCGTCAAGCTTCAACGGCACAGGCTTGTTCTCCAGGCAGGAAGCGGTAAACTCATTCGCCTCCGTAACAAACGCATACTCGAACCGATCATAATAATGCTGAGGAATCTCCTTGCGAATCCCACTCGCATCGAACGTCTGGACCAGATTCAGCTGCGGCTGCGTGTTGACAGAAACCTTCCCCTTTGTCCCAATAATCTCTGTGCTATCCTCCTGTCCGGCAGCCATCATGCGGCTTGCATAGAAATACGCCATCTTGCCATCATAAAACTCGACCAGACCCACCGCATTGTCGCGATCATTATGTTTCCGCAGATCAGGTTCAACAGCCGTGATACCTACAGCGGAGACAGAGCGGACCTTGGAGTCCTGCCCGAAGAACCAGAGCGTGAGGTCGATGTCGTGGATTGAGCAGTCGACGAAGATCCCGCCGGAGAACTCGGCGTACGCGACGAAGAAGCCCGTGGGGTCGAGCTTGTCGCATGTCTGCGAGCGGATTACGCTGGGGGCGCCGAGGGCGCCGGAGGAGATCTTGGTGAAGGCGTCGCGGTAGGAGGCATCGAAGCGGCGGCTAAAGCCGCACATTACTTTCAGGTAGGGTTTAGCGTTTGCGGCATCGAGGACGGTTTGGGACTTTTTGGTCTTTTGTTAGTGATGCTGCTTCTACTGAGCGAAAGGAAAGAAAAGGTTGAAAAAAAAAAAAAAAAAAAAAAGAGAGTGGGTGAAAGGAGAGGAAGAGAGAAAATGAGAGGCATACAATCTCAACACTTGTTGACAATGGCTTCTCGCAGAGAACATGCTTCTCCGCATTGATGGCCTTGATTGCCTGTTCGGCGTGGACAGCTGTAGCAGACGCGACGACAACAGCTTCCAGCCCCTCGTGCTTGAGCATGTCATCGTAGTCCTTGTAGATTGCCACGCCATAGGGCGCGAGGTGCTCCTTGGCCCATTCAATCTCGGCGTCGTCCGGGGTGCTAGCGGCGACGAGCTCGGCGCGGGGAGTGCGCTGCAGGAAGTTCAGGGCGTGGCGCTTGCCCATGCGGCCGAGGCCTGCGCAGCCAATCTTGAGTCTTTGGGCGGACATTTTGGGGAATTGAAAGTATAGAGTGCAGAGAGTGAGGAATTGAGAGATCGGTGAGAGCGACGAAGAAGCGAGACGCGACTTTAAGTAGCAAAAGCAAGCAGGAAATGTCGGTCTGTTGTCCAGAGCTCTCCTCTCGCTCTTCTTTGAGCTGGAGCAAAGTCCGAACCCAATCGCGAGCAACCGGTGGAGATCGCCGGAAAAGGGCTTCCAGAGGAGAAATGGATTCCGACCCTTAATGCGGGGAATATTGCCTTTCCTAAAATTTACTCCGCAATTAAATACAACGATATACAGCTCATGCAGAAGATGGCGCTCGTCGCCTTCGCTTCTCAATTGGATCTGTGAACCCCTCTCCCCTCATCCAGGCCAGGAGTTTCCTGAGCGAAGGTCCTTGGACCGCTGTCGGTCGGCCCTCGAGGGCACTCGCGAGCACGGCCCAAGCGATGACAAACAGCCAGACCTCTCCACCTCTCCACCCCTTCCAAACTCCCCGCTTCACCCCCGCCTTCCACGCCGAATCTACCGCCGCTCGGAAAAAGTACAAAAACACGCCCCGGTTGTTGCTACCCAGGAACGCGAATGGCACTCCGGCAAGTGCCCCGCTGAGGTAAAAGCGCTGCGTCGGTAATACTGCCCGAGGCAGAATCGAATTCCACAAACACATACTTCCCCAGGCTGAGGAAATCCCCGCCGAAAGGACAGCCGTTTGTGTGATTATTGATCTCGATAGACCGTTCACGGTCGATATTGGCTGGGTCAGCCATGCTTTGAGATTCAGCGCCGACCGAGCTAGCGTGACGAGCGCCAAGAAGCGCGCAAGTGCAGATATAGAGAGAAGGAGCTGGTGCGTAAATGCCGTGCCACAGCTGGGGATGCTGGGGTGGAGTAGCGCACACGAAAGATCTGAAATTGACGGGTGCGCAGGCCCCGTGATGGGCGAAATAGACTTGAGCCCGGGAGGCAAAACATTAGGGGTCTGAGGGTGAAGAACAGGCGATACAAATGTCGGCCAGCGAAGACTTGCGATCGTCGCGACCGAATCTACAAT
Organism: Aspergillus baeticus; assembly: GCA_027569055.1. Lineage (NCBI taxonomy): Eukaryota > Fungi > Ascomycota > Eurotiomycetes > Eurotiales > Aspergillaceae > Aspergillus > Aspergillus baeticus. Next base: position 522,249 of record JAPDEI010000006.1, read on the forward strand.
TTCGTCCTTCTCCGGCCAGGGAAACTGCGACGGCAATGTATCCGGGCGCTCGTGAATATAAGCCGGTGAGTACTTCAGAATCACATTTCCAAGCCACTATCAAGTTAGTCAAATCGCTAATTGAGAGAGAGGCGGTTACGAACGTTGGGTGTAGCCTCGCGATCAAACACAAAGGCGTGGAACAGCTGCGCCAAGGACATTGGCATCAGCAACCAGCTCCCAAACCACCAAGGCTTATTCTTGAGCCAGCCCGTCTCATCCATGGCGTTGTAGACCGATTCTAATCCACGTGTAGCTGCGTAGATAGCAACCGTCGTCCGGAGTTGGATTTGTGTGCAGATTCCCAGCGCGAGGCCGGCCAAACTGGCTCCGACTGCGGGCGCATATCGCGACGTCAGGGCATTTGAAATTCGCGGGTTACGCTCACGGAACGGTTGGGCTTCGTCGGTTCGTAGATTCGCGCGCAAGCGGACAAAGAAGCGATGTAGGAGTCGGTGTAGTAAGACCATGAGGGAGAGCGCAAGGGAGAGACGGAAATTTGGAGATCGAGCGAGAGTGGTACGTGATTGTTTCCTTCACAAATAAAGGTTAGCGTCCCTTTTCCTTGCGACTGCTACGCGGGTTTGGGTTCCTTACTTCGCCGGATCCTTCTGTATGCGACCGATGATAAAGCCCACAAGCTTCAGCAAAGCTCCCGAGCCGAGGAAGACACGCAACGACTCCCGCACAGCGGCTTCATTGTATTTGTTTTTCGAGCGGGTAATGGATTCGAACCTGGCCGGAGATAGTACTTTGTTCTGGACAGATGGGGAAATACGCTGAACGGCGTAGTCGTGCAGGGCCTTGTATTCTTTGGCGCTCAAGGAGACACGGAGAGCGTTGCGGAGAACTGGATTCACTCCAAAGTCAGGCTGCGGAGGCGACATGATGCTCCCCTGCCCCACGATGGACACGTAGCGATGGAAGTAGGAACAATCTGATAGGTACCATGCGAGGAAGGGAAAGGGGAGTGGACAAAGAGCCCGACGAGGAGTTGAAGCTAGGCTGCCCGTGACCTCGGCTAAGCGACTGCGCCGACACCAGGTATTGTGACGTAGGCGAGTGTAAAGACAACGTCTAATGTGTTAAGAGCAACCAAACACAGACGCAAGTATTATCAATGTCATGTCTAGTAAACAAAATGAAACTGCATAACCACCCTCGAACTCAGAAAAATACGGCAGAAGCAGAAGAAACATTATGCTACAGCCGAAACACATGCCATGCAAAATCCGTCATCGTAGACCGCGCCATAAGCCCTGAATACAAAAATATCCACAAAAGAACAAAATAATAATCACCAGAAGCTACACCATCCAATCCAATGTTGGCAAATATTCTCGACGCTGGTCGCCTGCGCAAGCAGCTTGTCGACCTGGTCGCTCACATTGAGCTCTTCATTGGGCTTAAAGTCCTGCCCAGTCAGTTTCTCGCGCACTCGTCCAAGGACTTGTACTGCTCTTGCGTTTTGTGCCTCCCGAGCTTCGTTGGGGACGCCTTCTTGAGCATCCAAAATGCCACCTTCGAGAATGGAGGGTCGACGATGGCGGGAGAAGTTGCTAGGCTGAACGCCATGTTCAAGGTTCACGTTGGAGACAATCGATTGACGTCGCTCCGCGTTGAACGGTATTCTGTCGGGAGACTCCCGGATTCCGAGACGCCAGTTGATCAAGGGATCGTGAATGAACTAGTCCAAGTTAGCTAGGCTAAGCTTTTGGCACAGCGACAGAAGTACTTACCGCCTCTAGAACAGCCATCAACGAGTCCTTGTTGTCGCGTATCACTCGCATCACGGCTTCACAAGTGATACGATAACTTCCTTCAATATTGCTGACCTCCATCGCAAATGTCAACATACGGGTCAGACGGAAAGGCACGCGCTCTGGATATTTCTCTCTATGCATGGCAACCTCGAAGCAGTCGCCGAAGTCAATATGAACCACTTTACCAGTGACCCTGTCGAGCAGAAGATTGGAAGGATGGCGATCACCCAGTCCCAGGATGTAGCCCACCATGGACATGACGCCCAGGGACCGAGTATAGTTGGTTCGGCGCTCGAGCCAAGCCTCGGAGCTCTTACTTTTAAGCCACAGGACACGATACAAATCCTTTCCAGTCGTATTGTCCATGGCGTAACCAAATACTTCAACCTTTTGCATGAGCGTTAGATTATCATAGTCCGGTGCCATTTGGAGCATGATTCTATGCTCAATGTTCAAGAGAATGCGGCGCGTCTCGCGGTATTCTTTGATTAAGGCATGTAGTGTGTCACTGTTGGTGACCCACCCGATGAGACCAGAGTTCTGCGAGAGCGGGATGGCGGGGAAGCGCAGTACTGTCAAATGCCGCTTGAAACTCTCACTATCATTGTCGAGAAGCGTGTTGACTAGACCGAATAACTGCATCACTCGCTCATCCTGCCTGATATCCTCATGGCCCTTGAGCGCATACATGTAGGAGTTTCCGTCGCTTCCCTTCAATGTCATCCTTCGTGGCCGTTTCTTGGTCTGAAGGACATGCAAAATAGGATCGAAGCTGATGATTCGGATTATGGGTCTGCCACTCTGATAGGTTCCGGGAACAGCAAGATCGAGGTCCATGCAGTCCTTCAGCTTGGGCGAGACATATTTCAAATCCAATGTCGACAGCTGCGGTAGCTGCCGGCTAATTTTGCGGAAGACAGTGTAATACAGATCCCAAGCCTGGTTGAGGTCGCCAATTTCTTCAGTCTCGCGGAACAGCATGCAATAATGCTTGGCCTCAGCGAGGTCCCGTCCGAATGCTTGAGCGAACGATACCTCACGCAAGGTTTCGGCTCCCTTGTCAAGCATCTCGTGAAGCGGTGCAAGAGTAGAGAACATCCCTTCGACATTGTGATCGCCAAAGTAGAGTCGCGAGGCTTCTTCCAATCCCTCATGCCAGAGTTCGTGCCAGAGAACGGCGACTCGGATGAGTTCATGACTCACAAGGTCAGCCTGCTCGACTAGCTTCGCACTGTGTTGTCGCATACTGTCCATGATATTGCTTGCAGACTGTGATCGGCGAGCAACATTTGATTTCATTGCAACCGTCAGTGGGTACACAAGTGCCTGAGGATGTGTTTTGCCAACTTCTGCCAGCAGGCGATGAACAGAGCTCCGAACCCTAAAGTTGGGTTGATTGATACGCGCAATGAGTTGAGGGGTAACTGCAAGCCATGTATCAATATTGATCGCCGTGAAACCCTCTGTAACGACAGTGTTCACCTCTTGGTCACCACCATGGTTAAACCAAAGAGTCAGCAAACGGAGAGTGTCTTGCAGGGAAGATGTCGATGACAAGGCAATAGATCGGAGGAAACCACGAATGGCGGGAATCACATGTTCCGTCACGATATGGCCCGGGACCATGGCTAAGTTCCCTCCATCTCTGGTCGCCTGGCTAGCAATAGTTGTAACGACTTCAAAGTTTGCCAAGGCCCAAGAATGCCAGGCCTTGTATGAATCACGATTGTACCTTGTCGCCGCGGAGTATGCATTCAGCACCTCGCGGACATGCTCCGGTCGCCAGTCACCTCGTTGCAAGGCTGTCTGCCACTCTCCAAGTCTAAGATAGCTTTTAGCGAGGAGCCTACGGAACTTGTTTACGTCCCCAACGCGCTCCCTCAGACCCTTGATATCCGTATGCTTGCCTTCAGTAATGCCGTTGACACCGTTGACACCGTTTATGCCGTTGTGGTCAGATTGCGAGGCCACCAGAGCGTTGAATCGCGTAAAGTCTTCTGTAAGATTACCAGTAAACTCCTTGAGCATCTGCAGAGCTTCCCGTTGACGGCCAGTAGCCCAGCTAAACTTGAGACGTGCATAAGTAACCTCGGGAGGCGATATTGTTCTAGTGCCGCCGTTACCGTCCGAGAGTATGGTTTCCAACGATGCGAGAGAGCGTTCGGCAAGGCCCATTCGGTTAGATTTGCGACAGAGATTAGCAAACTTGATCCACATGTCAAGATTCTCTTTCGGGGCGGTGACAAGTGCCCTAACTTTGAGCATACGTTGCCACACCTCGACATTCTGTTGACAGCCGAGCAGTCGCCTGTTCCAGGTCTGTCGCATAGCTTCTTGTTTCTCTGGATCACCGACGTTTTGCTTGTATGTTATAATCTCCTCCAGTTCCGCAAGCATCTGCACGCGGACAACAACGTTGTATGCCCGGTTATATGACTCCCCTAGAAGCGCTGAAAGTTCGGTATCGAGGCCATTTCGTGCCTTTTCGATGTACACAGCAGCCTCGTCAAACTGGTTCCGGTGGATCGACAGAATCGCACCGAAGAAAGACCGATCTGGTGAGTGTTCCTTCATGACACCAAGGTAGGAATCCATAAGCTCCCACTGTCCTCGACCCCATGCGGCTGCAGCAGCTAGAGGTGCAATAGACTTTCGATGCTCCAGTGATGCTTGATTCCATTTTTCTTGCGCTAGATCAGACAGCACTTTCCATTCTCCCAGCGCGTGTAGACATCGCATTTTGCCCATTGTGATACCAAATGAGTCTGGGTCAATCTTCTCGCGACGCTTATAGGCAGCAAGGGCCTCCTCCCAACGTTGAAGCTTCTCAAACCAAGTCTCCTTAAGTTCAACATCTCGATACGCCTGGGCCTTCCGGAGGATACCAATAGCAGCGTCGGATTGTTGGAGCTGGTTGTTGATCGTGATCAATGCTTCTACCGCTCCCGAGTTCTGATCCTGTTCAAATTCCAGTTCCTTATAATGTAGAGCTTTTGCGAACGCGTGGCACTTGGCTGCATATTTGCCTAGTGTGCGGATATCGATCGGTAACGCTTTATCGTCATGCTCCATGAACTCAGCGAGGTTAAGGAGGATTTGGAGGATCTCTGGGGGAATGTTGGGCGACGTGAGCGCCTTTTCAATCGATCGTACTAGCTCTTCTTGGTATTGGTCATACAGCTCTGTCCAGCATGACACAAACGCGGCGTTGAACAGGTCTCTTGCTAGAGGCTGATAGATGCCTGCCAGACTGGCGCAAGCACGTAGAGCGGGTGAAGGCGACTCCTTCAAGAGCTCGACACTGAAACGCCGAATCCACTCCTGCCAATCCTCGCGAGTCGACTTTTGTGATGCATCCCAGGCGTTCTTCAGATGCTGCTGGTTGACTACCATTTTCTTTTGCCCAATCTCAGCGTAATTAGCATCGTCAGCTAGTGTTGCGTAGCTCTCGTCGGGATTGAGATCCTGCGGAAGTGGGTCTCCCTTTTTGAGCTTTGCTACTAGGATTTGATAATTCACATGAGTGACTTGGTGATGCTTCAAGACCTTGCTCAGCAAGTGGATATAGTGGTTGAAATCTTGGCCGAGCTGGAAGATGAGAGCACAAATACAGTCCATGGCAGCTTGTCTCAACATACGGTCACTACCAGCAACAACTCTTGACAGAGAATGGACAATCAATGATGCAAAGTCAGAAACATTTACCTGCCGTGAGAGTTTAGTCAAACTGTCAATGGCTGACTTTCTTATGCTCTGTGGATTTTGGGCCTTGTCAAATAGCCGTACAATGGAGGGGACAATGAGATGCATATACTCCTCTCCACTGGGACCGAAGATCAAGAATGTATGTATAATTCTCTCCGAGGGTTGTCGACGCGGTGTGACATCCTTATCAAGGGTATCCAACATAGGAGGAATAAGGTTAGCGAGATACTTTTTGAACTCGCCCTCAAGAGACTTGGCAACCGCGTCCACGAGTGACAGGATAGTAGCTTGGACTTGATACGATGCATCCCAGAATTCTCGAATAACCTCGATGATCTCGGGGAGGAAAGCTCTGATGTGCTGCTTCACAATGTTGACTAGAATGGCCATTTGGTTGAAGTAGGACTCAAGCCGACTGGAAGGCGAGCCTCGGATGACGGATATGAAACCAGGAATGATCTGGCCAAGGAATGGTACGCACTTTAGCCCTAAGGTCTTGAAGATTGTGACAATAGCATCGATAACAGCAGAATGATACTGTGCAAGCGAGTTTTCGCGGAGTATATTCTGCATAAGGGTATGGATGACGACAGTCGGGTAGTACTCTTCGTTCGAAGGAGCAAGCCCCTGCATGATGAGGCTAACATCTGACACTGTCTGTACCTCATTGATATGGTGAACATCCGGGGCTGTTTCACTTATTTGCTGGTACTTGTAGGGATCGAGAGCGCCAAGGATACCTAGGACTTTGATCGTCTCCTTGCGGAGAGATCCCGTTTGCTCTGTCTTGATGATGTTGATGAGGACCACAAGAAGATGGGGATACTCGGTATAGGGATCGATAACATAACCGGAGTTACTGGATATCTGGCCCAAAGTCCGCAAAGCTGCTTCACGTTTTGCGTGTGAGGAAAGATCCTGTAACGAGTCTAGAATGATAGGCATGAGCTTAGGCAGGTATGTCTTCATGTCAGAACCCCCAACACTTGCAAGCTCTCCAACGGCTTTTAGCGTTGTGGAAGCCACACCAGGGTTAGCGTCAGTTGCCTTGGGAAGCAGCGTAGTCACCATAGGATCGACATAAGACCTGATAAGCTTTGTCGCATTTGACACAAATAGACTAATGAGCTGGGCACTTTCTTCCTTTTGTCGAGCTGTGCTTGCAAAGCCAAGCCCCGTGAGCAAGTTAACCAGCAGCTTTCGCAGAGGCGGGAACACATAAGCTGGGTTGACGCTTGAGAGACGACCAATGATGCATATTGAAGCCTCTCTGACGGAAAAAACCTCGTCGTTCACTGCCAAGAACAAGGATCGAATATTTTCTGGCCGGGCAAGGTGTCGGTCAAATTTGCGGTCCAGAGACCATAAGACGGTACGGCGGATTTCTGGGTCTGGATCTCCAACACCAACGGTCAAAAGTTTGTCGATAACCTCGCTCACTACCTGTATCGAGTGGCTACTGGTCTGGTTGATGATCGGGTCATGAACGAACAGCTGGCAACAAGTAAGGGCGGCAGCCTTTCGAATCTCGGGGTTGTCATTCTCAACGTAGTTAATAGCGACATCTCGCACAAACTCGTTTAAGATATGGCCTGAGAAATCGAAGCTCCCTAGTGTGTGTAGGGCTAACGCGATTTCGGTGTCAGCGTGGAGTTCTTGTAAAGTGAAATCCTTTGCAAACGATGGCATTGGAGGAAGCCTGCTTTCGGGACACCCAAGAGGCCGAAAAGGAGTTCCGTCGAGAATCAGACTAAGCATATCCAGCAGCTTTACTTGAATCGTAGGCTTGATTGGCGGTATGTAGTGAGCCATGTCAACAAGAGCTTGGGTCAGAGACTCGCTCAACCCACAAGCAAATACGGGATCAAGCAGTGATTCCATGTACTTGCTCAGGGCCTGGCCCACCGCTAGAGATAGCATACTGATACATTCAAACATGGGTGCTTCATTGATTAGAGCTCGGTTCCGTCTAACAAGTGTTAGCCAGTTGAATTTCAACCGAAATAGGATATCTTACGCTTTCAAAGCCAATCCTTCTCGGATATAAACAATGATACCATCTAAGTATTGTGCAATGGCAACGCCAACAGCATTTGCGATTTTTCCGATGGCAATAAAAGCAGCGTTCCGCTCCTTGTCTCTCTTGAGCTGGGCTTGTAAATAGACCATGAATCTATGAAGGTATGTTTCCGTGAAATCAACGGGTGCATACGAGGCGAGAATGGGTATCGTCAGCACGACTTGTGTTCGGATTTTGGGATCTCTATGATCCTTGAGGCGAAGGACAATTTCACAAGCATTGTGGTAATGCTCGTTCATAAACATAGCGCCTTTTAGAAGAAGCTCTTTGAGAACTAACAATCCCCCGTGTATATTGTCGACATTGCTAGATTTCAAGCACGTAAGGGCCTCCTCGTATATTCTGGCAAACCATAACTGCCGGACTTGCATATCTCTTGCTGCAATGATCTCGAAACATTCACTCACAGCTTCGGCAGCGGTCTCTCGAATAAGTACCTTAGGATCCTTGAGGGCAACCCAAATAAGTTCGAAGATCTGGGACACAAACCCATAGAGGAGTGTGGGTGAACCTTTGGCTAGCTCTCGGATGACCAACACAGCGGCAAATCGCCGGCCTTCCTGCCGTTCTGATTGGAGCCATTCCAATGCCGACTGTATCTCACTCTCAACTAGCTCTGCCGTTAGAGCACCACCGGGTTTCGCCAAACGGCCAAGTGCCCGCGCAGCGTAGACCAAGACCACATTATCGCTGCTGCGGAGAGCACTGCGCAAATAACTAGCAAATCGGGTTGTCTTTTGGGCGTTATCCACACCATCGAAATCTATTAAACGATCGAGCGCGAGCAGTCCTCCAATCCGTTCATGCGCATCGCCGCCGGTGACGACGAGCTGAGCGATACGTTGACTGACGGCATTGTAGAATTCGATAAACTTCTCGGGCGGCCAGTCTAGTTTGGAGCGTCCAAACGTTAGCGAGAATGAGCAAGTCCGATTTGATGGTTCGCAAACCTCTAGAGATAGCAAGGACGTTTTCGTAGAGCTCGTAGGCAGCTCGGACCCGCGTCTCCTCGTTCTTCGATTTCAACTCAAGAAAGAGCCTCTGAGTGACGTCCGTAATCGGACCTGCTTGCGCCATTCTTGATAACGCACCCTAGGGTGGACATTTGACGGCGGCCTCAAGGGCAGTCAGTCAAGATGGCACCAGTGGGGGCATGAGCAGAAGAAGCCAAGCTGTAAGCGTAGATGTGGGAGGAGAGAGCAGAAGGCGGGTTGGGTCTGGGTCGAGTTCCGCTCGTGGTTCGCCCCGCGCACGGGCCAGACCTGCCTGGGGCACTTACCCTTGATGCCTCAGGCGTCGCGGAGACTGTGTTGCCTGCTCTTCCTTCCCTCCAAGAGCAACTTTTCTAGCCTCCATTTGTTTTTGTGTTACATCTTTGCAGGTAATCTGCTACCCTGCTGTCGTTTGATTTTTTTTTCACAACACTGTCGTCGTAAACCTCAAGTCTCTACCGATTGGCTTCAACATCGCTGATCATTATCTATACCCTGCACCAACTCCAGGTACTGTCATATTGTACGTCTCTGCTCTAAAACAAGGTCTTCCTTGACTAACAAGTTCTCTAGGATGACTACTACTTGCAACCCTCTTTGTCTGACACTCGAGTAATTTTTCAACTGGGCAAGGTCTAGGACTCTCGGCGTTCTACAACGAAACACCCTAGGTCAGAAGCTGGCTTCGGAGCCCGTAAGCAGCCGATCAAACCTCCGTCAGCATATAGCGGCTTTCCTTTGAGTGGCAAACTCGGGCACAAATCCAGAAAAGCCCCGTTCCGGATTCCTAGAGAAACAAAGCCTTTTGTGAGGCTCTGCCATTCGGAGGTGCAGGGTCATATCTCGCAGTGACCATTCTTCCAGCATGTGGTATGCCGGTAAGCTGCCTAAATATGACTCATACCCTAGTCTTGTCGGACACTAATACTTCAGCCTGTGACACGGTAGCCTTGGCGGAGCGAACACGGCGAAGCCTTCTCCGGGGATTATACCTTCCCCACTACCATACGGGAGGCATTGAGGAGTTTAATGCCGCTGTCCAGACAGCCACAGGTCTATTGCGATGACCTCTCCTTCCACTAGAAGCAGAAGAGCAAAGATCTACTGGATACTGGGCTGCGTCTTCCTACGCCCGCCAACCCACTCGCCGCCTCCAACCGCTCGGTGCTATAGGGCACCTTGATAACCGCCGCAGGTCAGTTGTGATGGCCTCCCCGTTCTAGTGAAAGCGAAGAGCAAAGATCTGCTGGATACCAGCTCGGGTCCTACTTGAGCACCACGGGTCTTTTGTGATGAAATCTCCTTTTCCAAAAATCAGAAGAGCAAAGACCTGCTGGATACTAGGTGGGGTCCTTTTAAACAATACAGATCTGTCGTGATAAATCTCCTTTTAAGGAGACAGAAGGGCAAAGATTTGCCGGATACACTGCTGGTGCCGGTCCTCTGCCAACCTACTCGCCACCTGTCGTTGCTCTGTTTCCCGTCAGCTATCGTTCGACCTGATGTCGGAGTGTTTGCCAAACATGCTGCTTACTCTCTGGCGCTTCAGACTTAGAGGCTCAGGACAAAGTTCTGCTGTATAAGCTTCCGTGGTCAGTCAAATTCTGATAGCTCGTTTCTTTCGTTAAAAGTCACAAGAGCACAGATCCACTAGGTATCCCTCTGCCGAGGTGTTCTCTCTCACTCCTCCATGTTACGGTGGCTCCTAGATTCTAGTCGAATATCTCCGAATGGGCCTTCGAATATTAAAGGCCCACCCGCGTCTTGTGTGGTGAGAAGCCTGTTGTCTGCCATTTGGGCTCATGTCCATTTTCGAAGTCATGTATGTATCAAGCTCAGACACGGGCAAAATCAAAGGTACTATGGACCTATGTTTCTGTAAAGACAAACTGCGAACCCTAGATTTAATCTAATATCTAGATGAGCGTCGGTGTCTTCAGCAAAGTCTTGAGGCCTATATCAAGGCATGCAACCTGTAATAAAGTAGTTTGAAAAACCCCCTTTCCCACAACGCGGCTATAAAACCTGAGAGAGCAGAATAACATGATTCTGAAACGAACGAACTGCTCGAAAATCTACCACATATTACTGGAACAAGAGGCATGAGTGAAGTAACGGGAATTGATTGAACAAGGCTACACTAAAATAGCAGTGGAAAAACAATGCCAGGTCAATAAGTACATGGGAACAAGAAAATGCTATATCTGGAAGGAGATTAATTGATCACAGAGTAATGTGGTTAAGAAACAGACATGCAGGTGCTCGAGTCGTAGTTCATGTACCATGTGAGATTAAGATGTACCAGAAACAAATCATCTATCCATCTTCCAATCGTTATCTTGAGCGTCCCATGTTCAGCGAACGCGGAGGGAGAGAGGTGTAGAATATGGCAGAGTAAGGCAAGGCAAGGTAATGTAGGGCTTCGTCGGTTGGTCGTCGCGGGTGGGAAGAAGATCAGCTCATCACGCATTATTGTATGTTCGTGGGTGTGTCTAACTGTCCCATCCAACCCAGCTGCGGGGCATCACTCGCCAGACCTTGCATTCGCCACTGCGCAGATCATTAAGCTTGAAGCTTTCGACCTTGACCTTCTTGCTCTCACGGCCTTGCTCCCATGCGCGGATCTTCTTCTTCGTCCCGTCCCAGTCCACCACAATACCAACATGATCGGGCTTACCAACCTCAGCCGAGTACTTCTGATGCATTGTACCTCGATGGCCTTGGAAGCGGGCGTTGCGGAAGCTCACAATGTCACCAGGGCGAATCTCATCGTTTTGCTGTACAGAAGCATTGGCCATGTTAGAGTAGACAAGAGCGCCATACGCCCGATTTCCAACAGGGCGGAGTGCATCTTTTAACGGACTCAACAAGTGGTTGACAAGTCCAAATGGCGTACCATCAGGGACCGTGGTATTCTGAATAGCATTAACGCCCTCGGCAACCCGTGTACCAATTTGCAAATGAGCACTCTCGAGCTGGTCCTGGCGAGGGGGAAGAGGAGGCTGTTCATGACGTTGTTCCAGAGTGGCATCGGCAGGATTACGAGGATCATAGTTTATAGTGATGACTGTCTGAGAGTAATCACGGAATAGAACGTACACGTCCTTTGTTACGGTAGTTTTGCCGCCACGCTTTGAGGAGGTAGATTCCTCAATTTCGAGGAGCATATCTTGACGATTCTGAAGGACAGGGGGTGGAGTATTTGGCTGGGCATACCACATTGTACCCTCAGCTAGATCAAGTTCCATGGCGATATAACCCTGGTCAACTGACGGCCGGCCGACATCCATGGATCTTCGTACCGCAGGTTGAGCTCTCGGCACATCTAAAGATGCACGGTTGCTTAGTGGTGTTGGGGGTGGAAGTGCAGTTGGGGGCTGGCTTGGTGGAAGGAAAGGCACCGGAACATCAGGAGCCGCCTGAACTGGGGACGCGTCATACAGATCGTCCGAAGCATCATCTTCAACGGGAGGCGGGGGTGGAGGAGCAACCTCGGGTCGGGCTGCTGGCACAGGAGGCATCTTCGGAGCGGGCAACCCGTGCTGGGGGGCCGTATAGCGGTAAGGGTCATACTCATCATCACCACCGTAAGAAGATTCTCTTTGGGGTGGTGGTGGAGGAGGAGCCCTGGGAGCATCTATCGAAGCTCTGCCGGCGCTCTTTGGAGGCTGGGATGGAGGAGGCGGTGGGACTCCCCTAGGCACAGAGGGAGGAAGAGGGGGTAAACGGGTCTCTGGAGGGCTTCGAGGTGACTGAATAGATTGGTCATCGGTAGCAGTACCCTCATCGAGGCTGGAATCTCGGCCATGCGCCTTTAATGCGTCCTTGAATTTCGCGCCAGACGCGATGTCCGTGTCGTAGTCTCCATCATACTCTGTCACTTCACCTTCGACATCCTCTCCAGCTTGGCGGGGCTGGGCAACGGCACTAGTTCGACTATCGGTAGTAGATCTGCGACTGATACCGGGAGGTGGTGGGGGAGGGCCACGAGCTTGGGTAGGCACGGGTGGATTTGTAGGAACTGGTGGAGCACGGCTCAGCCTTTTCTCCAAAGGAACAGTTGGCGATTTCGGTGAAGTGACATCGTAGGTAGAAGAGCGGCGAGAGTCAGCGTGACGCGGCACAGGAGGTGCAGCCTCTGATGGTTGGTCCGTCACCGTAGGATTCAGTGACAGGTTTTGTGTGTGCACAGAAAGCTCATCATCTGATTCCTCGCCATCAGAAGTAGGGCTTCGTACTGGAGGTGGAGGGGGAGCCGGTCGACCTTGTTTCTCAACTTTAGTATCTGGATTTGGAAAGGACTTCTGAAATACTCACCGCCTGGTACGGGAGGGGGTGAAGAAGGAAGGTCATGAGGAGCTGGTGGAGGAACAGGACGTGTGTCCATTGGGGGAAGCGGAGGAGGGGCCGGACGTTCTGAATGGGCATGAGTGTCAGTGAATATGATACAATGCATTAGAAGGAAAAGCTGGTACTACATACCATGAGCAGTGGGAAGTGGCTTGTCGACGGAACGACGAGGGGGTAATTCATCGTCGGATTCCTCACCAGAAGCCTCAGCTCCAAGCGGAGCATGTTGTTCAGGCGACACAATTGATCGAGGCTCCTCCTGGCTCTTCTCGATAGTAGGAGAGGCGAGCGGGGACCTGATCGCGTTCATTCCAGGTAGCGGAACTGGCGGTGCACTTGGAGCTGCAACGGGCTCGGATTCAACAGTTTGCTTTTCAGTTTCGAAGGGTGCTTTCGGTTTACGAGGGCCAGCTGGAGGGACAGGCATTCCACCAGGAGGGCCAAAGAAACCCATCATACCCATGCCGCCACTCATCTTTGCCATTCTTGCGCGAAGCTCCATCTTTCGCTTAACCTCTGGGTCAATGTCTTCTTCCTCTACTTCCTCTTCTTCATTATCGACGTCTTTCTCTTTCTCGTTGTCACTAATTTCGTGTTCTTCGACCCGCTTTTGAGCCGGAGGTCGAACTGCGGCACGCGCTCGGTCATCCAGTTCTTCTCTTCCTGTCGACGTCTCCTCGGCATCTTCTGTGTCGGCCGCAGCTGAATCGTCCGCGTCGTTTGTATCGCTAGCCAGGTCATGTATACTAGGATGTTGCGGGGCAGGAGGGCTTTGACCTTTCAGAGTTTCTACACTGTGGTCGCGGCCAGCCTCCGGCGACTCGTCACCCTCAACAGCAGCTTCTGTGGTGGAGATATCATCTTCATGAGAGTCTGTGCGCTTCTTTGCGGGCCGCTTAGCCTTTTCTTTCTTTTGGGCTGCTTCAGCATGACGAGCAGCCTGCTCCATTTGCTGCTTCTGCAATAGCGCGATTCTCTCCTTCAAGCTTGTCGGCTTAGGCTGGTCTTCTCCGCCCTCCTCTGTGGCATCACTCGCCCCAGGTCGAGTTTCAGAGACCGGAGGCTCTGGTGCTGGTCGATCGTGGATTTCAGTGTCCTCTTCTCGCCTGTAAGCCATGGGTGGCGCTTCTCGAGGAGGTGGAACGTAAGCATTTTTGCTGGGAGGTGGTGCAACAAAGGGCTTTTTGATAAAGGAGGACGAGGAGTAGCCTCCGGGTTTGAAGGGTGTAACTGGTGCCGCTGCGGGCTTATTGAATGCAGCAATACGGTCCCTGAATGAGGACCCAGAAGGCTTCTCTGCGACAACGGGTGGAGGTGGTTTAGAAGCTAGCTTTAGAGCGGGTTCTGGTTCGTGCATGAGTGGCTGAGCCGCTGGGGCCGGTGCAGCTGCAGGTTTAGGAGGCGCCGATTCAACAGTAGGTGGCGACTCGACGGCAGCTGGCGGTAATTGAGGGGGCGGAGGTACAGCCCTTGTCTCTGGTACGGGAGCTACTTCTTCCTCGGGCTCGAATGGACGAGTCTCAGCTGCGGGCGGGGGATATTCGACAGGAGCGGGCTCGGGGTCGGCAAACACCTCCGGTTCCTTCTTCGGCCTACTCGGGCGCGATGGCCGCGGAGGAGCAGGAGGTTCATATTTCTCCACGAAATTCTTTGGGAAAATGCCCTCTACTTTGCTTCCTGCAGCATCGGCATATTCACCAAAGTACCACTCATCATCCTCGACCGCAGTGACTGTTATAATCTGACCGATGCCGAAATTAAGGTCGTCCTCGTGGCTCGAAGAATACTCGAAGACCGCCTTGACCGTAAACGGCGCGCTAGACATTGGGGAAGCCGGACCTCACACTGAGGAAGTTTGTTGAGAGGAGGTACGGTCCGCAATGGAGCTAGGTGGAGGGGTGGCTTAAACGACGACGTAATCAGCAACCAGCGGCGACACAAGCTTTGAGCTACTTGTCAATCTCAAAAGTAGATCGGATAAATAGGATCATATGCACGAGGGGATGCTTCATCGACGATCAAAGAAAGAGGGGAATTAGTACGTCAGCCGGGGTTGATGTATATCGGGTATGGCTGCGTCGTGGGGTTAGAGTGCGGATGTGAGAGGCGGGAAATGTGACAGGGAGAGCAGCAGCGAACAATAAAAGGAAAGTATGTCCTGCTTACCAAAAAACCAGGGGTAAGTTAGCAATGCCGCACGATCAGTTTCAAGAGCAGACGCCAAGGGGGGAGGGGGGGAGGACAGCAGACGATAATGATGAACAATAAAAGAGGAGTGGCAGGAGGAGAGAGTGAGAGCGCAGCCCGAGACGGAGGGAGGAAAGACCGCCTGCTCTGCTCCACCAACGGGACGATCGGCGGCTAAGAATGACGGAGTCTGAACAGGCAGAAATGAAGCAGACTACACTGCCACGTCTAGAAAGTGGTGAGAGATTGTAAAACGGGTAGGCCCAGTCAACGTTTAAAGATGGTGGCTGTTTCATCGTGTAGTTTGAAACCTTGTCTCTCGTCGTCATGGATTGAGCTTCAACAGCTTGAATCCGGGGTTCCAATTCGCCTCCTGCCGACCCGAATTCTTCTCTCCTCGTTCCTGCAACCTGAACCTTCCCCCACCACCTATTCATCCCATCATCCGACGACCACCATCAAATACTGAAAATGTCTTCGGATCCACCTGTTTTAAAGACCTCGCTGCCGTCAATTCACGCTGTTTCTTCGCGACAATCCAATCCAAGTCCACCCAAGCCACGGCCTGGGAATTCCCGTCGCTCGCCACTAAAACCGAAGCAGAAGCCTTCCAAATCAGAGACAGATCCCCGTCATTTGGCGATCGCTCTACACCATGCGCACCGTATTCAAGCACAAAAGGATGCCCAAGACCTGATCCTAGATCGGATTCTCGAACTGGTCACTCTTCCGTCCTCACCGTCTGCGGACCCCGCGTCTCCATCCGTCGAGGACATACGAAAGTTCAAATCCGCTCTCGTTCCCTTTCAGCCCGCCGACTACGATAATTTGATACAAGAGAGGAACATCGAAGGCCTGTGTGGTTATGGACTCTGTCCTCGTGAACATCGAAAGGAGAACTCAAGGGGTACGTTTCGGATAACATGGGGCGCGAGGGGCAGTGGCCCTGGTGGCCGTGGAAGGGAAATGAACATTGTCCCGCGGGAGCAATATGAAATGTGGTGTTCTGATGCATGTGCTGAGAGAGCAATGTATATCCGCGTCCAGCTGGCTGCAGAACCAGTGTGGGAGAGACGGAGTGATGATTTACGAGGCAAAGAGCTTCTCCTACTTGAAGAGGCCAGGTCCTCTGGGAAGGGCAAAAGTGCGGTCAGGGATCCAGCTTCCGTCAATGAAGTCCTTGGTCAGCTGGACAACCTTCATATGGATACAACGCCAGAGCCGAATGCAGTCGCAGACGACATTTCGCGACTCACAGTCCGAGATGATGCTCACTCACGAGAGCTTGCGATGGAGCGCGGCGACCAAAACCCAGCTCTTCAAAACGGCAGAGTGGATGTGCAGATTCAAGAGAAAACAAGCTTCGGGAACACAATCACAGCGCCAGACATGCGGCCTGGGGATGAAAAGGGAGGCTCCATTGAAGGATATGTCCCTAAGGGCTCATGATGTTATGTAAATTCTTATCAAAGGCGTTCTACGGAAGGATACCCAAATGTTATCAGGCATTGCAGAGCTACGCAGGCTCACCTTCACCATGACCGTAATCACAGCAGGCTCTGGATGCCACGCTGACGTAGCTCATCATGTCCACAGAACCGAGAACTACGCATCTTCCGCAGAATACTTCTGCAGTGCACAAGGAGAAATATTGGCAATCAAGCGTCATCCCATATAGGAATCGGCGACACCTTTCTCAGCAGCAATCATGTTTTCATTTCTCATATGCTGTTACTAAACCGCCAGTGTCCGGCATGCCAGCCAAAGGATGATAAAAAACACGGTCGGACCAAACCACAGATCAGCCGAAGAAGATCATGAACTTTTTTGTGGTATCGTCTAAGCACGGAAGCGGCGGGGGCGCTCGGGCTGCTGCTGGGTGACAGCGACAACGTTGACCTTGAGGCTGTCGAACTATTCATCCATTACCGTTAGCATGCACCCAAGGAGAACTGTATTGGCGAGTGAACTTACGCCGAGGCTCTTGAGCAGATCCTTGGTGTCGTTGTCGACGTCGAGCTGGCCGGACTCGGTCTGGGAGACGTCGAGAGCGGAGATCTCAGGAACGTACTGATCCTTGCGCTCACGCTCCTCCTCCTGGAGCTTGAAGGAGATACCGCGGACAGGGCCACGCTGGATACGCTTCATGAGGTGGGTGGTGTAACCAGCGATCTATAACACCTCAAATCAGCCCATTTTGTTCGCACTGGTCGCATCCTTCCTCGCCAAAACTAACCTTGTTGCGGAGACGCTTGGAGGGGATGATAGCGATCTCATCGCAGACACGCTTGTTGGTCTCGAAGTCGAGCGTCAACTTGGGGTAGTAACGCTCAATGATGACCTTGGCGGATCTCTTAACGGTCTACATGGAGCAGCAAAAATGACGGATTAGTTCTCTGGACCCCTGATTTCATACTCCTTCATCATCAAAAACTCACCTTAGTCCTAACGCGACCCATTTTGGCGGTTGTTGGCTGGCTGGTTGATTGACAGTTTGCGAGCTGGGAAGAATGTTCGGGTTTTGAGATTGTGGCAGGTATCTTTGAGCGGAAGCGACCTAGCCCTATGATACCGCCCACGTGACATTTAACTGGAAGTATTAGGTCAGGTGACTAAGAGGCCTTTTTGGCCGGCCATGTTCAGATTTTAAGTGATAACTATTCTATTCTGCTATGCAGACTACTTGTCTTGAATTATCCTACTATTGTTAGTGCAATCACCACGTCAATATGAACAACGCGTTGTTGCACAAGGAACTTAACTTTACATCACGTGGTTATGCAATGTTAGTCGCTCCACTCCAGGGCACAGTGACAAGAACATGGACTTTAGTAAAAATGGTCTGTATTTACATACTGGGAAGAAGAAAAACAACGGGCTCTACAGCTCAGAAAACCAAATATCACAAATACATAGTGTTCGGAATTGGAATCCCCCATCTAATCATACAGTTATCCACCCTTCCCCAATGGTCCCCGTGTGTCGAGCACAGCCCCTTAGCGCTGGGTGAGGGTTCGCATAAGGTTTCTCGCAACATCTTCAGTTGGCTCGGCTGGCAGAGACAAGGGCTCAGAAAGTGAGTCTGTGCGAGACCGGTCTAGTCTCTGGATGGGCCGTCTACGCAGACGGCTCGAGTCGGAACGGGTCGTTGCAGCAGTTTCAGGCTTCTGGTAATTCCGAACACCATAAGCAAATCTAGTCTGTGGCTCTGCACGATGAACGGCAAGTCTGATTCGCCCGTCCGATTCCATCATAGCCCGGTAAGGAGTGACATAGTATTTAGCACCACCGGGGATCGCCGAGTCAAAGTATGTAATGCCGTGCGGCGCGTTTGGATCGCTGAATGTCTTCGGCTCCCCGTCCTCCAACGCAATGCCACCTACACCCACAATAGCTCGGAAGGAGGCGCCCTTGAAGCGGCCCTTGCGCCTTAACACGCGTGCCTCAACAGGACGTTGGTAAACCTGAGGGCCGTGTTCGGCGTGATTGTAGGTCAATGCATGAGATCGTGTGTAGGAGATACCACCCGATGGATGCGTTGAGGGCGGTCCTCGAACGGAGTATTCTGGCGAAGACAGTACGGTTCCGGGGGATTGATAGCAATCTGGGCCGAAGCGTTCACGCGGCACTGGTAGGCCAGATGGAAGGTCCAACAAGTCGAAAATTGCAAGGCCCAGGGCACCTGGATCTGAACGCAACACCCTGAGATACTTTTGGAAGTCTTCATCGGTGACCTGCACAGGGGCCAGGGCCTTCAACTCTTCGCCGTTGTCCTGAGCCTGCTTCCTCCTCTCGGTATTTAGCTGAGTAGCAAAGCGCTCTCGTAGCTTGCCTAAAAGTTCCGGTTTCTCCCTTTGCACCTTCTTTAGGTAGGCATTGAAATCAGCCTCTGACAACCCTGGGAGGAAGGGCCCGGTATGCCGATATCTACGCGCACCCGGCTTGTCGATGCCTTCACTTGTCGCCGTGTTGTCCAAGTGTGTTTCAAAAGGACTTTCGTGTCGCGTAGTTATACTCTGCGTATAATTCGCCCTCGCAGGGAGGGACATCGGCATATGAAGTTCTTGAAACTTCCTCAAGGTCACGGTGTGGTCCTGTGCGGACTCGAAATCTGTAACATGTTCGAAGGTGTCGATCGCATTGACCCTCACAACTGGTTTCCTCGATTTGTTTGATGTCGAAAGTGCAGGAAGTGGCCTCTTCAGACCCCAGTCTCCCTTTAACAACGACGAGCGTGGTGTGATGATGGAAGCCCGGATGGGATGTGGCAGGGTCGCGGTGTTGGATTCGCTACGCACTCGAATGGTTGGGTTTTCTGGATGAAGGTTCAAAGCTTGGGGAAGGGCAAATAGGCGAGACTTCCGCAGCAAATTCGCCGCCGGGGATGCATTCACTGCTGCCATGCTTGTCGATGATATTTGCAGAGTCTCCGAGATGCGGAAGAAAAGTTGAATTTCGGGGCACATCTACGTTGTAGTGTCAACCACAAGGGCCCAAAACGCAGTTTGCTCACCATCAGGGTCAGAGGCGTCAACACCGGAATGATCTCCTCATTTATTCTAAGAAAAAAATCCATGGATGGTTGCCGCATGAAGACATTATATTAACTCTCTACATATAGGCTCTTCGCTTCTAGGCGCCATTCTCCAACAACGTTTTCACTGTGTCAACTACCGATTGCTTTAGTGAGCGATACTTGATACCGAGGACCTGGGTTGATTTGGAATTGTCATAACCATAGACGTCCTCTGGCAGATCTCTCGTGTCTGTTTTTGGCGGCAGTCTATCCTCTAGTTCGGGGTAGGCGTCTCGGACAATGTCCACAATGTCCTTGTTGGCGTAATGGCCAGCGGTGACGAAGAATCGCTGCGCACCAGCCTCGGGGACCTCGATGGCTCTAACATGGGCTAGAGCAACGTCACGAACATCTACCCATAGGTATGTGACCGTAGGAGGAGTCGTCTCCTTCTCAAGGCCTCGCACTATACGGCTAATCCGTGCATTTGAAGTATTGATCGCATCAAGAGAGCTCAAGTAGTGCACGACAGGACCAAGAACCAAGGGAGGATTGATTGTAGCAAGGTTGAAATTTGGCTTCTCTTTCTCAACAAAGTCCCAGGCAGCTTTTTCCGCGAGCGTCTGGATGATTTCGGCTGTCAGTCGTGACGCTTAGGGGTAAAGAGGGGGGCAGGTTTACCTTGCTCGCTCTGTATGTCTGCGAAGGGTGCAAGCCCTCTTCCCATGTCACGGGGTTCCAGTTCTTCTCACTGTACACCTTTTCATGCGCCTTAACGTTTATTATTGAGGCGAACGAGGATGTGATCACTACCCTTTTCACTGATGGCGCGTGGGCTCTGATAGCTTTCAGGATGCCTGTAGTTCCCTTGATAGCCGGGTCCAAAAAGTCCTTGACGGGATCCTGAACATTATGGTGGAAGGGAGACGCCGTGTGAAGGACAAAGTCGAATGGAGGGTCAGATTTGACAGCCTAATGACCAGTTAGTGTCCTGCATAGGTAGATAGGCCGAAAGAGATAGAACGAGGGATATTGAGCGAAAAAGAATACGACATGAGAAGGGAGTATACCTCGTCAAATGAGCCATCCTGCGCAATGTCCTTGACAATGAAATACGAAAGCTTTTCCTTTGGCGTGTTCGGATGAGCAGCTAGGATTCTCTCACCCTTCTCTTCAGACCTGACCGTGGTGACGACATCAAACCTAGAACGTACGCTTCAGTCAGCTGTCTGCTCCCGGTTCCAGCTGCAGAGACGAAATAAATAAAGCACTAACCCACGCTCTAGCAATATATCAAGGGTATGAGCAGCAATGAAGCCGCTGCCTCCTAGAATTCGAAGGATTGGTCAGCTCTCCAATCTCCCATGCTTGACGCCATCGCAAAGACAATCACGCACCTGTCAATAGCACTTTGACCATCTTGATTACTTGCTTGTAAGAGGACCGAGAATCTGAATCGTACTGCGTAATTGCACTTAAATAACACCAATGCTGAAGCGTCTCTAAGGTCCCAGCCCGAGGGTCGTTCTGTCCATTTTATACCTCGCGATTGCGATGCGAGCTACCCCTCCTCATGCGCCCATCACCCCCACCTCGATCCACCATTGCGACTGTCAATCCGATGTGATAGGACACCCATCTCAATCGCGTGGTGCTGACGTCTCTTTGCGTCAGTTGCAAGAGAAGGTCCCCTTATTTCCGAGTACTTATACGGCCGATATCTATCTCCGAACATTTTGAAACCCACAAATGTAGTTAGGGGTGTCAGCAATCACACCATTGGTCGCTTCTTTCGTCAGCATCTCCCTCCGGAAAAGTAGTAAGACATATTCAGCCTTTTGGAGTTGTCTAGAAACGTAATTGGCACTCTGAGTCTCATGAGAAACCTTATACTCGGTCTTGATAAGTCGAAGTGTGGGTTGGAGAGTCGCGCGACTTCTTCCTGCTAGAGTTGATGATTCCAATGTTAATCCTGCCAGTACGCCTCGGTTTATGCTAGAAACGTGTGATTGATGTCTCTGGAGTGATGGTGATAGCATAAATATATACTATCTACAGCGTAAGGCAGAGGTAACTCCAACATCTTCCGATTGTTTAACAGATTGGCGAAAGTAAGCATCCACACAATTGTACATCGTAGAAGACAACAATATAGCTAAATTCTTGGCCTTTGAACTACGATTTCTTCATTCACCAAGTTCTAGACCAACCTTTATTCAGCCTCTGTGGACCAGCGGCGCATGACTGGCGCGGTAATCCGTCAACCTCATAGGTCTAATAGGCGCTGGAGGAGACCTTCTGCTTATTGGGATGGATGTTGTGAAGCCCTAAGTTTGGCCCTCAATATCTCCATCGGATCTCAAGGTCAAGTGTTTAGTCTCTATACTATGTAGATCTGCTTGGGTTCCCTTTACAAAGCCTGACAAACCATCAGCCTTATTGCAAGTCGGGACGTGGCTGTTTTCCCTGGCTCATAACTCAAAGCTGGCTTTTGTAACGTTTGATAAACAGAGACGGGGTGGGTTTGGGCACAGAGACGCAACTAGTCCCATGTATCCTGTAGCTATGAGTATGTATAGCTGTGCATGGGCTACTGGATCTGTTTCAGACGAAGAGAGCCCTCCAAACAGAGCAGCTCATTGAAAAATGCATATAGTTAGTGTAACATGCATCGCAAATCTAGAGCCGTATCAGAGATTCAGACGCTAGGATCAACACCCGAGGACGGTTATTGTATATCCTGATGACGCGTGCATCCAGGTATCTAGAAGACAACAGGGGAAATGCGGTATCAAAAACACCGGTAGTGCCCAGAATTTATGGACCACCTGTAATCCAATGTCCACATCATCCAATCAGGCCTGGTGAACATGGATTGAGATATCTGAAAGTCTTTGCTAGTATAGAGGATCGGGATAGATCAGGCTCAGCTTAGCAGTTGCCTGGTGCCTAACGTGTCGACCGCACCAAAGGTTTCGGAGAATAGGAATATTCCCGGCCCCTTTGTACAAGCTGAACAAGA
The DNA here is from genome assembly GCA_027569055.1 of Aspergillus baeticus. Lineage (NCBI taxonomy): Eukaryota > Fungi > Ascomycota > Eurotiomycetes > Eurotiales > Aspergillaceae > Aspergillus > Aspergillus baeticus. The sequence goes on from JAPDEI010000006.1 coordinate 544,903, forward strand.
CGTCTAGCCCTGCCTAGCGTGGTGGGTTAAACCGGGCTATGAGTACTCCGTATAGACTCTCAAATGCGGCCGTTATAGAGTGAGCAACATCCTCAAGTTTGTTTTGTGGTGTTTCGGCACGGAGACACTTATCAAAGATCCGCAACGGAACCTAAGCTCACCTGCTCGAAATCGCGCATCCGTTTTTGTGTGCGCAGTTATTGGAACCGGCCTTTACTGCTCCGATGCAACTCGAGAGGCAATTTTTCAAGACAAAGGCGTCCGTGCCTTACGGATCGTGGGATCCTTGCACGCAGTGAGAATTTCGCGCTTCTCACTCACGCTAGGCTCAAGACGGACGTTGGACTCATGCGATTGTGGCTTGTGGTCCCTGACGGAGGAATATCGGGTAGAAAACGCTCTTCAATTCGTTCATGGTTGACTGAGTTGGTCGGACGGAGCGGAGTCAGCCGTGACTAGAAAGTGACTAAATGCTCATGAAAGCCACGATGGCTGTGAGGCTATCGATGGCGGCGGGAGGTTTCGGGGAGACACTCCGTCCCTTGAGGGGATTGGCCGACGACAGCCGCTTCAACGGGTCGCGGTAGATTTGCAAGTCTGAAACTGGGAGAGAAGCCGAGCGAAGGTCTGAAGAGTTTGGATAAAGTCGAGGAAGAGGCAAAAGAATGCTAGACAAGAAAATCTAATAACAGACGGACATAGAAGAAGCGCGGCGAAGGGGAAGGAAACAAAAAGAATACAGAATCACATTGTAGAGTGATCCGTGCGTAGCGGCCTGAAGACATTGCGACTGTTCTAACATTGGTTGCGATTCTGAAAAGACCGGGACCCACAGAAGACCCCGGAATGGACATCGGTTTAATGCATGTCAACCGAGTGTGCTTGACGACTGATGTGGAGGGGGTGTCTGCAAGGATCCGAGGTGGTGATATTTGCTTCCAGAGTCTGCGATAACGGAGAAAGGAAACTACACTCGTAAACTTTCATGAATTGTACCTGGATAGGAAAGGGGAGGATGTGGTTGAGATATCAATATGCTGCCTTAGGCATCATTAACGTCACATGTGGAGCCATCCGATGACGTTATGATAACAGACCACTGCACTGACAAGCAAACTTCATGACGACTCGGCATTGTCGGTTGTAGTTCCAATGACTTATCCGATAATGACAAGTTCACAATGGCCGAGCCGAAAGAGGGTAGAAGAGTGGTGGGCCGTACGTCCTTCGAAAAGTCGAAAGATAACTAAGAACAAACGTCATGATCTGGGAGTGGAATGTTTGATGCTATTCCCAGTCAAGTTGGAAAGTGGCTGCGAACCGCTTCGGATCCGCCCCTAGGAAAGTCTTTGCTTCCGGGTTGACGGTTGCAATTTCCGTCTCAGACCAGCCGGCGTGAATCCTTTTGCATGGTAAGGTGGTACAAAGGACGGGAGAGACCGGACGATGATTCGTTGCAAGACTCAGCGCGCAGAAGACCACACTTATTTTCAGCCAAGGCAAATCAATAGTCGAAGTAGATGTCAAGCAAGGAGGCAGTCCTGTTTTTCCCGGACCCCAGATCTCCTGTCGCTGCAGCTAATCAGAGAGCGCTCGAATGGCTGGCGGTTTCGCGGTATTGATGCAATACGTCTGGCTGCCGCCCCCCACTTCACGAGCCATAGCACCCATGATGATGGCTATGGCCCCGTCCAGGTGTTCTTAGACTCTCCATGCAGTTGCAAAATGCTCAGCCTGCAACATTCATTGGCCTCACTTCTCTTTTGATTCACCGGTCTTGTTTCTCCATCCTTGCGCGTTCCTTCCTTGTTTGCCTTCCTTCCTCAGCTCCCGAGTTCTGACTTCATTATATAACCCCTCCCCCGCCCTGCTCTGTTTGTTCCCCTCTTCCCATTTTCATATCACAGCACAACAACACAACACAACCATCTACCTCTCTTCCTTCAGATCTTTTTCTTATCCTTTCCTACCTCCCTCTTACATATTAAACATAACAACTGCAATTCCTCTCACAATGGGCAAAGCTATTCACTTTGGCGGCGGAAACATTGGCCGTGGCTTCGTTGGAGAGTTCCTCCACGAAGCTGGCTATGAAGTCATCTTTGTTGATGTTGTCGACGACCTCATCACCTCCATTCAGAATACCCCTTCGTACGACATCACTGAGATCAGCGAGGAGGGCGAGAAGACCAAGACTATCACCAACTACCGTGCCCTCAACTCCAAGACGCAAGAAGCCGACGTTGTCCAAGAGATCTCGACTGCCGATATTGTGACATGCGCCGTCGGCCCTCGAATTCTCCAGTTCATTGCCCCCGTCATTGCCAAGGGCATTGACTCCCGCTCCCTCTCCACCCCTTTGGCCGTCATCGCTTGTGAGAACGCCATTAATGCCACTGACGCCCTCCGCGGGCACATTGAGAAGAAGGCCGACCCCAAGACCCTTTCTAGCCGCGCTGTATTCGCCAACTGTGCTATCGACCGTATCGTCCCTAATCAGCCTCCCAACAACGGTCTCAACGTCCGCATCGAGAAGTACTACGAGTGGGTAGTCGAGCAGACCCCTTTTAAGAAGCACGGCGTCGACCACCCCGATATCTCTGCCATTCACTGGGTGGATACTCTCGGCCCCTACATTGAGCGCAAGCTGTTTACCGTCAACACTGGCCACGCCACTACCGCCTACTACGGACACCTCAGCGGCAAAAAGACCATCGCTGATGCCCTCAGAGACTCGCACATCCGTGAAACTGTGCACAAGGTTCTCGACGAAACCGCCTCTTTGATCATCAACAAGCACGGCATTCCCGAGCAGGAGCAAAAGGAGTATGTCGACAAGATCATTGGCCGTATCTCTAACCCATACTTGGAAGACAACATAGAGCGTGTGGGTCGGGCTCCACTGCGAAAACTCTCCCGTGAAGAACGTTTCATCGGACCTGCCTCCCAACTTGCTGAGCGCGGCCTAAAGTTCGATGCCCTTCTCGGTGCAATCGAACAGGCTCTCCGCTTCCAGAATGTTCCTGGTGATGAGGAGAGTACAGACCTTGCCAATATCCTCAAAGAACAGTCAGCCGAGGAAGCCACCAGCAATCTGACCGGCTTGGAGAAGAATCACCCGTTGTACTCCCATGTACTTGAACGCGTCCAGACCGTTCAGAAAGAGTCCAAGTAGGCGCAGCACCCCGACAATGTTGTCGCAACTCACCGTTGACACAACAACACCCAATTATCCCTGTTACCTCAATTTAAACACAAACTTACGTTTACAATGAAGGGAACGAAATCGATCTCGGATATGAGGGTCTGCAGACTAGTTTCTTCTTCAATAGAGGTTGAGCTTTTCTGGCCGCTGGACGGAACTTAAATGTGCATGGGATACGGCGAATATGGTCGGCATGGATTTTATCTTTGATGGGATTTCGGTTTAGCGTTATGAAATTGCAGTACGTAATTGCTTAGATGCAGGGCAGCTAAGCTACTTCAATGAAATGATCCTGACATTCTTGACTACTCTCCTAGGAATTAGCTGTCGCCTTGTAGAATCAGAAAACTACCATGATAGAGCTAACCTGGATCTAGAGCTTACTTTCCACCCACTGAGGCATTCTTTTTTCCACAAAGGCCCCCAAGCCCTCCTTGATATTCTCCCCAGCGTTCAGCTTCTTCTCCCAACTTTCAATCAAGAGCCTTGTGCCCTCCTCAGCGCCAATACCCTCCCATCCCAATTTAACACCCTCGCGACTCACAATAACCGAATCGGGGCTGTTCGCCGCAATCTGCTGCGCAACCGCGACGGCCCTGTCAACGGCTTCCTTCGCACCTCCAGCAACGACCTCATTCACGAACCCCCACTTCTCTGCCTCTTCTGCAGGCACCCGCCTCCCCGTAAGCACCATCTCCATAGCCCGCTGTCTCCCCACCGTGCGTACAATTCGGGGAAGTGCCCCGGCCCATGCAACAACACCACGCGCTACCTCGGGGAACCCAAAAAAGGCCTTCTCCGAGGCAATCACGATGTCCGTGTTAGTGATCATTTCGCAGCCTCCGCCGAGGGCAAGCCCGTTGACGGCGGCTATTACGGGCTTCTTGCCTGTGCGTCGGGAGAGGCCGCCAAAGCCTGAAGAGGGCATCGGCGAGCGCTTCGCATTTGACTGTGTTGTGTTGTTCCATTCTGGAAATTGTTAGTTCTGTATGCTTCAGGATTCACCAGTGAGCGTTGAGTTAAATGGGGACACCGATTCCGGAGTATGCTTAGCAAGTCTATGTAGGTAAAGATATTCTTAAGTGTATAGGTGAGTAAGTCTGAAACATAGGTATGCACCTTTCAGATCAGCCCCCGCACAAAACGCCCTCCCCTCACCAGTGATAATGCCCACACGAAGCGAGGGCTCCTCATCGAGCCATTCCCAGATTGCATGTAGTTCAGCGTGACCTGTAGAGTTGATGCAATTGAGGTCTTTCGGGCGGGACAGTGTGACTAGGAGGATGTGAGGGGTTGGGAAAGAGAGTTTAGAATATTGAGGTTGCGGGGGTGGGATTTGGAAGGACATTTTCCTCCACAATTTTATTGTTTGCTGCCTATGACACACGGTTTCCAAAGGTTACAATAACGTTGGTGAGATGAAAGATCTCAGAAAGGCGACGGGGAGTTAAAAGAGCTGCCCTCTGCCCTCGGAGATTGCCGAGGCTCATTTTTGGAACCTGCATGGATTGCGGAGAACAGCTTGGGTTCCACTTTCGCCGGCTACCTTGCAGATATACCTACGGAGTACTACTCCCACTCAGTCCCGAAGATATAAATAATCTTATAATTAAATCGGGTTGGTAGTTTCTATACTCGGGTACTTCATAGCATTTCATGCCTCAACGCCTGCAACTCCCCACTCCGCCTCGCACCGTTTGATATGTACAATGAACCTAAAGGAGAATATCTAGACTAATCAAGCAAACTATCATCCCAAAGGCTTATCCCTTGTTAATCCACCCACTGTGCACCATAAAATCATATACCCGACTGGCCTTTGTACTGTCGATCTGGATTGATTGAAGGTTAGTTATGTGATTTTATCGAGACCAATCCAAGTTTACCTTGCATATAGTTCGCGCGTCTTTCTTCTTCAGGCTTCCGCCTGACTTCATGGACTCCTTTAGCAGTGTCTCCTTGATCACTAGATAGGGTTTCGGCTGGATATGAAGGACGTTGCAAAGTTCCAGTTCCTCCTTGGTGAGGAGATGAAGGTCGGGTGCGCCGTCGTTCTCCAATTTCCAGGGAATAACCCCAGTCAGCGGTTGAATGGCAAACTTAGTCTTCGCTGGCTGAGGAGTTGCGCCCTCATCTCCGTTTGCTGCAAAGGCGCGATCAAAATCATTCATAGGAACGTTAGGCTCGGGGGCTTTAGGGGTGCCTGCAGCTTTTTGTAGTCGCAAAGGAAGCTCTGGCGTGGTTAGCTGGCTTGCCGCTGTGGGCTGCTCTGGCTGTTGGGTCTGCTTAGGACGCGCGCTGGCGAGTCTATCAAACGACCCTTGAGGCACGAGGCGCTGCTGGCGCTGTTGTTTCTCTTGCTCGTATTTCTCGCCGCCCTTCAAGTCGCCAATCCCCATATGACGCCACTCTTGCAGTTGTGAGATGGCTAATCGAAGATTGTGTTCGTACTCTAGGCCCTTGTTGAACTCCTCGAAATCGTCGTGATTCATCATCCGCGCAAAGGGTTTTGCCTTGTTAAGCAGGTCCCGCTCCTCCTTCGTGCGCTTCTTCTCCAGTGCCGTGTTTTTGCGATACTCAAGAATGCTATGCTCAAACAGAATCTTCTTGCGCTCCGTACGCGCTGTAAGGCGGGTGTTGTAAATATCCACGACCGTCATCTTCAGCTCCATCTCTGCATCGGTTTCACCATTAGGTGTCTCACCCGCGCCTGGTTCAAACGTCATATGCTGCACAGCTTCTTCCGCATCGTTCATGAATTCTGTCTCGAATTCCAGTCGACCCGGCATGTAGCCTTGAACCTCGTGACACGCAGGTACACTGGCCGTCGGTTTCTGTTTCGGTGTGGTAGGGGGAGCTGCCTTTGCCGCATCTTTGCGCTCTTCAATACGCCGTTTCTTCCGGGACTGAAACTCCTCCTTGGATATAGAGTCTTGCAGACGCGTATCGTCCGGGTCAGCGCGTTCCGGCAGAGGAAAGTTCGGGCTATCGACATAGGTGCTAATATAGTGGTCCCGCACCTCCTCTTTTGTGCGATAACCGCCAATGTGGTCCGCTATATCGGCCCAGGAACCCAACCCATATATCTCCGCGCCTTCCAGCAACAAGAGCTCCTCGTCGGCTCCCCAGTCTTCCTGAAAGATTGGTACTGAGTTCTGCTCAATCACCTGAAAGGGATGCGTTGACGGATCATGGTTCTTGGACTTTTCCCCGGCAGCGAAACAGGGTACACATAGATCGTACTCCGGGCAAGAGGGGTGGGCGCATGATATGCGGACCTGGCATGTGACTTGTGATTAGTACGCTGCGGTTTAGTCGCAATAGCATGGTGGGGTCAATCGCCTCGTGTATAGGATGATGGGCATCTCACAGTTGAAGTCACGTCCACAGAGCAAACATCACAATGATACTTGGTGCCGGCTTCTGTACCGCGTGTTGCGGTCTTCTTTCGTATTACACCCATCGGTCCCAGGGCCCTTTCATCCTCCGCAATACCCGGATCCGTTTCGACGAGATGTACGCGCCCTCCAGTAGCGTGAGAGGGCAACTTGCAGTGTATTCGATGGACTAATGGCGCCGATGGGCACGGAAGATGTTCAGTCAAAGGGATGCTTGATGTCTCCGCAGCTGACTAAGTGGCAGCGGAAGGATAGTTACTGTGTCTGTAGGGCTAGAACGGATCGTCGATGTGAGCACGCTTGGCCGAGGTAGATAATGAGTGGCGTTAGTTGTTGCGCTGCTAGTAGTGACGTTGAATAATAATGATGTCGGTGACTTGTGCTGAGTCTCTTTGGACCTGTCCCTCAACCAACCCCAACTCCTAGGCGGGCGACGTCCACACGCCGTGGCTGTGCTTCGTCCTATCGATCTTGGCAGGTGCTGCACAGCCCCTGTGGCTCTTGCTGCCTTAGAAACATGGTATATTCGCCTCCCGGGCGCTGAGGCACCCAGGCAACATACTCCGCGGTCCAATCATCGAGTTTCCTCCATCCGCTGTCCCGCCTTTGTTTCGCTCTCCTTCGGGAAGTCCGTCCATTTCCCCTCTTCAGCCTCCATCAACTCTCCTGTGACTCTTTGGCATCTGGGTTCATTTGCCTTTCAATTTTTTTTTTCTACAAGCGCTGGGCCTTGAGATCCTTCACATCATTTAGATCCTTCCTTCTGCCCAATACCCCGGACCTGCCCTTCCCTCTCTTGTTGGGTCTCAATCGCCCGTACCAGTTCCTGATCGTCCCTGTCGCTGTGTTGCTGACTGCTGTGGCTGTGGCGGTCTTGCATCTCCTCATTTCTTCGTCGACTGTCATCGATTGAAGGAGACTCTCCTTTTGATTCCTCTCATTTCCCCGGGTTCTCCTTCGTGTCCGCCACTCCTCTCCACTCTTTTCTCCCCCTTTCCCTCTTATACTGAGGCCTGGGACTGAATTGTTCGGGTCGCCTTCAGATCGTTTCTATCCACATCCCCCTCCCTCAAGACACTAGACCGCCCTTAACAATGTCCTGGAAAATCACCAAAAGTATGTTCAGTTGGTCTCCCATATCCCCATAAATCCTTCTCCTTTTCTTCATTCGGGCAACTGCCTTGCTGACCTTTAACTCCAGAATTAAAGGAAACGCATCTTGCGCCCTTAACACAGACCTTCACACGGTCTTCCTCAACATCTACCATCAAGGGCGAGTCGGGAGAGGAAACCCCGGTCGCCTCGCAGACTCCGACTCCGAGTATCTCCTCGAGCACATCGAACGGTATCAGTATGTGTTGAACCTACCTAATTTCGAACATGGATAATCTAATATTTCATAAAAGCTGCTTCGGAATCACTCGTCTCCCCTCCTGTGGCTCCTGTCCAGCCTGGAATCCTGATAGTCACTCTTCACGAAGGTCGCAGTTTCCAACTTCCAGCACATTACCAGCAGGTCTTCAACTCTCACCTCCAAAGCCACAATGGCTACGGAATGCGCCCCAGCTCGTCCTCATCACACTCCACACATGGCCCGGCAAATTCCTACGTACAGAGTACCCGTCCGCAGTCAACGAGTGGGGGCATCAACGCCGCTCCGACTATCCACGGTCGGTACTCGACTAAATACCTCCCTTATGCCCTTCTAGATTTCGAAAAAAACCAGGTTTTCGTCGATGCCGTTTCGGGAACCCCAGAGAACCCTCTATGGGCTGGCGATAACACTGCGTTCAAGTTCGACGTCTCTCGTAAGACAGATTTGAACGTCCAGCTATATCTCCGCAATCCTACCGCCCGCCAAGGTGCTGGCCGCAACGACGACATCTTCCTAGGTGCTGTCAAAGTGCATCCCCGATTTGAAGAGCAATCTCAACCATACATCGACGATCCCAAGCTGGGCAAAAAGGAAAACCAAAAGGCGGCTGCCGCTCATTCTGCGCAGGAGCGTAACTTGGGACAGCTGGGTGCTGAGTGGCTTGAACTACAGTTTGGTTCCGGATCGATCAAGATTGGTGTATCGTTTGTTGAGAACAGACAGCGCAGTATGAAGCTGGAAGATTTCGAACTGTTGAAGGTCGTGGGTAAGGGTAGTTTCGGAAAGGTTATGCAGGTTTTGTAAGTGCCATTGACCCCGAAAGTATATCCCTATCGAATCTGGTTCTAACATAACTATAGGAAGAAGGACACTGGCCGAATCTATGCACTCAAAACTCTTCGCAAGGCTCATATCATCTCACGGTCGGAAGTCACTCACACCCTTGCCGAAAGATCTGTACTTGCGCAGATCAACAATCCCTTCATCGTGCCCCTTAAGTTTTCTTTCCAGTCGCCCGAGAAGTTGTACCTGGTATTGGCATTCGTGAACGGTGGGGAGTTGTTCCATCACCTCCAGCGCGAGCAGCGATTTGACGTCAATCGAGCGCGCTTCTACACAGCCGAGCTGCTCTGCGCTCTGGAGTGCTTGCACGGCTTCAAAGTTATATATCGTGATCTGAAGCCCGAAAACATTCTCATCGATTACACTGGTCACATTGCTCTTTGCGATTTCGGATTGTGCAAACTTGATATGAAAGATGAAGACCGAACGAACAGTAAGGCGACCTCCAGCATACACCTTGTTTCGATTTGGCTAATACGTGTCATAGCCTTCTGCGGTACGCCCGAGTATCTCGCTCCAGAACTACTTCTTGGTCAAGGATATACCAAGACGGTCGACTGGTGGACTCTTGGTGTGCTCCTCTACGAGATGCTGACAGGTCTTCCCCCTTTCTACGACGAGAATACGAACGACATGTACCGCAAGATTTTGCAGGAACCCTTGACCTTCCCGAGCAGCGACATTGTTCCCCCGGCCGCCCGTGATCTCCTCACTCGTCTCCTCGATCGTGATCCTCATCGCAGACTTGGTGCCAATGGTGCCGCAGAAATTAAATCCCACCATTTTTTTGCTAACATTGACTGGCGCAAGCTGCTCCAGCGGAAGTATGAGCCCAGCTTCCGACCCAATGTGGTATGTGTAAATTCTCTTATCCTCTTTTCGAAAAAGAAAGGTCTTATTTACTAATACATGTCTAGACCGATGCTCGCGACACGAAGAACTTTGATGATGATTTCACTAATGAACCGCCCAAAGATTCGGTCGTGGAAGGGTCTATGTTGTCCTCAACCCAGCAACAGCAATTCGAGGGATGGTCGTACAACCGTCCTGTTGCAGGCCTTGGGGACGCTGGTGGCAGTGTCAAGGATCCGTCCTTTGCCAGCATTCCCGAGCATTAAGCCGTTTCTCGGGATGGAGGCGCGGGCCTGCCTAGCCAACCATCTGCAGCTCCTGGTTCCACGATGAAAACATTTTACCCGGATTTGCAGTGTCATTTCACTGTTGCCTATGCATATCCTGCCACTTGCGCCAGACTCTCGATTTTCTGTTGTTCCCGGTTTTGGGGACACAAATCCCCGAACATTTTTCTGATTGGATTAGTATGTGGCAGTGATCTCAGTTTGAGCGAATTGTGTCCTTTCTCCATTTGTTTATCCTTGCATCAAAGATACAACCAGGCAGGACCCTACGCGTTCATTTCTCACTTTACCGTGTCGCAAACGGCTTGTCTCTTTTTTTTGACCGTATCGTGTTTCTACATATCTATCTTTGGGTCTTTGTCTTCTCCCGGGTCCTTAGCATGGAATGGAAGCGCCTACTTCGTTTCTGCGTACCGGATTCGCTCTACTTTCTTCGTCTACAATCTGCTGGGCTGATTCGATCGGCTTCTCTCACGAACCACACGTTCGCTATAGAGAAGTAGTACATCTGGGCTGATTTACCAATCCCCATCTAGAGTGTCATCTCTGAACTCACCGTTTCGATTGTCATTTGTTGCGGTTTTTTTTCTCCTTTACTTTCAATATGTCGGGTTTCCCATTTCCCCAGGCGGGTTTCCGCACAGTCGGAGGGTTCAATCAATCTACAGAGGCAAAGGCATGGATGTTGATTGAATGGCTGGTTAATAGACCAACAATGAATTCTCATTTCATCCCTGAATTAAGTCTATTTTTTTTTATGTAGCTAATCATTCAGCTACCCATTGGTCAATTGAGATGTACCAACGCACTCGTGCAAAGCTCAATTATATGATAATTGTAAGTTCACGGGCGGTTTTGGCCAGAGATCTCTTCAGATTGCCACGAGCTAGGGCCATGAAGTAATGGCCGTTAGACAGGTTTGGCGATCAAGTCCCAACCACAGAAAGAGTGCTCATCGCAGCTGCCAGTGATACGAAGGAAGATGTTTCCCTCGTGCTCAATCATTAAGAACTCTAGAGCAGGATTTCCATTACCGAGGCGATTCTCGAGGGGGCTTCAACCAATCCATGGGATGGAAAACGCATATTGGACGAGTTGCAAGGATATCAGCAAGATATTCCTCCTCGAATATCAAGGATTTGGATGGTTCAAAGCAGTATGAGTGATGCACGGCGAAACCACCATTCCAGTTGAGGGGATGAACGAAGTTTATTCGACAGTGTATCCCTGGCAAATCTGGCATTGCTAAACCTCTTGACCAGTTGACCCTGTCGTTTCCAACCGGGCAGGGCGGGAAGGACCAACGATGTGTCCAGCAGGTGAACCGCCCTAGGCAGGGAGGGCACTTTTGACCACGAATCGAAATATAAGAAGAGTGCAAGTAGCAAGTGCCACATCATAATAATTCTAATTGGAAAACAAATAGATATAGAAGTCAAAGAGACGGAGCTGAAAACCCAGATACAGAAATAGAGTATACGCGCCCCCGAAGCAGAATTTTATAGCTGCGTATCAACATACTAAACACTGTGTGATGAAATTCATGGTTAGCTAGGATTCTACCACATCCCAGCAAGGCGCCCACATTATTCTGTAAACATTCATGCCCACATTAACACCTACCCGGACCTGATCTGTCAGGGTACTCATGCCTCCGCTTCTACCTCTTGTGAACCATTGGTGTCAGGCTCAATGTCTTCTGCATCAACGTCAATCAGAGAACCGGATGATGCAGGCTCAGCAACAATGCCCTCTTTCTCTAGGCGAATGTACTCATCCCATTCGGGGAAGAGTTCATCATCCGCTTGGATGTCAGGGGCACCGGGAGGAACACCGATGAGCCGGGAAATCTTGGACTTTCCGGTCTGTTCCAGGGACTCCTTCCACTTGACGACAAGCTCGGGCGCTCGAGAGGGCTTGTATGTCTGCGCGAAGAGGACAGACTCGGCGAGGCGGTTAGTGCGAACGAGAAGATCAATGCAGCCATCGACGTCTCCGAGAGACCATAGTGTAGAGAAGGCTACGTTGTGAAGGCCGGCGTCAGAGGCTTGCTCAGCGAGCGTCTGTAACCCTTCTTTGTTACCACTAGCAGTGTGCAGCAACAGGAGAGAGCCAACATCCTTGGCGTTGATGAAGCATTCCTGCGCCAGGGACAGGTTCCACCCTGACAAAGCGGCGTCACCAACAATTTTCCACTTGTGCTCCACGTTAGCCTCGCGAGCAATGCCGAGGGCAATTTCGAGGTTATTAAGAGCAAGGGCGAGATCAAAGCGGTGTTCTTGGTCGGTTGCGACTTCTAAAGCCATCTCCTTGTAGCCCTGACCTTCAAGGAATCGGGCCACCTTGTTCATTTGGTCCTGAGGGATATCTTCAAGCAGCTGTGCGGCAAGATCCATGTCGCCACGCAGAACAACTGTCTGGTACTCGACCATGCTGAGGGACAGGGCGAACGAGACGGCATTCACGTCCTTGTCGGCAATGTAGACTCGGCCATCGCGTGGCAGATATCCGAGGACATACATCGGCTGATCGAAGTGTGAGATAGTATACGTTTGATCACCAACAAGGTAGTTCAAACGGTTCGTGGAATTCGTGTAGATGAAGCAATCCCCAACCCATTGACCCGTCCTGACAGACTCGTTGACATCGGTAACGACTTCAAATGCAGACTCAACACCATCTTCGTCCGCTTCACCGGCATTCAGACCATTAACATAATTCTCACGAGAGAATCTGAGAACGTAGAATGAATCATCACAGGCGAGGGTAACCAGCTCTCCGGACTCAGACCAGTAGACCTATCAGGTTGGTTAGATCATAATCCTTCAATAAATGATCAGGGATGTTCTTACAGATCTCGGTTCAACCTCAATCCGTCGGACCAGGCTTCCAGATTCCCAGTCGAACATACCAATACCTCCCTGTCCTTTGACACCAAGGAGAACGCCACCAGTAAGACCTTCTGCCTGGAAGCCTACATCGAGGCCGCCACTCACTTCCTTGAAGTTCTTGAAAATTTTGACGCTTGTTGGCGATTCCCGGATAGCATAATCATTGCTGTTGTCTTTCGAACCCCAGGCGAAATCCAGAGCTTGCCCGAAGGCCTTGTTCCGCCAGGCAAGAGCGGTATAGATGATATATTCGCCGTCTCCGCACACAGAAACGAAACGACCATTAGGTGAGTGGGACAATGTCTGCGGATATATTTCGCATGACCCCAAGTCCTTCGTGGGCAAAGATATAGGGGCCCCATCCTTGATGCTTGCGTCACCACCCTTGATGACTGTGGAGACAACCTCATTGTGTCGTGCCCAGACTATCTTGCCTGATCCGTCCATCGAAACAGCTGGTTCTTCTCTGCCCATCTTCACAACCACAGCACCGTCATCGAATCCCAATGCAACGCCCTGCTTACCGCGTTGGTATGAAACACACCAAGCTCGTTCTAAGCCGTAGCTCAGAGACTGCTCAAGTCTGTATGTGTTTGCATGCCATATCTTGATAGTACCATCCTCAGAGCCGGAGATTATGACGGGTAATTCGGGGTGGTAGCAGGCGAAGGATACATTGCTCGTGTGCCCTTCCAGAGTCGCAATCAGTGCCTTGGTGGTGTAATCCCAGACCTTCACGGTCTTATCGTCAGAAGTGGTAAGAAGGTACGGTTTATCGGCTTGAGGGTAGTAATCAACATGGTTGACGCCTTTCGTTTCGTGAGCTTCGAGTGTAAAATTGGCGTGCGGCGAACCCAAGCTCCAGATCTTGACGGTCCGATCCAGACAGGCGGAAGCAAAAGTATTTGTATCCTTAGGGTTGATAGAAAGCCCCATAACGTAATGGCTGTGGCCCTCGTAGACTTGAACACACTTCCATCCTTTTTCCCAATCCCAGAGTTTGATCGTCATGTCATCGGAAGCCGTAAGCACGAATGGCTGGGTAGGATGTACTGCGATAGAGCGGATGTAGTCTGGGTGCGCCTCGAAGGAAGCAATCTTCTCGGAGGTGTTGTAATTGTAGACACGGAGTTGGAAATCGTCGGAACCGCAGACAATCCAATTTTTGCGGGCGATAAATCGCCCAGCTCGGACGGGGACATCGGTCAATTCGAATGTTTTAATGATGGACTATAGAAGTACAAGTTAGGTGTCGGTTGGGGAAAGCGCCACTTCGGCCAACAACTTACTTGGGTCTCATAAGACCAGATGTATACATGACCTGCATACCGGAATTAGCGTGTCGCACAGGCTAATGCTTTGCAGCTTTCCACAAACCGCTGTATAATGTTGTCAAGATCTACCAAGAATTAGCATAGTATAACACCCCACGCTGTTGAGAAGATACTTACCCATGGCTCTGTAGGGTGAAAGTCAATGCCCTTCACTCGCTCGGAGCGGGCGAAGAGTTGCCTCTGAAATGTAGTTCCATCAGTCAGCCAGAGCTTCAATCGCAAGGAGGGTATGCGACTATATATTTCGCCATATTCCTTCCGATATGCCGCCTGAGTTATAATCGTACCTTGATATCCAACCTCATATTGTGTGGGGAAAAGGAGATTCGAGACTATGCGGCGTCGGGGAGGCTCGATAGGAGGGGAACCAGGCACGAGCCGTTCAACCAGCCCAGCCCGGAATTGCAGAGAGCTTCTTGTAGAAGCCGAGCCTGGGTAGCAACTTAAAACAATAAAGAGAGAGCCTCCGAGGGGAATAGGCTTGCAGATGAGAAGAAGACTCTAGCAATGTGTCCACAAGGAGACGGCAATAATCCCGCCGGCTATCTGCACTGCACTAGCGATGCTCCTTCACCGCCTACCTTTCAGACCCCATTGTCACCTAGACCACAGTTTACAAATGATGGAGCAGCAATTTCCTCAAATTTAAGCTCTCTATACTTGCTCTATAATGTAGAGGCCATATTACGCTCATACCAACTGGGCGGGCAAAATAAGCCCTCAAGCCAGCTAGCAAACGACCAAGATTTATAGGAAAAGAGCTCTGAATATCATAACAAAATATAATTGTCACAAGTAGGTTCATGCCGAAGGACAATGTTGGCTAATAAGTACAAGTAATCCGGGCTTCTATCAGTCTTCTGCAACTCGGAATATTCCTTTACGATGTTTTGCGTTCGAAATAAGTCCACTGTCCGGGTCTAGGCTTCTCTTCGAGCTCCTCCCAACTGCAAGAGTGTCAGAAAGCCGAAATACTTCGATCAAAAAAAAAAATCAGCAACAACTTACGCCTTGGACTTATACAGCTCGTTCACCAGCTTCAGCTCGCCTTCGGCAACTTGGATGACCTCCTCAAGAAGACCGGCGCCAATTTGTTTCTCGATCTCAGAGACCCTGAAGTTATATTTTTAGCTTATCATTGCTCTTAGCCGTAGCTTTGTTGGCGCAACATACTGCTCAGCCTCGAGGGCAGGTTCGTTCTCCCACTTCATCTCTGGGCTGTGAAAGTCTGACTCAACAGCACCTGAGGAGACGGATTCATCAATAGCTTGCTCCCACCGAGCTTGCTGCTCCGGTGTGCGAGCAGGGCCTTCTGTTGTCGCTTCCAGCTTTTCTCCGTCCCACTCCTCTCCGCGAGGGTTGTCGCTACCATCATCGCGCTGAGCCCCGACATAGGTCCCATCGTCCAGGCGGAGAGCAGCGAATCGCTCGGGCTCCGCTCCGACCGTCTTCTTCACGCGCTCCAACCAAGCTTCGTATCCAGGAGGCTTTGTCGACTCGATGATCTGTAGGCGGTGGCGGGTCAATGCCTCGGTGGACTGGCGATAGGCAGAAGACTCAGGGAAGGCCTTCAATTTCTCAAGCGTAGATTTGTAGATATAGATCAGGGTGGGACGAGGGCTTGGGTGAGTGGTCAGGCCAGTCAAACCGGTTGGAGCGAAAGGCTCCAGATACCGGGCAGGCTTGACGCTCGCAAGTAACCGGAGCGTAGACCTCATGGTTATTAAGAGGTAGATAAATGAAAGGCAAAGAATTAGCCCGAATGGTGAGGGGAAAGTTGCTTTCGGTCGGGATACAAGGAATCGGCTGAGTTGAGGTTCCATCGGAACGCGGAGAAACTAACTTTCCAGAGCCTGAGGCAGCCACAGCCACTTCTTTCTGTGTCGATCAAAGGAGAGCAGCCTCACGCTGTTCTGTCCCTAACATTCCCTTTCGTCTTTTGTCTTGAGGGTGTGCGGGTGACTCTGCATATTTCTTGAGATTACCGGCCGTCTCCTCGATACTTTCACTCCCCAAGTGTGCTGACCCCGGCGCATAGCCCGTCAATCAAGCCCCCGAAGACGTTTGTCCAATGTGCCACTTGTGATTATCCAAGGTCTCCTTACTCACACTCTCGTTATCCTCATACTCATCGGGGCTTCGCGCCTTGACCTACAGTCAAGATGCGTTCGTCCTTGTTAGCATGGTCATTACTCTCGCTCTTCTCTCTCCCTATTCTCGCCACTCCCTCCGATCCATCTTTCTCATCGAAACGTCTCGTAAAAAGAGCCGACTCAGACGACACGGGTCCGGCGCCGACGACCTTCAATGGCGTTGAAGTGCCAGCTATCACGGAATTGACTCCTGACAATTTTGATGAAACGATCAAAGATGGTCACTGGTTCGCCGCCCTTTTTGATATGCACGCAGCTCTATTTTATGCCTCGCTCTAACGTGCCGTAGGTTCATCAAGCAGTACTCCCCGGTCTGTCCGCACTGCAAGGCAGTCGCTCCTACGTGGCAGACTCTTTACGAGTATTATTATGTAAGTATCGGTCGCTGCACCAATACTCTGAATTAACTGACATGCGACAGACTTCGGATCCCCTCGCCTCGGCCTCCACCCAGTCGTCCAGCACCCAATCTTTAAACTCTTTTGAGAGCTTTTACAACTTTCACTTTGCGGCCATGAACTGTCTAGCCTATGCCGATTTGTGCAAGAAACTTGACGTCCTCTACTTTCCGCAGTTTTCGTACTATCACAACGGGCAACAGGTTGAGGTATATGATGGGAAAAAGGACATGGAAGGCTTTAGCGAGTTTATCGAAGAGAAACTAGAAGCCATTCGGCCTGGGTCTCGTCCTGCGAAGGGTGTCGTTCTTCCAAAACCAGGCGCCAAGGGTGTTGACACGAAGGCTGAGCCGGAGACTCCTGCTGCTAAGGACAAAGATCCCGAAGCCGGCACCAAGGCTGGCGAGAAGCACAACGAGCAAGCTGCGCAGTTGGCTACCGAAAATCCTCCTACCGATATGGATTCGAAGCCGAAACCGAGAAAGCCGAAGACAAAGGCACCCGTCAACCCTCAAGGAATTTCCGTCCCTCTTACCGCCGAGAGTTTCCAGAAGCTTGTTACAACATCCGAAGAACCTTGGTTTATCAAATTTTATGCGCCTTGGTGCCACCACTGCCAGGCTCTTGCTCCTAATTGGGCACAGCTCGGGAAGGAAATGCAGCACGTTCTCAACATTGGCGAGGTGAACTGTGAGATTGAGCGTAGGCTATGCAAAGATGCTCGAGTCAGCGCTTTCCCCACTATGTACTTCTTCCGCGGTACTGAGAAGGTTGAGTACGACGGCCTCCGTGGCCTTGGCGACCTTGTCAGTTACGCAAAGAAGGCGATCGATATCGGATCCGGCGTCCAGGACATTGATGCCGAGTCATTCAAGGCTCTGGAAGAGAAGGAGGAGGTTATTTTCCTATACTTCTACGACGATGCAACGACGTCCGAAGATTTCGCAGCTTTGGACCGCCTTACCCTCCCATTGATTGGTCATGCAAGACTAGTGAAAACGGACAGCGCCGCCCTTGCCGAGAGATTTAGGATCTCTACTTGGCCGCGTCTTGTCGTGTCTCGAAGCGGACGGGCTAATTACTATAACCCGATTGCGCCGAAAGATATGAGAGACATCCGACAAATACTCAACTGGATGTACACCGTCTGGCTACCCATTGTTCCCGAGCTCACCGCTTCTAATGCACGCGAGCTCATGGACGGCAAGTTCGTAGTACTGGGTATTTTCAGCCGCAGCCGCGCCAATGAATTTGTCGAAGCGAAACGTGAGCTAAAGAATGCGGCCCTTGAATGGATGGATAAACAAGTGCAGCTGTTCCAGTTAGAGAGACAAGAACTGCGAGACTCAAAGCAGCTACGAATTGAAGAAGCTGAAGACCGGAACGACCAGCGTGCGCTGCGTGCAGCGAAGAATATGCACGTTTCGATTCGCGAGGACGACAAGAAGCAAGTGAAGTTTGCCTGGGTTGATGGTGACTTCTGGGAACGCTGGCTGAGGACCACTTATGGCATTGATGTGGGTAACGGAGAGCGTGTCATTATCAACGATCAGGACAACCGTCGCTATTGGGATACTTCTTCTAGCGGTGCCTCCATCATGGCTTCTCGCACTTCGATTCTGGAGACCATCCCTCTTGTCATTGCCAGCCCATCGAAGCTGACCCCAAAGTCCACGATCGGCACTTTTGAGTCTATCTTCTTTGTCTCACACTCGTTCATCACTGGCCATCCGATTCTCTTCGTTATCTTCCTCGTCTTGTCGATCCTCGGTGTGACCTATGCGGCCCGAGGGCGAGCTTTCAAGCGAGGAGTCCGTGGTGGGATCCTCGGCATTGCTGGCAATGCTCCCGGCTTCCTCCATCTCGACGGCAAGGAGGGGCTTCTTAATGGAGGCTCCACCGGCAAGGTGGACTAATGTGCAATGTAAGAACTGTACAGTTATGTTAATTGATTTTTTCCTATTTAGATCTTTCCTATCTTTTTCTCTGTCTGTTTTTGATAATATCGAAAGGAATAAGTATTTATTGAACGCTAGCGATACAAATAAACATAATACACCATCTACTCTTCGTCCCGACCCATCAGACTAAAATAGCTTACTTGCCCAAGTGAAGCAATGTAACATCCATACTTCGATGTTCTAGGTAAATCACGTGCTTATAATCTCGCGGCCGCTGATTGGCGCTCGGGCGGCAGAGTCTCCCGGTTTTCGTTCGCGGACCGCTGAACCTCGATTCAATGGTTGTCTGACGTCCTCCGCTGGCAAGTTCCATTCTCACAGAAACTGCACAAAATGGTACGTATATCTGGCTATCCGTGGTAATTTATAGTCAACCGCTAATGTTGGTGCAAATTGATTAGTTCTCCCAGACCCTCCGCCGCGCCGCAGCTCAGTCTGCCCGCTCTCCTCTTGCCGGAAGGTGAGGCTCTCGAGGACCTACCCCCCAACGCAAAGTTTCTCACCATTTCACACAAATCTCAACAATTTTCTGTACACTCTGTCTAGCCAATGGTTGGCTCGGCTATAAACTACCCACGCATTTGCACCCGGATGCCCGAAAAGCCACGAAGACGAAGTTGGGAAAACAAGCTAATCCGGGCGTTTCAATCAGATACTCCGTCCCTGCGCACTTTGAGGGTATCACCGCCAGCGCCGCCATCAAGGCGTAAGTCTCTTTCCGACTCCAAGGGCCGTCCGGCAGTTCGCCGACAACTCAATGGCTCGACGTGGACCAGCTAGCTAATATGGTCTTTTTTTAAAAACAGCGGTTCCATTGCCGCTACCTTCGGTGTCAGCGCCGGTGTCTTCGCCCTTTTCCTCTTCGGCGAGGTCCCCCGTGTCCGCAAGGATATCCTTCAGAAACTCCCCTTCTTCGACACCTACCTTGACCGCACCATCCCCCCGGAGGACAACGTATGTTATTTTTTCTTCTTTTCCTACGGGAGGATGTATGTTTCTAGGAGGCGTGATTTGCTAACGGTTCTATAGCCTTTTTAAACGGTTTCGCCTTTGTCCGCTGTCTTTTCGCGTTTCAGAACATCAGATATTGCGGTTGTGGCATGGATAGATAGACGGTGAGGAGACCTGTTGGTGCTGTAATGTAGAATAGCAATGAGATTTGTTGGCACATAAACTTCATTTACTGAGTTATTACTTGATCACTAGTATATTTGACATTATAGACTTACCTCCGAGGGCCGAAGATCGTTCGAAGGTACGTAGTCTAGATACATAGCGTGAGGCTAGCGCCCCTCATCTAGGTAGTAGATGTCCAAAAAGATGCTCTGATTGACTCTTTGACAAAGCATGTATATGGTGCCTTTATATCGGGGTTTCCCGACAATAAAATAATATGGCTGCCTTCCGATATGTAGTATGCGCGCTGGTCAGTAATGCCAAGTATGTATAGAGCCGCGTAGGCCAAATACGAGCTGTCTGCCACCACAATGCTTCTGTTTCCCAGAGGCACAAAGAAAATAGCATCCTCTGGATATCTATTCCGGGAACCTTTCCCCAGCGCCATAAGAGACTTGATGAGCCCTTGGAGCAGCAAAATCGCCTTGCCACGATATCGAATCAGGATATTTTCCAGGCCAACAAAGTATACATAACATGCACACAGTCCTCTCAATCTCGGAACTTCTCGAACAAATCTTTCTACATACAGACACAATCACCCTCCTAACTTCCACCCAACGCGTCTGCAGCCTCTGGAACACAATAATCACCCAAACCCCGTCTCTCCAGCGTCACCTCTTCTTCCTCCCCCGCCAGTGCCCTGGCCACACGGGAACTCAACAGGACGACCACTCACCAACAGTACTCACACTAAACCCACACCTCCGCACAATATACCCTTCATGGTTCCCCAATCCGTCAGCACTGACTGACGAGCGCGGATGCCGCGCCTCGAATCTTGAGCCCGAGCTACTGAGGGTGTTTGAAATGGACGGAGATCACCCCTTTGAGCGGGAGAATGCGTCATGGAGACGCATGCTGCTCATGCAGCCACCGACTCTAGGTGTGGGCTTTGTCTCTGTTCAAAGCCTACATGAACGGGCAACGGTCATGGCTTGGAGAGTTACACAGGACGGGAAGAGGTGGGAGTGGACAGTTAACAGAAATGCACGCGGGGCTGAAATCGGGGAAGCTGTAGAGCTTGGAATTGATCAAGGACAGGGAGGAGAAGGAAGAGGAATGAGAGAGCTCGAGCCCATCACTATTGGTGTCTTTTATGACCTTGTTGTGCGCAATTCAGGTAATGCGCGCACGTGGTTTGTAGTTTGGGATAATGGATTATCATCCTGGTATAATATATTGGGGCTATGGGGGTGTCGGCAGCTGGTGAAGGGATTGGTAAAGGCGTGTGGTGTGGCGGTTGTTGAGTTGAGCACTGATAGACATGCGCGGGAGGAGAGAGTATGGTACCCATTTGATATTGAGAGATAATTGGGACCGACTACGGGGTTGAACAGCCAATCATAAGATCTCTCATTGCTGGAATATGTTTAGATACCTTGTCCAGGAATACCTAGGTACCCTGGTCCACTAGATGTGATGGAAATACTTCTCTACCAGCCCAGTGCCATGCCGAATTCGGCGATCTACATAAAGTGCCCCAATAGGACAACCTACCGTAGCTTGCTACTACCCGAGTGGGTGGCAGAAACCTGTTGAGGTTTTGTTGAAGATAGGGTATGCTGACCCTGATAAAGGGGCGCGTGCTACGTAGTTGAAGACGCGGATCTCGCGGGCTGCTCATGCCGGCGGTACGCAGGTTGTCCAACCGTTGCTCGAAGGGGGTGCGAATGTACATGCAAAAGACCACATGGGAATAGGCGCCCATCTGTATCTCGCTGCTGCAGTAGGCGCAGAGAATATGGTCTGCCTCATCGCCAGCCACCTAACTTCAACTACTTGCTAGGCAACGACAGACGAGCTCTCGGACCCGTTATAGCCCTACGTCAATGTTGGTGTTGCCTGGTGCTGGAGAGACAACCATGGATCCACGCCGCTGTTCTATGCCGTCGTGCCGGATCTGCGATCGTGGACCCTTGAGTTGGCGTCAATATCAAATACAGTCGTGAACGGACCGAGCTCTCACAAACATGACTGGAGGCTATGATCGATGGGGTGGCTAGTGAAGAAGAGGCAAAATTACTACAACGGTGCTGTCAAGATTCTAGCGTCCTTACTCGCCCACGACTCCCTTATCGTCGAACCGGACCGCAAGCTACTTGATGACTTTCTGCTCCTTCCCCTTGAATGAAGGTATAAACTCGTTTTCATCTTCCTGCTACCTAGGTCACTGGAAGGACTGTCTCTCAATTAACCAAGACATCCTTAATGCAGCAGCACAAGGTGGGCCGGCGATTATGAAGCGCCTACTTGACAACCCCGCCGCCCGTACTATTCCCGAAGGGGTTCTTGCTGCCGCCCCAACAAGTAAGAACGAAGGAATTGCTGTTGTTCGGCTCCTTCTTGATCGCTGCGAAGCATATGGCATCACAGAAGCCGTAATCAAGCCAGCCGCTGGCAATCCCTTGAATGAGCATCATGCCCTACCGCTTCTCTTGCACAAGTATAATTCCGCAGTCTCTGGATAGCACCGTGGAAGCTGCGAAAGCGAATAGAAGGTATTAACCTGAAGCCATTTTGAGCAAGCTTTGTGAGAGACAAATAAAATAACTAGCTTAGATACCACATTATCAACAAAGTATGATACTAAAACAAACCCTAGGTCACTATATTTTCAACCCAAACCCAATAGCAAACACCCTTTCCATCTCTACAGCAACACCATTACCTACGTGAGATCCGGCTTTCTTTAATGGTTGCCCAGAGGTAGATCAATTTCGTCCACCTGAACACTCGGTATTAAGTCTCAAGAGTTGGTCAAGTCGGATGTTCTAGAACCAAAGGACGGGTATGCGCAAGTGGCATTATTACCGAATTAACTAAATGATAAAGCCATTCCTAAAGATAAAAAAGACGCACAAAGGCATATCGCACGGTGTCAATAGTTAACGCTTCGGCGATGAACTCCTCGAGGTATTTGGTGAAGCGTCCGCCGGGGCATCTGCCGTCTGGTCCTCGCTGATACCAACAATAACAGTACCGTGAATAGCATGCTCCACGTTAACCTTCGGGCCCTTGAACCACTTGTGGGCATCGACCACCCACCAGATGCTAACTGCGAGCATCGGCGCTCCCCAGACCAGGCATGTCCAGTTCATCAAATCCGGTGTCAGGTCCGAGCCCGTGTCAGCAGGTAGGCAAAGGATCGGCACCATCAAGAGCACGAATCCCACACCAAGGCCACCGATCCACGGGCCGAAAGGGCCCAAGTGCCATGGGCCTTTGCGGAAGCGATTGCCAACAAAGAATACACGAATAGCGATGGGAATGGCGAAAGCGACAAATTGTGCAATAGCACCGATAGAGAAAAGAGCACCAATTGCAGTATCGCCAGCGAATAACAAGAGACACATGAGGATTCCGAGAACAGTGTTGAGAATGACGGCATTTACCGGTGTTTTGGTGGTGCCATTTACCATCTTCCAGTATTTCGAGAGCGGGAAGCAGTCATCACGGGCGTAAGCATATGTGACTCGGGAGGCCGCCACCATGCAGCCCTGGCCCATGGAAAAGCCGCAGATGATCGTCAGTGACAAGATAGCAAGCGCTCCTCTGCGCGACATAACCTGAAAGAGGTACGACGCCCAAGGCTGTCCCAAGTCCGAGTTAAAAACAGCATCAATGTCTACCACAGTGTAGGCGACAACAAGCTGCAGGAACCAACCCATGAGACCTCCAACTCCAGATGTCATGACAATAGCACGCGGCGAGGCAATGTTTGCGTTGGAGCATTCCTCGCTGAGGTGAAAAGGAGAGTCATATCCGGACATGGTCCAAATCACTCCCACAAAAGTCATGAGCACAGCAACTCCATCTGGGTAGTCGGTCATGTTGGTGACTGTTCCCCATACGTCCTTCGACGGTGTGAATTTAGGCGAGTTTGTCGTCCCCGCAGGAATGGCAATTATGACTGCAACTAGCGCAAACATATTGAAAGTCGACCCCCAAGAGTTGAAATGGGCAACCCATTTTGTTGGCATGCTGCTAATACCAGTATGAAGTATCATGATGAGCGTCGTCAGAAGAAAAGTCTGCCATTGCGTGGGAACATAGCCTGGATTTTGGATGGATCCAGCGGCGAGAATCATGGCGGCGAGAGCGTAGTTGACTGATGGAGCTGCAGTAATCTGACCGATCCAATTAGACCAACCGGTAACCCATGCCGCAAAAGGGCCGTAACCTGGAGGGGCAAGCACGGCAGCGGCATAGTACAACCCTCCACTAGTTCAGTCAGCACGACTTGAAACGCATGACAGAATGTTTGACCTACCTCGTGGGCATTGCGGAGCACAGCTCAGCCATGGACATAGCAACGCACTGAATGAAGATCATAGCTATGATCCAGCCCCAGACCATACCAGCGGTCCCTGCGTATCCCATTCCTAAGCAGCCATGTCAGCCCTAAGGACTATCAAGGTGTCCGCCAGTCAAGAACACGAACCATAGTATATTGTGCTTGCAAACGATGGAAGAAGTCCGAGAACAGCAAAACTGACACAGAATGTAGTCCATAGTGAGAATTCTCGCTTGAACTCCTGTTTGTACCCAAGGGCCGTGATGACCCGCTCATCGGCGTCCATGGAATCATCGAAATGAGGGACGTCTCCGTTGGGCAGCACGGAGGTAACAGGATCATGATCGGTATCGTCATAGACTGGCGGAGCCGAAGTGGCAGTTGCCTTTCCTGAGAGCGACATTGTTGGTAGGGTAGTCGCGGTCGCGCTTCAATCGAAATGCTAGTAGGAACGCTCAGACAGAGCTAGTCGCGGCTTTGGGTGACGGAACCGATATTTCAAGGGATGGCAAAGAAGAACTTCAGGTAGCACCGACTGCATGTTATATATGCAGTCAGCACGGGACCGCGCATCCCTACTATTGATGGCGAAGACGCCGATAGGACGAGACAGTTCAAAGATCATCTCGGTGATAACCAAGAATCCAGATATCTAACTGCAGGGGCACCTAGGCGATATGGAAACTAGCACCCCGCTCATCAAGTTCGCGGCAAGGCTTGCATCTCGCTTTCCCCAAGTAGGCAGGTTCAGGCGGAGGTTGGGGACGGGCTCAGGGAAAGCTTCGATGGTTATCTGAAGGCGAGTTTGCGATGATAAGAAGAGAGATAAGAGTATAGGTCAGTCATGGAATGCAGAAACGATTGGGTCGAAGGCCTTGATTCCAGATACCAATGATGGTGGTCTGATTCAAAACTTGCAACTAGATTTATTGACGATTGATAGGATGCAGCTTGCAGGAAGATCCAGCTTGTTGAGTTACTCCCAGAAGGGTCAGGTGAGCTTTAAAGCTGCAGAAGTACACAGTGCCAAGCCTCCTTATCAAAAGGCGCAACCTGGGGTAAACGTGGCCTGCCAACGGAGACACAGTCGACGGCAACCCTCACGCTCCTTTTCTGGTGCTGTTCGCTCGAATCCCGAGCTCCACTGCCAAGATTAGCGAGAAAAGCCAGGTTTTCGCCCTCATGCCGAACATATTCCACCTCGCAATCTGATGAGTGGCTGGACACTGTTGAAGGACAACCGCGTGACCGCTTCAAGTATACAAGCGGACGATGGGTCTAGAACGAAGACGAGCGGCTTCAGGAGAGATATCGTATCTTTAATATTCGTGAGCTGCAAAATGTCGCTACAAGGGCGGCCTCATCTGGGCCGTGTGTTAAGTTAGAGAAGATGCGCGAAGGATTACACGACAAGACTTTCAAGCTCACCATGGCTGACGGGAAGAAACTGATCGCCCGAATTCCCTACAGGAATGTTGGGCCGTCTTCCCTCGCAACGATATCGAAGGTGGCCACTCTAGACTTCGTGGGTGATACCTATTCCAACGAAAGACATGCAGATCTAACAATCGCTAGTTAAGGACTGTCGTTCGCCTTCCAGTCCCAAAAGTCCTGGCCCGGAATGCAGCAGTTGGCTATACTAGCCCTGTCGGTGCCGAGTACGTTATCATGGAGCTTCCGTCGGATGATAATCTCGCGGACGTTAGGACTAAGACATCTCTTGAAGTCAAGAAACAGACGGTCAAGGATGTGGAGATCCAACGGAAGCTACTGTCAATGAAATTCCTCGGGTACGTGCACTCATTTCAACTCAGAGTGGCGTCTAACTCTATCAGATACGGATGCCTTTTTTTTTCACAAAAGACGCTCCCTCGGGTTCTCGTCCCGTCACAATCACCGGATCCAGCTTGTCAAGCGAAACCCGGCAGAGAGTCGCAAAGCGATTCTCAATTGGGCCCATGGTCACACCTGATTACTGGCGCGGGGAGCGAGCAAAGTTACAGGTCGATCGCGGAAAATGTATGTTGCCTCCGTCCCCTTCTCAGATCATGCTGATTGTAGTACAGGGGTGAATGCGTTAAAGTATATTGAGGCTCCTGCACATCGAGAAATAGCCTGGATCAGTAATTATGGACGATATCTTCACCTGATCATCTGTCAATTCTCTGGCGCAAACAATATACCCGCGAATCTCATGTCGAACTTCTTACTGACTACCTAGCCGCTGCGCCGTTTCTTCTTCCAAAGGATGAAAGCTTTCTGGCGTCCTACCTATGGCATAGGGACTTTCACCTTGCAAATATGTTTGTCGATAAACAGGGCCACATCACGAATATTATCGACTGGCCGAACACATATACGCGTCCTCTATATTTTGAGAACAATATCGCACCACATTTTATTCACCCTTCGGATGAGCCTGGTTATGCCTTGCTATCGGCCGAGAGCTCACGAAACTTGGCACAACTGGGAGATCAGATCTTATAGATAGGCACACTAACGCCCTACTATTACATACCTTTGACAGGCTTACGAAGGAAAGGAACCCGTTGTTCGCGAGAATGTTGATCCATCCCAACAGGGACACAAGAAGGCTGCCGTTCTGCTATCAGGCGATCTCTGGGATCGGGATATCTTTGATATGTCCCTGGCCTTGCAGCCCGTACGAGGGTAAGTGAAGAGTACCCACGTCTCTAATGTGTGTTTGAAACTAAAGTTTGCAAAGACACTAGAAAGAAATGGTACGCAAGGCCGGGTGCCCCCTTCGCCGTCCCGCGGTCGATCTGCGCAAAGTTTGTCAAGGACCGGGAACAAATAGTGCGCTTTTGGGAAACCGCATCAGGCGTTCTAACCAATGATGGCTGGACGTCTAATGAAGACTACATTGGGGCCCAGCTCCTTTTGGAGGACCTGCGCCGTGTTTCCGCAGGGAAGATAAAGTGGTGGGAATGGTTGATCTAAGCCTCACGATACCTACTCTCAGTGTATGTCATCTTGACTAAATATGTGTTATGAAACCTAATTAGCTATGAATCATTGAATATTGAAAGGCCATAACTAGGGCCCAGCACCAAGAGGGGTTTCCAAAGGCCTAAGCCGTGAGCTTTGATGTCAAGAATGCGTACAATGTAAAATCGAACTTGATCCTTGAGAACGAAGAATCCCATTGGGCCTTAACCAGTATACTCTTCTCCTTCACATCAGAAATCATACCATTCTCCCGGACGTCTTCAATACCCCGCAATAGCGCGTTGACTTACTCTGTTATCTTTCTGTCTCGCGGTAGCCAACTCGTATATCACTAGAGTGCACCGATCATCCTGATATTAACATCTCTGCAAGGCAAGCAAGCACACAATACAATAACTCGGTCTACGGGTCTGGAACTCCGAACACTCGAAACCGAAGATAGATGGAAAAGAATCCGCGTCCAGTGGTTAAATCGTACAGCTCACATGCATAGTCGTCGCATTGCCCCCGTCTGGACCTCTCGA
Organism: Aspergillus baeticus; assembly: GCA_027569055.1. Taxonomy (NCBI): domain Eukaryota; kingdom Fungi; phylum Ascomycota; class Eurotiomycetes; order Eurotiales; family Aspergillaceae; genus Aspergillus; species Aspergillus baeticus. The sequence goes on from JAPDEI010000006.1 coordinate 572,567, forward strand.
CTGACATACGTCAATTCAATCTCACCCACAGCAAACCCCGAAGTCTGACCCTGGGGAAACAAATTTTGCTGACGCTGAAATGCAGTGGCACTCGTTACTGGGATGTGGAGGGGTTCTGTAGAAGATGGGGGCGATGCCCCACGCTACCAGGCTGCCAGCGGTGATATCTCTCAGAAACCTTAACTATGTTTACAACCCTGGGACCGCTGTGAGGTTATTGTATATACATGCTTTTTTCTCCTGCGGAAGGAACCTTCTACCTAACCTTGAAAGAAAGTTGCAAATATCTAAACCTTCAAAAAATCCAGGTATCCCAGCTCAGGGCAAGGTTTATGTGCCCCGAATGTCGATGGACTCGCCACAGTACCTGTCTTTCCTTCACCCTGGATACAATAACAATGCAGTGCATCATCGTATCGCATCGCGTTAAGAAAAAAACTTCATCATCGATCGGTGGTAGACAATGTCCGCCCTGGAATTCGTCAATCAATTACTACCGGAGCTTGTGAGTTTGTCGCTGATCTATAGTAGACTCCTCGCCTGCAGAGCCTATATATAGATTCTTCAGAAATAGAGGCGCTTTTTTGCTTTTCCCTCTCCCAAATCCCAATATTAGGGCCGAGCAAAAGCACTAATTTTGCCTTTCCATCAGGCATGATGTCTATGGAAAGGACTGAAATCATGGGCTGCAGTCGAAGTTTGCCTTCGACTGATTTTTATATCTATAAAAGGCATCCTTGTACAAACGCTTCTACATATTTAGTCTGAGGGTGCAGACACCCAGAGAACCTAACCCAGTTTCTCAAAATTTGCGCATCCTGTAAGAAAATCTAGTTACCTAACCCCTATCCCTCACAATTCTTCGATCCCAGGGCTCGTCATATTTCAAACAAGATGCCCAAAAATATCACATCCCAAAACCACACGAGTTAACGATGCGCGCTCCCCTCTCAGCATCTGCCCCAAGACAAGGCTATCCCAGGCCCATAGTGCTAACTTAGATAGTCTTTGAAGCCCAGGCTCCAGCTGCTCCCAGAATAATGGATCTCCCCCCACATGGACGGCCGTTTCATGGACTCGGAAGCGACCGCCTCGCACCACCGGATCCAACAATAGTTTAGTCTTGCCGCTACTCCGTACTATTATTATTATTATTGCTCGATGAAACAGGGACCCAGGCAGGCACCACTGTTGCACAGCGGAAGCAAATGGCGGTAGATACCGAAAGTGTATGAGGGGGTTTCACAATGTTCTTTCCCATGACGAAGGCTTGTGCTGCTAGAAACTATCGGCTTAGGCAATCATCCAGTTCCCACTCCATGCAGGGACGATGTCAAGCATTATATTTAAGCGTATGATTGTGCATAGCTACAGTGCTGGTTGGCTACTCTGAGGGCCCCTTTCTGAGGCTGGCGAGTCGATACTTGAGATGCTTGGAACATGGATGCCGAGGGGTAACTCCAACTTCAGCTTACCTAGGGGGGCTTGATGTCCATTTGGGGGAACCTCGGGGATACGATGGAGGCCTAAAGTATAGAACGATACCCCTCGTTGACCAGCGTGATGTTCCCTCCCAAGCAGGGGTTGATTGAGAGGTTGCGTACTCAGTCCTCAGGGTTTGTCGGTCCTGTCTCCTGACCTCCTAACCCCTTATCCTTCTTTGAAGGTATGGTGCACAGAGTAGCTACTACTATGTACTCAGTACTAGAGGTTTAATCCCGGGTGCCGGTCCGGTCTGATAATTTGCTAAAGATCTGAGGGCAAGACGACGAGGAATAGGGGCGTCGGTCCATGAGTGCGAAAAAGCCGCGTACTTCATGCTCAGCCACGAGCGTCAATGTGACCGAAAACAGAACAATCGTCGATGGTCGGATTCTTCGAAAGCTCATCATGCTAGTACGGAGCAACGATAAAAAACCGTACCCCGTAAACCCTGTTCTTTAGAGCCCACCTCCTGCAACAACGGTGAACCGAGCTCCGATCAAAATAAGATGCAGATGGAGTATGTGTCCTTCCATGCGCGTAATATGACATGCGCAATCGCATAAATTATTTTTATATCGGATGGTCTTATAGTCTCAGAATCTCTCGACGGCTCAAGATCTAGACTCCGCGATATGATTAATGGAGGCGAAGGTTTCACTAACCTGGCTGGCAAATCAGACGTAGCGGAACATATCAGCCTGGGAAAAGCCTTCGTTATGCGAGATTCGAGCATTCGATAAGAACCTGGAGCGCTTTGTTCAATTTCCGTGCGACTTCGTGCGCATCAACACTGGAAGGGCGTCACTGTCACACCAATAGCAATATGAGTTGCCCGAAGGCGAAAAGCGTTCAACTCAACGAATTCTGGCTCAGACCACGCTCGCGCCTCAGTGCATGCAGATGAGGTGTGTGGCGTGGGAGGCAACAATCTGATTGGCTTCCGGCTCTCCTGAAACTGAGAGAACCAGACTTGGCTTCGGTCTTCCTCCGGCCAAGCCCGGAAAAAACGTCCCTGGTAGGGCAATTTGGGCAAAAGTGCCGAGGCAAGGATTGATCCTGATGCTTCTGCACGCTGATTCGCTGGACCGGCTTTAGCGGGAGAGAAGGCGTTCTGCAAGCTTGAGGCAGGTCTTGCAGTAGTGAAGGTACCAGGCCCATACCAGAGTAGGTAGGTAGGGGGGATAGTGGATGGCGGATGTCTCCGGTAGCAGGGTAGCAGCGAAGGCAGGAAGGAAACCCTCCGATATCGACCTTTTGCCAGCCACTGTCTTCCTTATCCTCTGCCACGTATGAGACTCGATTGAATTTGTCATTGGCAACTCTGTTGAGCAGCGACCAAGTTACTTTCGTCCCGGATGGGACGAGTTGAATGACGCACTAAATCGATAATTGACCCAAGTCTATCTCGCAGGCAAAGACGTGTACTACTCCGATCTACTGCGCAGACTGCACAGAGTGCGATAAAGGTCTGGGGTCAAGCTTCAAGATAATATTAATCATGATCCACACGGACAATTCTTCACACTGCAGAGTAGTGGGAACCTGAGAGCTTCCCCCTGGACCCGTATCGTTTCCTGCTGTTTTGAAGACATGATCCGTTAAGCGCGCAACAGGAGCACAACGTACGACGTGATGACAGAAGGAACACCGCCAGGGTGGAAGTCTTCCGTGGAATTTTCCATGGGCGGGCCTGCGGCTTCTGGAGTGGAGACCAGCTGCCGTGATCGGACCGCCACATTGGGCGAGTTGCAGGGGATGAGAGGCCAGCTTTTGCTGGTCAAGTTTGAGAGTTGGGACTAATCCACGCTAGTGTTCCTTGGGCGACTCCAACGTGAAGACCACGAGAGTTCAGAGGGGTGGTTCCTTGGGACTATTCGCGCAAGTGGCAAGTAGGGCGAGATTCTGCAGAACAGGACGCCAAATTTTGAACGATCGGAGATGAATTCTCGAAGGATGAGATTGGAAATGGAATTCCATCAGCAAAGTTCTCCGTATGACCGCACGCCGTGACAATCCGAGTCTCCAGTTGGGGAAACCTTCCCTTTCGGGACAATGCGTTTCGCCCTCTGCCGCAAGGTCGCAGTCGGTTTCTGTTTCGCACAAGTCTTGTCTGTCAATTCAATTATCAATTGGTCTCTGCGACTCCTGATTCAGGTCGATTGATGCCGTGTTTACGTGCCGTAGCCTGAATGCGTGATATCAACTCTTCAGAGCAGATCACCTGCAATTTGAACCCACTGCACCCGCCGAGCCGTAGTCAAGGTCCACTATCGAACCGGGAGAAGCTCAGCGAACTCAGCTTGGAAAATCTCCTGGTGGAGCATAGTCGCCAACTTTGTTTTTACTTGGGAGACCACTCAGCGACTCAGCGCGTCGTCTTAGGGACCCAAGTGCAGCAAAGATTGTGACGTACAAGCAGGGAAGATTTATCTACACTTGGTAGAACAATTTTATCAGAGGCGGATGTTGCAGATAAAAGTGCGTGGCAGCATCATTATTGCCAAGAAGACTGGATTCTGCCACAACCCGTCATCAAACAGAGTATGGACATCAAGCAGCGGCCGGTAAAGACTAGGGATCCTGACGGCAAATGGTTGGGTAATTCCAGGTTTGGCGCTTTTAGCGATCGAAATGAAGGGTGTGTGCGTGGAATGCGAGGAAATCCCTTCCATTTGCGGGTCTCTAGGATCGTTCGTGCCAATATCGCCAGTCTCGTGTCGTCGAGGCATGGTACACACTGATATATATTCCGCTTGAAGGAGAGAATCGGCTGGATATATCCTGCATGCGAGCCGTTATGCTGGTGTGACAAGGAGCTGACATCGGCAAGACTCAAATTAGAGGGGTGCGTCATTTCATTTAGAGCTTCTTTGCTAATATATTTCATGGCGGGAGAGAAATAGCATCCTAGATAGACGGCAGAACAGGAGATCCGAAATTATAGAATTCATCCACAGCAAATTAAGCTTATTGAGGATGTATCCACAGCATCCATTCGAGGCATGCATCCTGGTACCTGGATCTCCAGATTGATCCTGCCGTGGAGTTAAGTGGGCATGTCAACATGCTTCAGTTCCTCACTTTCAGGTTCTCTCCACTCCCCACGGATAATATCTCTGATAAGGTTGTCAACCCCTACCTAAAGATGTGGAAATGTGGATGTGCCATGAGGTGTGATGGACCAATATTCGGTCAGCGGGGACTGTAACTGCGGAGAAACGGTGCATGAATCCGTCGCCTTACGGGATGGTGGATGGGGTTGAAGGATTCTGCAGTATGCACTGGCGTCTTGAATACAGGACTGGCTGCTGGCGGCGGTTGGAACATGAACAGCCGAGGAATAAGACATCGCTCTGCGGCCTGGCCTGGAGGCAGCATTCAACCTTACGACGAAGGCCACTCGGAAGCGCGACTGCTGCTGCGCACCCTGGTGCCCATGTCATCCCACTTTGTTATTGCATGGATGTGAAAGGCCAATGAGGATTTTTGCTCCCATCCTTCGTGATCTTGTTGCGCCTGGCATGGTGATGACGACGAGCTTCTGGACTGAACTGTTTCAAAATTCGACGCCTCCGCCTGGGGATAGACACGATTGCTCCGATTCCGGTTGCATGAGGAGTAGTACAAATCACGGGCCAGAAAGGATTCTTGATTGACTTTTGTTATTGCTGGATGCGGGAAGCATAGCTGAAGTATCGTGACCGTCTTCGGCACACGTCCGACATTTTCCAGCCACCTCACCTGTTGCCTGCCCAGTGAGAAGTCACGATGATTCGGGGAACCGGAGTGCTCACTACTCCAAGTTGAGAGAAGCGCGTCCTTCAAGGTTGGAGAGAAATTAATGAAGCCAAATAAAATTGGCCAACCAAGAAGATAGTAGGAGCCTAGTTGTGGTAGACCGCTTAGAGTCGTCTACACATTTTCCCCCTGTTTGCCGCTGCTGCCAACCAAATTCCATTTTCCGGGCAATATTCGGAATTGGTTCGTTCCAGCATGTTGGTTTTGCGCCGGCTTTGCCATTTTCTGGTTTAGTTTGGAAGCGAGAATTCCTCGGCTTGGATCGTAAGTTATTATTGTATTCTTCGAAACTGACAACCTCGATAAGCTTGCTGGATGGGACTTGGGATGGAATTCGGATGAGCAAAGTAGAGCTCATGCTCACAAGACACTGCCAGCAATCTGAAAAATCAGCAATGCAACAAAGAACACGAGCAGAGTTCAATTGGATCTGCTTCGGCTCAGGCCTGGCAGTCGGGACCGGGTGAGGCACGAATCAGGTCAACGGCACCAAGGACAGTCCCAAACGTCGAGTGAATAATCAAATCACCATCAGCTTCCCATCATCATCATCATACCTGACCTCGAAGAGATTTGGAAATAATAATAAAAATAATAAAAATTCATGTATTTTTGCCTCCCCGAGTTACGATCGTCACCGCTCGATCTTCCAGTGAGTCGGGTTTTATCTCTCGTCCGCTCTTTTCCTCTCTTCTCCCCTCTCTTCTTCTCATTTCCCTCTGTACTTTTTCCCTCTGGTTCTCTGCCCGTCCCCTAACCTTTCTGCTCCGCCGCCCTCCGTGTATTCGCCTCCCCTCCATTCCCGTGGGCGTCCCAGCCAGCTTTCCTTGGGTTGCTCTCCCTGCCAAAATTTCTCTTATTTCCTCTTTCTATTTTTCTTAACTTTTTTTTTTTTGCAAAAAAAAAAAAAAAGAAAAAAAAAAATAGAAAATAGCTCTTTTGAGACGAGCTCTCATTTCTTTTCCCCTTCGCACCCCCCGTTTTCTCTTCTTCTTCTTGATCTCCGCACCTATACGCGCCTGTCCCTGGCTAGATTCGCACCATCAAACAATTCATCCTAGTCAAATCTCGCGCATTGTTGACGCGAAGCAGAAATTGGCTAGCAATCTTCCTTGACTGCTGGTGTGTGCGAGACCCACTTACACGCCGCCGGCTTTTCCTGGTGGATCAGAACCCGTCTTCTGTTTTGACAACGTGCGGATAAAAAGAAGTTCCCACACGCTGCGATTTCTGGTGGGTGACCGTGGGGACCTCAGATTAAGCATCTCAACCTGTCCTGACTTCCTTCTTTCCAGTGGAGTCGGCCTTCGATTCTGTACAACCATAACGTCGCCTTTGAACGAGTGTCTTCAAGTATCAACCTCGCTGCTTCAGGTGCATTGCAGTCATTACAGCCTCTCACTAGCCTGTCGTTTTCGTCGTTCTATTTTGAACCAAGAGCAGTCGTGTCCAAAGGCAAGAAGCAGTGAAGAAGGAAAATTCTCGACGAAAGGAACTCTCGAGACAAGAGAAGACAATTCAGGAAAAAAAAAATCTGTTCTGAGGACGCGATCAGTCACAACGCATTGAGTTGGCAACTTTCTACACGCGCCTGAAGCAACTACGTCGAAAGACATACACACAGACAGAGTTTTCCGATTTGCGATCAATGATCGAGATATCGTGAAATCTCTTCCCGTTCGCGTATTCTAAATCCCTGTCACCTCTTCTTCATCGCTTTCCCTGCCACAACACCTTCTCCGCCTCAAGATGGATCCGAGAAACCACCCTTCCCGACCCCCGTCCACCAGCTTACCCCAGGGCTCCACGCCTCTTTCATCCGCGCCCATCTCGAGCATGCCGATGCCTCAGTACACGATGCAGCCTCAGTACCCGGTTTCTCAGCCGCATACTCTACCTCCTCTACAGCCTCATCATAGCCAGTCTCCTGCTCCCCACTCCTACATGGCACAGCCGCCCTACCGGCCGGAGATGAATAGGTATCCTCCATCAACTCACGATGTTTACGCGTCCTCGGCTGCGCCGATCATGCCTCACACTACCGTGGGCAGCTTGCCTCCGTCATCTTTCCTCTCGCATCCCAACCCCCAGGCGCAACCGCAGCAGTCGCCGCATTATCCCCCCCCTCATGGCGTGCTCCCACCTGCCTCAAGTGCTCAGACATACCCACAGCCGATTGCCCCGGCGCCTCCTCGGGACCGCCAATTCAACGGTCTTCCGTCGGGCGCGTTCAGCTTCTCAGATGGCAAGCCTCAGCCATGGATGAATGGCGACCCAGCTGCTGGTACTAACGGTGCCGCTGCGTATGCCGCGAAAGACGCTCCCAGGACCCAAGTTGTTGGATCTCAGGGTCGACGCGGTATTCTTCCGAGCGTGCCGGGACGCGCAACTCCCGTCACGAACGGCGTTAATGGCACAGCCAAAAACACCACCATCCCAGCCAAGGATGCAGATGGGAAATTTCCCTGCCCGCATTGTAACAAGACTTATCTTCACGCCAAACATTTGAAGCGCCATCTGCTACGCCGTAAGTATTCGTCAATACCATATTATATAGTGTTTACTAAGCGTTTCGCATGATAGACACCGGTGATCGCCCATACATGTGTGTCCTCTGCAAGGACACTTTCTCGCGCAGCGATATCTTGAAACGCCATTTCCAAAAATGTTCAATCAGGCGCGGAAACCCGACCGGAGCAACTCACTTGTCGCACCCAAACGCGCATGTCAGAAAGTCTCAACAACAAGCTGCGGCGAATCCTGCAAAGCCTGTTCAGGATGAAGTCAGTAGTACCGCCCCGCCTCCCAATGGCATCCCGGGCACGACCTACGGCGAGGGAGCCGTCAACGGCAATGGACTGGCTCCGGCCCGGCCAGGGTATACGGATCACCAGACTCTGGGCTTCCCGATGTCGTCTGTCAACGGTATGGGCCGTAGTCAACCTGACGACGGTTTCTCCGCTGGTCGACAACATCAGGGAGCCCCATGGCCAGCAGCTCCTAAGCAGAGCCCGTATCTCGTGCAGCCGGGCGCTGATCCCTCTAGCCAGCACCTGGATGTTAACCGTACTTCCATTGAGCAGGTAAAACAACCGGTTGTCCAAGACGCGAAACGCCCCGTGATGCCTGGACAGCCCGGCCACCCGGGCCACACCGGTCACCCCGGCGAGCTTGACTGGACCACCATGTTCCAGCCCGGAACTCACGAGCAACCCATGTACCCAGTCTTCCCTCAGTCCATGCCCGCTGGTCAGGAGCCCATTCACGCCCACATCGATGCCGAACGCAAGTTTTACCCAACCACTACCGCGGGTGCCCAGGAAGGTGGAATGAACGGTTTGTACCTGGCTTCGACTATGAGTGGCGATGGTAAGTAGCAATATCCGCCGCCTTGGCCATATGGCCCGTTACTAACGGCTTCGCATACAGGCACTGTTCAGCCTGCCAGACAATAGATGTGGGTCTCAAGTTGATGTCTGAGAGTCCGCTACGTATCATTCCGGTTAGCTGTGCATGATCCGACAATAGCCACATGCGGCACGATTTCTCCCGAACCTTGCAGCTTGAATTTCAAATACCTTAGCTCTGGATTATGGGACCGACCCCACGGGGTGAGCACGCAGCATACTCTCAACACTGCTTTTCGACATACAGCGATTAGTTACGAAAACGATTTCTCTATCTATGGGTCATCTGGTCAAAGTCGTTTCCTTATTCTGTCATTAAAAATTTCCAGCATTAACCATCGGCAAGTGCAGTATTTATGAGTGGCCGATGGTATGGGGTGTGGTTTTTACTCGGCGTCCAACAATAGACTCGGGCATGTTCTTGTGTTTGCGGTTATGGTTTCATTCGTTTTCTCTCTTCCAACGCGGCCCAAAGAATCCATTTGCAGGAGGCTCCTGCCGACTCGAATTCTGATTCACATATCTCTTTACAACTTTTGGTTGAAAACCCAGGGCGTGCGCGATGACTGGGCTTGTTCAAATTTGTTTGCATACCGTGACGGCCGATCCGATCCGAATCTCCTTTCCCCGCCAAAACGATGTGAGTTGGTCTGTATCTGGTGGGCCACGGCGCTTGTGAACCCAGTGCGCGGTGATGTTTGTCATTTTATACAATATTGCTTGTGTTGTTTCTTACATGCCTGGTATTTTTGTACCTTTATCATACGGTTTCTGTCTATCCATCTGCTCTTGAAGGGGGCTCGACATATTTCTTCAGCAGCGAGATTCATACGTCTTGCGGCCGGGGGCTAGAGCGGACATGCCGACTGTTTGCCTTTGTCAGTTTCTGACAGGAATGTTTCTGCAGAGGCGGCTGTTTACTTTTGCCATCAAGGCTCCCCTGGTCGGTCGAGGAATTTCATACGTCGGTTGTTTGATTAGATCTCTGCGCTGTGTTCGTGTTTCATTTTAAGGTCCTACTGTTCCTGTTTACTCACAGGACTCGGATGGGGGAAAAAAACCTAGGGGCCAAAAGCTAGATTATAGACCGAAATCAAGAGAACAAGAAATGCATTATAGAGATCTTGTCATATGATTCTCACATCGACTATAATAATACTTAGTAATGTTGGAGAGTAGCCTTTTGCCCGGACCCGAGAATTCCCACCCATAGCCGGCTGTTTGCTTTAACAACCCCTCTCAAAAGTGTCCATTCGGAAGAATCTCTCCTTAATAATGAACTCAGCGACAATATAAATACCAAATTGGTTCTTGCCCTCAGTCACCGTGAACCTCGCATTGTGGGTTGGAGCCAAACGTGGGGCCCTCAGACGTCACCACCAGCACAACGATATCAGCATTTCCTGATTGGCTGCCACGGGTCGACTCTCGGAGAATTCAGGATAAGTTTTACAAAACCTCAAGAATCCGACTCCTGAAGTCATCGCTTGCCTGCTCTATACTCCCGCTCTCGCCATCTCTCCTATATCCTCTCGCTTCATCCCAACCGCCCCGGATTGCGCTTGGCAGTCGCCCCCTCAATATCACTCGCACCTATCGCCCCACTGCGAACCCCGACGGTACTCTACTTCTGGTCCCTACAGAGCAGGTCCCTCTGATCGACTAGGATCACCACCGACTTCGGCTTCGACTTGTCGAACACCGACTTTCCAATACCCAGACCCTCTCATCTCCCCTTAAAAACACCGTGTAGCTGCATCTGCTCACTATGTCGACGAATCGGCCCTTCCTGGCGAACTTCCTAGCCGCCTTCCGCGCCCAGTCAACCTATAAAGCATCAACCGCCGGCTCGCAATCCGCCACGGGCTCGTCTTCGCTCTCCCCATCCCAGATCTCCCAGGGTGCACGAGCAATAGCGACAAAAGCAGCCTCCGCAGCTTCATCATCATCTCCATCCTCTTCCTCCACCTCCAACAATACAAACGCACAATCCCCATCTGAGGCTTCAACGCACCATTACCATCATCACCACCACCAGCCCTCAAGACCACACTCGCACACCCGCTCCCCGTTAAACCAACCACAACATTCTGCGGTGCCAGAGGCTTCTCCGCCGCCGACTTCATCCTCAACCCCGATACCCATCACCAATAGCCGGCCGGACCGCCAGCGTCGCGGAAGCGATAGCTCCAGCGGGTCAGGCGGGTTCCGTGATGCGTTGGGTCCAGAGAAATGGTATATCGGCGGACGGACAGCGGCTGGAGAGGAGAGGTTCTACCGGCTCGGTATGGTGACAAAGGGTGGGGGTCGATTGGGAGGGAGTGGAAGGGTAGGAAGCATTGATCAGCTGAGTCTGTGATATGCACCCTTGTGCTGTCTCTTTCCACCTTTTCTCTGTTCTTCTGGTTTCTTTTCTCTTCATGAAATGATCCATAAAATTCAAGTACATTTGTGACTCGGCAACCTGGACTGGGCGTTATAGCTGGGCATTTTTGGCGGCGTTGGGGCTATCGTTCCGATCAATATCAGGGTTTCTTTCTTGGATGCATTGGGGGGTATATATGGCTATTCCTCGAATCATCCATCTCCTTTGTTCTTCATTTGTGTCTCCATACGTTCTTGAACGGGCCGCTTTTCTCGGTTGTATCTTCTGACTTTGGAAGCAAACAAAAGAACATACAGTGCAGTGTATATGAGACCTTGGATTACAAAACTTTTGACTTTCAAGTCATATTTTCATTCTTCGATGGATGTTTTATCTGTTTCACGTACGAATCAGAAACTATAGAGATGGAATGCACAGTTCCAATCTTCTAAAGCAACGTAGAACAGTAGCTCTATTCATACGGCATCCCCGGGCGAAGAACCCAAAAGCCTCTCCGTCTCCTCTTCCCCTTGCCCTCCACCAAACGCGCCCCCACTCTCCCTACTATCCTTCCTCCACCAAATCCAAGAACTACGCAGAGACTTTTCACCGAGAAACAACATCCCCCATGCAGTCACAAAGCTCAAAACCCCCAAGGAAACAGCCATAACCCGCCACCCAAACCTCCACTCCACAAACCCACCCCACAATGAACCCAGGAACATACCCAGGAACTGCGCCATCGTCTGGATGCCAAATGCTTGCGCTACCCCACCCCCACCGGCGCTTGTACCTACTCCGGTGCAGTTCCTGCATCGTTTTGTCTTTAGACTAGGGCTGGATGCGGCAGGATGCTCGTTGTGATATGCGATTGCGGGCGGATGGGGAGAGTGTTGCGGCTGCATAGCGTCAAGCACATCCTGTGTCTCGACGTAGAGTGCTGGTGTGCCGAGGTTGATCAAGAGACCGATTACGGTTAGGAGGGTAAGAAGGAGGGCGATGTGGGTTGGTTTGTTGGCGGAGACTATGGAGAGCGAGGCGAGTGGCAGTGGGAGGAGAATGAACGAGATAAAAGTTACAATACGTGTGCCGTGTTTGTCGGATAAATAGCCTTTTTTACTTGTTAGAGTTGGGGTCCTGGTTGGACACTCAGAAAGAAAGACGGGGTAAGTACCGAAGAATGGCTCGAAGAGAGCTGTTAAGGCAGAGGGGAGGAAGGCCATTCCTGCGCCTAGCGGTGTCCAGTTGAAGTGGGATTCGACAAAGATGGGTATCGTCTGGAAGATATAGTTAGTATTGAAGAGTTTGGCTATTAGGGGTTTAGGGGGACGTACAGCATCGAATGCGGAAAAGAGGAGGCCTTGGACGAGGAGCCCGAATGAGGAAATGACAACTCGGGGCTGTTTTGCGATTTGGAGGAGAGTTGGCTGGGCCTGTAATAGCTCATCGCTGCATTCATGTGCATTTCCACACTCACACTCGATTTCAGTCTCGGTTTCGGCGCCGATATCGCTACCTGTTGTTGGTGTCTCCGCAAAGGTCTGATACCCACCGTTCGCGCGGATAGTTATAGAGGAGGCAGAAGACGACGGTGCCGTCGGCGGAGATCCAAGCGACCTCCCTACTCTGGTCTTCTTCGGACGAATAGTTGCAGACGAAGCAGACGATGACTGTTCCGCAGAACCGACCTCAACCCACCTCGCCGCAACCTTCTTCTCAACAACCAAAACACGCATAATCAAATCGAGGCCAATAAGTGAAAACGACATCCCAAAAACAGCTTCGTACCCCGCTTTGTCATAAACAATCCCACCTAGGAGTGGGCCTAGCATGAATCCTAGCGCAATAGCTGAGCCCTGGTACCCGATCGTCTGCCCTAGATTATCAAGGGGCACAGAGTCTGTCAAGAGAGCAAGCCCCGCGACAGCAACCATGGCCGTTGCGCCACCTTGCAGAAGGCGCGCGAAGACGAATGTGGCCGTTGATCTGGCGGCCCAGAGGAGACCCATTGAGGCCCCGAGGAAGATCAGGCCCAGGACATATGGCAGACGACGTGTGGGAGCAACGTCTACGACGTATCCGAATATTGGGCAGCAGATGAAAGCGGTGGCGGCTTCGCACATGAGGAGGACGCTGACCCAGTACTCTCCTGGTCTCGTTTAGTATTCATAGACAAGCAATTGGGCATCTGACGTACGGTCTTTGTACGGTACGTCTGCGCGCTCGACTAGTGCCGTTGGCAAAATGGGAACAACCTATAAATCAGCCGAGATCTATAGTTTGTGATCGGTATTCTTACCATGGCGTAGAGAAAGTAGTCCTAAATGGGTCTGTCAGAGAATGAAGCATTACATTTCCTAGGGATACATACTGTAAACGAAGATATCCAGACCGTCGCTACGATAAAGACGGTTGAGGACCGATATCGAAGTAGCCACGGAGGGCCATCTCGGTGGATCCACTGCATTGTACACCAATGTAGCCTAGCATGAATCTTGAAGTCAAGGATGGAGTATTGAAGAAGTAGATACGTAGGGGCAAAAAAAAAGCGACGCTAGGATTTTCAACCTCCGCTTGTACATTCTTTGGTCTAGCGCAGTTGTCAAGCATCGAATGTGGATACATTTTTCCCTGCAAGAAATATGACGTTGGGGTGCGTCTGAACCGATAAGATTCCCGCGGCGGGCTCTTTCTGACCTAAATTCCCCGCATCTTCTTATCATCACCTCCTCTCCTCTCCAAGCTCATTGTTTTGCTTATTTACCAGGAATTGATGACAATGCCATCTCCCCACATCAAGTACATACAAAAATGCCTCTCCCTCGCTAAGGAATCCCCTCCACGCCCCACAAACTTCTGTGTCGGAGCCGTCCTCCTCTCGCGACAAGAAGGCGATCTCTACTTTGAACACGATGAGATTCTCTCCACAGGCTATACAATGGAACTAGAGGGAAACACACACGCCGAGCAGTGCTGTCTCTCGAACTACGCCTCCGCACACTCCGTTCCAGACGACCAAATAGCCTCCGCCCTCCCCGATACCCCGGGTCGCAAATTAATCCTCTACGTAACCATGGAGCCGTGCGGGAAGCGGCTGTCAGGGAACCTACCATGTGTGCAGCGGATCATTCAGACGAGAGATGGTGGGCGGAGGGGCATTCAAAAGGTTTACTTTGGCGTCAAGGAGCCTCAGACCTTTGTGGGGGAGTCGGAGGGGTGTAGGATGTTGACGGAGGCAGGGATTGAGTGGGGCGTTGTGCAGGGGTTGGAGAGGGAAATTTTGACTGTTGCGACGGCGGGGCATGAGAATCGAGAGGAAGAGGTGGAGGAAGCCTTGAAGCATGTCGAGACGAATTTGGACGATCTCAGCGATGAGGAGCAGCAGAGGCAGGATCAGATCAAGAGAAATCCTAAAAAGAGGGTGATGGAGACTAGACAATGATATGTATAGATGCGCGTATGTACATGGAGCTAATTATGGCTATACACATATCTGTGAACTACTCCCTTCAATATCGCGCTCCCTATGGAGTGTGCTTTTCCTGGCTTCTCATACATCAGGGCTGAACTCTCATCCCTATACGGAGTAAATTTCCTCCGACAAACCCCAGAAGTGACACGACAGCTGGAGGGACCTGAATCAGGAGCAGGGACGGCTCAAAAGGTCGTTGGTTTCGTTCGAGCAGTGAATATCCATGGATTGGTGATGCTGAACTCTTGTCCGTTGGAAAGCGCCTCTATGTAAAGACATGTAGTGCCTTTCGAGCGGGACGATGCGGAGTGGTTGTCCTTGCAGGTAACGTCGTCATCCTGGGGATCCGCATATTTTCAAGGATAATGTGACGGCCTCTGTAAACAAAGGACTCAGCCTGCCTTGCATATCGATGCAGGATATCACCCTGTCATGTCAAGATTAAATAGCATCGACTTCCTTTGTTCTTTGAGACGTCTCCACTGATGGACATTGCGGCTTTCCAATCCGGGAGTAAATGCATGATGCTTCCCCTCATTTTAACGTCGCCCGGAAATTCAGGAGAGACCTTTTATTCGTCCCTAACCTGCTAATGCAAACGGAATGCGCGATCGCAGTTGGAATGCTGCGGAAAGCCTAGACCGTCCGGAGTATCTCTGAAGCCCTGAACGAGAGGTGGAGGGAGTATGTATCCGTATCCATCCGGAAGTGCAGCCGCAGGCCGGTATAGGAGCGCAGGAAGTGTGGTCGTTTTGATACGTATAAGATCAATAATAACGACGCATAAACCCGGGATTTGCGACGGAGAATATCGAGGCGTTTAAAAGGACCAGAAGGCGAGAGCCGGTGCGGAGGGCTGATAAGATAAAAGCTGGGAGGCTGCGGCCGGCAAAGAGCTGCGGGCTTCGGAGCCCGCCGATACATCTTCATCAGGCCATCCTCGCCATTTTCCTATTCGTGGTTCCTTAAAGGCGCAGATCTGCTCGCGGAGCTCTTATTTTTCTATCAAGTATCTCATATTTTCTTCTCCTCTCGCTCCACAGACACTCCGTAACCTCTTCCGCCACCATGTCTACTGTTGCTGCCGCCCGCTATGGTAAGGATAATGTCCGGGTCTACAAAGTACACCGCGATGAGAAGACCGGCGTCCAGACCGTTGTTGAGATGACCGTCTGCGTGCTTCTTGAGGGAGATATTGACACCTCGTAAGCTTTTACCATCTCACCAAGTCCAAGTACCCCGAGCTAAACATCGTTATCAAAGCTACACCAAGGCCGATAACAGTGTGATTGTCGCAACCGACTCAATCAAGAACACCATCTATATCCTCGCCAAGCAGAACCCCGTTACACCCCCTGAGCTCTTCGGCTCCATCATCGGCACCCACTTGATCAACAAGTACCCACATATCCACGTCGCGCACACGAACATCATCACCCACCGCTGGACCCGCCTCGCCGTTGACGGCAAGCCGCACCCGCACTCGTTCATCCGCGACAGCGAGGAAACCCGGAACGTACAGGTCGATGTCACCGAGGGTGCGGGAATCGACATCAAGTCCACCATCAACAAGCTCACTGTGCTCAAGAGCACTGGATCCCAGTTCTGGGGCTTCGTCCGCGATGAGTACACAACACTCCCCGAAGTCTGGGATCGCATTATGAGCACAGATGTCGAGGCGCATTGGCAGTGGAAGCGGTTCGCCGGGCTTGAGGACGTTCGCGCCGTTGTGCCCCAGTTCGATGACACATGGGAGGCTGCTAGGAACGTCACCCTCAAGACCTTTGCCGAGGACAACAGTGCCAGCGTCCAGGCGACTATGTACAAGATGGCCGAGCAGATTCTGGCGCACCAGCCGCTGGTTGAGGCCGTCGAGTACTCTCTCCCGAACAAACACTACTTTGAACTTGGTATGATTGATAATCACCCCCTTTGGTTCTGAGCTGTGACTGACTGGTTCTTTAGATCTCAACTGGCACAAGGGTATCAAGAACACCGGCAAGGACGCCGAGGTGTATGTTCCCCAATCCGGACCCAACGGTCTGATAAAGTGCACGGTTGGCCGAAAAGACGCTCTGTGGAAGGCCAAGGCCAAGCTATAGATATAGAGATACCACATTTGATTGATTGATAGCTACACCGCACTGAGCTACACGGAGTTGGCCGGCAATTTTTGTTTATTTATAGCGGGATAAAGAATATCATTGATTCTATCATACAGCAACCCACAGTAGCATAGTACAGTGTAGCACAGTGTAGCAGGCAACCGCGTTAAGGGCCTTGAAAACCCAATCCCGGCTTTTTTAAAGGTCCAAGACAAAACTCCCACCCATGCGCTAGAAAGTTATCATAAAGTAATACACATAGAAATACAGTATAATGCCGCTGGTATCTGGTCGAGCAATCAAACCAAAACAAGTAGACCCGAGTCTACCCACTTATTGAAGCTTGACTTTTTTGAAAGCTTCCTTCACCTCTGGCCGGTCAAGGATACCCGACTCAGCTTCGGCCGTGGCTTCAGCCTTGGGGCCTCCGATTCGGACGATATTCTCCTTATAAGGGTGGTCAAGCCCCTCGAATGCTAAACCCACATGTCAGAAATGCATCTTCCCCCGGTAAACTTAAGTCTAAAAGGAGCACGAACTCTTCAACCGCGCCAATCGCTTATCCCTCAATCGGTTCTTCGGCAGCATGCCGCGCACAGCGCGTCGGAGAACCTCACCACCGCCCCATTTCTCGAACATCTTGTCCATGGTCATCGAGCGCAGGCTGCCGGGCCTGGTGGTATGGGTGTAGTACTTCTTCTGGAAGCGCTTTTTGCCTGTCGTGCGGAGGTCGTGGCAGCCGACGGCGACGACATAGTCGCCGCAGTCCGTTGAGGGATCATAGATCGGCTTGTTCTTGCCCATGAGGATAAGGGCGATTGAGGAGGCGAGACGACCGAGGGTGCGGCCGTCAGTGCCAACGTCGACGTGGTGCCATGTTCGCGAAAAGGCGAGACGGGACTGATGTTGTTAGCATTGTACTTTTCCCACGGGACTGAATGGCGAGAATATCGAAGTGGTGGTGAAAGTAGTAGGAGAAAATTATACCTTTCCAACTGTTCCCGACATCTTGAACGTTGTCGCAAAAGACCCAGATCCGTATCAACAACGACAAGCCTGCGACTCGACTGCTCAGACCCAAACCGAAGTTCTCCATCCTCTCCGGATGAACCCTGGCGCCGAAACTGCCCAGCGGAAACTGAAGGTCCACGTGACCAAAAGACAAGCCCTACCACCCAGAGCCTAAATCAGTCTAGCGCCTACACTAAGCGAAGTCACCCGCACGGATTATTGTGTCCCCATCGATCAATCTCGAAGAAAGCGAACGAAGTGTGCAAGACGTCGACGACAACTTCATCCCACCAAATCCACCACCCCCCCGGCACACTCCCTTTCGACACCGACAAGGGCCATACATTCATCATGGCTTCCGTCCCGAGTGTGCAATGCTTCGGCAAGAAGAAGACGGGTGAGTCTTTGAGTTCCCAGCCAGAAAGAACTTTTCGGATGCCGGTTGGATATCTAGTGTTTTTGTGGATTTGAGTGCTGATCGCATTGGGGTTGTTTAGCTACCGCTGTCGCCCACTGCAAGGTATGAGAAGATTTTTATCTGCTTCGGCTCGCTGTCAACGCTCTCGATTTTATTCCTGGGATCTGGTTATGCGCGGAGTGTGTGGGTTCGACATGGCTGCGACGATGGTGAAATTGGAATTCGGGACAAAAACACGGCAAGGAAGAGATGGGAAATGAAAGAAGGAACAAGACACGATTCTGTTCTACAACGCCCCATCGCACGTCAGAAGAATTGCACGCAGGAAACCGCACACGACCTGGACCCTGACCCTGCCCCGACAACAATTACACTACACAATGCACAACACCATAAGAGAAGAAGGATCGCTAACAAGGAAAACAGCAAGGCAAGGGTCTCATCAAGGTCAACGGCCAGCCCCTCTCTCTGGTCCAGCCTGAGATCCTCCGCTTCAAGGTATGCCGCACCGACTACAACACTACGTTTGGTACAGAGAAGAAACCACCTGATTAACACTCGGAAAAAAGGTCTACGAGCCCGTCCTCATCGTCGGTGCCGACAAATTCGCCGGTGTCGATATCCGCGTCCGCGTCTCCGGTGGTGGTCACACCTCCCAGGTCTACGCCATCCGCCAGGCCATCGCCAAGTCCCTCGTCGCCTACTACCAGAAGTACGTTGACGAGCACTCCAAGAACCAGCTGAAGCAGGCTTTCGTCCAGTACGACCGCACACTCCTCGTCGCCGATAACCGCCGCGCGGAGCCCAAGAAGTTCGGTGGTCGCGGTGCCCGCGCCAGGTACCAGAAGTCCTACCGTTAAACGTCTCTTTTCTCAACAAAAAGAAAGTTACGTTTGCGGGAGTGGATCGGCTTGGTTTCTGGTGTCTTTTCTTTTTACCGTTTTTTCTTCTCTCTTATTATAAAAGAATATCATTTTCATGATGCGACGACCTGTCTTGTGTATGGGCCTGCTCAAAAGGAAAAAAAATAAGAGAGGAAAATGGAAGGAAGGAGACTGGTGTTCTGGGTTTCCTGGGACGTGAGGGCCTGCTGAGCAATCTGGGGGGCTTGTTATGTGTGACCTCTGGTTGTTGCAGTGGGGGTGGAATAATGGTGCAATACTGGCTCTGTCTCGACTGGATTTAGTATAGGCCAGCAATCTGAAATATCACCCGATTTCCGTTTTTCTTCAACATCGTTCGGACCTGATTCAGGCGTCTTAGTGGTAGGAGGCTTGAATACACCTATTACCGGACAAGATAAGGCCCAGTAGCACGCTAACCTACTGTCTACGTTGTTCTATGCGATGTGCTTAAGGCAGGACACCGTCTTTCATACACTCAACTTGTAATAAAGTACAATGTTTAATGTACATAATGGTCTGCCCAATAAAACTGATACTAGTCCTTCAAATGCGAGGTCCTGGCGTTGGATTCCTAGAATATCTGCAACAATCTCTCCTAAGCCTTATTAAACTGTAGATATTGGCCTAAGAATGGTTTGGGAAAAGTGACACCTCGGGCAGTCGCTGAAATGCTGAGAAGATGGCCGCAACACTGAATAAAACGGGTTAAAACGAGGGAAAGAAGTGGCCGTTAAGAGGATTACGGGGATGCAATGTGTCATCTGATAAAAAGTTAAGCCGACACACTGTTGTCTGCCCAGCAGACACCACCATCGAGACCAGAGCTTAATCTGACACGGTTATCTCTGCTTTCTTCATCATCTGAGCCCTCCATGGAGAGAAGATGGAATCTATTCGGCAATGGGGCGGACTTCTTTGCAGGCGCCAGCGTTTCCCTCTTTGGACCAGTAGGGATCTTCATGAACGGCTCTGCGCATTCATCGGGAGAAAATGCAATCTTCATGCCTTTGTAAGTAAGGCGAGACATCATGCAGGAGCGTGCAAATAGAGCGTTATGGACTGAATTGGTCTGAATGTACGCATTGCCATCCTTGAGCTTCACAGAGATCACAATCAGATTGTGGATATGTTCGAGGTCCCTTCTGATAAGCCCTTCGGTGATGTTAGGGTTCGCATTGTAGACGACTAGATTGCGGGTAGCTCCGTTGATGATCTTGGCTCGAACAAATGGTGGAAGGTAAAATTGGCGATCATTCCACAGAACTTCTACCTAATAAGGCACTGTGAGGACTCGCTAGTAGTATAACTGCTGGAGTAGATTGTACCTACTTTTTTCTCGGCCACGTAGAAACCATATGTTCGCGTATGGTCGAGGAAGTTTTGGGCAGCAATGTCCTCGACAAAGGAAACACTCGCCGTATGATCTCTGGCCCAAAGATAGATATGTAAAACTGCACCCCCCTTGACGGAATCAACAATGTCTCTATGAGTAACCCGGTCCGGCAAGCCGCGCAAGAGTACAGTACGTTGCTCAGCCTGAGGTGAAGATGATTCGGTGCTTTGTGACAACTCGCCATAATCATCCCTGTCGTCGCTTCGGGAGTCTGCTAGGATACCTTCATCCTCGTCGAGTTCGCTTGAAAGGTCGGGGTTGCTGCCATGAACTTTCACGGCGCGTGTTTCTGGATATCGGAGTGTGGGAGAGATTTGGTTCCTAAGTGGCTGTCCCATGCCATTCCGAGGAGCATCGGTTGAGGGCTGTGGTTCACCATGTATGATCAACTAGAAAGTTTAGCGAGTGAGAGCCAAACTATAGACAAGCATGTACTTACATCGAGGGTTTGTTGAGATAGCCCTCCACTCAAAAGTGATTTTTTGAGCTTGACTGTTGTATTCTTTTAGTGACAGGCCACTAAGGTCAAGGGAATAGCGAGTTGACTAAACCCGAAAGCAGAAACATACCGAAATAGGAAGCAGTCTCAACCTGGTAAACTAGTGTTAGCACAGAACCATCCTGGTATCACATGCTCATGGGAAGAGCTCTCACGAGACGGTGGTACTCCGTGGAGGAGATGGTAACAGTGTCCGAGCTCGAAAGCTTATTCTGACATTGCTGGTAAGTAGAGAATTGCGGATTTGACTTGTATGGGGTAAAATCACTCACAGCACTTGGCCTGTTCGAAACAACTGTGAGTTGTAGTCCATCTCAAAAGATAGGTGGAGGGATCGACGCCGGGGTAGCTCGAAGCCCGAGGACAACATCAAAGTAATTGAGAAGCCTAAAAAGATAGAGAAAACCACTTACCTCTGGAATAGAGACTCTGCGGAATGATTCTCAGGCCCAACAAACGATGACATTGCGGCTATCTATTGTGAGTTTTGTTAGTGAAACTGGGATGATCCACACGGCTATCAACAGCTCGCGAGATAACGAGGCAAATTTAGGGGCGAGCAATAGGGAGGATGAAGGCGAAGGCGAAGGCGAAAGCGAGAGAACACTAAGAGTCACTCACTATAGCCAAAGGATCGGTCGCTACGAGCGCCGACAGGGTCATACACAGATGTGAACAAGAAGGGTTGCTGAGCAGAAGTAAAGGAAGGACACGAACAGCACCCCACGTTTGGAAATTGGCGTTGCAACTGCAATCGACAACCCAAGGACAGCAGCTTCGAGCTTTGCTTTTTCTGCTCCGTCGCTTCTTTCCTTCTCCGGCTTACTTCCAACACCCAATCTTCACTTGCTTTAAAGTCCTGTCTCCATCGGCCTATCTACAGATCTGATATTCACGGCAAACGAGAGCAGCAATATACAGTAGGCCCAGACTGGATCACATCATGAGCATATGATTGAAGGCGCAGACCCCTCCTGTTCCTCCTCTCCGCAAATTCAATGGGAGAGGACCCATGGGCCCGCTGTTTGCGATTCGGCTATCAGCTGCCAGGGAAATGGTGTGACCAGCAATGGATAATCACTTCATAACCGCCGTTGTGGCGTCACAAGTCAGAGCGACAAACACAAGGCTGAGGGTCGTTTTGGCTCTTCCTGGCGATCGTCTCAAGAGCTGCTGCTCATGAGGTAAGATGTCGAGTGACAACTTGCTAGCGCCGACCTTGGGCGCATCGACGAATAGTGTTCTTCTTATGCTTATCTAGTCTACTAACGCCCGCCATGCCTAGGTACATGATCCGATTTAACCTCTTTTAAGAGCTATCAACCGGCCAATCAGCCTAGGTTTCGTGTAATCGTAGAGACTCACTCCACACTGCGCTCGCTGGAGTCCAAATAATTAAGAAGCTCGGCCACTACCCAGGATTAATGCGCACAATATTAACTGGGCCCTTCTCTTGTTGGTCCCTTCTACAGCCGCTAGGAGCACGCCATTGTCTGCTCGATAATCGTGATCTGCGCACTCGGGCAATTCATGTTTGCTGTCACCAGATCTCGACTCTTTTGGAGTGCGAATGAACCCTCACACGCGAGCGAGTCTAGCCGAAAAATTGCGCTGAACTTGACTGGACCGTGATTACCAGCCTGGGTTCAGCTCTGCATAGAAATAGGGTCTCGACGTGAATCATCCATCAGTATTGTCAGAGCTAGCCTCTCTAACATGATTCGCATTATTATCTCCCTCAACTTCATCTTGAATCTCCGTCGTTGTGGCCGTCGGTGTCGGAGGTAGCACCTGTGCGCCATTCACCTCCCGCGCTATCTGAGCAGGCCGTGTGCCTTCTACTCGTGCCCGTCTCCTCGTTCGCACTGCCTGCACGGCATTGACAGCAATTTGTGTTGCGAATATGGCTAGGAAAAGGCCGAGTACCAGGGTCTGGGATAGGTATGTTTCAGCGCCTTCTGGTGTCACTAATCCAGGCTCCCCAAAGTGAGCTATAGCCCCGCCGGGTCCAAATGATACCGAGACGGACATGGAAAACGGGCTAAAGGATGTGACCACACCGGAAGATCGTGAGAAGTCCATCCCCGATCCAATGAGTAAGGATATAGCGGAAAAGATGAAGAGAGGGACGGCTAGTCATAAGATAGCGGATAAAGGCGGACGTGTACGAGAGAACCTAAGAGAACATGAGGTGATGAGTGTCTAAAGACCAGCCTAATTGCTTGCTCTCATTTTCGGGGACTGTCAAGTGTACGTACCATGATCGAGACTCTAGTCTCTTTATCCATCGTGCGGTGACCTTCAGCCTCTGTCTGACCGTGGTTGATGATAACAAGGCATATTTCTCTTCATCCCATACAGGTATGATGGTGGCGAGCCACCAGGGGAACAACGCGGGGTCGGTAGGCAAAGCCCCATATGCCAAGAGGACGCGAGGGTGTAGCCAGGGGGCTCCCTGCCTACGTTCCTTTAGTACAAAGTCGAGCGCGAACTGGAATAACTGCTGCGTTGACATAGACTCCAATGAGCTCTCTGTAGGATCGGTCATTGAAGATGTGGTTTCAAGCGTAGCGGACGTCTCTCTGGATTCTTGGGCTTCCTCTTCTGATATTGAAACATCGTCAACCCGCTGGATTTTACCCAAGTGATAACCGTCCACCAGCTCCCAGCTAACGACCCGAAAGCGTGACATCCCGGTGGCAATAACAAGGCTCCTCCCATCAGGAAGCAGTTCATATCGGTCAACCACCAGGACTGTCCCGTATCGCAAGAAAGGGGCACGCCCTAGACCTTGTTGGAGCCGACCTCGTCGGTTGGGCATGACCATACCAAACTTCCGACTTCTGCTCTCCATGACGCGTTGTATCATGAGCCGATATCGAGGCTCGAATATGTGTAAGGCCATTGGCATTGTGGGAAACGAGAGCGAAGTCACGAACAGCGGGATTTTTCCTTCAGTGCCTGTGTCAGTGTCCGAACCCAGCTCTGCTCGTCGGTAGGCCACTGTCTCCGGAAAATAGAGCTGAATGAGGTCCGAAAGCCGCTTGTTAATTCTTTCCGATCGAACCGATGTAGTCATGTTCAACGTTCGTCGGCAAACTGGGCAAAGATTGCTGTGGCTTAGGGCCATGGTCACGCAACTGCGACAGAAGGTATGACCGCAAGGAGTTGTTAATGGATCAAGTATCAGAGAATAACACACTTGACAGTCCAACTCACTGCGCACGGCCGCTTTGAGCGTCTCGAATGCGCGTTCGTATTGGATCCGGTTTGCCTGCACAGGAGGATAGTACCGGACATCAGATACATCATACCCAAGTCGACTTGATCTGACCAAATCATAGACGCCACTTAGCATGGCCGTACCGATAGTCGAGACCTTGGTCTCCGCCGAAGCTGAATCCATCCACTCGATTGTAGTCCCAGAATCTTCTTCGACCATGTTTGGCCCCGAACCCAAAACCTCCTGAAAGACATCAAGCAACCTCGTCAATGTCACATCCACCCCACAATCTCCAAGACAATGATCCGCGCCACAATTCTCCCTCTCCCAGTAGCACGTAAAGCCCTGCCTCCGCTCCTCACTTGCCGGATAGGAAACCCCTGTCCGTGGCCGCACTGGCGGAAGACACGATCGGCACAGCGTCTTACCGCACGGAAGGCGCAACGGCGTACGGAATGGGCGCGAGCATCGCGAGCATTGAATCAATCGGACAACCTCATGAGGAAGGGGAATTGTGTTATTGTTTGGGGATGACGGCGTTGGGGAGCATGAGCGCAAGCTCGAGCTTGAAGTGGAGTAGGAGTCGACGTAAGCGTCGTCGTCTCCGTGTTGCGGGGATTGCGGAGAAGTGACATCCTCGGATTCCATGGAGGGAGACGGTGTGGGGTGACGTGGGTAGGACCGAGGAGCAAGAATGCGAGGAGTCGGCGAGGTCAAGTTCGGAATGAAGAGAGACTTATCGGATTCATCGGGCCGTCATGTTTATCGTGGGGTGAGGTCGACTCAATAAGACGGAACACCTAGGCTAAATGCTCCGACTAATATTACGCCGCGGTTGCTGCCGCTTTATGAGCGCGTTATGTAATGCATAACTCCACAGGTCTACGATTGACGGAACGATTTACGGATTCAAAATACAGGTTATAAACGGCAAGCTGAATATGTAAAGTTCAACCTTCGTGACCATTTCGTGTGTATGTAGAATATACATCTGCCGCTAGAAAGCAGGAAATTGACCTCTCAAAGGAAGCCAAAAAGATGAGAAAATCAACCAAGAATCCAAACCGAAACTCCCACAATCATGTACACCACCCATGTTCGATGATAGCTTCCTACCTCCCCAAAACCAGAAAACATCCGATCAATCGCAAGGACAGAGTAATATGGACCGAGAAAACACGGCAAAAGATATCTGTTCGTTCGTTCGTGAAGAAGCCATACACGATCTAAACAAAAGGCGCTGAATCATTGCAGCTAGGGCGAGATTGAAGCGGGACGCCAACCGTATGAGATGTCTTAGGATGATTCTTGGGAGGAGCTGGCTTCAGATTCGGTATCAGACTCCTCGTCTATCACTATACGCCGCATCACGCTCTTGTCAAAAAGATCGAGAGCGAAGCGTCGAGCGGGTAGTCGGAAGTGGTGACTTTCGAGAATACTTAATGTTTTGCGGAACAGGTGAGGCTGATGGAACTTCTCAGGCTGTTTAGATTTGATGCTGCAAGTGTCTTGTCAGCCTCAGAAAGCGAGTTCGAAATTGTCATGATTACCTGTGGAGATCTGCCGCGGCTCTCTTAGACAGAACAGTATTTCCCATATCAGTCATCAGCTTGAGGATCTTCTGGTTACCAGCGTCGGGGTCCAAGGTAGCCGCTTTTAGTTTCTCCTGGGATGTGCGCTTCGCCTCTGACGACCTATAATAGCAGGGGAAGTCGACCTAGGTTTGTGGAAGAAAAAGGTTAGTTAGCCGATCAAAGCAGTCGAGAACTACAGAGAATACCAAGAAGAGCTTGCTGAAATCCGTGGGGAGGCATAGCCCCAGTGAATTTCCTTTTTGATCAACCGCTGAGTCCCAGCCACATTTCCTCAAAACTCCCAGGCCGTGCTGGCTACGCGAGATCAAACCTAGGACAAAGAAGGCAGTTCCCCTCATTGTCAGGACCTCTGCACACTCGGCTATCTTGACAATTTTTCGTACAAGGTCCAAGCTTAGGAACGGCGCACCGAGCTCCATGGACCCGACATTTCCCACAGCCCAGAGGCAGCCCTTGACTTTGAGGAGAGCCTCATTATCTTCTTCGCTCAATGTGGAATCCTGAATAGTGCCAGAGAATTCATTGAAGTGACCCGACTCTTCAAGAAGTCTGCACCCTTCCGCAGTGCGAGCTAATTCTCTATAGAAATGCGGTGGTACTAGGCCAATATCTTGAAGATCCACGATATCTTCCGGCACCAGGCTGCTTCTTCGAGGTTGGTCAACGTAAGCCCGGGACAAAGCGGCCTCGACGAGGCCCACATATGCATCATTTCGGCCTAGGAACCAGTCATCCATTTCTTGTGTAATGTAATCGAGCCCATCGAGGTAATGATAGCCAACCGATGTTGACAAAAATCGCAAGAGTAGGGGTGCGCCGATTTCACCAAGGTGGTCCAGAGACGGTCGACACTTGACCACGAACTCAAGGTAGTCACGCTGATTGCATGCTTCCTCAAGAATTTTGACGGCCACTTGGCAAACCGAAACGTCCGGGTCATATAACTGAGTTACAAGGAGCTTGATAACCCAGTCCGCATTGCCCAAGAGCGAAGGGAGAGAAACATTCCCCATCGTATATTTCCGTAGTAGCCTAGTCCCAAAGATGCGAATGTCTTTAGACCCCGTGGTAAGCGCCTTAGATAGCATCACTCTAAGGTGACTTCCTCGAGTGTAATCCATGTTGCCCAGAAGCGTTTGCACTAAATCGTCACGATCCCGCAGTTCAATGATGTGATAAAACATGTTGAGCATATGCCACCTTTCCATCATTGCAAGACCGTTTGCATCAGCACTCAACGTTCCAAGCATCGCAAAGTATCCTCCGCTCAATATCGAAGACATTTGGTCCTTAGAGAATAATGGTGAAGACGACGTTAGGCCACTCATGTGGTCCACTTGAGCAAGACATTCAGCAACCTGCCGGAGAAACTTATTCTCTGCCAGATATTTGGTTCCTTCCGTGGTCTGCACTAGTGTGCGCATCAGCGCGCAGCCTGTGCGAACATACCGCTGATTCGGCTTCGTGTTTGGTAACATCGAGAATCTATATTTGAACGGGCGATAAAATCCCATCAGGCGTTTCATGAATTTCGACCCCTTTATCGCTTCATCGAGCCTCTTCGGATTCGTAAGAGGCCCCTCCACGATTTTATGAATCAAGTCCCATTTCCACTTAATATAATTGACAGTATTCAGGACATGCGTTTCCAGTATTGCGTTGCGAAATTGCGTTTCATCCATGGCAGGGCTCAGCTTGTCTTTGTTCTGATCTCCAGATAATAGGGTCGCTGAAATATCAACATCAACGCTATATCGT